>JAJNNQ010000086.1:2255000-3455000 GCA_027886175.1 Phylloscopus collybita | reverse complement strand
ACATCTGCCACTGAAGAAGGACTCACTTTTGGACTGCTTCCAACACCCTGACCCACAGGGTGTCAGGTTGTAGCCCTGACTCTGTCAGGGTTCTCCAAAATTGTTGTTTGTTTGTTTGCCTGTTTTGGTTGGGTGGTCTTGTTTTCTGCTACATTTGTATTGTTAACATTCCCAGTAAAGAACTGTTATTCCTATTCCCAAACTCTTTGCCTGAAATCCCTTGATTGCACATTTATAATTTGGCGGGGGAGTGAGGGGTTTGCATTCTCCATTCTAGGGGAACCCCAGTTTCCCTGGCAGAAACCTGTCTTTCCAAACCCAGACAACAACACAGGCAGAAGCGCTGCAGGACAGAATTCCACCAAGCAGCCTTGCACAGCTGACCGGAGAGGGTGCTTTCACCATCCCTACAGCGCAGGCAGGCTATCCACGTGATGTGTGTGACACCATGGCTCACTTAGCCCTGCAGGCCCTGTGGTGACTCCAGGGAATGAGTACTGGCTCTAACAAGTCTTTTGCTAAGATTTTGCAGGGTCCAGCAGCATCGTTTGTACAATTCCTCGACAGGCTGCAAGCTGCGCTCTCTCGACAAATAGATAACGATGAAGCCAGAGCCATCCTGCTGGGGCAGCTTGCTCTCACAAAGGCAAATAGAGATTGCAAAAGGGCACTGCTCACTGTTTGTAACCCACACTCTTGTGGTTTACTCTGGTAACCATAGCAGAGCATGCCAGAGTGTGGGTACTGCTGCTTATAATACCAACTCTCTGGCGGTGGCTTTAGCAGCACACCTCCGGGTTTCAGACACACGGGCAGGGGCTTGTTTTAAATGTGGCTCAATGAATCATTTTAAAAGAGATTGCCCTCTACAAGGGGACAAAATAAAGATTGTCCCTGGTGTGGGAGAGGGAGGCATTGGGTTGCTGACTGCCGCACCCTGTACCCTGACAAAGGGAGGGTTACCCAGCCAAGAAACTTCCAACAGGGAGTGGGTCCACACGCCCCGGAGAATCAAAGGAATGCGAGACAAAACATTTGGCAAGCAAGCTCCTGCCTGCAACCACAGGGCTGGACCTTGCCTCCAGAGAATCAATAACTATTATAACATCTTCAGTACATTTTGTTCCTACTGTGTGGGAACCCCTTGGATAACACTCACGCCTTGTTAATAGGGTGATCCTCTACCACTAAGTTGGGACTTTTTGTACTGCCCAGAGTTATTGATTCAGACTACAAAGGTGAGATACAGATTATGTTATGGACCCCTGTGCCACACTGTTTTATACCAGCAGGTCAGCACATAGCACAACTTATTCCCTTCTCCAACAAAACTCCTAATGGCAAGGGTGAATGTGGCACAAATAATTTTGGAAGCACAGGTCAACCACAGATTTTCTGGACAAGTTCTCTTAGCTCAACAGCTCAGCCAACTTTAACATGCACTATAGATGGTAAAAATATTTAAAGTCTTGTTAAAGAATGGCCTAGTGATTGGCCTACCTAAAGGTAAGTCAGCCCCACATCGACCCTAACTGGGGTGGGGGGAATGCAACGGCCTAGACAAAGTGCTCACCTTCTGCTTCTCCTTGGCCCTGATGGGCAAACTGCTCAGGTTGCCCCGTTTATTGCCTCTATGTCATGCACATTATGGGAAAGAGATGTTTCAGGACAAATTGGGGCGACCATAGAAATAAACTTGGCCTCACAGAAAAGCCTTTTTCAGAGGGGCCATTGATCAGCTGTTCCAAAATCAAATACTAGATATAAGAAAACTCACATGGAGGACTCAAGACCCCATGTGCGTTGACCAATGGCCCCTACAGAAGGAACAGTTACTACATTTGAAACAGCTTGTGGAAGAGCAATTGTCCTTGGGCCAATTTTCTGTCCATCCTCTAGCCCTTGGAATACTCCTATATTTTGTATACCTAAGGAAAAAGGCAAGTGGAGATTATTACAGGACCTACGAGCAGTAAATGCAGCGGTCCAACCAATGGGTGCTCTGCAACCTGGGCAGCTCTGCAGGTGGGGTCCCAGCAGAGCAGGGCAGAGGGGCAGAATCCCCTCCCTCCCTGCCCTGCTGCCCACGGGGCTTTGGCTGCAGCCCAGGACACCCCTGGCTGTCTGGGCTGGCAGTGCCCATGGCTGGCTCATGTCCAGCTCTCAGCCCAGCACCCCCAAGTCCTTCTGGGCAGGGCTGCTCTGGGTCTGTCCATGCCCAGCCTGGGCTGGCACTGGGGGCTGCCCTGACCCAGGGGCAGCACCAGCACTTGGTCATTTACCTTCTGGACGTGACCACCAAAGCAATTCCTCATCCTCCCAACAGCTGATCCACTGAATCCATCTTTCTCTAATTATGGAGCAGAAAATTACTAATTTAGTTATCAATTGAACAAAAAAGCCAGTTGAAGCCAGAAGAAATTTTTCTGAAGTGCTGAAAGTTTCAGCAGACTTACTTTTGAGAAGATGAAGGATGCTGGAAAAGGTTCACAGTACAATTACTCTTCCTACTAAATCACATTTTCTTAAAATTGATTTAGGCTTTATTTGCATATGTGGCATCATATATTGTCTATGTATTTTTTATGACTTTTATAATTTCTGCCATTTGAAAATATTGGTAATAAGATTTATACAAAATATCTCTAATGGGAGCATTTGTTTAGTTGAGGGATTGTTCTAAGTCTTTATACTATTATCTTCTTATAAAGATGTGAGAAAAACAAGGCAACACAATTTTACAAGGCAACAAAATTCAAATGTTATGGGGCTAGAGGAAAAAGCAGTAGTTTAGCCTTGCATCTGTCATCTTATGAGAGTACCTAGAATGAAAGTGTGCTACAGAAATGTTTGATCTGTCTTGAATTTGCAAGGTCTAATGGCAAGTAGAGAACAGCACCTCACAAAGGTGGTAGTAATAACTTCACTATGCTTCACACTTCACCCATGAGGGCAAAGGAAGAGACAAGCTCAGCTCTACCTCCCTCAGGGCTGTGTAACCTCACAGTTTTGTGCCATTTGCTGTGTGAGGGTGTAAGTGGCCTCCAGAACATGATAGTAAAGGTAAGGCAATAAATCCTCCTTGTAGGTCTAAATTATTTCCCAAACTGGCCCAAACAATTTATGGAGGACAGTACCTATCCTGGAGAAATTTGCTGCATCTGGTTGATTGTGAAAAGTGTTTTGGGATTGACAGTTCCCTGATGCATTAGTGGTGTGAAATTCCTGAAAATTTCATTCCTCTGAGTTGTCTTACTTCTCTCCAGCTTCAGTATTAATCTTGACTAAGTGTTACAGAGCCAGTTTCAAATTGGTCTGCTACTGACCATTTCACTAACATGAAATGTCTTTTACTGGGTGCATCTTGTTTGGCAAAGTTGATCAGCAGATGAGGGATGGAGGGTAAACCTCTATGATCTATGTTTAATTTATTGGTCAGGTTCAGCATCCTTATCACTAGAATTGGGAGTAGTGTGTTTTAGTTGTAAGATCAAAACATATAATATTCATGATGTTTACATTGCTTTATCACATCTCACAGATTATTAAAAAAAATAAAAAGACAATTATGAGTCATTCAGAACAGTAATTTTTAACTGATTAACTTTTAATAAGGAACTTCATATGATGACTGGAATTTTTATTGTTATTTTTTTAAAAAAAATTAAAGTACCCTTAGTCTTTTTTCTTTCCCATTACATTCTATTTTAAAATGTCTTACAGGTGCAGAAATATTTTTCATTGTGTAAGCATTTAACAGGCTGCAATTTTTGTTTGATAGTGGTTTGTTTTTATTTTGGCTGTTATTGCTGACTGACCTAAATAAAAGATCAATTCAAATGAACTTAAAATACCACGTTTGTAGCAGGGTTATGATGAGAAATGTGTAGATGTGAAATTCAGCTTGGACTGATAGTTTGGGCCGTTGACTTTCAGTGGCAGAGTCCTTACCTCATGCTCCTTGTTGAAAATAAAATTGGTGAGTGACCATTGGGTGTCACTGCTGCTGTGTACATGTACACAGATCCATGCAGATCTTTTACCACCACTATCAAAAGTGCAGGCATGAGCATTCATTTAGGGAGAAGAGGAGCTCACAGTGATTTAAGGTCTGCTTTCTTTCTTCTTGCAACACGGAAAAGGGTCAGCCAGAAGTGCTGTGACTGATACCTGCAAGGGAGAAGATGTAATTTCTGCAGATGTTCTGCAAGGTCTAATGTGTATAATTAAGTGCAATTGCTCTGGGATGATGTTGCATAAAATATGATAATTTTTTAAGGAACAAATTTCCACTTAAGTGAAATCAAACATACCTTTCTTTTTTTTAAGGGAATAAAAGCATAGCCTGTACTGTTGCTGTTGTTAAAACAAAGAGAGTTATTGTTGCAAAAAAGAAACAGTGAAAACCCTGAAACTTCAAAACAGCATTACAATTAGAACTCTGCATACTTACTGATGACTGAGAGTCTTACATCACCAACAAGCACAGTAGGTGGCCTGTGATCCTTGAAAGGCTGATGTGTTTCATGTGGTTGTCAAAATCAAAGGTGGTTTCATACTGGGTTGAAAATATGGCTGTTGTACTAAAACATGCATACGTTGTTATCTTTAGGCTCTTATGCATTGGAAGGCTCTGCATCTTCCCAGAAGCACACTGACTTTCACAAGACTCATTTCAGGCACAGAAATCCATTTACACAAAAGTGCTCTGTGCAAAAAATATATACCAAAGCAATGTATTGCTTTAACACCCTTTGTATTTGACAAATCAAATCAACTGTATACATGATAAATATCTGAAAAAATATACACAAAGTGTTTCATCAATGAGGCTATACTGTGTTTGCTGCTTATGCATCTTTTGTTGCTGTTGTTGTTCTCAGTAAAAGAATTTTATCTATGATCTTCTTCTTCTTGCTAAGGGTAAACTATTAGCAGAGAACATCAACACTGCAATTTCATCATACCTTTTTAGATCAAAGACATTCTTACATAACTATTATATTACCAGTTTGCAAGTTCTTCAGATGTTTGTAAACTCCAGCAAAATAGCTTTTTCTTAGCCGTTTAAATGTTTAAGATTTTTCTCTTCCTTTCATGAAGTCATATAATTCTATGTAGGCATCTATGGATATCTCTTGCATGGATAATACTAAGTTTAAATTAGCACAATGTGTCCTATAAAATTTTTAAAATGTCCTTCTATTATATTGTGACTCAGGGTACTGCTACTATCCTTGTTTTCAAATGCAAGGAATTAAGTAAAAATGCACCTTAGTTCTATTCACATAAGATGTTTTAAGTGGAAGGGGGAATTAACCCTAAGAGTCCACAGTACAGTGATTTTGTAGTTGCTGGATATTCCCACAAATTATGTAAACAGCTAAGACAAGGGAAAAAAAAATCAAACTTACTTTACTTTGGGGGGCAGGGTGTGGATTTATAACTTTGGACATAGACAAGCATTGCAGACTTGTAAAGTAAATTAGACTGGATGGGGGTTCTCTAGTCTGACTGCTAACTTAGATTATGGCTGTCAAAGCTACTATAGGTGGCATGGGATCACATTCCTTTGATTTTTAGGCGTTTCTAGAAAGGGGATAGCTTTATTTCCCTTGGCCACATATTCAGTCCTTGCATACTGCCACAATAATAAGCCTTTCCTCTGAAAAGAATGTATCCCTGCTGGGCTGGCAGCACAAAATGCCATGAAAAGGTGCTGATGGATGGGTAAATTGATACAACAGTTGTAAAATGCAAAAAATCCCACAAGCTCTAAATGCTGGAAGGTATTTTTTTAAAAGTGTTTTGTCTTCTGTGACCTGACTTCACTGAAATTCATGCTCCACTCAGATAACTCCTGGTCCCAGAACCTGTACATTTTTCCAGCCTCAGGGTCATGATTGCTAAGTTTTTCTTACTAAAAGGAAAAATTGGCTAAAGAAGAAGTTGTTGTTTTATCTCTGTTTTCAGTTTAACCTCTATTATCACATAGGGTGTCTCAGTTCTTCATGTTCTTGTGGGATTTTGCTATGCCCAGGAGGTTGGAATGATGACTGACCTTTTTCAGTAATTCAAAGACAGATAACAGGTGGCAATGATTTTCCCTTAAGATCATATGAATAAGAGAAGGTAAAGTGATGTCAGATACATCTGTATATACTCAAACGTTATTTAAAAGTTGCAGGATTAAAGGGGATTATAAAGAATTTGTAATTTCTAATGAATGGGAAGTTGTCCTACTTCCTGTACTTTAGAAAAGCCTGCCCTCTCTGGCCTGATCTTGTTAAAAAAGTCCAGTAATAATTTAAATTTTTCCTATGACTAAGTCATCAAACTCTAGTAATAATCAAAATCTTTTTGCATTTTCATGCTTATTGTGGAGATGGTCTGTACTCCAGGATGCTTTAAATTTTAAAAAAAGTGTTCCACGGTTCAAATTTAAATGTTCACAAGATGACAAGTTGTGGTTAGTGTTTCTTCACAAGAAATAGGCTGTAGATAGCTCAATTTGATTTCTGCTGGTAGGGGGTTGCAGCATCCTTCTGCTTCCTTAGCCTTTTTGCATCAGTTGTACTGTACTTTGTAATTTAACTTGCAAAACTGGAAATATCTTTCATATTGGTGACTCAGTATGGGACCTACTGGCATATAAAGCCACATCCTGGATGCTCAGGATGACTTCTCACAAGCAGAATCAGTACAAGCTGCTGATCTCTGGAGGAAGGAGGATGTGCTGTCTGTACAGATTTTGGTACCCACCTTGGTACTACTTGGAAACTTAGCTGTGCAGTGTTAGTTTCCTCTTTCCCTTTAAGATATGCTCCCCTACCCTGATCTCAAAATATTTGGTTTTGAGGCCAATATCACTTTAGAACCTCTGAATATGTTCCTTTTTGATTCAAACAAGGTCTGCTATAACATATTTGCAAGGAACCAGTTTCAATAATGATTTGTTAGGTGGGGGATTTGCAGGATTCTTTTGCTAAATTGATTATCTTCCTCCTTTCTCCCTCACAAACACTTTGTTCTCTACTGTTTCACTTCTTGCTTTAGAAGCAGGAAGAAAAGTGACTTTTTCTTTCTGCTACTTTGTCCATAGAGACCAGCATGAACTGGTGCTCACACATGTACACTACCTGAAAAATATGTCTCCAAGCAAGACTGCTTCTACATGCCTGAGAAAAATAACTAGTTTCCTAAATGGCCACTTACAATAGGAAGGACTCTTTATTTACCTATTTCAGTCTCACAAAGTCTTTTTCCTCAACAGCTCCACTCACGGTGGAAAAAATATACAATTAGGAGGTAGGAAGTAAGCTAGGAACACAGATGTGCAAGTCTAAGAAAGGCAGGAGTCCTTGCAAGGAGGCTGATGAGGAAAGATGTCTAAAGGCAGGAAGAATACCTCAAGGATCAAACAGTAATTATAGCAAAGAAAGGGAGAACATGGGTATTTCCCAGAAAGAGGGTGCAGATTCTGGAGCTGGATCACTGTGAACAGCTTCCAGAGATGACAAAGCAATAAAAGTTCAATAAAATGTAATATAAAAGATTAGGAGATCTCCCTTTTGGTATTTCAGGATTAGGAGTGAAGACTTTATGAAACTAGTATCAGCTGTTCTGGGAACGTATGCAAATTTTTCTGAGTTTTTTTTCTTATAAAGAGAACATCTTTGTTAGGAGAAAGTTGGCTACAGCCTTGTTAAAACTTAAGTCTGTAGCTATGTCTAGAGAATTACCAACTCATAGTGATGTTAAAATCCAGTAAATTGGATTTTAAAAGAAATATCCTTTTAAAAGGTGTAGCTTTTATAATTTAACCTAGTCTAAAATCACCAGTCCAGTAGTAGAGTTCAGTGCTTTAAGGGAGCACACATGGGGCTCAAGCTCTGAGCTGTGGTAAGAGTTATGCCAGTGGTTCTGCATTATCTGTATTTGAATCATTGTTCTACTTGGTCACACATAGTTCTCCTTCCACTGAGACTCTGTAAGGTGGTACTGGCTCTCCTTTCTCCTCTGTTGCTGGAGGCCACCTTCAGCAGAGAAGGGATGTACACACTTGTGGTGCTCACAATGCATTGGTTTGGGGGGAGAATGGTGCTGCTCGACACCAATGAAAGGTACCGTGCAGGCACCATTCCCACCAAAAACCATTCAGTATGAGTCATAATTTTTCCTTGGCAGTGGTCTCCTGACTCCAGAGGATTGTTGCTGCAGCCTCTGCAAGGACAAAGAAGGATAAAGAAGCTTCTGGGGTAACAAAAAAAGCCACGCTAGCCAAGCAAAAAAATCAGATCGCACGGCACCCCAGACACCTGGGGAGTGAGGCTTCAAAAAAAAAAACCAATACAGCTGCCAAAAAGCCCAGGGCTTCCCACTCCCCCAGGCCCACTTCAGAGATACAGCAACCTTTTTTGGGCATAAAGCAGAGGATCAGGGACTAGAGTACCATCATAAGATCACCCCAAGACAGAAGGAAAGTAAAACTGTCCTTTTGTTTCTCAAATCACATCTGAGTGTATTTTCCTTCCATAAATCAACTTTTTAAAGCTTGTGGTGTTTTGGGATTTTTTCCCCCTTAGATGCTATATATAAAACCCTTTGCAACAGTGGGAGTGCTACAAACATATACATATATATATATATATATATGCATGTATGTAAACAAAAGTAGGAGACAGAACATGCTGCTTTTTAAAGGCATAGGGCAACAAGACCCTTGGAGAAGTCTCTCTGAAGATTACAAGGTTGGTTCTTATTTTCAGTGATGCTCTTCAGTTTTTGCTCATTCTCTGGAGCAGAAGCTTTTTATTAAATATTTAATTTTTTTTCATTGCTTTTACATGGCTTATTTTTTTTTTTTTTTACTGCTTTTTTATGGCTGCAAGCAGGGCCATCTCCTGTAGCTTATTTCTGTGGTCAGCATAGCTTCTGTTGCCATTTTACCCCTTTATTTAAATTGTTTGCTGACTTCTGATAGACTAAAAATAATACACAATCTGTCTAACCCAAAATTTTCAACAAGCTTGGTACAAGGTCAGATTAAAGGACAACAGCAGATTTGTCAATACTAGTTGTGTGGTTTACCTACAAAATCTACATATATTTTTGTCCTCTGCTTTGAAACCAAGAGGGTTAATGTTTGCTCTCATGGTAGTTTATCTCATTGCTTCAAATATTAGTGACAACTAATGTTTTTGTTTAACGAACAAAACTTTTTGTGTGTTTCAGTTTTGTAAATACGAGCCAAACAATGGCAACTATACATTCCTTCCATTAAAATATATATTCTTACCTATACATGGATCACTTCCAAGCCCAGTAGTGAGAAGGCACACACTGATGATGCTACTTAATGGTTTGGACAATGTGAAACTGGAACTGAAAACCTCACTTCAGGGATAAATCCATTGTAAAATCCAGGTGTTGAGCTTGGATGCTTTGAAGTATTTGTTTCCTTTTTTTTAAAATGTTCAGATAAAATGCAGTATTTCAAATGTCATATGCAGCAGTATGAAAGATAAACAAATAGCAGGTGTTTCCATTTGGCAGTTCGATCACAAAGGTACATATGTGCAGTTATGTCCAGTTAATAGAGTGGGAAAAAAATGGAATTATATGATGATGGCAACATCTTTATTATAGTTATTTAAAATGCAAGTTTTTCAGCCTCTATTGTGAGTGCCTTACCTGATGAAAAATGAAAGATTCATTGGGGGCTTTTCCCCCTTGAAGCATGGATCACACAAATCTAGATTCAGAATTCTTTTCCCCCTAACAAAATATATTCAGTGACTTGTTTCTTGAGGTGTCAAAAGAAACCTGAGACATTGAAACTGCAGCAACTTTTCCTGGAGATAAATGATATATGCAACTATATATTTATTTTTTGATGGATGAGTAGTATGTATCATTCTTCTTTTATTACTACCTCTTAACAAATAAATTCATGGGTTTTAGATGGTTGTTGTTTATCTCAAGGTTACATAGTATGATGTACAGCTAAAATTTTTCTGAAGGCTTGAATCTCCAAAGTACTATTTAATGTAGTACTTTTTTTAATAGTACAACTATTTAGTTGTACTATTTAATGCTATAGGGTAGCATTCCTAGAGTGTTAAGACTTGATATATATTTACTGACATCCAAATCTTTGAAATGGTGAGCAAGAAAGAATATTCAAAAATCAGATTAAACTGACTTGTTAATTAAGACTGTTAGTTCTGCACTGTCATTTGGAGTGGGGGATCTATATACAGTTTTTCTGTGAAGAAAAAGAAAATTAAAAAAAAAAAACTAAAACCACAGAATTTATGCAGTGGTTAGGGCACTTCTCTAGGGTGTGGGATGAAATCCAGGTCAGTCTGTTTCTACAATCTGTCCAAATTCTCCTAAAAGGTAGCACTATTTGCACCTCACAACCCTTTGCTGTGATCCACAGGCCTGCTGGGGAAGCCAGCAAGCAAAAGGTCTCCTGAGATTTCAGACAGGGATCAGAGTAGTGTTTCTGGCACCTGCAGGAGGGAGTTTCCTACAGCATTCCCATGACCTTCTGTGGTGATGTGTTTTTGTTAAGTTATTAGGTAATTCTCCCATTGGTTCATACGCGTTACTCCCCTGGTTGTTTGGTTTTGCCCCAAGTTTTCCACTCCCTTGTGCAGTTGTCATTCACCCCCAGACACACCTGTTACCTTATTCATCTAGTGTCAATCTCCCCAGATCCCTGCCCTTAGTTCCAGAAAATTCCCTGTCAGTCCTTGTTGTCTCCCTAGTCCCCCACCCAAATCCCTCCCTGGAATTCCCCTTGTTGGCCCATGTGACCCTTTCCACTCCCCTTGTCTTCCCTATAGGTTGTTGTCTTGGTTTGGAAAGACAGGTATCTGCCAGGGAAACTGGGATTTCCCCTAGAATGGAGAATGTAAACCCCTCACCCTCCGCCAAATTATAATTTTGCAATCAAGGGCTCTCAGGCAAAGAGTTTGGGAATAGGAATAACAGTTCTTTACTAAGAATATTAACAATAGAAATGTAATAGGAAACAAAACCACCCAACCAAACAAGCAAACAAACAAACAAAAATTTTGGAAAACCCTGACAGAGTCAGAGCTACAACCTGACACCCTGTGGGTCAGGGTGTTGAAAGCAGTCCAAAAGTGAGTCCTTCTTCAGTGGCAGATGTGGTTCTGGTGAAGTAGGGATAACCTTGTAGCAAGAGGGTCCAGGGCTGGTGAGGAGGGGGTCTGGTGATGGTGAGATGAGGTCCAGTCTTCCTCCCAGGAAATCGGGTGAAAGCCAGCAGCTTTCCTGTCCTGTGTCTGAGTTTTTTATCCAGGTAGAAACTGCCTGCCCCCCCACCCCCACTGCCAGGGGGGTGTGATCCATCTCACAATGGGATGATGGAAATGCAGATGCACCGCTCTGGGCAGGGGTACAGCCTGGGGAGGTGCTAATGGCCCGTTACTCAAAGGCATCAGGCCTCTTCCCCCTTGAGTTACCAGAGATAAAGAAAAGCATCCCACCTGCTTTTTAACAAATGAAAATAGAATATACAACCCCTGGCTCCACAACCCAGGACAGTTGTCATATTGTAAGTCCCTCCTCAATCCTCTCCTAGTTTTAGTCCCAATTGGTTGAAGAATTGTGTCCTCCCACTGTCCCTCCCATGCTTACACAGTTTAAAAGACAGTGTAAGCATGGGCTCTTCATTTTTTTTTTGCCGCTTCACCCCTTGGGGGAATAAATCCTTTGGGAAGCCCACGGGAGATCCCTCCCTGTTCTTTGCTCCAATCTGAGGCGCACCAAACCAAGAGCTGCTGAGAGCAGCAGCGCTGCCCCACCGCCACCCAAGCCAGGAGAAGCAGAGATGGTGGCCACTCGTGGTGTCATAGATACAAAAACAAAGTTGAAACTTTTTAGTGGTTGTGCTTGTATACTAGCTGTATGTTTCAATTTTTGTTTGTCACTGTGTTTATTTTGCAACTAGTTCTGAGTTGTTAAAGATACTTACTGTTGTAATGTTGTTCAGTAGTTGTTAGATGTTGTTACAAGTGTTTAGTTAAGATGTTTGTAAGAGCTCTGTGCGGCTGCCTCCTCAATGCAGTTAAAGGGACAGCACCAAAGCACAGGGGGATCTGCTGCCCTTCCCCAAACAACTCAAAACTGAGAGCACCGCCCAGCGCTTTCATTGGAGGACACAACCAGCCAATCAAAACACGGCGGGAAGAAATGATTGGTGTAGAGAGCACCCCGCTAAGAGCCAATGAGAGCCCGAAGAATGCACCAATCAGGGAAAGGATCCAAAATGGACCAATCCCTGAGGGGACTGAGCCTTTAAAAGGGACTGACCACCCTCAGTGAGGGAGCTTCACCCTCAGGAACTGGACTCTTCTGTGGGGTGGCCCGTGCGCACGTTTTTGGTTTCTCTGACTTGCCGTGAGAGGCTGGGAGTAGCCCAGCCTCCTGTTCTTGTAGCCCATTTTACAACAATAAACGATTGGCCTTTCTTTTTTAACATCTTTGGATTTACGGCCTCATCATTAAACTTGCAACATTGTAACAATGGTGTGCTGCCGGGGTGAGCAAGCTGGCTGGGTTTCTCTGGCATTGCACCAGCCTTCCTCTTTCCTGCAGACATTGAATTCAGACTCAGCTGATCCTGGCATTCCTCACTCTTGACCAGGAAACTATGGCCATGCTAAAGTTGAAGTTGTGGAGGTGAAACAGGAACAGCCTTCCCCACCCTGCTGATTGCCCTTCTTACAACCTCAACACTTACCCTCTGCAGCGGGACTCTGCAGATTCCCTGCTACAACCCTGGTAAACTCCTACTCATTCTCTCTTGCCAGCCTACACATTCTTTGGAGCACAAAAATAGCTTATGGAAGTCATAAACACTTTACATGTACTCTCCATAGTGTGAGTTTTTATTAAAGCTACTATCTGCTGATGGTGTGCTGCGCACTATTTCTTCCTCCCACCCCGGAGAAAACAGCTTGTTTCTAAGGAGATTTTTTTTTTTTAAATTCTGTGTCAGACAATGAAGTTGGTATTTTGCATCTGTGCTTCTTCCAAAATATTTTGAGCCTTACAACTCTTGTGAGAAAATGCTTGTGTTCTGAAGCAGCTGCTTGGTAAAACAGATTTGCAGGGAAGTGGAATATAAATCTGGAGATCAAGAGCTGTAGTAAACATTGCAAAAAATCAGCAAGCTAGGAATTAATGAAAAGGAAATGGAGCTTTTATAAAAGGGTAATGTAATAATGCACCCCCCACTACTGATTGGGCATTTCTGTATAAGAAAAGGGTTTCAATTTACCTTTGGACATTTTAGGAAATTTTTACCCAGAAAGTTCTGTGTTTCCTCTCTTCGTAATTGGCTCAGTGCCAGGAGAGGAGCACCTGTTTGACCTTGTCGCTGTTTGTCAAAAGCTGTACCTCTTTCTGTTGGCAGTTTGCCAATAGATCCATCCTCGATCATTAAGTAGAAAAGGTGAACAAAGGGTTTCGAGGCATTCTTGGGGTGCTGTAGCAGTAACAAGCAGGTGTAGGATCTGTCCCTACACTCCGTTTGGCTTTAATCTTTGTTTGTTGTTTTGTATTATTTTTTTTTTAATTAAACCTTTTTGATTTATCAAAATACACCCGACCATGCCGTCTTGCTAATTATTATTAAGCCATTACTCTGACCAGGGCTGGACCCTTGAGAGCTATTGGAGAAATCCAACAGGGTAAGTGTCAATGAAGTGGTTTGGTACCACTGCACTGTCATTTATTGTTACCACAGATCGGGATTTCATCACAGTTTGTCGCTTTCAGCTCTTGGAGGGAAGGGAAGGTACATAAAATATAGATTTTAAAAGGGGTGAAGGCACATGTGAAAATGGAGATAGAATACAAAGATCTGTTCCTGACTGCAGGAGATGGCTGGTGGAGTTAATGGAAGAGTTGTATGTAATCTTTTGAGTCTGATCATGAAATAGCAGAAATTCATGGTAGGATAGTGGTCTTGGAAAGGCCAGAGCTTTCCAACTGAAGGCAGAGGTATAGTGTTTTTGGTGCAATAGATTTCAAAGATACAAGAATGGTACAAAAAGGTTTTTCTGCCAAAATTACTTCAAAAAGTGTATGGCAAGATTCATTAAAAAAAAAAAAAGTTTGGATTGTGCCAGGTTTGGATGTTGATCAAACTTGTCACTCTATTATTAGTTGCATGGGTTTGAGCTGGGAGTTTATTGGAATGATGTCAGAATTAAATTTATCTTATGAAAATCAGAAAATAAGAGTACTGCCAGGTACATCTGCAGATACGGTAGCTAATGTTTCTCCAAAATCACATAAAATACAAATATTGATAGCTTCAGATTTATCTTTGATAAATAGTAAGAGTCATTAAAGACTGGTTCATTGTAAATAAAGAAAAATGGAGGTAAGTATGTCAGCTGCAAAATAACAACTCAGACATTAGAGGACAACTTCATAAAGTCAAATGAAATTAAACACATTGGAAAGTAATAAGATCAAATATACAAAATAGTAGCTATTTTGAACTTGCGTGTAAAACAAAGGAGAAAGCCTGAACTACTTGCTGTAATAAAGCCAGGGACTAGCCAAAGTCTTCAGAAATGCAAAAATATTTTCTTTGTTTTCTGGGCTTAATTTTTAACTCTTAGATACATGGAAGAATTAGGAGTAAGAATTGCTGAAAATTTGCTCTAACTTTGTAAAACAAGTAACCTAAAAATCTCAGTGTTCTTCAACTTTACCAATAAAAGCATAAGGTGAAGAAACAAAGATAGCATCATGTGAAACTAGAGATTTGGAGAGTTCTAGGCAGGCCCCTTAAACTGGGTTTTCAGTTTTCATCTATTACCCTAGAATTTTTATTTTAGGGTAATAGGACTTATAACTGGAGGTAAACTAAACAGTGATGAAGAAAAAGCTAGAATATGAAAACTACTTCCATTAGGATGGA
Source organism: Phylloscopus collybita (assembly GCA_027886175.1). Classification (NCBI taxonomy): domain Eukaryota; kingdom Metazoa; phylum Chordata; class Aves; order Passeriformes; family Phylloscopidae; genus Phylloscopus; species Phylloscopus collybita. The sequence goes on along the minus strand of JAJNNQ010000086.1, from coordinate 3,440,026 downwards.
AATGAAACTCAAATGAATGTTTTAATACCAGTTTATCTAATCTTTTCCCTTAAATAATGAAAAAAGTGCCCCATGCTCCTTCACTACCTGTATAATAAATTTCATTGTAAGTGGTAGAATTAAAAAAGAATCCACAATCATGCTTCATAGATTAAGGAAAGATAAGGCATCAGAAAATAATTTGAAACCAATATTTGAGAGTATATTTTGTAAAGACTTTAAAGTGGTTGAAGAGAAAATTCCATTGGCCTGCTCTGAAAAAAAAATAATTGGCTTGGAGGAGAGTTACAGAGATTCAGAGATTAGTCTTTGGACCAATATAATTTAATATTTTCATTAAAGTTGTTGGCAGAAGAGAGCTAATGAGGCCTGCTGATAAAACAAAGTTGTTCACCATCTAAAAGAGGGATGGGAAACTGAGTGACTTGTGTCTTGGTTTGGAAAGACAGGTATCTGCCAGGGAAAGCTGGAGTTTCCCTTGGAATGGAGAATGTAAACCCCTCACCCCTGCCAAATTATAATTTTACAATTAAGGGCTTTCAGGCAAAGATTCGGGAATAGGAATAACAGTTCTTTACTAGGAATATTAACAATACAAATGTAGTAGAAAAACAAAACAACCCAACCAAACCAGCAAACAAACAAAACAACAATTTTGGAGAATCCTGACAGAGTCAGAGCTCCAACCTGACACCCTGTTGGTCAGGGTGTTGGAAGCAGTCCCAAAGTGAGTCCTCCTGGAGTGGCAGAGGTGGTTCTGGTGGAGTAGAGATGATCCTGCAGAACAAGGGTCCAGGTAGTGATGAGAAGGGGTCCAGTGGTGGTGAGAAGGGGTCCAGTCTTCCTCCAGGAATCAGGTGATGCTGGATCCTTTCTGTGTTCCTGTGTCTCAGTTTTATCCAGGTAGGAATGGTTGGCTCCCCCCACTGGGTGGAGCATCTCACAAGAGGATGATGGAATGTGGATGTTTTACTTTGGTGATGTGTGCTTTCAGGGGTGTCTTAATGGTCCATCAGCAGAAAATATCCCCCGGGCAGAGAAAGAGATAAGAAACACTGCCCTACCTGGTTTTAACATTTGGCCTATTATCAAAAGGCACCCGCCCCCCTCCTCCCAGAGTAAAGAAGAACAATTCTCCAAATGCTTTCAGCAGATGAAATAGAATACACATTTTGGTTCCATAACCCAAGACACTTTGTCAAATAGCCTGCAAGGTATGGGATGCAAGGACAGTACAGCTGCTTGGTCCTGTCCTTAGGGAGTGGTAATATGAACATTCATTATTAACTGAAAATTGTTTAGTTGGAAATGACAGAAGATAAGAGGAATTAAGTGTAACAGTTGGTAACAGAAAAAATACAAGTCAAGAGTTATGAAAAAGGATGTTTCCAAGGAAAGGGATGATGAGATCCCAGGATTCCTTGCTAGCATGCTATATTCTTTTACAGTAGGAGTGTTTCTAATAGAGTGTTTAGGAAAAAGGATGCAGGCAAGGGTCAATATGCAGCCTGTTGTGAGTAAAAATGAAATAAACTATGGTTTGTTTGTTTGGGATAGCAAAATGAAAGTATGACCTCTAGAATGTTTAACTATCAGAAATAGTGGAAAGTTCAGAAAAAAATATCCAATAAAGGTAGTGGAACTTGATAGTCTAAGTACTTTTAAGGCACTTCGATGAGCTTGTCACTAAGAAAGTTTTAAAGGCTTTCTAAATGTGATGAAACACCACAAGCAATATTCCTTCTGCCTTTACATCTGTTAACAAACCTGAGCTTTATTGAATACCTAAATGTTCTTCTTAGAGCTTTACTGCACTTGTTTCTATATTTACATGTGTTCTTTAATGGTCATTTACTTACTAGCTTCTTTGGTGCTTGTGGATGGATTACTTTTATTGCCTCTAAAAACTAAGTCCAAAAAGTTGGCAAGCAAACCAAATGGGCTGGACTACCTTTATGACTGCTCTTGATTCTTTATCATTTCTCTATTATTTCTTTTGCTCTTGATTCTCTTCTTTATCTTTTCAATTTTTCATATTTTCCTGCTCCTTCTTTTTCAGTGAGATTCTTCTCACCTTTCCTTACATTCACCCAGTTGCCATGCTGACACATTAACACTTCTGTTTTCCTCACTTCTTCCTTATAAATCAGGAGTTAGAAATTGTTAAAGCCTCAGGTTTTCAGATTTCATGCTGAAGAGAAGCCAGGCACCATGCACCTTAAAACTGTTTTTCAGCCCGTTTATTGTCATAATTAGTCCATGCCTGTTCATGCCTGGTTTAGATCAAAAAATTAATTTTTTAAATGGGAACATTAGGAATTTAATTTTGCAAGCAATTCTTTTTTTTTTTTTTTCAAAAAACTTTGTGATGTGCATCTCTATGAATTTATGGTGGTTTTTCTACAATAGTACCAGATTCATAAACCTACACTGCATGATTCCCCTAGATCATTCCCAGATAAGTCAAAGGGAATAAAGTTTTCAAACATCACTGAACCTTAATACAAATCCATGAGAGATGAGATCTTGACCCTTGTAAAAGTGGCATTCAGAACCTAAGGAGTCTCAGACTGGTGACCATTTTACTTTATGAATTTTTAAAACTAATCTCCTTTGGACTGAGCATAATTTTTAGCTTACTGTTTTTTTTGGGTTGCAACACCAATCCAAGGCCTTTGAAATACTTGGTAGAATACTGTTTTGGTTCAGAGAGATAGGGCTGCAGTGATTGACAAGAATTACATTTGAGTAGCATTGTCTGTCTACCTGACCTGCTGAGCTAATAAGAAAAGTATGGACGAAGAGGTTAAAGGGATGAAGAGGTACAGGCCAATTCAGAGAGCACAGAAGATTTATACTGGCCACCCACTACCATTTAGTTTGGTGGATAACAGTTTTCATTCATATGGATAAAATATATAAAACTCTCTCAAAAAGTTCTGGTTCTCCCATATTTTACAGGATAATTTTAAAAGCAATAAACATGCTGACAGAGCTTCACAGAATCACAGAATAAATTAGCTTGGGAAAAGTGACCTTTGAGATCATCTAATCCAACCTATAAGCTAACACTACTTTTCAACTAAACCATGACACTGAGGCTTGGTGCTGAAAATGATGTAGAGAAATAATCAGCATTTAGAAAGAAGAAATTGCAAAAGAAAATAAATTGGTTTTCCACTTTTCTGTTACAAACTACTGTACCTCCTATATGTGGCCATGATTGCATATAAATTTGGGTTGTTTAAGTATTTTTTTAATGCCTCATCCATATGCAGGGTTTTTTATCCTAGGAAATTTACTTATATGTATTTTTTTGAATTTTTCACAAGCATTTCCTACAGAGATTTTGCTAATAATACAGAGGCTTAAACTTTATAAGGGTTACTATAAATCTTTACTGACATACCAACTAAGTAAGTTGGTATGTAAGTTTGTGGTCTCTAGGCAATGAATTTGTTAGTGAGACTAATGGTGAATGACAGCACATACTAGTGCTACTCAGAATTTTGAATCAGGATAGTATGTTAACACATGCTTGAGACCATTGAATAATTCAGAATTCTGCTGGTGTGAATGTCTGTTTTTTATACTTGTATGCAACATGTATAAACATATAGAAAAAAAATATAAACTATTCCGAAAATCTAAAATAGTTTCTGAGAATCTCACATTCTGGCCTCATAGAGCACCTGAAGATCCCTTGGAAGCATCTCCTTCATAACTGAGATTTGCAAGCCTTCCTCTTGTTGCCAGTCAGCCGTATTAGTTGTATTAACTACAGCTCTGAGCATCGTCTGAAGTGAGTGGGAACTTTGCTATTGGTTTCAGTTGTCAAAATACAGAAGAAAACTTTAGAAACGTCTTACTCTTCTGCATGTCCTCCTAGTGGTTTTTGATTTAAAGAGGGCAGTTTTTTCAGAGCTTAGTTCTTTTTGGGAGTTGCAGAAGTGCGACCTAAGATGTTTTTTGACTTTATAGAAGTGTGCTCAGCCTCAGTAGTACTCACTAACTCAGTAGAGTTTTGGAATAAACCTTTCCTATGAGGGAAGTTAGTGCAGAGTTTTCAATTTTTAATAAACCATGTGGTTTAATAGCATATTCTTGCATGTTGCACAGCTGTTATAATCATGCAATGAAAGCTAACTTGCTATTTAGAAAAATATTCTGTCATTGATTTCTAGAAAATACATTCTAAAATACGTTCATTATTTTAGTTGGTGTTCTTTCAATAGAAACACCAATAGGAAAAAGTCTGGGTTGGTTTGTTGTTGGTGTGGTGTTTTGGGTTTTGTTTTGTTTGGCTTTGGCATTTTTTGGAGGTTGTTTTGGCTTTTGCATTTTGGTTTTTGGTGGGGTTTTTTGCTGTTTGGTTTTTTCTGGTTTATTTGGGTTTTTTTTGGTTTTGGTTTGGATTGGTCTGGCTTGGTTTTTTGAATAAGTAGAAATATAAATAAACCCTTTGTTTTGTCTGGAATTTGCTCTCCTCTTGAATCAAGATTCACAAAACATTTGAAGACACTGTATAAGTTGTTCAGGCTGCAAAAACAATAACTCTAAAAATACGTTGGGGGTTTTTTTCCCCCTTTCTTTCTTGTCTTTAAACTGAAACTCAGTGTGCTGGTCTCTCTAGGAAATAGGCAAGGCCTACTTCTTACTTTTCAGTGATTTTTTTTCCCTGAAATCTGTTGGAGGTTTTCTTGGCTTTTTGCAGGCTTTCATCATCTTGTTGGGAAAGATAGGTTACCTTCCCTAAGCTGATTCATGTCTTGTTCCAAAGTAAGAACAGCATCATGCTATTTGCAGTGGTTCACATGAAGACAAATTGGGCAAGATTACAATTATTACAACCTAGTACTTGGAAAATGTGCTCACAAAAGTGAAAAAAATTTGTGAAGAAAGAAACAGCAACAACTATTTCAGCTTCAAGAGTGGTGCATCAAATTAACAGCTGCATTTGGACAAGGAGGACTTGTGGTGTCCTGATTTTATCTGATCTGACAGCCATTAACCAAGTCTATGAAAACTTTTGACTTTTTTGTCCTTTAGTATTTATGAAAATAAATTTTAAACGGGAGCAGGAAAAAAGTTAGTTTGGAGAATAACTGAATTAAGGAGAATAATAATAGATGGTAACGTGGGTCTGGGCACTGCATGTCCTTTTTTCATTGGTTTCTTGTCTTTCAGTAGAGAGTGAACATATATTTAGAAATAAATACAACTTTCAGTTTACAAGTATTAGTCTCAATGTTCTCCCAGTCTTGATTCAAAAGGAAAACTCTGCTTAGACATTGACTGAAATTTTGAGATAAAAAAAGCATACATGTTGCTTAATTTTGCATTGCCTTTTGTCATAGGAAAATTTCCTTAGCCAGTAAATTTTAGTTTTACTTCAAGGCTTCAGTTTCTATGAGTGCTTGAGGGAAAGAAATAAGATGGAATGTAGGACTGTGACTTGACCTTTTAAGCTTGTGCTCTGTGAGGCTTTTGGCATTTTTACCTCCTGTCCAGGGTTTGTGTTCACAGTTTTCTTAAATAAAGGTTTATTTCTCTGCTCATTAATCTGGCTATGTAGCCACTGATTTTTGTTTAATCATTTTTTGCTTTGTGCTTTGCTCTGTTCTTGTTTAGGAAGGGGTAGAAAACAGCAGTTAAACTGCAGAGACTGGCAGATGATTTAAAATCTTCCAAAAAAAAAAAAAAAATAAAAAAAAAAAAACAACTTTGTTCAGTAGATATTTTGGGATTTTGCACAAATCTGTTAATTATCATAGAATATGAGAAAGAATCTATAAAAACAAACCATGAAGAGTTCACCTTTGTTGCACAGAAGGAAGGCTTTGCTCTTTTAAGCTGAATAACGTCTTGATTATAGAATTTGTGGCCACATAAAACATTTTTATTTTATCTCTGCGTGTTTTAAAATCCAGTTTTTAAAAACATTTGTCAACCTTCAGGAATGAATTTTATGCAAGTGAATGAACCTCTAAAAGGCATTTTGAAAATAGAATCATAACTAGGTTTTAAGCTCTGGTTGAGAGTAAAGCCTTCCACAAGCATTGCAGTTACATCTTTAATCACACTCAAAATCAAAAAAGTAGAAACTCTTTGCCTTTGTTCCAGGAACCACTAACAGTGTTTCTGAAACTTATTATTACTGACACACAGTCTTTACATGTAAGAATGTTGTACTTTTTATCATATGCATGATGGGAGCAGCACTGGATGAAGATCTATTTCCCTGCAGGGAGTTAACACATCGCTGAGCAAGTACAAGAACTATGCATCACTTACCTCCTGTTTGTGCTGCATTTTTCACCCTTTATAAGCATTGTGATGACTTGTTGCATGGGCAGATTTCATTATATTTAAGGAATGGAAGTGCATACTAGAGAATTAATTATGTGATAGCTCAGTCAGCTTCTTTGTTCTTTGAAAACTAGAAGTTTAGTATGTGCCCTGTGTGCCCTCTCACCATTTATTTTCAGTTCAAGATCTCAGTTTGAAGGGGTTACACTTCTCTGTACTTGAGGAATATCTCTTAACCTTTGAGATGCTCCTTTAAACAAGAACTTGTGTTCCCAATCCTTAGTTACCACTTGGGAAGATAGTACTGTGAAACATTGCATTATTTTCTGTGGTAAATTGTTTTCAAAATATTTCCTTTTTTTCTTCAGATGCACATTTGTAAAGGTAGCACACATCTCTGGAGGTGCTCGGTGCACTGTCATCTTGGAAAATATAATTGTCTATCCATAAAGTACAATTCAATGTCATATCAACCTCACACTAATTTTTTTTTAAATTTTTGCATTATTGATACCGATATTATCTATCTTTATTATGAAGTATATTGTAGGAAACTTAATTAATAGTTTAGCTAAATATCTTATTTTGAACTTAATAGAAGTCTCAGAAATATAATCTCAGCACTGTGCAAATACCACATATTTTGTCTAGATTGCTTGCACACAAAATCCCAGCAATTCTCATATGAGTTTCTTTTTACTTGTATAAAGAAAATGATAAGTAATTCTTTTTAGGAACATTTTAAAAAATAATCTGTAGGAGTGGTAAAATATGGAATAAGAAGCTGGGGAAAGCATGAGCTGTGAAGAGGTTATCAATGCTGTTTTGATCATATTATGTTATCAGTAAATGTTTTAAATATAAAATTGAAATATACAGCTGTCCAGGACTTCCTAATGAAATGTGACTTGCTCCATTTCAAAGCTCTCGGCAGAAAGAGATACATTTAATATTTTCCCAAATAAGAAAGAAATTAAAACCCAAATATAAATTATTTTGTATTTAAATGTAACAGTTTAAAAACCCTCTTATTTCCTAATCTGAAGATTACTTTCATTTTTACCTCTATTATTTTACGTTCAAATTGATAACAATTTAAAATTAATTACTTCAAGTTGGAGTTTTTAAATTAAATTCCTGTTTACTTTGGTTCTTAAGAAGTTTTAAAAGCTTTAAATTAAATTAAATTTTTAAAAGTGTCTTTCTTTTAAAAAGAATTGAAGTTTATCACAGATAAAAGATGTTTAGAAGAATGGCAAACCTACTTCCTTAACAGATCTAATGGGTTGTCTCGTATACTTACACTCTGTGCTCAGCACTGATGAAGCCACACCATGAATTTTGTGTCCAGTTTTTGGGCTCATCATAACAAGAAAAACATTAAAGTGTTGGAGCATGTCCAGAGAAAGCAGCCAGGAAAAGGTCTGAAGCTCAAGTGTGATGAGAACCAGCTGTGGGGGTTCAGCCTGGAAAAAAAGGAGACACAGAGGGAATCTTATCACTCTCTACAGCTCCCTGAGAGGAGGCTGTGGCCAGGTGGAGATTGGTCTCTTCTCCCAAGTCACAAACAACAAGACAATAGGAAACAGCTTCAGGTTGCACCAGGGCAGGTTTAGGCTGGATATTAGGAAGAAATTCTTCACTGAAAGAATTGTAAAGTCCTGGAACAGGCTTCCCAGGAAGTGGTAGAATCATGGTCCATAGAGCTGTTCAAAGGGGTGTGGTCTAGTGATGGGCTGGGCAGTTCTGGGTTAATGGTTGGACCTAATGATCCTACAGGTCTTTTCCAACCTAAATGATTAAGTGATATAAAACTATGCACAGCAGTAGAGACTTGTCAGAACTTCATGCTGTGTTCAACAGGAACACAGAACGAGAGGCCTGTGACCTCAGTCACAAAAATGGAGCTCTTGAAAGTTGTTTTGAGAGTCTATTGCAGTTCTATATTCTGATATAATACCCATATAGCACCATCATGAGGGGAGTTACTTTTAACATGTAGTTTTAACCTGTATTTTTTTATTAAATGTGTTTTGCTTCCTTTCCATAGAAGTATATGGCAACTGTTTTGAGATTCAGATATTATTGCATCAGTATAGCTCAGTCTAGATAGCCAGAATGGATACAATGGAATATAAAATTACAAGAAATTTTGCAAGTAAGTGACTATGCCATGGCTGTGGGTGCTGCCAGCAGTATCCAGTTTCCAGCCCGTCAAATATTCTTCCTCAATTAAGAGTCAAGGGTTTTGTGTGTGTGTGTGTTTTTTGTTTCTGTTTCTGGTTTTTTGTGGGTTTTTTTTTTGTTTTGTTTTGGTTTTTTGTTTGTTTGTTTGTTTTGTTTTTGTTTTGGTTTGGTTTTTTTGTTTGTTTGGGGTTTTTGTTTTGTTTTTTTGGGGGTTTTTTGTGTGTGTGGTTTTTTTCCCTTTTTTTGTTTGTTTTTTTTGTTTGTTTGTTTTTCTGTTTTGTTGGGTTTTTTGTTTGTTTGTTTTGGTGGTTTTTTTGGTTGTTGTTGTTTTGGGGGGGTTGTTTGTTTTTTGTTTTTTGTTTTTTTTTTTTCTGTGACACAGTACATTCCCTAGCAGTGCCCTAGTGTCAAAGCTAAAGATGGAGGTCTGTTTGTATAGTCATGATGGTTTTGAGTAGGGTATGTGCCCCTGTATTCTTTCAGGTCTGATCTTCCGTGTAACACCATCAAGGAGCATTTCTGTACAGCGTATTTATCAGAGCAGCTTCCCTGCCTAATCCGTCATACCAAAATGCTGCTAGTGAGAGGCTCACAAAAGACAAGAAACTGCCTGTAAGAAATTGTCTTTCAGGATATTCTCTCTCCCAAAGGGCAGGGTTTTTTCCTTACCAAATAGAGGTGCTTTCATCACTTCGATTCCACTGGCTAAGCAATCCTCAGCTTTGGAGTAGCAGTGATGGTTTCCAGCACGTTACTGGAGGAGTTCTGCATAGACAGCAAATGCAAATTGTAGTTTCGTAATTTTCAGCATCCAAGTAATTGGAGGATGTGATTCTTGCTCTCTGTAAAATACCCGCCTCACTAAAACTTACATGTTTAGCATCTTGGAACTTTATGGGCTATTGTTTAAGTAATGTTATTGTATCAAGTGACTGCTTATTTTCTAGTTTATTGTTTTATATAATATGTGAAAGCAAATTAAGGAGTGGGTTTTTTTAAAGCCTTGATGATTTCATACACTATCATTAACATGCTAATATGGATCGTATTGATATGTTTATAGTTAAGCATTTTGATATTGGGAGAGCAGAAAATGTTCTTGGGAAAATGCTGAACACAAGGGAAAATTATTTTATACCTGCTTTATGTAAATCACATGCAGATAACTGTGACAATTACAGGATTTTCTGAATTTCCTGTGATTGCCATGCAATCACAATCAATTGCCATCCTTGGCTGTTGGATTTAATACAATTTGATAAATGTCTTGAAAAAGTAATTTAGATTATTTTTGTAAGTTGAATAAATAACTTAGCAAAACTTTTTAAAGAAATTCAAAGTAGATTAATACAAATTCCTTTCAAAGTTTTGCAGTACAGTAAGTAATATATACAGAATATAAACAGAGTATGAGAGAGCATCAAAAGGAAAAATACTTTTATCTCACAAAACTAAAATATTTTTGTGGTGCAACAACACTGCTACATTTCTTCAAAGTCTTTCTAGTAGTTTTCAGTTCAACTTCTTTCAGGAATCCTTCTGGAAAATGAGGTTCAGTGGCAACATTGGGGCAGATATGGCTAGGGGATTTAATGTCAAGTGTCATAATGAAAGAATTGATACAGTGAGAGTAAGGGAGTTTCGAGATGCAAGAAAAATAGAAACTAAACCAAACACTCATTATAGCCTATTATTCTGCTAACAAGTAGAAAGAAGCAGTATATTTGCTTCAGTTTACATTAATGTTATTTCTCATGTGTTTCTATAAGCTTCATAGAGATGGAAATTATGTCCTACTTCTACCATAAAATTAATCTGAAGACATTTTAATTGGAGTTAGAGAGAGAGTTCCTGAGGTTATCCCTGATTTCAAAGAAATAGAACAACAATGGGTCTCTTTCTAAGAAAAAAAAGGAGTAAGAAAGGAAAGGCTTTCCTTATATGTTCTTCTTGTACCTTCTACTGTTAGAACAATTTTGTTATGATTCCATGTCTCTGTACATCTTAATTATTCTTCAGTTATGAACATGCAAGTTTTATAGGCATAATAAAGTTATAATGAATCTCATCTTCCCCAAATTTTGGTAACTTTTCAATGGTAAGATTAAGTATTAGGATTAACACTTCAATACTTTATTAGCATTAATTTATCTAGTAACCATTTAGCCTTCCAGCAAACATTAAAGACAAGAACAAATTGTCTTAATTTGTGCCTACTATAAAGAAATTCAGTACTGATGGAGCACTAAGTCTCCAAGAGTGTTCTCTCTCTTTGACTTGGTCTGGGATAGCCTGCTTTTTGCACGTGTTGTTTTCATATATGAATTAAGCTTTGTTTGACATATTACATCACTTCTTGAACACATATGTAAAATTAAATGATAATTGTGAGATTATATATATTTGATTATATCTAAAACAGAGGTGTCATCTTTGGGACAGTTTTACTCTATTGTCAGGCTGGTGGCTCTCTGGAAATCAGTGTAGGACTTCTCCCACAGATAGAAAGGGCAGGGCAGCTCTTTGCCAGGCAGAGCTCATCCCCAGTGTCAGATGCCATCAATCCAGGAGGCTGCTCATCACAGGAGACAAACTGTGTCTTTTTTTTTCCCTCTGCTGTCCGAAGGACAGCAAAGGAAAGAATGGAATTTGGTGTCTGAAATTTTCTTCAATACAGCAATAACTGAGCATGTGTCTGCAGGAGTTCTTCATCAGTAGAGTAAGAATTGTTGGGCTTTCATTATTTGGTATGGCTCCTTTTCCTCAGTAATGTCAACATATCTCTTGCTGTTCTCCCCATCCTTCTTACCAATGCTGAATTGATTTTTGCCTTTCTGCTTTTATATTTCCTTTGTATATATTTGTAGCTCTATTGTTGTATAGTTATATAGTTCCTAGTTAGCACCAGTACTTTTCCCTATGGGGAGGCAGGCAGGCAGGAATAAAGGAACCCACCTACCTGACCTTCTCTGTCTTACTGTCACTTTCTGCCTCCCCTTGCATACAGACAGCCAATACTTTATTTTCAGCACCTACAGTGTGTCTTAAAAAACCCAACCCCTCCAAAAAAATGAGATCATTGTCTTGGTTTGGAAAGACAGGTATCTGCCAGGGAAAGCTGGATTTTTTTTTTTGGAATGGAGAATGTAAACCTCTCACCCCTGCCAAATTATAATTTTGCAATCAAGGGCTTTCAGGCAAAGATTTGGGAATAGGAATAACAGTTCTTTACTGGGAATATTAACAATACAAATGTAGTAGAAAACAAAAGCACCCAACCAAACCAGCAAACAAACAAACAACAATTTTGGAAAACCCTGACAGAGTCAGAGAGAATAACCTGACACCCTGTTGGTCAGGATGTTGGAAGCAGTCCAATCCATCTGGAGTGGCAGATGTGGTTCTGTTGAGGTAGAGATGATCCTGAGAGAAAAGGATCCAGTGGATGAGAAGGATCCAGTCTTCCTCCAGGAATCAGGTGAAGCTGGATGCCTTCTCGTTCCTGTGTCTCAGTTTTTATCCAGGTAGGAATGGTTGGCTTCCCCCACTGGGTGGAGCATCTCACAATGGGATGATGGAATGTGGATGTGCTGCTTTGTGGATGTACTGCTTTGGGGAGGAGAACAGCTTGGGGAGTCTTAATGGCCCATTGTGAAAAGAGATAACAAACACTGCCCCACCTGGTTTTAACAGCTGGCCCATTATCAGAAGGCATCTGCCCCCCTCCCCCCAGAGTTACAAGAGATAAAGAAAAGAAACATCTCCCCAGCTGCTTTCAGCAGATGAAATAGAATACACATTTTTGGTTCCATAACCCAACACAATCATATAACTCTCTCATCCCAAATTACTGAACTCCACATGGTAATGGTCACCGAATTTCTTATTTTAGTAGGTTCATGCTTACAAGTATTTATCCTTAGAAGTTCCATACACTCATTCTGACTGGAGAATTGTACCAATGTAACAGAAAGTACAGTTAGAAAAGTTGAAAATCCGTTCAGCAGAAGCTTGCTACGGTTTATTAAATAAAAGACCACTAGAATGGTTATATAAATTCATAGTCCCACAAATAAGGTTTTATGTTTAACCATAGATTAATATATCCAGCTGTAAGAAAGAATTTCCAGCACTGCCTATGCAACTGGGGCATCTCAAGAGCAGAAATTTCACAGACACTGGAAAACACCTTAAGGTAAAATTTATTTAATAATGCTATTTCCTCTTAACTTTTTCTTTGTTTATTTTCATTAATTTTCTGCTGGAGGGGGATAAAGAAGGAAAATACCAGCTTTTATCCATATCATAAATCTCCAAAAAATCAAAGAAAAAAAAATAGAAGAAAAAGACTGAAAAAAAATTACATTTAGGAGAACTGAAAAAAAAACCCAAAAAACAAACACCCCCCTCCCCCCCCCCCCAAAAAACACCACAAACAAACTGCTGTACATTGTTTCTATTACTTTATCTCAAAAAAAAAAGAAAAAATCCAAGTAATACTCACTCTTACAGAATTATGAGATTCTGTGGGCCAGAGCCCTCCCAAAGCTGTGCATGCTGAGGACAGGGAAGTTTCTCTTCATATACTTTATTTTACATGCATATTTATTATTGATTGTCCCAGAAAATGAGAACATATTTTCCCAAAATCATTCATTAACATTTCCCCTCCCCTTTATGCATGCTTTCTTCTGTCCTGGGGCTGTCTCTGGTGATCCCTAATGGTCACAGACCCCAGTGTCACAGCTGACACACTGAAGCTGGCAGGGCACTAGGGCTTGTGAACTTCCAGATGTGCTTACGCAGTGAGCATTGTGCAATTCCATAGGACAATGGTTTTGGAGAACAAGCATTGTGCTAGCTCACCAGGTGAGGTAATTTATCAACTGGTGATAATAAGTTCTGTAATTTAATTCAAAAATTTTGGTCTTGTGCTGTATTTCACAACAGGCAAACATTTTTAGTTTATTTTTGAAGGTGTAGAAATGCTGGAATATCAGCTTTTTGCCTTACTATTCTATCATGTGCCATTTAGAATTTTTACTTTTTCAGCAAAGACATTTGTAGAAAAGTTTCCCTTTTATTACTTTGCATATAATATATTCTAAGAAAATAATAATTTATAACAAATATGTAATTAGCAAACATACTTAAGTATCACTCTGCCTTTATATTAACACAACCAGTACCATTGTGAAGCTTAATCTATTCCATGGGTAAATAAATTCCAGTTTATTTTTTTTTTTTTATTGCTCATGAAACAGTCCTTTGAAATGGCAAACCCTGACTTTCCACAGCTTCATGTGAGATATGTGATACTGCACTGGATAGCTGGATCAAACTTTTGTGAAGCCAAAGTTTAATGTTTGCTTCAGTTTTGGATCTTCTCTAAAATGGGAGAGAAGCAGACATCAGAAGCAATTTTCCTCTTTCCTACTTACTGCTACCGTTCTTTCTGCTACACAGTTAAAGCTGGGCAGCATCTTAGATGACCTGCATGGCTGTGTTTCATCTTTCTGCCAAAAATGCAAGTTAGCACTCCCTCAGAAAGCAGCCAAACTCATCCTGATCCTCCCCAGCTGAAAACTCAGAGATCTACAATTTTCTTTGTCGACAACACACATTCAGCACCACACATTACAGGAGAGTTTTAGAGAGGCATTAATATTCATTCATTTAGGTTTGCCAATAAAGGGGTAAATAAAAGCTATTTGAGTGTATTTAAATCCTGATTTTTTTTTTTAATTATATTCTGTGTTTCTGCAGGTCATTTTACTTGTATTTATTTAATAGTTTCAAATAGTCTAAATTTCACGTAACTAAAGCAGTTTCTCTGGCTCAAACCCTAGGAAATTAGGTGTTTTAAAAAATGAGATATTTGGCTCCAAGACAGATTCATCTCACTGGTGTGTTATATGCAAAGGATAGACAAGGCATAGCAGTTTGAGAGATTTGTTATTACCATATAGGGCCCTGGCTTCTCTGGTGCTGAGCAACACAACAGATGGGATCAAATGCTATGGTAACTTGGATTGAAATTCTGCACTGATTAGTGGAAAACATCTCATGTGATAGCCAGATATTATGCATATCTGATATATATATATATATATGAATATAAATGATGATATATAAATGAATACCATAAAACCCAGGTTGAACACAAGTTCTGTACTCGGCCTCAGTTCAGATGCTGGATAAAGGTTCTTTGGCCTTGTACCAAAACTCTAACCACAGTCTTTTAAAAAATAGAACTGTCATGAACAAAACTGAAATATGAACTGAAAACATACAGATGTATCTCTTCAAAGTATCTGACTCTACTTTTCATGAAGAAAGAAAAAGCAATTTTCTCAGAGTGAAGAAAGGGTTTGGAGGAGACAGTTCACAGAAGTGAAGGAGGAAAATACTGGAAAGCTCACTCCTGTGTACTGAACAAGAGCTGATCTAGACTGTGAAATTTACACAATGCAGCAAACATTTGAAAGTGTCACTCTGTGATATCTGATTATCAGGTATAATGATAAAAAAGAAACATACTTGTACCATTAAACACAAATATGCAATATTTGCACTCACAATATGTCCAAAGAACTCCTTCTGAGAATTTTGGGAAAAAAAAACAATAAATCAAATATATACAGTAAAATGTATGCCAAGTACTACAAGGGTATACCAGACTGAGTATCTTGTAACTTCATCATCCAATCAAAGGTAATCACATGAATGGCATCCTATTACAAATCTAAGTCTGACTTACCTACAGTTTCCATGGTTCCTTTTACCTTTTATTTGAAATTTTTATTCAAAATTATGATCAATGAACACAATCAATAGTACACTGTTGAATATATTCAAGAGACCTAGCTGTTCTACTAATCTCTGCAGCCAAGCTCATATTACACTGGGAATATAATAGTACAAGAAAAAAATTTAGACTAGTTCTTAGCAAGTATAATAACTTACAAACAAGAAAAGGTGGTTTGAAATATTAAAGCCATTTCTGATATAATTATAGGGGAGCTAAGTTCTGTTGTCTGCATGCCATCAGAGGAAGACATGCCTGTTGTCTGAGACAGTTTCTTATATACCTTTAAATTAGAGAGCCATGCACTTAAACCAGGCATATACTTGACTCAAAAGTGATTGGAAATAACATGAAATGTGTGTAAGCTTCTTGGCTTTTTTTGACAGATCTGTTCTAAAATCTTGGCTTAATGTGAGCTTGTGAATGTCCCTCAAATCTAATGAGGGCCAGCTACTGGGGGCACTGACATAAGTGGACTGGGTACCTAATGCTGGAGTCAGAGTGCGGATTTGGGAACTCCTGGCCGGAGTGCTGAGGTGAGTGGAGGGTCCTCAGTGTCAGTGACTAGAGATAATTATGGGATGGAAACAGTATGTGCTGCAAAAGAAGGCTGCCAGGGTCACCAATATCAGCAAGGTGTCACCACTGGCAGCTGCTGGGGTGGACTGTCTATGTTCTCCCCAAACCTGCTGGAGATGAGGTCATGGTCATCACCAGCAAACTCTAATCCGGACCAGCCAGTCAAGGGGCTCTGGGATAGGGCAGGGAAGGCAGAGGGGGACCCATGAATGTGAGTGTGCTAGTGAACCTGCAGAGCGTCCCCAGAGCTTTGTACAAGCAACTTCCTGCCTGCCAGCCCAGAAGAAGGAGCAGGCTGGACTAGTAGCCCTCCTTGCTGAGCCTCCTTGCTGCCAGCACAAGTCACCAGTTTGCTACCGGGGGCCGTGCGCGTTGTGGGCGTGCGGGGCAAGAACCGGTAGTGGTTGTTGCGTCACAACCCCAGGGCGCTGGGTGCTGCGACCGTGCGTATCTGGTTTTGGCCCAGCTCGGTATTCAGGCTGGGCCCCCAGCTGCTTTTTGGATACGCTTCAGCAAAGTTTGTTGGTGGGGTTTTTGGCTTGCAGGCAGCTCAGCTCACGCTGACATGGCGGTGGCAAAAGAGGGGACTTTTAGAGGCTTTGAAAAAAGAGGCTTTATTTGGTGGGGGGGTCAGGGGGTCCCCCAGCCTCAGGCAAGTGCCTCCAAAAGACACTGGATCTGGGCTGCAGGGCGTTTTTGTACAACCATTCAAAGGGGTGGGTACAACGTGTTTAAACCAATAAAACAATTAAAACGATACATGCCAGCTAGATTACATAAACACTAACAAATCCTAAATAGGTCTGGGGGTGGTCTTTCGGGGTTTTGCCAACCAGGGGCTGAGCTTTTGGACCTTGAAGATAAGAATTCTGTGATGGACAAGGGAAAAGATCATACGTGAAACAGGGATATAACAAAAGGGAACCAATAGGGAAGAGACTCTGTGCAGAGACTCTGGTTGTCTTAGAAACTTTTATCAGCTACTTTGAGACAAAGGGGCTCTTTCAAGGTATCTACTATACTAAAACTTACAATATAAAAAAACTATACTACATTCATAACTAAAACTTAAAAAACATTTCTTTGCACAGCCACAAGTGGTGACCTGGTTCAGCAGGGCCACGGCCGGTCACTGCCTTTATCACACACAGACCGTGCCGGACAGACCACTGGCGGACACCGACGCGGCAGACGGTGGAATGCATTTATTATTTGGCGCGCAGCTTCTTTTATGCAGGCAACGTGTCTGCGTCACAGCCGTGGGGGTCTGTGAGGTACAACAGGATTCAGTGAGAACAGGTGGAGAGGCGGGGACCCTGTCTGCCCGTACAAACTGGTTTCTTCTGTGCGGGACCCTAACTGCCAACATATCCCCCCTCTCCAAGAACGGAAAAATTTTACAACTGAGTAAACTTTGGTTAGTAAGAACTGTAAACAGATTAGTAAATAAAGTGCAACTTTGGTCACCAGCACCTTATGTTAATTGTCTCTGTTCCAAGAACAGAGTCCAACCGGGATTTGACAAACTGGGATAACTTGTTAAGAAGGCACGGACCGAACATAAGAACTAGGAGAACAACGAGGACTGGTCCAGCCAACGTAGAAATCAGGGTAACAAGCCACGGGGATTGGGTAAATAGGGAATTCAACCAGCTTTGCTGGGAGTGCTGCTTACTGCGTTGCTCCAAGCGCTGCTGCAACTCTGCCATGGACTGCCTAATGGGTCCTGAGTAACTGGCGTAGAAGCAGCACTTTTCATTCAAGGCGGCGCATAGACCTCCTTGCCGCAGGAGCAAGAGATCTAGCCCACGCCTGTTTTGCAGCACTACCTCAGCCAGGGAATTTAGGGAACGTTCCAAGTCTGAAATGGATTTTTGGATTCGCAGCAAGTCCTCATCAACAGTTGTTTGCAGCTGACTTAGGCCTTGGTTTTGAGTGACCAGTGCAGAGACACCTGTCGCCGCTCCTGTCGCCCCGAGGCCTAAGAGAACTGCAAGGCTAACTGCTGTGATTAGCTCTCTTTTCTGGCGCGGGAGGTCCGTGACAAGCCGAAGCAGCATTTCGTCATCCGAATAGTAGAGGATCCTGGGGACGACAACAACTTGCACACAGAAATCATGAGCATCTTTGAAATGCTTTGTTGGAAAACATGGTGTGATCCCTGTGGATTTGCATGCCCATGTCCCCGGGGTAGCTGGAATTATCCATGCTCGAGATTTGCGGGGGATGACTGATGTGTTGCAGATGTCTTTGTGCTGTCGGATGAGATGTTTGCTGCCTATGCAGACTCCCTTCCCTGAGACCTGTTCTACTGTGATTCCCTTTTGGGGAATGTCCCAGAGACACGGCTTGGGATTGCCTTTGTTCGAGTAGCTGAGCTTGCTATTAAGCGCTACTCCTTCATAGAAAGGTGGATAAGTGTCATAGCACAGCCAGCAGGAGCTGGTAAGATCTGGCTTTGTCGCGTTCAATGACGCGAATGCAGCTCCTAGCATCCTATAAAAGAGCGTATGTGATGTTAACTCGAAGGCACTGCGGAACGTTGGTGCAAAAGTGGTGAGACCTGCCACAGGGGTACCGTGTCTGTGGTTATTCTGCTGGACAGCCATGTGATTGGGTCCGAAAGCAGCACAGTGCTGGGTAGGAGCTCTGATAACCTGCACAACCGTGCTGGGGTCTGTTCCCGTATGGTATAAATAGATTGACCACTTCTGTCCGAGAGACCAGCCGGGCTCTCGGGGTTGCAGAACTGTCACATTCAAATGGGAACAGGTCCCTTTGATGTCACTAATTTGCTCATTGGTGCTGTAAACAGCTCTCTTACAGCCTTTGGGCCAGAAGGTTACCTCCAGGAAGGCGTCCTTCTTAGCTGGGACCCACAAATCACTCGTGACAATGGTCTCACACCCCCAATGCTTGCAGTACTCGTGCTCCGACTGGATGCAGTAGCTTTGTCCCGGATTGGCACTTGGACACCAGTATGTTCCCCAACTAATATAGGAAGCAGGCGTCCCCTGGGGATCAAGGGCTATGCCATTGAAGTTAAAGATGTCGCTGAGGTGTACTATGAAGCTAGGTGCATTAGAAATGGTCCTAGCAATCACTCTGCCGTCTCGTGGGTCTCTGAAGCTCCATTGACACAGCTGGTAAGGGTGACAACTCGACCTGGTCTGACCCACAAGTTGGCTCAAGACTAGGAGAATGCAGCTGGTAAGGTGAAGTGAGGTTTGAAACCGCATGGGAACACGAGGACTGCGGAAAGCGTTGGCCCGGTGAACCTGTTAAAAGAGACTCAAAGCGCGGTTAGTCGAGCTACAAGCAGGCTTACCACAAGATAATAACAGAGATAACTTAAGATAAATAGTCTGAGGGCAGCTATGAACAAGCTGCTTTCTGAACGACCAGTGCACCCTAGACAAGGGCAAGTGGCACAGCTGTAGGAGAACACTCGTCTGAAGCTTCTGTGTTTGATCTGGCGGCACTGGTTGCTCTGGACAAGCTCTTGCAACCATCACTTCTGCCACGGCAGCACAAACTGCAGCTGGGATCGGAGCTAAGGTGGCACCTACTGCAGCTTGGACAGGGACCACGTTCTCTTCCCTTGCGACGTGCTTTATCATCGCTGCGATGCTGGCACCTGGTGGCACAGAATGCAAGATTTCTTTCGTGGCTTGGTTGCCGCAAGCATCCTGCCATGACTGGTCGCTTTGCCTCTGCTGGCAAATCTGAGGCGTCTACAGCAGCTTGCAGTCGGTCCACAAACTGTGTGAAGCTCTCACTTTCACCTTGCCTCATGGTGGACCACAGTGCTGGCTTGGCCACGATCCTGCATGCAGCATGGATGGCTTCTCTGGCTGCTCTGGTGGTGGCTGCGACTTCTGAAGCTCAGTCCTTGAGCTTGTGCCTGTGGGCTGACCGTCTGGGGGTCCTTGCCCATCAGCCGCTGTATGTTGGAATTTTGCAAGGGGTGCTGGTCACCTGTGGCTCTGGCTAACATATTCAGGCAGTTGTCCTCCCATTCCTGCTTAAAGATGATCATTGCTGCCCCATCAAAGATCATCCGGCAGGTTTGCTTAATGTCGAAGGGGAGCATGTCGTCATTGCCGAAGAGGCCATCTAGCAAGGTTGAAACCATAGCTGAATTGATCCCCTTCTCTGCTATGGCCTTCACCATTGCCTGCACTTCCTTTGGGTTGACAGGGGAATAGGTGGGCAGGTTGTTGTCAACCCTTCTAAGTGGAAAGGCTTGCACTGCGGATGGAGTAAGTTCTGCACATGCCATTTGGATCTCCCTCCAATCTGTAAGTGGCATGGGCTTTTGTGGCTGTTTGGTAGTTACAGGTGGCGTGAACGGGTTGGCATGTTTGGCAAGAAAGGCTGACACCTTCTCTCTATCTGTGTCTGAGCCTGAACTGTATTGATACTTGTGGCGTCTGTGTGATTTCTGTCTTATTTTGTGCTTTGGAGTGTGCAGGGAGTGATAATCTGTGTGTACTGTGTACCCACTATCATCAGTTGAGACCTCTGTGTCAGAGGAAGAGGAAGTGTAGCAATGAGCCTTTTGTTTGTGGAGCTTTTGCACTCGGCTCGGCTCCTGTCCCTTCTTGTGGGCTGGCCTTCCTCTCTCCTACCTCTGCTCCTGTCTGCGCCCCCCTAGGGGGGATCGGCTACTGTAGCAAGAAGGGTCCCCTGGAGGTGCACTGGGCTTGAGTAGTGGGCATGCCGCCAGCTCCGGCTGTGAGCTCTCCTTCCCCTCACTGCTCGAGGTCTCCGCCCCGCTCCCCTCGAGTGTCCCACCGCGCATGTGTGTGGCGGGAATTCGATCCTCGGCCCGCCCTCCTTCTTCTTCCCCGGCGCCATGTTGTGGCGCATATGGCGGGGGTCTATCCCGATCCGTATTTGGCCTTGCACAGTCATAACCGTGACTAAAATCGTGAGTGTGACTGTTTTTGTGCTGCCGGACGTGTTCGGCGGTCGACATGAACTGATTTGTCGGTGCCGCTGAAAGAAATAGCCCCAGGTTATGCACTCCCAAGTTGTACTGTTATACTGTTTTGCTGTAAAATTAAAGTTGCACTGTTACTTGCCTGCTTTAAACTGTTCATGTTGAATCTGTACCCCTGAATTTCTGCTCGTTATGTCCCAAGTTCTGTACCCTTTCTCCCTGAAATCTGGGTTTTCCCCTCTCCATCGGGTAAAGCCCGCTGCCACTTCCTGCTACCCCCCTGCTGCTCCCTGCCGCCTGCCGTGGAGCTGGAGACACCGCCCAGTATGGAGATCAGGGAACTCCCATGGTGCCTGCCTGCAGCCGGAGATCCAGCCGACGCCAGAAAAACCCCTAAAACCCAGCGAGCCGACACAGAAATTGGACCTAAGAAGCACAATGCTGTGCGAGGCACACGTCTAGCTACCTGCAGGTAGCAGGTATTTTTTGTTACTTTCTCGCCATGACCTGAAAGGAACTGGAGAGAGGTGACGCCCCTGGACCACACGAGCCAAAGGGATTCTATGGAAACCCCCGTGAGGAAGGAATCCCAACTCTGCAGCAGCAGCAGCAGCAGCAGCAGCAGATTCGACTGCACCTCCTCCTCCGTGGTGTCCACTGGGAGCAGCGGCGGCGTGTGCAACCCCTCGAGCCCCCTACCCAGAGCTGATTTCTAATAAAGGCCTTTTCAAAGGAGCTGGTCTCCTGGCCCATTTATAACACCACGGCGGGCGCGTGAGCGGTTCGCACGTCCGAGACGGGTGCTGTCTCCATGGTCGATAGCGGAGTGTGTGCAGGACTGAGGGACCGTGGCGAACACGAAAGAGCCTCACCGCTTCCCCAACACGAACTGGACCCTGTGGAAAAATTCCCGATTTGCGTTTGTGTTGCTGCCCCGACCCCGATCTTCGGCGTGGTTCGCAGGCACGCCTGGGCAGCTTTCCACGCTGTTTGTTCATCGAGTGCTTTACAAAGCGCCTCAGTGACCTTCCCCCAACTTTTCAACGCTTTGCTAGAGCCTGTAATTAAAACATCACCTGCTAAAGCCTCGGTACATCTGTCCCAGCATTCACTGTGAAGAATATCAACGGGACTATTTATGACACGTGATTTCATTAACTGGACGACTGCGGACCGAAAATGCTTAGCTTTACAGCTAATTTTCTATTGATTATAAATTTCACGTACAACCTGCTCCAGCACATCCATGACTGGGCGGTACTCCGGGCGTCCCTGGTCACTGGAATCAGTGCTGCTGTTCCAGCCGCCTCTTCCACTGACCAGCGCAACTCCTGAAACTGCGCTGTCGCTGTGGGACACGATCAATGAGACACGGACTCAGGTTCAGAAGGCTGAAGCTCCGAAAAGGGGCTGGTTTATTCTCAGAACCTATTTTTATACCTTTTTACAATGTGCCCACCTAAGAGGTGGGATCCCTGGACCCATTGGCCACACCAAGGGTCAACAAGCAAAGTCCCTCCTCAGAAGAGGGAAAAGTGAAAAACAAGATAGTTTACATAGAGTGACCTTGTTTACTGCCTCGATCCCTGGGAAAGAGTTTAAGAAAAATGCAAACATGAGAAACAGTGACTACACTGCGCTACTTCTTCTTTCGCCAGAGTTTCGGCACCAGATGCTACCGGGGGCCCTGCGCGTTGTGGGCGTGCGGGGCGAGAACCGGTAGTGGTGACCTGGTTCAGCAGGGCCACGGCCGGTCACTGCCTTTATCACACACAGACAGTGCCGGACAGACCACTCACGGACACCGACGCGGCAGACGGTGGAATGCATTTATTATTTGGCGCGCAGCTTCTTTTATGCAGGCAACGTGTCTGCGTCACAGCCGTGGGGGTCTGTGAGGTACGACGGGATTCGGTGAGAACAGGTGGAGAGGTGGGGACTGTTATAAATGGGCCAGGAGACCGGCTCCTTTGAAAAGGCCTTTATTAGAAATCAGCTCTGGGTAGGGGGCCCGAGGGGCTGCGCACGCCGCCGCTGCTCCCAGTGGACACCACGGAGGAGGAGGTGCAATCGAATCTTCTGCTGCTGCTGCTGCTGCAGAGTCGGGATTCCTTCCTCACGGGGGTTTCCATAGAATCCCTTTGGCTCGTGTGGTCCAGGGGCGTCACCTCTCTCCAGTTCCTTTCAGGTCATGGCGAGAAAGTAACAAAAAATACCTGCTACCTGCAGGTAGCTAGACGTGTGCCTCGCACAGCATTGTCCTTCTTAGGTCCAGTTTCTGGGTTGGCTCGCTGGGTTTTAGGGGTTTTTCTGGCTGGATCTCCGGCTGCAGGCAGGCACCATGGGAGTTCCCTGATCTCCATACTGGGCGGTGTCTCCAGCTCCACGGCAGGCAGGCAGGAAGCAGCAGGGGGGTAGCAGGAAGTGGCGGCGAGCTTTAGTCGGTGGAGAGGGGAAAACCCAGAATTCAGGGAAAAAGGGTACAGAACTTGGGTACAGATTCAACATGAACAGTTTAAAACAGGCAAGTAACAGTGCAACTTTAATTTTACATCAAAACAGTATAACAGTACAACTTGGGAGTGCATAACCTGGGGCTATTTCTTTCAGGGACCCTAACTGCCCGTACAACCGGTTTCTTCTGTGCGGGGCCCTATCTGCCAACACCAGTTATGTCATAGTCCTCTGTGTCAGTGTCCTCTGTGTGTGTCTGTGTGTCTGTGTGTCTGTGTGTGTCTGTGTGTCTGTGTGTGTCTGTGTGCCCATGTCCACAGAGGATGCTGGGGTGGGCTCCATCAGCTCCATCCAACTGATGGCCAGAGGAACTCCTCGGCCAGGGCTGCTGGAGAAGGTGATCGTTTATAATGTACCTTGACAGACAAGACTGAAATGAAGAGTCAGGGAGACTGTATTTTCACGGAATCTTAGTTTTAACGGCAAAATTCACTCAAGAAGTTCCCTCTCAGTTTACCAGGACGTCTCCAGTCACTGATTTAGACTGTAAAATTATATCGTCAACTGTGTAATTGAAATCATCTGGGTAAAAAAAAAAAAAATAAAATGTTTGTTACACACAAAGAAAAGTGATTACTTTTAATGCAAGTCATGGTGCTGAAACCTCACAAATTGTGCATCTGCCCAATTGCTGAAGTGATTACAGGAGAGAGGAAGTTCTTATGCTTAAAATCTATTTAATTTAACTGCAACTAAACTAAAGATCATCCAGAATTTCTTCTTCTTACTGACAGCCATTTCCAGTGCCATTTCAAACAATTCTAAAGAAGGAAAAATAATGTTGTGAATCAATAAGACTCAAAAAAGACCGAAAAGTTAACAAACAATAATTTTTAAAGCTTTTAATAATGTTACTCATTTGCTGGCATGCGTTAGGGAAAAGAAGAAAGCTGAAGTATAGATCAGGCAGTCATGGTATTTCCACTATGCTTGTTTGACAGGGAGACTCTCTTTCTTTGTTCTTCAATCTACGATCCCTCACAACACAGAAGGATGCTTTCAATACCTTTAGGGGGTTGTTTTAACTACTGCCAGCTGAGTATGAAGCCCTGGGTCTGAAACATCAGCTGTCAGCCAACTCCTCACGTGATTTTAGCCAGGAGTCTCTTGGGATCAAATGCTAATCACTTATTTTGGTTGCACTGCATTTTCAATGAAATATAAGCATCATGACCTGCTTTTCTTTTAGATTAAACGATAAGCAAAGTTGCTGCAACAGACAGAGGGTATTCTTACTCTTTTGGAACACTTGCAAAACGCTCCATAACGTATCTATGTGGTAAGGTTGAGGTACGGGTGTTTTTTCATCACTTTTTGCCACTGAAGGGTGAAAATTGAGTTTGACAGTTCAGGCTCTTTGCTTAGGTTGCTGCAACTTCTGAGATGTGATGTATTTCAGAAATTCAACAGTATCTGATGGATTACTTAGAAGTTAAAGGGATGAAAAATAAAGCATGTGTCTAGCTAAACAATGTAGGCTTCGAGTTAATGAAGGTAATAGATTTCCTGAAACTTTTGCAAAAAGGAGAAAACAGGAAAATAAATTCTTAATTTCAAATTAGAAGAGACAGGCAGGTGAGACAGAACTACAAATTTATCACTGTGAGGCTGCAGACTTTTGTCCCCATCCCATGCTTATTCTGTTTAATAAATTCTATGCTGTGGCAGGAAACCTGTAGTCTGGTCCTGCTTGGTGCCATGAACAGTCAAAGTCTCCCAAGTTCTGATAGTGACTAAACTAAAGGGAACAGGAAATCAAAAGGCCTACCTTGGTTGAGATCTGCACTTTGCTCCCAACACTGTGCCAGGTCCTACAAGCATCTTGGTTATACAAATCAGTCAATTATCCATTGGCTTGGAGGGCAATAAAGTTTTTAATACCTCATAAAAATTGTAATGTTTAATTTTCAAATTAAATCTAAACTACTGCAGGAGTGAATATAAACAGATTCTTGGAAACAGCTCTATAAAGGCATATGCTGCTTAACAACAGGGCCAGTGAGACTTCAAAGATTCTGCCTGCTCAGGGCTTTTTTTTTTTTTTCATTTGGATTTCAGCTGTAAAATCATAGCCATTACCTCTATTAGAAAATAATTTTTTTTTTATTCTTAATTGAAAATGTTCTTAATGCCATTAAAAAGAAATAAAAACCATAGTGACTGCTCTTAAACCAGCAGGCTGAGATTCTGCCAACCACACACAAGTCATAATGTGTGAGCCAGTTTTTAGGACAAAGTGCAAGTTTAAGGATCCAACTGCCATGGGCATCAGTTTAAGGGAAGAATTCCTTCTACAGCAACATAATTGTTAGAGCACCACGTAAGTGTGTGAGGCAGTTAGGAAGAGGGAAGAAAGGAGCAATCCTAAGGAGTGATCAGGTTTTGGGAACCTCTCCTGTAATTAAAGTAAATCAACTCACCAAGCATTGACCCTCTGTAGCAAATGAGTAAAAAGTAAGGAATGTTTCTCCATTGCATTTTCAAAGATAGTTTGAAAATTAAAGTGCTGAGTTACTTCTAACAAAAACTTCAGAAATTGCTTTCTGTAGAAAATGTGGCACCCTGTTAAAAGCTATTAATAGTGCTTGTAGTTGATGCACCAAGTGAGTGAGCTGCAAACTTTTGACTTTTGATACACCAAGCGAGCAAGCAATAAAACTTTTGATATATCAGGCAAGCCAACCAATGAACTTCATGAAGTGGATATGATGACTGCCACTCTCAAAGCCACCTATCAGCAAGTGCCTAGCCAGTCAAGGGGGGCTGTGCCACCAAAATCTACGCAGTGCCAAGAGTCTTTGCTCTGCGTGCTGTCCTTCACTGTCCTGGCTGCTCCTTACAAGGCTGTTTGTGTCCCTGGACCCTGCTGGTCCAGCTGCCTGGCTCTGCTGCCTTGCTGGATCACTGGCTGCTGTCAGCCGCTGGTGACCGCTCTAGTGGTCACTCCGGTGCCCTGACTTCCCCAGTGAGACCATCCCGGAATGGGTGGCTCGGGCTTCTGAGGGCCACAGGCACTCGGTGGTGATTTGCTCTTTTGGGAAGCTGCACAAGGCAGCTATCTCCAGCAGCTCTTTCCCTATCAGCTCTTTTGTGAGACTGCTCCAAGCAGCTCCTCCTGGCAGCTCTTCTTCAGGCGATGCTGGAATGAGCAGGAGGCAGATTTCCAGCCTAGAAGGCTCTTCATTCTCCAGGAACCCACGACTGAATGCCCCAATGGGCTAAAAGTGCGGGGTTATATAGGGTTTAGGGAAGGCGGGGCTGACAACTTGGACCAATCACAGGGAGGATTGAGAAAACAACCAATCAGGGAGAGGATCCAAAATGTACCAATCAGGAAAGGGGAAAAACCAGGAAGTAGGGAAACAACCAATGTGGTGCAACAAATTTACATAACGTAGCACATAGGGCTCATGGGATGAAACATTTTGCTCTCCCTAACTTGAAACTCAGTCTCCTAAGGAGACTTCCCTGTGGGGAGCTCTGTCATTGTGCATTCACCTTATATGCTATGTTCTTTCCATGGCAGGTATCCTTCTCCCTTGTGGTCCTCAGGGATTACCACAACTGGCCACCTCTCAAAGAGACTTCACTGTGGAAAGACACATTGCACATGAAAGTGCTGGAGCCATGGTGGTAGTAACCCTTCTCTGTGCTTCTCATGATTATTCAAAAATTTTCCTACTTTTCTGGGTTTTTCTCTTTCTTTTCTCATTACGAAAACTAAAGTTGCATTATAGATTTGGATACCTTTAACCTCGTTTGTGTTTTAATCTCACTTTTGGGTATGTTTAGAACCTAAATATCTTTGCAGTTGTGGGTTGAGGCAAGCCTGCCTCTCCTCCTTTTAAGCCAATCATAAACACCTTCCAAGAGCTCAACTACAAAAAAAAGATGGAATTTCATGTCTCAAAATGCTGAAAGTATGCAATATGCAGTAGTGTACCTTCAATGGAGCAGGAGCTTTTGCATTAAGTGCTTGTGGTACTCTTGAGAAAGGTAGAGAGGAGTGTATATTAAACACTATTACCATACACAAATGCTGTATTTCCACATAACAGTACCCCAGTGCCTGCCAAAGCACTTAATACAAACTTTAGGAGTGGAAAGCACTGCTCAGTCTTTGCAGCCTCACACATTTCCTCAAATAGCAATGACTGTCCTAGAGACTGCTGCTCTGCAGTGGAACCAACACCATGGGAACCCCAAATACGATGTTCTATGCCTGCATCAAGATATTTCTCCTCAGACCAGGGCACTAACATGCAAGGGGAGGAGGAGGAGAAATAGAAACACTGTTCCTCAATTTTTCCAGCTTCTTCATGCATAGGCATGTGTCTTCCCAGATGTCTAAAAGCACAGGTGTGTAGGAAATAGCTAACCAGGATCTTTAGCACAGAATAGATCTTTCTGCATAATTTTCAGACTGGTTTATGACACTGTGTAAAAGAGTTACCACATTGGTTTCTACAAGGTCCTGTTTCCTTCTGTATGGGTCTCCCTAGCAAGGAACTGCAGGATACTCCACCTGGGATGTGGCTAGGAGATGTCCAGTGCCAACAGAAAACAGTGGAAACAGATGTTTCCAGAGATCTGTGAGACCACTGTCAAAACCACATTGCCTGTGGACAAAAAAATTAAACACATCTGGCAAGGGATACCCTGCTCACACATACTTAAGAAAATGTTGCAGCTGCAAGGGAGGGAAAAGTAGGGGAGAAGGCACATAAAAGGAAATATTGCTGGGGTCAGAACTGGAAATATATTTGAAAGGAGACACTCCAGGAGCATTACTCAGGGGTATCACTGAAATTCTGAGCCTGGGGCAGTTCATGCCAGGACATGAACACCCACAGAAGAACTGCAGCCCATGGAAGACCCTGTCTGGAGAAAAGGAAAATGACTGGGAAACAAGGAGTGTCATACACACCACTGGACAGGTAACCCCCAGCTCCCCCAGGCTGTTAATTGCTCCAAATCCTCCAAAGGGGAGGATTCCAATGAATTGGTGAATGTAACACAGAGTGAAAAAAATGGAAGGTGATACTAACAGGGAAAGAGGAGAGAGGGGAGAGGAGGGGAGGGGAGGGGAGGGGAGGGGAGGGGAGGGGAGGGGAGGGGAGGGGAGGGGAGGGGAGGGGAGGGGAGGAATATGATGAAAAGAGAGTCTAAGTGCCTTTTTAATGTTTTTGATTTTTTTTTTTCTTTCTTTTAATCAAATCAGTGATTTTCTAGTCAGTGATCAGGAGCTGATGTTGACAAACTGCAATACACTGCATTGAATTAAAATCTCAGTTTTTGCTGGTTTGCTTCCCATGGACTCATATTCATGAAATTCCATAGGAGTTTTAGATAAAGGATTGAATCTGATGTCACAGTGTCAGACATGGGATACAATTTTTTATTTATAGATTCTTACAGGAGTCTGGTTAAATTCTAAACCTAACAGCACGCAGCTGGTTAGTCCCTGATGGAAATCTAAATGGAAGGAAATGCACCCTGCACCTGGATAGCACCGTGCCACTGCCCTCTTGCAAAAGTGAACATTATAATTAGAGGGTAAGACAGCTTGTACTAGACTGCACAAGAGGACAGAGACAGATCAGTTCATATGCTAGCTTTCAGCTCCTGGTGAATATGGAACCAAGAGGTAACAAAATGTACATTAAGCAGCTTTGCCTTCTCAATGAGATTTTATGCAAATCTCTCCTGGTTACCAGGACACATTCTTAAGAACTATTTCCTGTACCCTAAGAAGTAATTTTCTCACCATGAGATCAATTAAACCCCCTCACCCCAAGGGAAGAGTATGATAGTTTTTTCACTTGAATCTTTTCCAATTAGATGTGAGAAACCAGTCAAGATGAGGAATACCTTAGGGACTATAAACAGGAGGCAATTAAATGACTTTTCTCTTTCTGACTTCTGTGATTGGAAGATGGAAACTTTCCTAACCTAGGTTAGAAAGATTTTCAAGCCTCTGATGAACTGCACCAGTATTTTATATCTACTGGATGAATTAATATTTTCTTTTCTAAGGTCTCCACTTAAAATTACCTTTAACTTCTGGTTACCTCCTCACAATATTTTAGGCAGTTTCTAAGAAATTTCAAGATTTATGAGTTCCAGAAATACCTTTCCTACCATTCTTCTATCAAAAAGACTTTTTTCCCCCAAAAGCAGTCCCAAATGAGCCCCTTGTTTTTAATTTACCACTGAAAACTACTCCTCTTGCCAACTAATAATAACCTTTCTAACTAACTAATGAATAGTTAGTGCTCAATTTTTCATGCCTTTTTATCTGCCCCAATCTGTGCTTGTATGACTGCATGGTCTCATTATTTCTTAGAGTTGAAGGGAGTAATTATCTCCTTACACTTTCTTCATGCCTGCTAGGAAAAAAGTACAAGAATTCTTAAAGGGGATTGGTTTTGAACCAGAAGTTACCAGAAAGTGTTCTGAGAGTTGATCTTCAGGCAGGCATGACAGACAAATAGATAAATTTGGGCCACAACAGTTACAGTTATTGGAGCAAAAGACAAGGAAGTTTTGAGGGAAAGGCTGTTTAACAATAAGGGACAAAATCAAAGTATAGAGGAAATATGAAAAAATAGAGGTGCCTGTACTGATATCTGCTGAAGATTATGTTTTCTGAGGTAGGCTGAAGAGGATGGGGGAACAGGAGAAGAATGGATTTATCCAGTAAGGATTTGTAGGGAAACCCATCCTATAGACTGAATCATGGGGAAGGTCTGGCTGAGGAGATCTGTGGAACTATGGGGTCCAAAGGTTAAAATCCCATCAGTACTAGCATCAAAAACCATAATGAACATGCAATTACAAGATTTCTTCATTACTGGGGAAAATCAGAGAGAGTTGTAGATTAATTTAAATTGGAAAAGATCTCCAAGATCACAAACTGTTAACCCAGCAGTGCCACGTCCTCAACCATGTCCCTAAGTGCCACATCTGTATGTCTTTTAAGTAACTCCAGGCATGCTGAGTCCACCCCTTCCCTGGGTAGACTGATCCAGAACTTTGAATTGAACAAAATTTTCATTTTCATGTCCAGCTGTACCATACAAAAGTAAGCACAGCAGGATTTCAAGCCCACTAAGGGATTTAATAATCCTAAATGGCCTATCATTCCTTCAAGACTGTGTGCTTTAAAACAGTTATTCTTTCCACTCTGAAATTTTCCCTACAGATTCTACAGTTAGGAGCATTTCCAAAGGACCACTGAGTGTTAAGGAACAGTTATCAACAGGAAAACAAACAGGACTTCTGCGTTGTCTTTCATGCCTCTAATGTTAGGTATCATCATTTGTCATGGGAACAGGGAAAGAGTTATAGAAGTTCCCATTGTCCTGCACAGTTAAGCTTTGAAGGTTTTTCTGTTGGGTGGGGTTTTTTTGGTTTTTTTTGTTTGTTTGTTTGGGTTTTTTGTGGTTTTTTTTTTGGGTTTTTTTTTGTTGTTGTTGTTGTTGTTTTTTTTTGTTTGTTTGTTTTTTTGGTTTTTTTTTGGGTTTTTTTTGTTGTTGTTGTTTTTGGTTGTTTTTGTTTTTGTTTTTGTTTTTGTTTTGTTTTTGGTTTTGTTTTTGTTTTTTGGTTTTTTTGTTTTTTATCCCACAGCCCCTTCTGGAATATATTTTTTTTAAGTTCATTTTAAGACTCAGCATACCGTGATACATATCTACAGTTTCAAAAGGGACAAGAATCCAAACTCATTAAACTATCCAAAAGCAATAATCTAAAATTCAGAAAAATCATCTCATAGAGCTGAGCTTATTTAAATACCTTGTACTAGACAGCAGGCTTTGGGAAAGAAAATATATGCCTCACAATTAATTACTTCAGAAAAGACATAAACTGACTCTTACTCATGTATCATTTTTTCTAAGAAAATTAAACATTAACAGTTTAACACTATTAATATGGCATTTCCATTGTTCATATCATTATTACTATATCCCAGTATCTGAAAGGTCCAGTTAGGCAAAGATTACACAAATGGGAAGTGATACAGAAGTAGACCTACAAAAATTTTGTTAGCCTCAGCTAAGAACAGAAAACTAATTAACTAAAAACTTTCTACAATTCTCCAGTGTTTTCCCCAAGTCTTTTAAGAGAAGAGACAGAAAAGAGATCCCTGCTTTTCTACAGCACTCTGCAGTGGCAAAGCTGTAAACTTTCTTACTTGCCACATGCTTCTATAGTGACAAAATATGTCTATGCATGTTAGCTCATGCATCTCCTCAGAAGGACAGGAAAAGAAATTTCAGATAGGTACAGGCTCAGGGTTGTGAAACCTGGACACAGCTGCTTCTAGAATGAAAGCTCAACTACCCCACCACTCTCACTATGCATGAAAATGGGAATTTTCTTGTAGATATTGTAGCTACAAAACATAGAAGCTGTAACTATGATCAGTATTTGGAAAGATGCATACATATGATGTTAAAGCTTACCTCACACTGTTGTCTCACTGCCTGCTTCAATTTAACATCAGACACCCAACACTTGATTCAGATCTTTTTTTGTAATATTCAAATTTGTATTACACCATATGCAGCACATAAAGAAATCTCAGACTTCTGCTGATATCATCAGATCTCAGAATGCTGATATGAGATAGAACAGTTTCAAGTTTTTGAGTGAGCTGACTGAAATATGGAAAAGTCAATGCCAATGAGCTAATGCTGCTGTCAAGGCTATGTCCACAGTGGACATATTGCTAGTACATTATTTGCTAAGCAGTAATCATAATATTTTTTCAACATATGGTTCCAGAACACAGTACACATTATTGCCTTTTGAACTCACATGCCATATTTATTTAAACACTTAAAATCCTCAGGTAAAATATGCCTCCAGTCCATCTCCTATGAAGAACCCTTGCCAAACATAAATGTGTACCCTAACTTTTTTAAGACTTGGGTGTTTGTGAAGAAGTACACTCATTGATTCTGCTGCAGAAAGAATCCTGAGTCCTTTCAGGACAGATGGCTCTCTACAGGCAAATATTTAACACTTCCAAGTCATAACTCCAGGCAGTCTACATGCAAAAAACACGTTTATTGTGTGATTTAGATTATTTACATCTACATAATATACATCTCCCTGTGTTTACTGTCTGGAACCTCATTCAAGCTGTACAAAAAACGTGGTAGGCGTAGGGTTTGCTTTAACATTAGTCTTGAATTTTGAGTTCACAGGAAGACTGAAAGACAGAAGAGGACTCACAACAGACTAAATTAGGTACACTGCTAAATCAAATAGTCAACCAATTTGTAGATGGGAAAGAGAACTTTGCTGGGACCACATTAATTCAAGGGGAAAACCCAAAATCCAGGTCTAATGTAGCCATTACAGCAAACTCACAAGTTCCTCACAAGGACAAGAGTACTCCTACTTTTCTGTCAGATCCCCCCAGTCCTTCCCAGAGAAGACCCTCACAACTCCAGAATGGGAAGCCACTCATGGAATACAGTCCTTCACTCAGTGCTCCCCATGGGCTGCAGTTATCCAAGATCTGCTCCAGGGTGGATCATCTTCCTCAGGTACATCAGGAAAAGACTATTCCAATGTGGGTGCCTTTCAGGCCACAGGTTGCTAGTAGAAATTCTGTTCCTGTGAGGGCTCTTGGCAGGATCATGTTCCATCATGGATTATAGAGGGGCTGAAGATTCCTTCAGGGCCTCAGTCCCCCTCCTCTGCAAGAAGATACATGCATTTAACCAGCTTTTTTTTATTCACCCCTCTCCATGGGGAGCAATTATCCTTGATATACCTGTCTACTTTAGAATAAAATTTAAAAAAAAAACCTTCCCAAAAATGTTTATCATGTCAAAAACAATAACATTATTTACAGGAACAGAAGCAGCAGCTTTAAGAACTTGCTCAAACACAAAGGGGATTCACCACAAGTGAGGTAACAATCCAAAGGCCAAAGTGCTCACTTTCAATAATTTGTGCTCAGTTTCAATAGTAGTGTAAGAAGGTACAGTTCCCTGCTCTGCATTAGACAAAAATAAAGGTTTCTACATTACATGTAACTACACTGTTTTCTTTTGTAGCACCCATTGCACTTAAGTTTGACTCAAAATTCCAAGTGTTTTCACTGAAAGTTTTTCAAAATGGTACCTACAGGAAAAGAGATTTATGTTTCAATGGATTGGAATTTTCCAAGATTCCAATCCTTTGACTGGTCACAAAATTTTTTGACTGTTGCCATTGCTACTGTGCTGCAGCTGTAGCTTTTCTACTAAACTGTTGTAGAAATCTTCTGAAGCTCTGCTGTTTAAATGCCCATTCAAATCTCTGATTCTCCCTAAATGATGGCATATTTTTTCCCATTCCTTCTGAAAGGCAATTCAACAATTTGATACCAAGAATGGTTACACTGCAGTGCACAAGGGATATCTCTTGATTTGCCCACCTTGATTTGACATGACAATGGCTTTCCCACATCAGTGGTGTAAGATCACATTTGTGATTTAAGGTCCATGATTATCCCTTTGCCCAACAGTGACAGTCACTGTGATGATGCTGTGAACAAGCCACTGAAGCTTTTGCTCTGCAGTGCATTTCCAGCAGAGGAACGACTTGGGAAGAGCACAAATTAGGTATTTATGTAATAGAGAGCCACAGATATATTTGGACCTCAATGAAGTGTTGATATATCTGAATTACACCACCTGAAGAGGATTTCCAGGTAGTTGTAATGAAGCTAATCCACGCTAATCTTTGTAGAAGATAGAAATACAAGTTTATCACCTTGAAAAGATCTTAACCAAAGGTCACTCTGAGTCTAGCTGACACAGTTAAAAAAAAGTTTCACTACATTTCTCTGAGTCTTTCCCACCCATACCATGTTTATTTTCTTAAAAAGCAATTTTGGATATCTTTAGAAGTATTTTCGTGGGGAAAAAAAGAGCTAATTCTACTGCCCACAACCCAGAAAGAAGAAATAAAAGAAGAAAATTTTCAGCAGCCACAAGAACCCCAAAAAAACAGGAAAAAGAACTGACCATTAGCTTTAGGAGAGTAAAAACTGGCAAAAGTTATAATGATTAATTATCATTTCTAAGCAAAACTAATCACAGCATCCTTTTGCCTGTAGGAACATGCAATACAGAAACTGCATCTGAAGTGTTCACCTTTGAACCACTGCTGGAACTGAAATTGACAGGGCTTGACAAGTTTGCTTGCATGAGCAAAAGTTCTCCCTAAGACTCTTTGAGATCCTATTTAATGATGCAAAAGCACGAAGAAATTTGCTAACACCCCTATTACAGTTGCTTGAGATTATAAATAGAAAATCCAAGTGTTTTGCTGGAGTCCCAACTTCATGCCAGTTAAGTTATAAATCAATTATGGAGCCACAGATCAGTGAAAAAATGAACGAAAGAGGAAAGATTAAATAAATCCTTCTAATCAAATGGGATGTTTCCATAGATTCCTTAAGCAATCAAATAATATATAATATCAGTGAAGGAAAAGATGTGTCTTTATCAATTACACTCTTCCATGCCCATAAAATTATTCAAGCTTTTCTTGAAGGAGACATATTGTAGAAATCTGCATTATATTATACTTTCTAATTAATTATATGACAATTTATAATGTTTAAAATAATGTATCATATTAAAAGGTTTTAACAAAGATTGTTTCAATTCCGTTATATGCAAATGAAAAAAGCTTTTGGTTGCTTTTTCTCTCACTCTGCTGAAGCTTTCTGTGCTCACTTTAACTGAATTTGGATTTTAGTTATAAGAGTTTTATACCTTACACATCATTGCATGGTGGGGTTAAAGTCTCCATCACGTGTTCTCATGGATTAAAATTCTTGGTGGCAACTCTCTTTCAGTGAAGTGATAATATGCAGAGAGGAATCAAAGATTGGTGTGATGTAGGAGGGCCATGGAATGAGAAAGGTTCATGGTAAAAAAAATGAGAAGTTTGAGGGCAGGAATTAGAGTATTAAACATGTATCAGCTTTCACGTTTTATGGTTTACATTTAATGTCAACCTAAATCTGATCAGGAAAAGACTGTTTGAGACAGGACAATAACAATCTTTGGCTATGCAGAGTTAACTCGTGAAATTTCATGTCTTCTTGTATGAAAGGCCAGCTTTGATTTCTCTTTTTCAAAAGGTACACCTCTATAACTTGGCAGGAGCTTGCTGGGTTTGGCCTCTGAAATCACTCAGAGAGCCTGCCTGCATGCTCTATGTTCCTGTCACATATCAATTTTAGTGCAAGTACACATCCTGTACAGTGTATTTTATATAAATATATTAAGACTGCATCCTGAGAGTTATACTAGGACAGGAATATGCTTACTGCTTACAGACAGAAGTATTAACACAAGCACTGTGTTTACAGAGAAAGAAGATTTAAATTAACTTAAGGAAAATTACAAACATAAGCAATCGTTACAAACAGATGGCTGAACTGGTTGCATTTTCAGCAATTCACCTGTAGTTTTTAAGGGGTAGGCAATAGTTTTTATAATCTCAGTCTAGACTCAGAAAAGGCAAATATTAACCTGATTGTCTGTTATGTCAGCTCAGTCAGCCAGGCAGCTTCTCATTATTAGAATAAAGGCTAGGGTAGTGTTTACCAAAGCTAGAAAAAAAAAATAAAATCTAAAGATATAAGTGCTGTGAAGGCACAAACTCAGCTCTGTTTTGATACCCTCTCTGTAATGTGTCCTCAGGATCTTAAATCTGAGAGTTCTTAACATGCAGAGCTGCTCTGAGCCTGCTCTGAAGCACCTAAATCCATACCTGTGATTCTGAACATTGTGGATCAAACTGTCTGACAGCATCACTTCACAACTCTACCTTCAAGAGGAGTATTCTTTTTTTCTCCCTTTGGCATCGCCTATGGCTTGTCCCTGCATATGAACAGCAAATCTCTCAGACTGGTCAGGTCTTTTACTTTATCATGAGGCCAAAGAAAAAGCTGGAAACATAGACAGCTGCTGAGGTGGTCATCTCACATAGGGATGGGCCTGGGAGGAGGAGGTCTGGGCTCCCTGAATTCCATAAGCCTACAGATAATTCCAAACATTCATCCTGTTCTTTCTACTCACCCAGCTGTAGGCTTTCACAGCCTGGGAGGATGAGTGAGGCCCTGTTGATTTAAATCCCATCTCTCAGGGAATATCCAGCATTCTTTGCATCTGAATGACAAAAAGGATGAAAGTAAAACTGTGAGTCTTGGGCAATCAGCTGAGGAGAGTAGTATAGATTACTGTGCTCCCATGCATGTGTATAAACTAGAGAGCTAAAAAGAAAATTCATGCCATCAAAGATTTCATTTTGAACATAGAACTTAGGTAGAAACCTGATCCTAACAAATTCTGTGGTTAATCTTTTTTTTTTTTTTTTTTTTTTTTTTTTTCTCCTGTTTCAGGTTTGAAAGCATTATAACCTGGGTATGTAAGCACACCTGACTTGTGTGTTTCCTAGGAGCAGTGTTTTGTTTGTGAAGAGCTCACATGCAATGCAAGCTACAGCCTTATATATATATATATAAAAACATTATAAATCATATAAATATATAAATAATATTTATATATAAATAAATTATATAAAAGTTACTGTGGTATTTTGTTACAGTCCAAATCTCTACTTCATAGGTCAATCCAGGCCATGAGCAGAGTAGCTCACATTTTGATATGTGAATCTATGCACTTCAGTAGATCAGTCACATATTTACTTAAAAGGAGGCCTGGCCTGGCCCAAAGTTACTTAATTCACTGAAGGGAATTAAGGGGAGAGAAAACACCTCTTCACATGAAGTTAACTATACAAGTTAACAACTATAAGTCTTGGTAGTAAGACTAACATTGCCCTCTTACGATTTGAACATCCAAATAATAAAATTGACATAGACACTGACAATGCCATGTATCATTAGTCATCAAGTTATCTCTAAGTTGTGTTATTAAACATCAATACTAAAAGCATGAAATAGATAGAAAAAAGTTGTTGATTAATGAAAAATAAATCTTTATTTTAGCTGCAGTACATAAAACATAGGTGAATCAAAATGAGTATGAGGAAGAACATTTCTACTGTGCAGGTGACTGTGCACTGGAAGGGAATGCCCAGAGAGGTTGTGAAATCTGATTCTGAGTCTGGTTCTAAGTAGTTCTATTTTTAGGATTTTAACTGTGTGGTTTTTTTTTTTTTTTTTGTTTTGTTTTTTTTGTTTTTTTTTTTTTTTTTTTTGTTTTTGTTTTTGTTTTGCTTTGTTTTGTTTTGTTTTGTTTTGTTTTTTTTCCATTATTTTTTTCCTGGTGAGATCTGACACCTGTTTCCTCCATTGCTTAGTTCTTTCCATAACCCTCTCAGAGTTAATCAGAACTGGTGCTGTGTGCTTCTTTCAGGCACTGTTTTTTGGCTTTGTGTGAAGATGTACTACTTAGACATGAATTCTACCATTTTCCATTGATTGTCAACAGCTACCAAAGTCAGATACTGCTCTTGTATTGAAATGCTACAAACATATCTAGCAAGACCAAATTTTAAGACATTATGTAAATTCAGCAACATAAGTTAACATGTTGATGATGTCAGGTCATCAGCATAGTTGCTAAGCCATTGGCTCTAAATGTTCAGCTGCTCCTGGGATGTTTTAAATCTGGTAGCACCTAATTTTCCTATTCACAGGCTTTTGACTGATGGTATGCTTTGTTGCCTCTTTTATTTTCCTCCAGTCTTTTTCTTTCCTTTCAATCTCATGCTCCTGTTTCTTTCCAGTGATAAGGGAGCTTGGCTGCCTGCCCAGACTTCTAGCTGCTCACGTGTCTGTCTTGAAAAATACAATAACTGCAGCTTGAAAGCTCAATTTTAACTGTCCTCCAGAAGAATACAAAATTGGAGAAGGGAGACTGATGGAAAGAGGGAATGGTGAAAAAAAAAATCACTTACCATGCAGTAAAAATGCTCAAGGATAAGGTACAACTCTTGTGGGGCAGCTCTCATCACACAGAAATTTCTGAGGTAAGGATGACAGGGAACTATAGATCATGTAACTTGCAAGTATGGATGAGAGGGGGGGAACATGTGCA
This sequence comes from Phylloscopus collybita, assembly GCA_027886175.1. Classification (NCBI taxonomy): domain Eukaryota; kingdom Metazoa; phylum Chordata; class Aves; order Passeriformes; family Phylloscopidae; genus Phylloscopus; species Phylloscopus collybita. The sequence goes on along the minus strand of JAJNNQ010000086.1, from coordinate 3,401,601 downwards.
GACAAGAACATTCTGCAAAAAGCCAGTATCAATAACAGGTTCAGATGAGTCCCTGAGTAAATTTCTCTGTTCCTAAATAGTAATGCAGTAGACATGTCCCTCCCTCTTCTCAAGTAGTTTTGATTCCATTGATCCTTGGATATATTCAAACCCTAAATCCAGACTCAGGCACACAGTATAAATGGTGCTTCACATGCTCAAAAGTGTGCTCAATCTGTCCTTCTGGTGGAGTCATCTTTTCTAGCTTCAGAAAACCTCCTCATTTCAATGTCTAATTTCAGCTGCCTGTGCTCAAAGGGTGCCTGCAGCTGTTCACCTCCTCAGCCTTCCAATAACAAGAGCTTCCAAAAGCTGTAAACAAAAACTGGCCTGTGATGAGTTGGGTGTCTGAAGGAGGTCCCTAATTGCATTAGAAATATTTTCAGGTCACAAATTAGGTACCTGCAAGTAAGAAAATGCATATATAGCTGTAACTAAAATTTCTAGCCTTGACAGCCTTTTTTCCCAGAACAGGAATACTTGAGCAGCATGAAATCTTTTAATGTCCAAATTCTTCAGTACTTGAAAACTTAGTCTTCAGTTAAATGATGTATACCCCTATTTAAAGAAATAATGAGATGTAACACCTAAGTCCTGAGGTATCCTGATAATTTCCACTGCTGTTTAATGCTTTTTTAGTCTTTTTAACCCACATATCCTATGATGCTGTAACAATATTGGTCAGCTGCCCTGGGCTTGGGGGACAAATGGCAAAGAACCCTATCCTTTTTTATTCTTCCCACCAACCCAAATGTTTGAGACAAACAATTAAATTATCCAGCCCTCAGCTAAATGTGCATTAGCCACAACTGTAGTAAGTCTTCTCTGGAGCCTTCCTGTAGATTTCTTTGTAGCTTGGGGTGCATGAAAAGGTACTCTTCCTTGGGGAATAGGTGCTGACTCTAATCCTTCAGCATTTGGGTGGGATCTTTTCCATGATTAATTGAGTAGGTGGTGGGGGTTAATTCCCAAATTATGAAAAAAAAAAATTAGTTTATTGACTAGGTGAGTTCCTGCTAAGACTCAGCCATGTCTGGGCATGTTTTTCCTTGAGTTTTCACAAGCACCACTTAAAATTAGGGAAACAAAATCTGCAGTTCCTTTCCTGTATAAATTTCTTACAATCCTGTCCTTGTCTTTCTGGAGGAAGGATTAAAGTGGGAGCACCATTACAAATATTTCCCTGACAAAGATTTTCTTCCCTTTCGAGCTTTATCATTAATTATTTTCTGTTATCTTGCTTGTGTACCAGTGTCAGGCATTCTATAAAATCATGTCTGCTTCCAAATGAAGAGTTTCCTCTAGGGTGGTTTAGTAACCAGTTAAATAATATTCTTTCAGAATTATATTGTGAGATAATTCCATAAGAGTTTCATGGAGAAATTTTTAATTATTTAACAATTAACAAGACAATTAACAGTTGTTCTTTAACAATTGACAAAAATTTCATTAAAAATTTTGTTCAACTACTTTGGCTATAATTTACTGGGACCAGTCCTCACATGTATGTAAAACTTACCATTTTTACTATGCTTTCCAATTTATTTTTTTTCCTCCTCTGGTCAAATTTCAGGGCTGCTGAAATACTGGGAAAACTCCTCTCTGTGGGGGTGTGAAATAAATGAGATCATGGAAAGTGCTACTACATAGTGGTAGCAGAAAGTAGAGGAAAGATACTACACTGGAGTTGTTACAAAATGAAATTAATCAACATTCAACGACCTCCTTCAATGTAATGAGCGAGGCAGGAAGTAAAGATTCCACCTCATATTGTCTGCAGTGGTGCTCCCAAAGCACTCACTCCATGGGACAAGTGTTCAGTTACCATCTCTCAGCATCTACTTAATTTGAAACTTTTTTCTTGTGTCATGTGTCTAATTTCATCTCCACATTTTTCAATTTGTATGTCTTTGCTGATTCTTCTAAATACCAAATAAAACCTTAAAAAAAGACTTTTATATATATATGTATATATATTTAGACATTTCCTCTAAGCATTCCTTCCCAGTTTCTCAGCTCTCTCTGGTTTTAAGTTACTATATTTTAAAATCAGAATCTGAAAAATTGTCATAAACCTGCAAAAGTACAATCTTGCATCCCAGAGAAAAACTGTAAATGCTGACTTCAATTTATTAAGTAGAGCTTGTGCTTTAAAAACTGCTTTGAGAAAATAAGAGGGCAGAATAGAAGAAGTTTAAATATATTTTAATACAAACATTCAAACAAATTTGAATGTAATAAGATCTATATATTTATTTCCATGGTTGTTCTTAAAAATATTTTACTTCAATCTTTTCATACCTTTTTAAGAATATATGCTCCCTTGTAAGGATTATGTAGTGTTGATAGAATTCTTTGATGCCTATACATCTACTGGAACTATTCAATTGAGTTCTTTTCCCCTACAGACTGATTTTTTTTTGGAAGGACACTAAAATTTCCTTCAAGATTAAACAAGGGAGATAATAAATAATTAGTAGTAATAATCATAATAATATTTTTTTCCAAATATCTTTTAGTTTCTCCCCTGCCAAATTCTTGAGACGTCATTCTAGAGGACAAACCTTTTTAACTAGCACATTTAGCTATAAACTTGATGAGGCCTTCAATTTTAGCAAAATAAATGTTTTAACTATTCAACCACATTGCTCCCAAACTGCTTTTTATCGTGACTGTAGTGGTTTCACGTTCATGATCTAAAACCACCACAATGACTTAATTACTACTGGTATTTCCTATTCTACACTTTTCTCTTGAAATACCTAATCATAAAGCTTCAGATTTTAATGTAAAATAAATGACCTGTTTGTCACAATGGAACACAATAGAAAAACTGTTAGGAATAATAGGAATGACACTTCTTAAACGAGGAAACATTTTTTGTAACCTTCAAACTGTTGAAACTGATGTTTAAATATGTCTGATTGCTTCAAATTTATTCTGTCTTCAACTCCCATCTTTGCCTTTTCAGGGTGTCAAAGCCCAAAAAATGGCTTGTTTTGGAGTGGTTTATACCCAGTTTTAGAAGGGTACCTCAGTACAGACCACGATATATCAGATTGTCTTGTTTGTGAAGTGTGTGCCTGTTTTATGTGGCCCTTTGACATACAGAACATTTTTATAATCAAATCAAAACTTAGATCTCTAAGGGAATGATGGGATGAAGAAACAACCTTTTACAGATGGTTGATAGAAAGTCTTGGGTCTAAATCTCTTCAAGCTGCTGTTTTCACAGGTTGTGAAAGAAGGGTTTATGGAAGCCTTCTGTTGCTGTTTTTTTCTGTGACTGCAATTTGTGGATATGTTTCCTAAGCTTCTAAGATGTCATGTTGATTAACACAATATAGGAGAAAGACTGAATCGCTGAGTGCCTGTGTCAGCCATCAGGAAGAGGATCCAGGAGCTGGGAATCCAAGCACACACTCAGCAACTGGTATCTGCAGTATCTTTGGGGCTACTTGAAATATTGGAGAATGGACACATTCTGATCACATTGTTCATGATTCTAGTTCAGGGATAAAAACCTTGCCATCAGAAAGCTCCAAACCTCCTCAGCTTAAAGTAATTCAGGCCAGGATGCTTTGGGCTGTATTTGGCACTTTATTTTCTTGCATTAAAACCTTACTATTCAAAAGTAGTCAATCAATAGGAAATTGATAAACATTACAAGATTAACTGTTTAATCTTAATGCATTTTCACACTCAGGCTTTTAACTACTGTAACTACCAAGGCATGGACTCAGGCCAGCAGGGATACTGAGAGGTTTATTCAGACACAGGAGCTGGTGTTATGCACTTCCTCAAGACACTGTACTTCCTTACATGGCATTTTTCACTGAGTGACCTATCACACATTGCCATGCCAGCCACACACTTCCCTGATGTCCTTCTGCGGGCTGATCAGGCGCTGTTCAGGTGTCTGGCAGCTTCCAGCAGGCTCCTCTCTGCTCAGGGCATCTGCAGTGTGTCAACTCCTGCCCCCAAGGTCAGGCAGAGACAACCTCTCTGTGCTGCCATGGGCTCTGCAGGTGTGTCCCACAGCCTGTAACTCGATTCTATTTCATCTCTCTCTCTACAAACTACAAACTGGGTTTATTTGGGTGGTAGTTTTATGCAGAGGATTTCGTTAAGAAATCAAAATGAGAAAGTTAATGAGCAACTAAATACTGATTTGCTCTTCTTACTATCTAAATGTAAGGGGCTGTATTTTCTGTGCTAAATTTTCAGTGGGCTCATCTGCCAGTGCAATTTCTTTCTCTTAGACTTGTGAATTATTCATCCTTTCCAAATTTAAGACAGGAAATTGAGACTGAGAGATTAAGATCAACAGTATTTGCTAAGTTAGGATGAATCAGTTTGAACCAGGCAAAACCAGACAACACCACAAAATCTTTCCTGTATTTGAATCAACCATAATTTATACTGTTTTAATCATCTCAGCACTTTTGTCAGAAATTTTGATTACAACATGGCAGATCAGGCAGTAAAAAAGAAGTGATCCCAAGCTACCCAAGTAGAATGTCATGGATGTGATTTGCTTAAACTGACCATTTTTTTAACTCTTGAGAATTCAGTTTTGAGAATCTTTCAATTTTTAAAACAACAGAGAAATGTTCTCTAATACATATGCTGGATCATTTCCAAAGTAGTTTTGTCTTGTGAACTGAATGAATTTGGATTCTATTATTCCACCCCCTGCATATTACACTATAGCCTATAAAATTATTGTCCTACCAATGGTCTGAATCTCCTGTTCAGATACATGCAATACCAAACCAAAAGGTCAGCTAATCATTTTGCATATAGAGATTTAATGATGCTTTGCAAATGAGCATTTTTATTGCTGATCTTGTGAGAATCAAATGAGAAATTGTCTGTTGAGCAAGTAATGTCTTATAGAAGAGTGCAGATCTAATTGCAGATTTCTCCTTTTATGTTTGGCAAAGAGAACTAGCTTCTTGATTCCAATGGAATAGATCTGAACCTGGACTTTCTGTGGTTTTCACTGGCTTGAGGAAGCAGTCTTTAAGATAGCTTGAGTATCTCTCACTGTCCTGTAGTTATACTTGGAGCTGCACTGCAGACACAGTGAAAGAAGATGGGTGATACAAATCCTCCTCTATAGCCAAAAAAATATTTTAGTGTTAGCATCAAGTCAAAATAGAACACCAATATGACACATCCTATCTGTCCAGATCCTCTGAATGATCCCTTAGAGGACATGAAAATGTCTTTCAACTTACATGTATCTCCTACATATTCTGTTTATGTTTGCTCTGGTAATACTAGCAAAAGGTACTCTCAGTTTTCTATTTTGTCTTTGATTCCTCAGTAAGTTTTCTTTCAAGATAGCTAGGAGGATTTTTTTATGCTTTCTGAATCATCTTTATAGCCTGAAAAAGGGACAGGACTTTGTCCAACTTTGTGGAGGTAAAACAACACCTGGGGCTCTACACTCAACTGAAGGTCTTTCCAGCAGGGAAAATTTGCTGCCCTGAGAAGAAGGACCAGGGGCAAGGGACAAACTGATAAGAGAACCCTGGGGTGTCTTGGTTTCTAGTTGCTGCCTGAATAGGTGGGGCAAGTGCTGGTGACAGAAAACATCAGAGAAGATGCTCAGTATAGCTTGAGTCCTCTGTTAGCAGCAACAACAATCCAACACCATGGTTAAAGGCAAAGTGTGAGGCCATGGTAGCTCACTGCACTCCTGCAGTCTGTTTGCTTATTTAGGATCTGGGTTCAGATCTGACAAGGTGCTGATTCCAGCAGGAAAGAGGGGACTCCAGCTGCTTTTGTTTAAATTTGTATTTACAGTTTACTGTTTACTGAGTTGTCTCTTTAAGCTTGCTTAGTAATCTGCCTGCCTGCTTCTGACAAACTGAAAGGTCATGGTTGACATACATCATGGTCATATATCTTCTATGTGCACATCCAGGCTGTCATGATTTTAAGACCAACATGTAATTTGGTTCTGGAAGAACCTTTTTAATGTCTAACCACTGCATCTTCCTTCTACTCCATAGATAGTTTTTAACCACCTAAATTTAAAAGAAAATCTCCAGCTTCATATTTGAGTCCAGGTTTGATACCCATCACACTCAGACTAGCAAATACTTCCCTTGCAAGAATCTATTTGAATATACAGGTAATGATAATGGCATTCCAAAATCAAGCATCCTTTGTGTAAGACACTGTCTGTTACTGATGAGTCATTGTGTATTACTTATGCCCCATACTGACTCACTCACAAAGAGCTGAAAGGAAGGCTACAGGAATAGCCATTAAAGAAGATTGCAGACTAGCTAAGTAACATTCTTTTTTTACCCCATGTGCTTTCTAAGACTTTTCTTCTCTTTTTAATTCTTAAAATATCCAGCACCCTTGATTTCACTGACTCCTGGAGCATGTATCACTGCTGCAAATGGGGTAAGTAAATCAGAATATGACCATTGGTTTTGATTGGCAGGTATTAGCTCATTGGCCAGTAGAAGTGACTCCTCTGCATACCAAGAGGTAGTAGCTTTGGGGAATTTAGATTATACCTTTGGCATTTTACTGAGATCTCTGGATGCTGCAAGTAGGGGTATGGGGAGCTTCTGTGGGGAAAACCATACAACATAAAGTATTTCTCTGAAACAGCCAAAGCAGAAAGTAGTTGAAATTGGAAAGGTATATTTGTTCAACAACCTGTAACAAATAGTTTCTATCCTTTACTGAATACCATTATCAGGTAAGTTAGGTGGCTGTAATATGAAGATGTGAAAACAAATGTATTTTCCAGAGAACTGTAATTTTTAAAATTAAAGTTCCCTGAGTTCAATAATTACATAATTTTTTAGGATGAGGCATGTCATACTAGTGCTTTTTAATGTGCTTCCAAGGAGTGAAGACTTAAAAATGTACATGCCCAAATATTTCACATCTAATCCTCATTTACCTTCTCTAGTCCCTATAGTTAGGCCTTCCCTTTCTAGTGCTGTGTTAAAGTTATAAGGAACAACATCCAAATGTTAATTCTAATGCAGTTTACTTATGAAACTGACATAAGTGAAACTATAAGAGAGCTTGCTCTTTACAGAAAAATATATGTTTAAATACTCAGATCAGTTATCTATTTATACACCTGAACTTAACTTAGATTTACTATTGAAAAAATTGGTAATGCAAGAACAATGAGACAAACCTGAGCAAATAAATGACTGGAGTTCCTGTTATAACTGATGGATGAGTAGCAGATCAAGAATATTATAGCTATACTACATCACAGACCCAAGGCAAGCCTGGGAAGACCCAGTCTTCCTCATAGTATCAGATAAGAGTTGATTGTAAAAGGAATAAATTTTCTAAAATGAAAGCTTGATTCTTCAGAATTTATAATTAGTAATTTTTTTTTGTTTTGTTCATTTTTTAAAATGATATAATTTATTACATAATGTAAAACATGTGGAAAATAGTATACTGAAGCTCTGTTTCACTGTATTATGATATGTCTTATAAAGATTTTGATTTCCTTAGTAAAGGATTATGAGATGGCTTATAAAGATTCTGATTTCCTCAGTAAAAGAAAGGTGGCTTGTAAAGTTTTCTCCTTTCCAGCAGCCAATCACTCTTCATCAGCAACAAGTGTTTTTTGCTGGTGTAACAAAACTTGCACTTTTTTACAAGTAACTCCTACTTCTGAAGAATTAAGGTGCAGCATAGGTATGTTAGTCTGTCATTGGTGAAGAACACAGTGCTGTCAGTGACCAAACTCAGTAGTGACAAATACTGCAACTGTGTGAGGCTGACTTGGTGACTTGAGCTGTTTCATGTACTACACAGTAATACCCCTTCATTAAAGATTTTTGGCACCAAGTCACGACATTTAGTTCAAGGCTTCATCTCAGAAACTGTACTACTGAAGCCTGGGAGCTACCAGAGCTTCATATGGGTTTACACTCAGGTACTAATATTTGATTCACTTACACCACTTGCCACTGAGATAGATATCCCCATTATGCATCACAATTCTCTTCACTGGTCAGTTTCAGCTAAAGTGACACACTGTGGTGCTGGCTGTCTTGGCCATTTGATAAACTCACAATTTAATTATTATAATACAGTGAGCAAAGTTATTTTCTAGGGTAAAGCACTTGACTTTTAACATACTGTTAACAAGATTTTTCTCACTTGCACCAGAAAATGGTAAACTTTATTTTCCAGGCTTCTTTCCTTCCTGAGACAGCTCTGCTGTTCTTACATAAATATTCAGAAGAAGAACAGACACCTGCAGTTCTCGTAATGATAATTATCTCAGGTATTTTAGAGAAATGCTAATAAACACTGACAACTAGGATACTAACAGAAGAAAAGCAATAGTGATTGAGCTCCCCTCATAATGCATAATATTTACAAATCACTGTTTCTTTTCAAACAACTGTATGACACTGACTCCATTCTTTGCCCTCCTCCTTTCTCTGCCCAGAGCACCGATTTCAGCAGGTTGATGTGCACGGAATTACCAAACTTTATCTGACACATGCACCTCTGACACTGGCTCCCAGGAACAGTCCCCCAGTTTGTAATCCCTACAAGCAATCAAATACTACAGGGTACCCCAGGATATTTGGCAATCCAAGATTGCCAGATACACTATCTCTCTGGCCTGGACCATAACCAGAGTCAGAGATTGAGGGGGATGGTGGAAGGGATCTGGGTGAAGAGGTTTTAACAGGAACTCATGGACAACAGTATGAATCCTGGGAGTATACAGAAGCTCCCCACACCCAGTGCAGTGGAAGAAGTACCTGATCCTCTAGAAAACCCTGATGGGTGTCCCCTCCATGGCAAACACAGGCCAAGACACAGAGCAGCTGGGTGTCCCCAGAGGAGTCTTTCTCTACAAACAATGTGGAGAAAGTCTTGCACAGACTCTAGTATAGACTGAGCAGGAAGCAAAAAAGGAGTGGTTGAAGCAGCCACCCAAAACACCTCCATCTTCTCAGATGAGGAGGTATGGTCATCCCAGAAGCCTGTCTCCTCAAGTCCTCAGGTTCCAAGTTCCAAGGACTTGGCCCCTAATGGGACAAAACAAATCTGACATCAATGAGACCACTGGCAGAAGAACTATCCATACTAAAGGCAAATCTCCATGAAAGATGCAAAACAAGAGGGGTGACTATTTCCAGTAAATCAGGGAGGGACTAAGCAGACTAAAGGAAAAACCCCCACCACACAAAAAAAAGAACAGTAGTGGGAAAATGGAGAGCAGGAGAAGTGGACACTATTGCTGGACTCTCTACACAATGTTAGAGGTGTTCTACCATGGCTTGAGTCTTCTATGTCTCACACATCCTCTTGAGCACCCCTGTAGAACTTCTGGAGCATCCTCTGTGGACACAGGCTCAGGGCTATGGGTACCTCACTCCTTCCACCAGAGTTCCCAGTGCAGGGGCTGTTTGGAATGATTCCAAGGGTGGGCCTAAAATTAGAGACAAGGATGTTCAGATACAAAGGCTGCAGCAGGCAGTAGCTTGAAAAGGCAGAGATCTGCTAATCAGTTTTATTAGTTCTCCTAACACATGGGAGGCAGCCATCGGGATAATATTCCAAATTAACTGTCTTTGAGCAAATAACTGCATAATCCTGACAGAGATCATGGACAAAATGAGAAAAGGTTGAGGAAGTGTAGTAACAAGATGAAAAGCTTTTGAGTCTGGTAAATACCATTCATCATGTTATTACAGATATAAATGTAACAGTACTTTCAGTTTATTCAAACTAACATAAATGCAAGGTTATAAGCATTCAGACAGCTGGTCTGAAGCATCAGCAAGATGGATTTGATATCTTTTTGGTAGATATTCTCTTTTGTGTTCTTTAGCAAGTAATTTAAAGATAGACTCAGAGTGGAACTAATACCTGAAATGAGGTGTTTCATATTTTATGTCTGCATCTACTTGCCTCTGTCAGGACTCAATCTTTACAGACTCATATTTTCACTTCAGAGTGAATATGACTTAAAGAAAAAAAAAAAATTCTAGAGTATATTTGCTTGTCCCTGACTATCATCTTAATAGATCTTAAGGTTTGCTTGCATTTATATATTTTATCTGTTTAGAGATTTTCTTGGGGGGTGGGCTTGAGAAGGGTGGTGGGAGTTTGCCCTTTACTTTGAAGTTACCCCTAACCATTAACTGCTGTCTGTTATATAAGACTTTGCCTTGTATTAGAGCTTGTCTTCTTCCAAAATGATCCCTTTCAATAGAGAGTTGAACCTGATTCTCCCATATACAAACTATTCCCTAAATAATGTTGTCTGCAAAAAGTCAGATTCATTACCCAGTATGCAATATATCAATAATTACACACTCAAAAGAGACACTGATTATTTATGTCACTGACCTTGGGTGCTTGGTGGTATTCCAAAAATCAAGCATAGCAATTTTCAACATTTTTTTAGTATTTGTACATTTAACAGGAAAGAAATATCCTGGGTTACAATGTGAGGTGTAACCAAACTTTTTGTTCTACACCCATCCACATTATTCCTGGTGACCTGTAATGGTGAGTTGTCTGCAACAACTGTCCAGTGCACACTCCATCCCTTAGGGTACAAGCTGGGTGAGATAAGGAAAACAGGCAACCCTGCAAGGCAGGGTAATGTTTCTTTTTCTTTACTCCAGTGACTCAGTCCTGGTAATTCCCTCTGGGGAAGAATACCCCACCCATCCAGAGGGGGTCATCTCTGCTAATGGGCCATAATGAACAGAACAGGCACCAACCAAATAGGTGGCTGGAACAACCATGGAGGACTCCAAAAATATCCTATGATTGCCAGGATTAAATCACTCCCTCATGAAACTCCTCACCCTGGGGGAAGTACCACCTGAACTCCACTGCATGTAATCTGGGCAGTCTGGCAACTGGAACACCCCCACCACTGGACACCCAGAACAGGACCCAAACTTCCCCAGGGGAAACAGACCTTCCACAGAACCACCACTTTTGACAAGACTGAAACCATCACTTCAAAACCACTGCACCACTGCTTAATTGGACTGCGAGTTACCTCCCTGATCAACAGGTTGCCAGATTGTACTAACTTTGTAGTTTTAAGCCAGTTTTTCTGTATCACTGCGTTCACTGTAATCTTTCTATTAGATTGTAGCTCCAACCTAAAATCTCTCTCAAGGTCTTTGTGTGGGGGTTAATTTTCTCCTGCCAGTGTACTTTCAAACTGGCACAATGAAATAGTGATCACTGACTACAAGTTACAGAATTTTGTAGCAGGAAAACTCCCCCTTGCCACAAGAGGGCTTATGTTGCCTATCCGTTGATGCAATAGCTCAGGGTGTCTTCACTCTCCCATGAATCTGCTAATTGGTGAAGTAACTCAATTCGGACAGCTTGTCTTGTAGTAAGTTATTTTGGTGCCATGGAAGTGACATCCCCAGATGACAGTAAACATCTTGCCTTGAAAACGAGACTGTAGGAAGATAAGCTTGAATTTCTGCTTTCAGACACTTCACTTTAAAAACTATAAAAGCTACACCAAACTTTCACAAAGCAGACTTCTGCACATTGCCTGGAAATGTGTGGGTTCTTTCACTCATATTTAGGACACCACTTCGTGGTTACCCTCTTGAGGGTTGAGTGAAGGGCTCTGTGTACCCCATCATCAATTCAGTATGAGTTACATTGACTCCTAATCTATGATCTGTTTCTCTGCTAGCTATGACATGGGTACCTTCATGTTGTGCATTGTTTGGTGTAAAGTACTAGTAGTTCTTTTGTCTTATCCTGGGTAGTAAGTAACTCTGCTTAAGGCCTTTTGTCTGCTAGTATCCTGTCTATTCAATAAATGGCTCATTTTATAATATAACCTGACCTGTCATTCTTGAGATTCGTGAGCCAGAGCACTTTAGGTGCACATCACCAGAGCAGAGCTGCTGCCAAAAATCTGAGCCTAAGGCAGGGCTTGTCTAATGCTCTCACTGGATCCATAACAAAGTTACATAGTTCTCTTATTAGTTATTATTCTATCTATTAGTTAGAATATGGATGTTAATTAATATATATATATATATTATCTGTTAGTTAATGAGTCTCTCATTTCTGATGCTAAGTCTCCATGCCCAGTCTTTCTCATCTTTTGAGTTGACAGGCTTCTTGTGTCAGTGGCTGCGAAGTGCCCCTGCCAGAATTACCTTTTACTCAGCTGAAGCTTGTCCAGCCTGTTTAGTGAGTCTTTATTAGCTTTTCCTTATCTTGGAATTCTGCCAGTTGTCTTTTTGCCCCGTAAATTGTGCATTCCATCGACCCTGGAAACCAAACAAAGACCAAGACAAGAAATCAGATAGTTCAAATACACAGAGTTTGTAGGTGATGAAAGTGTCACAGTACTCTTACTGTACACCAGTACTGAACACCAATTTTAACTGCCATGGGCACACACAATTAGGCTTTTAAAAACTAATTCAATGAAGATGAAATGTTTAACTTGTAAAATTATTAAAATGAACCATTGTTGTCACTAAAATAAGTTATTAACTCTGTAGGGGTAAATGTTTGAAATGGTTTTACTCCCACTTGGCTCTCTTGCTTCATAAAAATCAAATTATTATTGTAAAAGCAGAACTCTGAAATGCTAATTAAAATAATTCATCAATATAACCTATGAAATCAGACATGTTCTGAGATTATCTAGCCTGTTAATTTACTCTTGAGTTGTACTACTGTATTGTAAAATTTGGTCTTATAAAGCATAATTGGCAATAAAATGCTTTATTGCTCTTGGGTGTAATAGGGAAGTATTAAAAGTTATAAAGTAACACTGGTAATCACATTTAAGAACAAGGAGTTAAATGTATTTTCTTCATTTTATTCCAGGTTATAGCCACAAGCAGAATATCCTCTTGAATAGGCTTGAATTTGATGTCCTTGTACTTAAAAAAAGAGAGTACAGGCAAAAAGAAGAGTATTTTAATGTTTTCAGTGTGATACTTAGGCTTCTTTTGCTGCTGGTTTTTGATGACAAGGCTCAATGTGATTCAGCTCAGCATGAGCTACTGAATGCAGGAAGCATCCCAGAAGTGAAATCCCAGTTTTTCTGTAGAATTACCAAACTGATAAGAAGAGTAAAATGCAGAAATTTTCAACTCCCATCATGAAAAATAGTTTAAAAGCACCCCTGAAAGCATTGTCAAAGAGGATAATTTTTAGGGGTTTTTTGACTGTTGCTTAGGCTCCTTGTGGTGACTGTGAATATAGTGATGATAACCTATTTAATGTTTAAGTATGAGTTATAACATTGCAAAAGTTATATGGTGATTTGAACAGAAAGATAATACTTCCCTGTAGAAAGAGAACATTCAATGCCTTTAGCATTATTTGCAAAGGAATGACAAATACAATGGTTTTAATTATATTGCATTGCATTGTATTGTATTTTATTGTATCATATTTTATTGTATTATGTTGCATTATATTTATATTGTATTATATTATATTTTAATAAAGGAAAAGCTGGATTAGAACTCCATAGAGAAGCACCGAAAGATGGTAAGTCTGATCTTGATTGTAAAATACTTCTTAGTTTTCTTAGACTCTTATTAGTTGGTGAAATATTTGTTCAAATAAGGATGTCAGGACTGTGATCACACTGTGCATCAAAGGAGTATGGTAGATTATGATTAAAAAGCATATTAGATTAATGAATATGAGTGAGGATGTTTTCCAAAATGGAATGTTTGCCATTATGGCATTGTGCCCACATTTTGCAGCTATAGAACATCTGGAATGGTCCTTGTAGACCTACCCAAATGATGGCACAAAATGTTTCAAATACAAAATTTCAACTGTATGTGCCTGCTGTGTTTTCTTTTGGCCTGTATTAGTATTGTTGAAATCAGAGTTGTTTCTTCTGAGGATTTCTATTTATTTTAAAACACTTAATAATCTTGAAATACTGCTCAATAGCAATTCAAATGTAAGCCAATCACTTCAATACATGTGCTTTAATACATGTTACTTGCCTTTGGACAAATAACAGCAGCTGTTTGTATCATGGGTCAAGGATATTTGACAAAGACATCTTATTTTTATTTTAAACATTCATCGTTCTCTTAACTTGTATAAGGAAGGACTCAAAAGAGAGGAAGCAAAGAGTAATCAGGCATGTTGGGAATATGGAAAATGAAGTAATAAGGGGAATAAAATCCATGGCTACATTAATAGCTTGGATTGTATAGAGCTCCTGACTGTCTGTGCTCCTACTCTGAGCCAGACTGTGTGAGTCCTGAACTGGCTCCAGTCCAACCAGCTTCAGAGTTAGGGCTTCTTCTGTAAGCTGAGGCACAATGCCTGTGGAACTAGAGATATTATTTGGCAAGGTTAATGCCTGAGACTTGATGAGACTGTAGCCCTTGTACTGATGCAAATTGGTGATGCTGGATGAACCACCTGGTTTCACTCTTGTGGCAAGGCTGTGCCTTTGTGTATGTAAGTTTTAATATTACCTTTATGCTTGGTGAGAAGTTCTAGGCATTTTTGTGGTTTATGTGTTATTATATACACGGAGATTTTGAAGTGCTGAATTACACTGGCCTGCTCTTCACTGAAAGGCTAATGCAGATCTTTGGTATACCTTACTTAAACTTCTAAAGTTTTCCAGATGCCTTGCTGCTAATAGGAGTATGAAACATACTGTTCTTTAAACAATAAGAAAATCCTTGCTCAATGAATGAGACATGAAATGAGAATAAAAATTTGGTAAGATTTTATGGAAGAAATACCTTTGCAAGGTGACTAGGGACAAACTTTTATTGGATTGTAATGTAATATTTGTGCTGCACAGGCACACAATATTAGATTTTATGTGCAACATAAATGTTAAAGGAAGTCCTCTCCATATTACTGTCAAGTAAGTATCTGTACAGACAAATCAGCAGTAAGACTTAAGAAACATCTGCTGAGATTTATCAATCAAACATACAAGTTAATATATTCTAATATATTTTAATAAATGAATATGAATTAGAAATCTTGCCTGCTGTGTATATTCAGAAGCAGATAGTGTAATTTTGCTTTGTGAAAGGCAGCAGGAATCCACAAGAAAGATGAAGAGAGAGTATTTAGAGAAGCATGTAGTGACAGGATGAGGGGCCAATGGCTTCAAACTGAAGGAGAGTAGAATTAGAATAGCTAATATGAATAACTTCTTTCCTGTGAGGGTGCTGAGGCCCTGGCACAGGATGCCCAAAGAACTGTGGCTGCTCCATCCCTGGCAGTGTTCAAGGCCAAGCTTGATGGTGCTCTAAGCAGCTCTGAGCAGCCTGGTCAAGTGGAAGGTGTTCCTGCCCATGATAGAGAGGTTGGAATGAGACAACTTTTAAGGTCCCTTTCAATTCAAACCATTCTATGGTAAATTTAAAGATGCACCCTGAAGCTTATAGCAATTCTGGTCTAGTGGTGAGTGTGTTAAGTAGATTCCAGAATGCCAAGTGTTCTTGTGTTTTATGATGTGCATGCTACAGAGATCAATTCTATAGGAAAACCTACACAGATAACTTTTTAAGTACTCTGATGAGCTTCCCACTCAACCCACTGTCTTTGAGTCAAGTATTCAGTTATGTTTAATAGTGACAAGACATTTCACACAGCTGCTAGAGCAAATCTTGCTCTCCCTTGGAGCATCTGATAACCTTGGATAAAGTTGAGTTGAGACATAATTTTCAGCCCAGGCAGTTTTCCCAAGTTTAATTTTTTTGTAGCTGCTTCACTGAGGTACAATGTCATGATATCATCATTCATGAGAAAATTAACTTCTTTATCAATGGCAGGATTAAATGGATATTCAGGTGGTTACTCAACTTTTCAAATAGAGATTGCCCTCTGTTTGAAAACTTGAGTAGGCTGTTGCTGTTTTAGTACAGAGAAATAAAGCTCTATATAAAAGAATCCCTTTGTTTCAGCTTATCATATTTCAAGTGTGAATTATTTAAGCATCATATGTAATTAGTACAACTCTGCAAATGAACTACTAATGCTTGAGAAAAAAGGCATCACAGCAAAAGTTATTTGTTTCTCCAGATTGAAGATGTGTTACCCTTTGGTTTTATTTGTTAGCAAATTGTGCATGACTTACTTGTTCTGTTGTAGTAAAGATCTCAAGTATATAAACTGCTCAGGAAGAGCACCATCAACCAGACAAGAAAATTGACATTAAGACATATTTTGTACTGAAAACATAACTAATTTGCCAGCATGTGGGCTGTGGTAATTGAGTTTCAGACTGACATCACTTTTTCAAATACTACAGATCTAAAAGTAGAGAAAATATTGCACATGACAAAAAAAAAAAAAAAAAATCTTTTATGCATTGAATCAGTAGGTGTTGTAGAATCCATGGAACAATATATGCTGGGGGAGATCCAGCTAGAGAGAAACTTGACAGAAAAGAACCTGGGGGCCTGGTGGACACCATGTTGAACATGAACCAGCAATGTGACCTTCAGAGTGTAATATCCTGGGCTTATTATAACAAATAATACCCTGGGCATCATCCAGCAGTGCACTGCCAGCAGGGGAAGGGAGTTGATCCTTTCCCTCTGCTCAGGACTGGTATGGTCACATGTCATGGTCATATGGTCACATGCTGGTCCAGTGCTGGGCTTCTCACCAGTGCAAGAGACACAAGGATTGTTAAGGGACTGGAGTACACACAAATGAGGAAAGGCTGGGAGCTGTACAGAGAAGTCTCAGGAGAGTATTACCAGAACACGTAAATATCTGCAGAGCAGACGATGGAGCCAGGCTCTTTTCAGTGGATTCTGAAAATACAAGAATCAATAAGCATGATTTAGAACACAGAAGCTTCCATCTAAACACAAGAAAACACTTTTCCACTATGAGGATGCCTGAATGGGGGGACAGGTTCCCCAGGGAGATCATGACATCTCCATCTCTGAAGATGCTACAAAAACATTTAAACGTGATCCTGGACTACTAACATTATGTGGCTCTGCTTAAGCAGGTAAATTGGACAAGATGGTCTCCAAGAGACCTCAACTATGTCATAATAATGATAATAAAAAGGGAAAAACTAGTGATGCACAATGTAATTGCTCGCCACCTGCTGACTCTGCCCTTTCCAAACCCAGTTTGCCTGCCCTTCCAAGCAGCTCCCCACCGTTTATATATGGGCAGGATGTGCTATGGGGTTGGAATTTCCCTTTGTTCATTTTGGGTCACCTGTCCTAACCATACTCCCAGTTTATTTCATGCACCTCCTCACTGGCAGAGAAAGAAAAAAAAAAAAAAGTCCTTGAATTAGGATAAACATAGCTTAGCAAAACCTAAAATATCAGTGTATTATCACCATTCTCATTCCAAATCCAAAACTTAGCACTATAACAGCTTCTGAGAAGAAATTATCCCAGATGAAACAAGGACATTTTACCACTATGGATTTGATGTTGTTTTGTGGAATTAAAACTATTATATAGTCTAATGAAATTACCTGGAAGCAGTGTGTTTACACTGTTTATTTACAATTAGTGATGACAAACATGCATAAGCTGCATTTTAAACAGACAAACAGGAAGCATTTGTCTGCTGTACCTTAATGTTCTTTTATATCTGCAACTAGCATGTTCAGAAAAAAATTTGCATATAGGAAGAAGGTCAAACATGAGTAAACTACAAGCAAAGTACCTGATGGAAAACCAAAGAGCTGTTCTGACCATTTATCTGACAAAAGCAAGGTTCAGATTTAACTCCTGTGTTATTTCCATCTAGTTGGCTTTGAGGAAAGAAAGAAAGAAAAAAAAAAAAAAATGGAACCACTAACCCTAGGACAAAGTTGGGGTTTTTTTCACTGTTTTATTTAGACTTTTACCCAGATACATTGGTGCTCGGGGTTTGTTAAGCAAACATGTGTTTGTCCTGAATGATTTACAGAGCTTGAGGAAACCCCATATTCTTTGTAATGAACTCCTTGCACATGTGTTTGACAGGTGTAATAAACTGGCAACTGAACATTCTCTACACTTGACATCATCTCTTAATGGCATCTCTGAAGCTTAGCTGCTTAAATGCCATCTGCTGCAGGAAACATGAAATGCAGTAATTTCTGGTAGGATCCTAAATTAAGCTTTTAATAATGGAAGTTTTCTTACTTCAGTTACTCTTAAATAGTGCACAGCTGTGATAGAACTTCATTTCATCATTTATTTCTGTGAGCAACTGATTTACAAAAAACGGTTTGGTGCTTATTTTCACTGGACAGCCTGAAGTCCAAATTGGCAAAGTCTGCCTTCTGTATCAGTGCCTGTCAAGGGTGACTGCCATGACTGACTTGGCTTTAAGCACTGGATTTTACATAACCTCAGTCATTCCTCTATATATCCCTTTGTGCACGGTTTGCCTAAAAACCTGGACATTCTATGGAGTCTTTATGAGCATGTTATTCTGAAGGTCTTTGCATAAGACACTTTCTTAGAAATACATTTCCTAATTTTGTGTCAGTTCATGGTTCTGGAATTAACAGCCTGAAACTATCTCAAATGGCCCAAGGGGATTAATGGTATAAATGTAAAATAACCACAGATTTTGTCCTAGCCAATAGGGGAAAAAAAAAAAATCACGTAGAGGAAAACCTATGCATATGATTCAAAAAGCATGTTAATTTTGCTTGATCTCAGTAAAAATTACTTCTGTCATTTGTTGTTTGTCTTCTCCCAAAATTTACACCTTCAAACTAGGAAATAATATACTACTGAGTTCATCATATATAAAATAAGGATGCTTTAACTTCATTACAAGGTTTCTTACTTCTTTATTAGATACATTGCTTGGATCTAAGGTCATTAAGTAATTCATTCTATTGCCAAAAGTGTGATTACCCTTTAAATTATGAACAGTGTAATAGGTGTATCCCAACTTTGATAACATGGATTTCAGTAACTATTTTTTGAAAACACTTGAACATCCTGATAAAAGCTGTATTTTTCGATGTAACATTGCTTTTATAATTAGATCTTTTAAATACTTTTGTATTTGATGAGAGAATTTAGCCAATGTAATCATATTAGAAAGGTGATTGCATTGTTCAAATTCAGTTTGATTTTTAATTTAATTTGAGTACTTGCTACCAAGGAAGGTAGCAAAAGAACAAAGCTTCCTAGTCCCCAACCAAAATTCTCTATCCACAGAGCAATAACAAGGAAGAAAATAGTGTTTATATTGTTCACACATATAACAGTTAAGTTAAAGGCATTTTATATAGAAGGAAGTTTCAAAAAACTATAATGTCACAATTTTGTGGGAAGCCAACACTGGAATTCCCATTAGACATGTTGCATGAATAGTTTCCTCCAAAAGATAACTGTATTAATGCCTTACCTTTGAGGACAGAAGGTAAATGTCCTGACTACTTTTATGCTTATATTACACTCTAACTTGACTTCACAACAGTTATCAAAACAACTTCTACCAATCTTATGTGTTATTTTTATTGCAGCAGTCCTTGTGCCATGGCTGTTTAACTTCTTCATTTCCTGTGGCTGTGCCTAGTCTTGCTTCATGGTCAGAGCCTTGCCTGCCTCGGGCCAGCCCTGGCGACGGCCACAGGCCATCGGTACAGCCCAGCAGGCTGGCCAGCCGAGCCGGCCCGCTGGGCTCCTGTCTGCCCAGCCGCTTGGTGTGAGCTGTGACCGTGGTGAGTGTGAGTCTGCAAAAAATAATTTGCAGGCCTTGGCTGTGAATACAGCATGAAGGGTTTTATTGTTAAGTATTAGCATAGCTTGCGCAACTCTAGAAAGCCCTTTTGTTTTAGGATGTATTTCTTGTGTTAGTATGTAACTTTCTTGTAGTTTGATAAGAGTTTCTAGGACAGCTTTAGCCCCTGCTTAGAATCTTTCTTTTATTGGTTCTCCCCTGTCTCACCCCCTCTGTCATGCATAATTTCCCTCTTGTCCATCTTAGCATCCTTATCTTTGAAGTACAGAAATTTTAGCCACTAACTTTGCTGGACTGCCCTCAGGCCATCCCGGAACCTGTGCTGGATTTGTTAGAACTTAAGTGACTTAGTTTAGCATGATGTATTTAGATTGTTTTATTGGTGTCTGTAACTTTGTACCCACCCCAGAATTGTAGTATTAAACCACCCACCACCCCAGGCTCGGGGTCTCTCTCCAGAGGCACCAGCCTGGTGGCTGGGGGGATCACCCAGCCCCTTTCCCCCCCCGAATAAAGCCTCTGTTCCCTGGAAACTTCGAGAGAGAGTCCCCTCTTTCTTGGATCCAGCCTTTACAGCGTTACCCAGCTGTGTGAACCGAGCCCCCACAAAGTGATTTGCTGAGGCGTGCCCGAGCTGCCGGGAGGCCCAGGCTGAACACCGAGCCAGGGCCAGGGCAAGCACGCATCGCAACAGGTGAGGATAAGAAGGAGGACTCTGCTGAGGGGTTGCCACAGGAGTTTATTGAGGGTTCAAGGGAAACAACCTCACTCCAGGGAGCCTGCCCCAGCAGAGCACAGACTGCCCTGTGACAGCTCCTTTTACCGGGGGGAGGAGTGAGGGGAGGTGTCAGGGGAGGAACCAGTGAGGAAAGTCTGGGGAGAGGCTGCCAGGATGAGAGACTCCTCCAGGAGCCAATCCCCGTGAGGGAGGATGGACTTCCTTGGATCTTGGCCTATCACTCGATGCCCTCCTAGGAACTTTCTAGATCCAGGGAGAGGCCTCGAGGTGATGGACAGGTCCTCGGGGGTAGGGAGTACAGGATTGACAGATAACTGAAACTGGGTAAACAACCAGGGTAAAAACCAGCTGGGGTTTGAACGGGGGTACATGGAATGAGCCAATGAACAACATGAAAAAACATTAAACAAATAGAAATAAACACACCACTACAATTTCCATGAGAAATCGTCAAGCAGGTAGTAGTTTTCTAGTGTCAAGTTTCTGGGGTGTCCTCACTGAAGACAGAGGTGATG
The DNA here is from genome assembly GCA_027886175.1 of Phylloscopus collybita. Taxonomy (NCBI): domain Eukaryota; kingdom Metazoa; phylum Chordata; class Aves; order Passeriformes; family Phylloscopidae; genus Phylloscopus; species Phylloscopus collybita. The sequence continues at coordinate 3,380,589 of JAJNNQ010000086.1, read as the reverse complement.
GGTAGCTGTAAAAGCAAAGCCTCTTATTGCATCGTTACGTCATTCCCATGAAGGCAAAGTTATCAGAGTCTGCAGCAGTACACAGAAACCTCACAGCATAAAGTCTCTAAGTCCCAAGCTGAAGCAGCAGCCACAGCAGCATAAGAGGCCTCAGTGGTCTGTCCCCCGTGAGCCTCTTACCAGTAGCAGCCTGTGCAGCAGCAACAACCATGGCATCCGTGTTTTCCTGAGTCCTCTGTGCGTGTATTCTCAGAATAGTACATTTTTATTCTATTTTTGGCCAGTTAGGTATTCACACAAGTTTTCTACACCCTCGCTGGACCAATCCTAGGTTAAGATTGATGTGCAAAGACGAACGCAAAATTCTTACACAAATTTTATGCATATGGCTCTACCTGTTCTATCTAAGAATTTCTAGCAAGGCTACATTATTTTTATTATGCCTAAAACTTAACTAACTTAGCAAAGGCAATATCAATGAACTATAAACTAGGTACTAGGTCTCCCTCTTATTAACACAGGCTCTCGTTCCTAAGGCACTTAAAAATCCTCTATTTATTTAAAACTAAACTTGCATTTCTACTTTATGTCTGTGTGGATTTATGTATTTTAGATTTTTCTGAAGGTTCTAATTCAATTTTCAAATCTCTGGGCATTCCTGGACCTGTATGGATTTGGCCCAGGGGGGATTTCTACTCCCACATTTCTGCTCAGCTTTAAGCAGGCTTTAGCTTTATTCTCATTTGTCCAAAATGTTCTTGTATTCTCTTAGGGTGTTTCAGATTAAATAATTGTTGAAAATGCATTTGCTTTATTTTTTAATATTTTTTGGCACCCAAAGAGCCGAAGTTGGACAAAATATACCATTCAGTGTCTGGCAAGCAGAACACTTATCCCAGAAAATCTCTTTTGTTCATCTGTTCATTTCTCTATCCTATATTTAAAAGCAAATCATGTTTATTTCAGGGAAATATGAACTGTGAATCTGTTGAAAGAATGAATGACTTGACTAACCACCACAGCACCTACATCACATCTAAGGAATATGGCAAAAGTGAAAATGTTACAAGAAGTCTCAGAATCCCTATGGAGATTAGACAGCAGCTTAGTTGCTGGCTTTATGATCTAAAGGTGCAAGATGTTACAAAGGTTTATTACTTCATACAGAATTATGTAGAACCGCATCTGGAGAACTGCTTACATTATTTTTGCATTCATTTTCTTGTTGTAAGAACAACATGTAGGATTGTCTTCTCTCACCAAACACCTTGTATACCTTCTATATTTTTTTTCAATAGTTACATGAAGAACTATTTTGATAGTAAGGTAAGTTCAATGTCAACTTATCTGCCATAAATAGCCTGAAGCTGTAACTGTGTTAAAGAAATATGGTGTATCTGTAGACAAACTATCTAATACAAAATTACATCATTTTTTACTTAGTTTTAGTTGGAGCATGTAAAAGCAAATCAAGGGAGATTCTCCATTCAAATGTAGATGAAAAACAGAATCTGGTAATGCAGGTATGATTTATCTGACTACAATCATGTAAGCTCACTAAATATGCATGAGCACGTAGGAATACACTCCCCACACCCCAGTTTTCTATATAGGAGAAAAAAGTTTCAGCTTACCTGGGAACATGTAAGGAAGTTAAACTAGAACTTTCCATGGCTTTCTCCTTGTAAGTGGATCATTGCCAGCACAGGAGCACTGATTGGGCTTTGGAAGTATACCTCAAAGCCTATTGCCCATTTCATTGGGCAAGGTGCCAAATATCCCACCAAGTACTAAAGGGACTGCACAATGAGCTCAATTGCTTTTTTTGGGACTGCCTTACCAGTGCCAGAATGCTCTCTACACCGTGTTCAACTTACATTTCTTTGTTTGATGATGTTTAATATTTTCTTCTTTTATTAAAACATTTTATTTTAGAAAACATGTCCAGAGAAGTTTGTCTCGCTATTATTAAGCCATCCTGAAAAATGCAGAACACCCTCAGGGACTTGACAGATCTTCACGTGTCTCATTCTATTCTGGACATGTGCCAAGATTTTATCATAAGCATATCATGCTCCCATTGTAATGTCATTGTTCTTATTTGCTGTGCTCATACCTGTATTGCTTAAAAAAGAGGCATAACCTCTGTGCTATGGTGGATAAAAAACAAAACTCTAATGGGTCTGCTGGCTTGTCCTAGTATCTGTTGCCTTTGAACACTCAGTTTCACCAGATTTTACACACAACAGAATCCATGGAAGTACGTATTTGAACAGCCTCTTATCAGAGTACCCAGAGCCAGCATCTCTTGATCTACAGGAGAAAGAATATTATACAGGCATGTTTTTCAACAGCATGCATGCTACAGTACCTTTTTTGACAACATGGAGGCTTTCCTGCCATTTCTGAATATCAAAATTATTAATTTAATTCTAGGTGGAAATGCTGCATGATTTATGATCTCATGTGGATAACTTCATGTGCAGCTTCACCATATCAGTTTAAAATTTTCTAAGATTTTACTAAATCCTGTAATAATTTCTTGAAACCCCACGTGACTGTCAAAATACCTCTAAAGGAGGTATTAACTATTTAACTAATACACCATTAGTTAAAAAGCACTTGAACATTTTCAATCTTGATGGATACATACATGTTGCATTTTTAACTACAGACTCCATTAGCATAGCATGACACATACAATGCTGACTGCTAAATTATCTCTAAAAGCCACATTCATTTAATAATAATTTAAAAACATCTCTCACTTGATATTTAGGAAACAGGCATATTAATGGGTGGCATTTAATAACTGGCATTCTGTTGATTGCAGGTTAGAGATGAAAAAGCATCATAGAAATTGAAAATTGCTTGTGATTGGAATTTTTCATGGTGACTTCTGTTACATAAAAGATTCCATAAGGTTTCAACAGCTAGTGAGTTAAAGAGAAGACAAAGAAGTGCCAAACAGCCAAAAAGCCCCATCCCAGCAATGTAAGAATGAGAAACAGAAGTAATCAGGTTTTTGTGGAAAACACTGAATTAAAATTGTCCTTCAACATGTCATAAATTAAGTAAAAACTCCAGTTGTAGGATGGAGAGGAACTTGCCATTTAAGCTGGATGATTATGTGGGGAATTTACTCCTTAATAATACACATCAGCATTTGTAACTATACATCACAATTTTTTCTTGCTTCATCCAAGGAGCAGAGCCATGCTGTTTGAACCTTTTTGAAACAGTCTTCAAAGAACCTTCAAAGCCTATTTTGTTCTTACACCAGCACAATGTAGAACAAACAAACAGACTGCAGGTCAGCAGAGAAAGAGCTGCACAAGAGACCACCCTTGTTTTTAAGGAATTGATGTATACCTTTGGCAGATTTTGTACAGCACATTGTATTAATTGAATTTTAAAATAATCAAAAGGAAAGCAGAATAGATTTGACTTAGAGCTTTAAGTAACAGTTATTATGACAAATAATAACTTGCATGTCCTCTTCTGGAAAACGTTAGCAACAATATTTTACTGTAATAATTACTTCCTTTTAATAAGTTTTGACCTCCTGACAGGCAGAGCTTTTCAAGCAGTGTGCTGCAGCGGGTACTGACCATCACTGTGAGATCTTTGGGTGAACATTGATTGTCAATTTATCTTATGTTGACCAGGTTTGAAATATTAAGATAATCATCTTGACCCTTGTTACAAAACCCATGGGTTTATGGGTTTATTTTTGAACAATCTGATTGCAATGGAAAGCAGGTATGTAGTAATTTTTGTTATTATTATTATATAGCAATACAAAAATCATAAAAGGTCACTTTAAAACTATATAAGGAAGAGAAAGAAAGCAAAAGAAAGCTTAAGAAAAAACCATTATCACCAGATGAAGATCCAGTGTGATCCCAAGCAGAAGAGCTCAGCACCTCCCTCTCCACTTCCCCTCTTCAGGAAGCTGCAGGGAATGAGGTTTTCTCTAAACCTCCTTTACTTCAAATTTTAGAAGCTCAGATTCCTCAGCCACTCCTCACAGGCTGTGTCTTCCAGCACTTCCACCAGTTAGGATACACTTTGGATGCATTTGAATGCCTTAACATTGTTTTTATATTGGATCTGGAGCTAAAATTCAGACTCTAAGGTCTTAGTCCAAATACGTAATAGATATTTGAATGGTTTCATTTAGGATTTAGTTGCATGAGAAAACTGAATCCACATAAATAGTCTGTTGCTGAAAGTGGGAGTCTTTTTTCTGCATCCCACTTTCTTGATCTGCTCTTTGCCTTGAAACCCCTCAGATTTCTCAGATCATAAATATTCATTTTAACTGGAAACATAGCAATCCAATTGAAACAGAAGAAAAGTAATCTGCCCTGAGAAAGTGAATATTGTTTATGTTAGGGTGATAAACTGAACTTGTTTGCCTTGTGATTGTGGGATCTGCTATATAGAAGTAAAATGAACCAATCTTGGTGAGTCAAGAAGGCAGCACAAGTAGAAGCAGGAGATACTGGAAATGGAAAGGAGAATATGGCAGAGCAATATCTTTCCTACAGTTGAAATCTTGAGGACCACTTTTTCAAATTTATCTTGTGCTTGAATAGCTGAGAGGGATGAGGAAATGCAAACCAAAGAAAAGTGATAGTGAGGTTCTTGATAGTGAAATTTTCAGCCTAAACAGCTTGTTAGTGTAAGCTGTAGTGTATACAACCTTCTAATGAGACTATGAAGATTTCTTGGAGGTAAAAATGTATGTGGAAATGTGTTTCAGGAAAAATTATCAGTTTCCAATGTTATGATCTTTTGCAATATCTATGCATTATTATTTAAGATGTGTACATGTAATTATTTTTTCTGTAAGTTCTTCTCCTTTGAAGTCAGTCTGCTTTTATTTCTGCCTGAACTGATGAGAAATAATCACTGCATTGATGTTGGCAGATGGACAAGGATAAAGATTTCTGAGCTTCTAATTTATGAAAAATAAGAAAGGAATTACTGCCCAGGTTTTCAGTCAAGCACCATGTCCCTTACTTTTCTAGGTATAAGACACCTGCTGTCTTCAGACTCTTGTGCTTCTCTAGGGATCCCCTGTCTCATGAATCCTGCCCAACAATGTTATTAATTTTGAAATTAGAAAATCAAGTTTCCTGAACAAGACAAGAACACCTGCTCAATTTTCTTACCAGACACTGCTCATGGGGACTCAGCTTTTATTCTGTGAGGACAAGGGTGTTTAAACCAGTTCACTTGCTAACAATATTGTTTGCAAATGGCTGTGTGCAAACCACGTATATCATCTCATAGTGCAACATTATAGTTTGGTTTAAAAAAACCCAAAATCCATAAATGCAGGTCAATATGACAGAGTTAACCTATTAGAAAAGACAGTAGTTGGGTATATTATTCCAGTTTCTGAAGTGAAGTATATTAAGAGATTAACCAGGAGTTCTAATAAAATATGACATATGAAAATATTTATCTCAGAAATTTAAGTTAATTCAACTTTAAGAACCTTCAAACACATTGCAAAGGAAAAAAGAAAAAGCAAATTAGTTCCTTCTGTAAGATGGAAAATCTTTTCTTTCTTACAAGTAAGAAAAATAAACAGATTGTAGTATTTCTTGGTATGTTCTGTGCAGCTGTTTCTACAGACTTCTATATATCCTTTATTGGCATTGGATGTTTCTTTCATGATCTACTCTTTAATTTCAGTGGGAATGCCTTGAAATTGTCCTGATTCAATAATAATCCTAGAATTTGGATTAGAAGACTGGAAAGCACAATAAATACTTGCATGCACTCTACAATACTCAGAGAAGAAACAAATTTGATGTACAGTGAAGAGCAGCAGCAACCATCAGATGAATTACTGTTAGCTGGTAACGCCGAGTCTTTCAAATTGATGGAAAAAGTCTGACCTCCACTTACTGATGGGGTATAGATACTCCCTTCCTCCTTTCCAAAAACAAGCCTACTAATGAGAGAAACTCTCTGTAGCTGCTTATTTCTATGGATAAATATGTATGAGGTTTGGCTTAGTCATCTGTTGTAATTGTATGTTTAGTTAAAATTGTTCAAGACTTAATTCTCCATTCTAGGCCAAATTACATAGGCAATTTCTTTTATATTTTCCTTTCCCAAATTTTTTTCCACACAATAGTGTTCCTAAGTCAATTTCAATGAATTCTGAGTATATTTCACAAGATGTGATCTCAATTATTTCTCTGTCTGTATCAATGAATGCAATCATATGCAGCAAGATAACGCCTTTTCAATATTGGTTCTGCCTGCTGATTGGAGACTTCTTGTCTTCTGGGAAAAAAAAAAAATGAGTAAAAGGAAGAAAAAATCTTCTTCATTTGTATTCCAAAAAGCAAGATAGGGAATAGTTTTCTTTGTTGGCTTCATCTGAGCTACAACTGCCACAAAAACTGAGTTTGCAAGAAAAGTGGCATTTGCTTGATTCTAATGCATGCTCTTTCCATCTATACTCAGCTTTGACAGCTTAGAAAAATTGAAAATTAAAGGTCAATGGGTATAATGTCAAGGTATTCCTGTGTAAGTATGGTTGTACAACAACTTGGAATAATGAAGCACTGTAATAGTGGTCAGTACAGAACAGAAAAAAGAAAAGAAAAGATACTGTCTTCAAATATAAACAAAGACAGAAACAAAGGGTTTATTTTTTGATAATGGAGAATGGTTTCCTTTGTATGGATGTGCATAGCACTAAGCCTCTCTGAGTGAAAGGGACAGAGTGAAAACATGTAGAGAGACAATATGAAGACATTAAGGTCAGTGAAGGAAGTGTCGCATCCTAGATGGAGAGAGAGCGAGAAGAGCCTTGGGTTTAGGTTGGAATTCTTTAGTAAAGCCATGGTGATGGACTGTGATATATACTAGAACATCCCTTTAATTTGTGAAAGACTACTGGGGAGATGAGAATGTTCAAATTGCAGATATGAGCAGAGGTACTTGTGTCAAAGTAAATAAATGTTGAAGCAGCTGTGATCGTATGAGGAGCTTAAACAGAGAGGGAGAGAGATGAGAGGGAGATGAAGATGAAGGTCTGCCCCTAGGAAGAGAAGAACTCTATTCCTAGAGATAACAATGATCTAAGAGAGATATGAAGAGAACATTTGTTTTAAACTATTCATCTTCAAAATGGTACCCCATGAGTTTACATGGCCCATAATGCAGCTGTGGGAAAGCTGTGTGGTATGGGAGGGACTTCACAAGTGCAGATTCCTGGGTGGCTATAATTGGTGAGAATTGAAGCCACGAGAGAACTGTTTTCTTGTGGGGAAGTTTCCATGGCAGATCAAAAGAGACTTTTTTTTTCTCTAAAAGAACTGGTGAAAGGCTATTTTAAAAGTGGTAAACTGACCCGAGTTCCAAGTTTTGTCTCTATATGTTGTCAGTGAGAATGGAAAGTAAAGTTATGAGGGGAGGAGAGGTGTTTAAAAGGTTTTGTTCTGAGTCTTGTTAATCTTTTCTCTCTTGTTGTTTTGTTAATAAAGTCTCTTTATACGCTTTAAGTTTGTGCCTGGTTTGCTTTTTTCTCCTAATCCTATCTCAAAGCAGAAAAAGAGTAAATTATGCTAGCGGGAACTCAAACCACTAAAATGAAAGAGAGAATCTCTCTGGAAAAAAGGAATAAATAGAAATTTGTGTTTCAGCTCCAAGTCAAGTCAATTTTTTGATTGAAATCCTAATGTCTACAGATTTTGATTTCAATCTAGAGATATTTCTTCAATTTGCTTTCAATCTATAGATACTTCTTGGTCCTTTGAATCCACAATATTTTTTAAGCAGCTAAGGTTGCTGAGTACTGCATTTCTTTGTCAGGATTGTTTGGCTGCTAAACCAAACTGGTGATTTTTAAGAGTCAAGTTCATTTTGTCTAGAGTTTCAGTTATTGCCTAGCAGAGTCAAAGCAAATGTCTAGAAAACAAACAGGTATGTTTGTTAAGAGATTATTTCTTTACTGTACTTAATCTGAGCAATTTTTGCGTCTTTCAAGGAGGCATATCTGAGTGAAAATGTCAAGATTATACTTTGTAATTCAAGTCTAATTTTTGACAGGTGCTGTGAATTGATGACATCACAGCCAATTTATTTGTGCAAACAACTCATAGGAATTAAATTCCAATATTTATGATTTTTTCGTGAATATTCAACCTTAATTGCCAAAGTCTGAAGCTGCCTGTATTCAGGTATTGTGTGCTACTTACTATATTCTTTTTCCTTATTTAATGAAAATTTACAGAGACTGTGGTCTTTGCCCAGAGTTTCAAATGTCTACATATTACCTGGGAAATCAGACATAAAATATCAAAATATTCCAGTTACATATACTTGACAGCATTCTGAAATGGTAACCAGCTGCTTTAACTTTTAAGAAAGTATTATCCTAACTATTCTGTTACTGACAAGAGGGTTGTTTTCTTTTTTTAACATTACACTAAACATTTTTTAAAAGTTTTGTGGAATATTTAGCCTAAATTACGGTTCTTGTTCTGAATAATTTTTCCTTACTCCTTAACATGTTAAGATACAAAGTGAACATCTTGATATTTTACTTCATAGTTTGTTCTAGTTTTTGAAATTTACTCAAGCAGACCTTTTTCTGAGGCAAAGAAATCAAAGTGATGATAGTGGCTTTTGATTAACAGTGAAGATCATTCATCAGCTGGGACCTGTAACTTAAGCTATAATTTAACTATAACATCAAAATAACTTACTCCTAGAGATCTGTGTGTAGTGAGAAAGGAAGAAACCCTCTGTCTTTCATATGCAGAAGAAAAGAAATACAGCTACCAATAAAACTTGATCTACTTTACAGAATATATATTTTTGGGAGTATTTATAATCTTTAATTTACAATTTTTTGAGTATTATGTTAAGTTCCATTTTCACAGATTTCACAGAATATTAAGGCAGTGAATTTATAAACAAAGAAAGCAGGAAAAAAGCCAGTTGTTTGGCTAATAAATTACAGTAATTAGTTCAACAAGATTAACACTGTGACTTGACTCTTTTGTCTTCATAGAAATAAGTAAACAATTAGAAATAATCAGACACTGAGACAAAAAATATCTAGTTTTATTTGATGTACTTGAAATTTTTAGAATATAAGCTGTAGAAATCCATATGTTTAAACCCTCCCTTCTTCCAGCTTTCCTTGTATCTAAGAAAATTTTCCTTTTGCTCTCCCTGGTGGGCCCCTTGGTTATCTACTTATGAATATTAGACTTCAAAAGCATGTTGTAGCACACATTGATTCTAGCTACTGGATCAAATTCCTTTTTCCAAGGGCACAGGGGATCAAGGGCTTCTGTTATCAATATGCAAGTTACATTACACCATCTGTGTGAAAGGGCAAATGTAAATGATGAGTTAGGTGTGAATTATATCAGACAGCCTTTGGCTTTGCTGCCCTACCCTGACAATTCACTTGCTAGGGGCATAATTTAACCAAATTAGAGCCTTCTGTCAAGTCTCTGTAGGGGTCCTACCTGTCTTTCACCACATGAAACATCAAGCTAAAAGGGAATTTAAGCACAAAGCATTTTTATGACCGTAGGTATTTTCTATGATGTGAGTTTCAGACTAGGACAATTCAGGCACACTGCATTTTCTAAGGTATGTGTTAGCTGAGATGGAAATACACATATAAAAGAGGAGGTTTTGAGGGTGGACTTTCATCTCTCACTTGCATTTCCTCAAGGACACATTCTTCCCTGAGATGCAGGTTTGCTTTATTCTCATAGTAACAGTAAGTACTACAAAACGTCCACAATGAATCACTGGTTACTCTACTTCTGAAACAACTGCATTATTTGATACATTCAGTGAGATATTCTTTACATGACATGATAATGGAGATATATCTGGTTTGCAGAATCTCCTAGAGAAAAACCCACATAAAGTTTTATTTCAGGGTCATCATGAGTTCAAACAGACAGGCAGATCCAAACTAATCTATTTCAACTCATTACTTGGAATAATTAAGTACTTTAATATGAAAGAATTAAGTCCTATTTGGAACTAAAATAAACAAGAAATGGATTTAGAATATCTTGTTTATCTTGTATCTTTTCTTGCATCTTGATTTTTTGGGGGTTTTATGTACATATATTCCTCATCTAACTTAGTTGTGTTGCTAAATTTTTTGAAGCATACATATTTTCAAGTTAAAAAGAATGAAGGAATACTGGGTTTTATATAATTAAACTAAAGAAAAAGGGGTATAGCAGTTCAGACAATAAAAGATTTTACCAGATGATCTCAGAGAGATCAACCTTGACCTTTAAAAAAAACCTCAGCAAAAACATTCTCTAAACAGCCTTGATTTCTTTTTTTTTTTTTCAGTTTTCTGAAGAAAGAACCTGACTAATGATTTGGGTAAGTACTCAAATATGCCCTTGATATTTCTTTTCTATTAAGTAAAAAAAGAAAAACAAAAACCCCAAAATTAAACCCAAACCAGAAACCCACCAAGAAAATGCCTTAGCAATATATCTCTTCCTGATAGCTGGAAATACAACATTCCTTGTTTCTTCATGTCTTTCAAAAGACATGTTTTAAGTATGGCCTTATTTTTAAGTCCTAGTTTTAAGTATGAACTTGGGAGAGCCGAAATGACATATTCAATTATTCATTAGCAAAGTCAGATAAATACAATCTGCACTAGATTTTTTTTTTCACACTTGTAGTTCTTTGGGTGTGGAGTAGAGGGGACATTTACAATACAAAAATATTTTATGCTTCTCATTTGTCAAAACATAGAGTGCATGCTTTTACCTAGTCTGATATCTGATTTTTGTCAATTTCATAACTACAGCCAGCTGCATTCTGTATTCTGCACACTTTAGCATGTGGTTTTTGTTTGTTTTTTTTTGATGGGACAGTATTGGGTAGGTCTGAAAGGCGTTTGAAAGGCACTATTATTTCCAGATTTGATTTAGGTATATTACTTGCAACAGTGGTAGCAAAGACAGGGGCATTACAGAGCAGTGAAAATGTGCCTTCAGATTAATGTAAAACATATTGCTATCTGCAAGTGGAATGTGCATTGGAAACTTTGGATCCCGGTATGAATTGTGATCCACCGGTTCTCAGAGCTGGGGAATGACTTATGGCATGGAATATTATGAAAATTGTTTTGGTATAATATAGGTTCTAGTAATAGGTCAAGTTCACCTACAAGTCTTTTAAGGATGGACACTTAGGGTCATGGTTTAGGTCATGACAGTGATTTAGGGTCATGACAGTGTTGGGTTTACAATTGGACTTGATGATGCTAAAAGTCTTTCCAACCTAAAAGATTCTGTGATTCTATGATTACACATCTGTTGAACACTTCCAATGAAGTGAAGAGATTTTCCTAATGCCCATTCTAAACCTTCCTGGAATAACTTGAAGCCATGTTCTATTGCTTGTTACTTTTGAGAAGAAACTGATTCCCACCTACCTACAACCTCCTTTCAGGGAGTTTTAGAGAGTGATACTGTTCCCCCTGAGCCTCCTTTCCTCCAAGCTGAACATCCCCAGCTCCCTCAGCTGCTCTTCATCAGACTTGTGCTCCAAACCCTTCTCCATCTCCTTTTCCTTCCTTTGGACTCACTCGTGCACCACGACGTCTTTCTGGTTGTGAAGAGCCCAAAACTGAACAGAAGATTTGAGGTATGATCTCACCAGTGCTGAGACCAAGGGACAGCTACTGCCTTCATCTTGCTGGCCATACTGCTGTTGAGCAAAGGATGCCCCTGGGCACAGATGGCTGATGTTCAACTGCTGTCAACCAGCACCCCCAAGTCCTTTCCCCAGGCAGCTTTCCAGCCATTCTTCCCCCAGCCTGTGCTGCTGCAGGGGTTTGCTGTGATTCAGCTGCAGGACTTAGCACTTGATCTTGCAAGTTGATCTTAGCACAACTTGATCTTAGCACAACTCCATCCAGCTGGCCTCAGGCCATCAGTCCAGCCTGTCCAGTTTCCTCTGCAGAGCCTCCCTGCCCTCTATCAGATCAACACTTTCACTCAACTTGGTGTCATCTGGAAACTAAATGAGGGGGTCACTCAATACCCTCACTGAGATATTCAGTAAATATATTAAACAAACCTGTTCCTAATAGTGAGGCCTGGGAAACACCACTTTTGACTGGCTGCCAGCTGGATGTAAGTCAAATCACCAATACTCTCTGAGAATGGCCCTTGTCTCTCCCTTCTCTAGAGTTTCTAGACATCCACTACTGCAGTCTAGTTGTGCAGAAGAACCCATTACATTTCCACGATGGCAACTGTCTCATAGTTTTCCTTCTGTACAATGGCTCCTCCTGTTTGTGGCCTATGCTGTGGTTGCTGGTGTCAATACACCTCAGCTGGGCTATTGGTCTGGCCACCTTTTTTCGGATGGGAAGCCACTCACGCACTTCCATAGTTTTTAATATATCAATAACCCTGATGTCTGCTGGCTCTCCATTCCATATGTCCACCAAAAGACCTCAATAACACACTCCCCCAGGTACTGGTCTGTGGCCTCCAGATTTATCTGTAGTGAGCCTCCTTTTATACCCTTCTCCTTCCTAATCTAGTTTAAAGCTCTTTCAATGAGCTGTTTATCACAGGCCTTTCAGCAGTAAAAAAAGGCACAAAAATCACTGGATTCTTCAGTCAGTGTTGACTAACGCAGTTCAGTTATACAGAGTGGAACCCAGTTGTAGCAGGATCTTCCCCTACCACAGAAGGGCTAATCTGTTCTGCCTATCAGTTGGTGCAATAGTTCAGGGCATCTTCCCCCTGATGTGGGTTTCCTAATCGGTGAAGTAACTCAATTCGGACAGCTTGTCTTGTAGTGAGTTATTTTGGTGCCATGGAAGTGACATCCCCAGATGACAGTAAACATCTTGCCTTGAAAACGAGACTGTAGGAAGATAAGCTTGAATTTCTGGCTATCAGACATTTCACTTTAAAAACAATAAAAGCTACACCAAACTTTCACAAAGCAGACTTCTGCACATTGCCTGGAAATGTGTGGGTTCTTTCACTCATATTTAGGACACCACTTTGTGGTTACCCTCTTGAGGGTTGAGTGAAGGGCTCTGTGTACCCCATCATCAATTCAGTATGAGTTACATTGACTCCTAATCTATGATCTGTTTCTCTGCTAGCTATGACATGGGTACCTTCATGTTGTGCATTGTTTGGTGTAAAGTACTAGTAGTTCTTTTGTCTTATCCTGGGTAGTAAGTAACTCTGCTTAAGGCCTTTTGTCTGCTAGCATCCTGTCTATTCAATAAATGGCTCATTTTATAATATAACCTGATCTGTCATTCTTGAGATTCGTGAGCCAGAGCACTTTAGGTGCACATCACCAGAGCAGAGCTGCTGCCAAAAATCTGAGCCTAAGGCAGGGCTTGTCTAATGCTCTCACTCCAGCCACTACATTCTTGGCATAGTCAAAGGCAGGATGGCAAATGGTTTAGAAAAACAGACCAAAGGCGTAGCAAATTGCCTACAGGGGCAAAGTGTTCATATAGAAACTGATGACCCTTGGCCAATACAAAACTCATTTAAATGGGGAATAATAGAAGAGAAAAGAAATAAAAAACAGGATTTGCTGAAAGACAAATAGGAGAAAATACAATTTGTCATCTTATACTATGTTAAAAATCTGATTGCCCATGGAGGCAACAGATGATAAAATAACAAATTGAAACAACAGGTAAAAGGATGCAAGAAAAAAACCACCACAAAAACTTTGAATGAAAAATTGAAATTAACATTATTAAAAAGCCCCAAATCTTTAGATACTAAGCAAATTCTGAAGTTAATGATATCACCCGCAGATGGGGATGGTGATATTTGTAAAAGGTCTGAAAGGTATGAAATTAGTGCTGGAAATGTTGAATTGGATTTTCATGAAAGCACAGAACTCTCACTCTGAAAGAGGGAGAAATTCCAGAATTTAAAATTAAGCCCGTAAGCAAGCCTGAACTTTCTGAAGAACTCGAAGGAGGTCAGAGGAATAATAGGTTCACTCCATCCATAACATTATTGGCACAGTCATTGCAGGATACTCTTCCCTGGCCAGAAGTGCCTTTGACTACACATAAAATCAGAGTGCAGAAAACACCAAATTCTGAAAATTCAGAGTACTATACATGTCTAGTACTTGCAGATTATATATATTTATCTTCTTGTGTGGTTGAACTTGGCAGTGAGTTTTCATTTCAGCTGAAACTGAGTAACTGCAGAATCTGTTTGTAAGTATCTGCATGGTGAGAATATGTAATTTGATCATATGCTTTTTTTGTGTATGGTTTTGGTTCGGGTTTTGTGTGTTTGCTTGTTTGTTTTTGTTTGTTTTGTTTTGTTTTGTTTTGTTTTGTTTTGTTTTCTGGGGTTTTTTCCTTTGGTAAAAGTGAAAACTGCCATTCAGTTTTAGCTATCATGGTTAGCAGTTAAACAGCTGTGCAACTTCAGTTAAAGGCTACAAATTGTTCCACATGCTTTTTTAAATGAATCAAGAATTGTGACTTTTAGAACACATAACTGATGACTTGTCCAACCACCCCGACCAAGGGGTTGTTGAAATACATTTCTAGCTGCTCACTATACTTATGGGAAATACATATCCATGAAAGAACATGACTTGTTTGTCGATAGTAAATTCATTTCTCCCATCTGGTATGAGAAATTGAAGAATCATTGTCAAGATTTTTATCCTGAACTCATTGGTATGCTGCAACTTAGGAAGTTTAACCTCACACAGAGACCTGCATGGGCACTTAGAAGTAGACTGTTTTCTTAGAAAATGCACAAATACTGAAGACATTTCATCAGAACAGTACTCTTAAAATTGTAAATCATAAAATTGTTAGGAAAAACGTAAATGGATCTTCTGCATTTAGCATTTTCACGATGCTTGCAAAAATAAAATAAAAAACCATTAATTGATTTTCAGATTAATTTCATCAGTTACACTTTGTCTTTATTGCACTGATTATTTGGCTTTAGCTGTCTAATTTCTCCAAGTCATGAAATATCAATAGTTTATTAAAATGAATAGAAGTGTTAGCAGTGATTGAGAACAAAAGTGATAGCAAAGCAATATAGTACCTTCCAAAATTTGGAGTTTGTTTGGAGTAGGAGCAACTTCTATGAGAGCTGGAATAAAACACCAGTCCTTTGTTTTAGTGGCAGTGGTTATTTTATTATAGGTCAGTAGTAACATGCCTTGGAACAAAACACCTATGAATGATGAAAAGCAATTTTTTGATATCTCACAGTATTTTCAGATATCTTCCACAGAGTGTCAAAAAGATGAACTGACATGCCTCACTTTATCTTGCTTACAAAGTGTATATTTGGCTCTATTATTTGTAAGTCACACTGTATAATTAATTCTGTTTCTTAATGAACATATGAAGTCATAATGAGGCATTCCCAGAGAACAGGACAGATATTCCATTCAATAAGTTCAGTTTATAATTTAATTTCTTATTCTGCATGAAACTGTGAGGGCATCATTCAATTTGCAGACCAGATAAACTAAGGATTATGAGGAAAAAAAAATCTAAAAAAATAAAAAAGAAAAAAGCTGACTGATGATGAAATATGAGATAAACAACTATGAAAAAATTGATTTAATACTCTTGTATCTGGAAAAGCATATTTTCTTTCTAGGTAATGGAAACCTTGTTTTTAGCATCTATATGAAGATTCACAAGCAAAATATTCTTGCCTAGAAAAATTGTGAATATTTGCCCACATGAAATGTTACTATTTTTTTCCCTGATATTTTAAATTACACAGAAATTGATATCTTCCCACCCTGAATTCTTCAGTTTTTTGCCCAAGTGCTCTATCTCTACATTTGATTTAGTTAAATGTAACTCCAGTTGCACATACTGAGTTCTGCTGAGGTTAGGTGATCTTAGCATGGATCGTAATTGGGCTTCAGACATTTTCTAAGGAGGAACTTTTGGAGGCTAATAGAAGTCAGTACCCTAAAGGGGAACAGTGCTTTACTTCACTTGATAAATGAGAGAATTTATAATCCTACTTTGCTGTTATACTGCCTGACAAAAAAAAAAAAAAAAAGTAGCTATACCCCAATACATTTTTGAGTTACAAATTAGAATTCATGGGTGAACTTGTCTTTCAGTGAGCAGCAAAAGAGTAACTGCTTGGAAATACATGTTTTGTTTTGAGTTTTTCAGTGAGCCTCAAAGTAAGTCACATCTGGAAAGAACAATTTCCAGACCGTACATGAGAGAGGACAGATGTTAGTCCACTGGTGATTGAACAATTCTAGCTCTTTCTCTGGCAGTAGGCTTTTAACAGGAAATCCCATGAGCACTCCCAGCTCATACTCTTTATAAAATATGCAAATTGTGGGAGCTAACAGTATAAATATTGTGTACTTCAGTGCAAAACACTCCTTGCAATCTCTGGCTGAAAATGCAGATGTTGAAGCATCAGATGAGTAAGTTTGTAAATTGTTGTAAAAATGTGGTTCTTTTTTCCTGCTAAAGGCATTCACATCAGTTACTGTGGGACATGATAAACCTGTAATGTAGTGCTGAATTTCATTTGCTCACTTGCCTATATTAGAGAAGAATTCACTGTAATATTTCAGGAGTGATAGCTGTGTCGTACAGAAATCTAGCTTTTCTTTCCCTCATAGACTAAAACTGTAACTGATGATGTTAAGCATCAAAGGGAAGCTTTAAAAGAAATTCTGGTATTTTAAAACCCACCATAAATTCTTAACAGTAGGATGAATCTTGGAATGGACTGTTTCTGCATGTGTACCTTTTGATGTCATTTGAAGTAAATTTCCACAGCATTTTCATATTTGGGTGAATCAAGGAGTAAATTATAATCCCAAAGATGACAGGTTAGTAGCTGTAAATTAGAACTGGGATTAAAGAACAATAATGATGCCAAGGAGTACTACTCCCTGAGAAATAATAAGAGCAATTCTAGACACAGCAGGTAGCAAAAAAAGCATGAAGTCAGTTCATCAATATGATGAATTACTTGGAATTGCATTTTTTTTTCAAAATAAAGTTCTCTGTTAACCACTAGCTAGCAGACATGCTAGATTTTTGCTGCAAGCATTAAGTCCTTCACTGGTGTTAGTTACAGTGAGCAGTCATTGGTGGAAGTAGATATTGATGACTGTTACAGCAACAGATGTTTATTACTCTTATGAAATGAGACTGTAGCTTCTTATTTGGGAAAAAAACTTTCATAATGGATGCGTGCTTTGATGATCTTAATGGAGAAGAGAAATCCATTTGTGGTCCTTAAGAGGGAACAGCTACTGTACTGTCCATGAGAAGGACTCATTCCCTTTCAATAGCTTGCAGGTTAAATATCTTAACCTTATGGCTTGGTATCTATCATACTATTCCAGGCACTCAAGTGACACTGTAGTGTCATTGAAAAAAGAAAGGATACTGAATTATGTTTGCCACTTTAAATCTCTTATCTCTCAGATATGTGAAACAAGATTTTATGTTAAAAACATCTTTTAAAAACATCTGAATATTTGAAGGACAGGTTATTATGTGGATTACACTCACCTTGTGTTACCTACAGATGTACAGGTGGGGTTTTGTGAGCTATGCTCTTAAGACTTTTTACTTTTCCCTGAACATGCCTTAGCATTTAAAAAATTCTCAAGAAATCGTAAGGCAGTCTTACTTTTGCATTTGTCTTCTTAGTATATCATCTGGTCTTTCCTAGATATCCTAAAAGAGATAATATTTTCTATTTTTGTTGCACAGGAAAATGAAAATAAATACTTTGTCAAAGGCTGTTGGGTAAAGACTGTAGCATTAGCACAGCCAGTGCCAGATGAGGAGCACATGAGTGATTAAACTAATTC
This sequence comes from Phylloscopus collybita, assembly GCA_027886175.1. Lineage (NCBI taxonomy): Eukaryota > Metazoa > Chordata > Aves > Passeriformes > Phylloscopidae > Phylloscopus > Phylloscopus collybita. The sequence goes on along the minus strand of JAJNNQ010000086.1, from coordinate 3,362,691 downwards.
ATAAACTCTTCTCACTCAAGCATTACATCTGGGAATTTGTGAAGATCATTTCGTATTTCCCACACTTAATGTGGTAAGTTACTAAAGCTTCTCAGTATCCTTCTTAGTAAATAATGCAGGTGCCCATCCCTGCTTGCATAAGCAGGGATTTATACTAGACTCAGGTAAATCAATAATAAGAAGAATTAATGGGATGCAGGAAGAATGTAATCTACATTTGCTATCAAAGTCCCACTGTATCCTCATATCTGGAATCATCAATACAAACGCATTCCACCCAAAGATGTTGCACCATAGAGCCATTAACTTCAATACTATTAGTTTTAATGATAATATCTGAAATTCTGCGGTATATTATATCTGTAGGTAAAGAGTGGCTTGACTGGTGTTATAATCTCCATTTCTTTGGTGACATGATTATGAGAATGTTATTTACCTTCCTAAAGTTTATGTGAGCAGATTTAGGGTGGCTATATCTATTTTTTTGCTGCACTCCAGCTATTAAGAAGAGGAAAGATATTGGCCATAAAATTTGCCTGATAGAAAGGGTTTTCTTGCACTGTAATGCCTGGTGTAAATTTCTGTGCAGCAAGACATTCTTGCTCATACGATGAAATTCTGCTGCATTCCCTGCCTTAGCTTCAGAGTATCTCATCACCAATTTAGGAAATCACTGGCCTTAATATCACCTAGAATGACTGTCATCTTTTCTCCATGGAAGTGCATTGACAGGAATAATGATGCACAGTAAGTGGGAAATTCCTTAATGAAATATTTTTTTGGTGGAGGGTTATAGCTAGAAAACTCCGCTTCAGTGAAGCAATCATATCTGTCCTTGGATGTCCTAAACATACACTACAAAGTTTCAGGATACAGAGCAGAAAATTACATTTAGGAAAACTCCACTTTTATCTCCTCCCTGGAAGGCAACGAACTGAAATGTAATTAACCCTTTCATTCTGTTAGATTTGCAACACAGAACATTCACATGGAGGACACTTTTGTGAGCACTCTTTGTATTTGACAAAATTTAGAGAGGGAGCAAAAGCAGTTGCACATAATCTCGAAGTTATTTTTATGGCTAAATTCCTACGTTTGTCGTAAACTGGAAGCTGAAAACACATTAAAATTCTAAGGTTTATCCTTCGTTTTCAATATAAGAGTTTCATATTTCATCTTTACTGCAGCAATCTGCAAAAAAAAAATATTCTTAGATACAACTGTTGAATGTGATTCTGGTTTAACTTTTTCAAAACAGCTCTGTCTTTGTGCACCATTCTTCTACCATATTTTACTTCCTCTAGTAAGCTGTTTGGAGTTTGCCTTTTGATTTGGAGCTCTGCTCTATCAGTTACCGTGCACTTTATATCTATTTACTGATCTATTGAAAACATCAATAGTTTTAAGGATTTAATTGCCTTTTGGTCTAAAAAGTATTTTCACTTCCCAGTATAAATTGATATATATACATATTTAGGACAGAATGGAAGGTATGCTTGCTCTTGCTGCATGTGAGTCATAACCTAATCTTTAACATCATGTCTGTCAGACCTGGGGATAGCCAAAGATGCCTTTGTGGCTTGATTTTTATTTATCTTCATTCTCAGTTGAAAACTGAGAATTCAAACAGAAATAATTGTGTCTGAAATGTAGGAAAGTTTTGGTGTTGGCATTATAAAAGGACATGGTTTGGAAAGGAGAATCATCTAATCTAAAGCCTAGTTCATATACCTAAATTATTATAGTACTTGAATTGTACCGTTTCAAGTAAATAAACTTGAAAGGGTAAGTGAACAATTTTAATCAATTTTATACTTTGTGTATTCAAAGGCCAGAGGATGTTATCTGAAGGTAAATTAAAGAAATTGTAGAAACATAAAAATATGTTTGGAAACCTATTTTCACTTCTCATGATTGTAGTTCTTCAAGATCCATGTTTTGCATGTGGTGTTCCCTATGCAAAACATTTCTGTTTCAGTGCAATGGAGACCATTTCAGTTAAAGACTTGCCTATGTGTTTGTCTTCCTTCCCAAACAGATGAAGTATGAAGCTGCTTTAACTAATACCATTCAGCAGCAGAGAAGCAGGTGACATTTTGCATAAGGCCGCAGTAACAGCTTTGCTAGGAAAGTGAATCAGTTGATTTTTGAGAGAAAACTGTGTTGTGTGGGCAGAGTTGTGTTGTATGAGGGGGAAATCTATTCATTTTGATAGGCAAGGGTTTGGTTGTGAGGGGGCTACAGTGGTGTCTTCTGTGAAAAGATATCAGAAGCTTCTCCTGTGTCTCTTGAAGCCACTGCCAGCCAGCTCCAGGAGGGACCTGACACTGCCCAAGGCTGAGCTCATCAACAAGTGGCAACAAAACTACAACAAATTTAAGAAGAAAGAAATATTGCTGTGAAACAGGAGATGTGAGGGGAGAATGAGAACATGAGAGAGAAACAGCCCTGCAGACACCAACGTCAGGGAGAAGAAGGGGGAGAAGGTGCTCCAGGTGCAGGACTTGAGATTCCACTACAGACTGTGGTGAAGACCACAGTGAGGCAGCTCTGCCCCTGCAGCCCATGGATAAGCTCTCAGTGGAGCAGCTCACAGTGCAGCCTGTGGAAGATGTCTGAGAAGAAAGCTGAGAGTTTGTGGGCAACCCATGCTGGAACAATTTATGAAGAATTGTCTGCAGGAGTGACCACGCACCAGAGCAGGGGAAGAGTGTGATGAAACAGGAGTGGCAGAGAAAACATGAGATGCACTGACTGTAGTACCCATTTCCATAACCTTGCACAGCTGAGGGGAGGAGGTAGAGAAAACCAATAGTAAAGTTAAGCCTGGGAGGAAGGGAGGGGTGAAAGGAAGGTGTTTCTAAGATTTGGTTTTATTTTCTCAGTATCCTAATCTGACTCAATTTGTAATAAATCAAACTAATTTCCCAAAGGTGAGTCTGTTTTGTCCATGACAGGGGTCTCCCTGTCCTTATCCTGACCCATAAACCTTTCTTTACATGCCTTCCCCCTATGTCCAGTTGAGGAGGAGAGTGAGAGCAACTTGGTTGACATCTGGTTTTTGTATGGGGTCAACCCACCACAGGAATAAAGAACCAACTTCTTCTAAATTGAAAAAATGTGTAAAGTTGTGCTTCCATCTGTTCCATGATGGGGTTTTTTTAGTTCAAATGGTAATGTTTTTTATGAGTATAGCTAGAGAAAACCCTCAATCAAATAGAAAAGTAGAAGTATCTGAAGTACTAATCTAGGACAGTGACATGCTGTAGGAAAATGCAATCTTTTGCTTGAGTAGTGTTGTTGCTCCATTATGCTAAGAACAACCTGTAACCTTACTGCTCTGAGTGAATAGTTTGCTTCACTTAGCAGAAACACTGATGTGATTCTGCTGATATGAATTAAGCTACTTTTGACAGAAGAAATAATAAGACAGTACTAGTTGATGTGCACCTATCTAGTCTGACTTACATGACATACCAAATGCTAAAGCATTTTTAAGAAGAACCAGTGAATGGTAATTTTTCTTCAATTGCAAGAGCTAAAATTTTGATCTGTACCTGTGCATGCTTCAGAATGTAGTCAGGATTGTACAACTTAAACAACAGACCTATTGTTTAAATTTCCCCTGTGTGAATTAGCCAATAGTTATTGGAATAGAAAGTCAGAAAAATTGAAAAGCAAAAGGATATGGTGGTTGGCATTCCACAGGTTGACTTGCAAGCATGGAACACTGAGCTTAGAAAAAGAAATTATTTCAACAAATCTCCTCCCATTCACAAAGGAAAAACAGTAATTTTTTTACTGTTACAGACAGTTTCAACTGGTCTGTAAGTTGCACAGATAATTTGGCCATAACAGACACCAACTCAACCAGCCTAGTTCATTAGAGAATACAATTAAGCAAGCCCCCAAGTACATTAATGATAGATTAAATTCAAATTTAAGCAGGGGACCCCAGCCAATCCCTTTGAACCATGAATATATCCATATCATTGGCCAGTGAGCTGGGCAGAGTTAACATAACCATAACATAACCAATCATGTTTGTGAGCCTGGGAAATTTGAAGCCCCTATAAAAGGGGGAACAACAAACTTCAGCTGTTGCGTCATGAACATTGGTGTGCTCTTGTTGCATTCCTGCCTCTAACATCAGCAACAATTTTTAAAATTATTATTCATTTAATAGTCTCTTCCTATTTTGTTTTCACTTTCTGTTGTGGGTATTTTCACTTAAGTGACAACCTTGGGAAGAGAGAGGGACAGATAAGAACGATGCTGGGATGCACGTGCAGAGAGTTTGACACCATCTAACCTGCGTGCCATAATATTTTTGCAAACCGTTGAGCTCTCCATTATGTTGGCTGATGTTGGAAAGATCATATTTAGTGAAATTATTTTGTAGTGAGGCTCAACCTTAGTGAGTACAACAATGTGTATTTCTAATTTTTACATACACATAGTATTTTTGTGCCCTGATTATGACGTACAGAAGCAGGTACTGCCATCATTTTGCGACAGTGAACTCCTCATTCCTGGCATGAGGAGCTGAGCACTTCAGGTGATATTTCAAGTTTGACACTGCTATTTCCTAATGCAGTTGGCCTTTGTTAGTCATAGAAGGTGTAAAGTGGGCTTATACTCTGGCTTCAAGTGTTTCTGATGTTCAGGGTTTAAGGGATCCATACACTCCTACAGAGCAGCAGAAATGTTTTGTTTTTCTCACTGCCACTACTTGAGGTTATCATGAAGCAATTGAGGGAAGTACAGAACAAAAATTTTGACCTTCCAGTTGCCTCAGGATTCAGCATGGGAAATGGCCTTTGTTCTGCTTTTAGTTGTGGTGGTCTTGAGACACTAACCATGTTTTTCTGTCTCTATGTCAAGGAGGCTTTAACCTCAGAAGGGCTCTTGTCTTGTAGAAATTTTTGTGTGCATGCAGATGTTTGGGATTATTTTCCAGAAGTTCCACTACCAGAGGCCTAGAGATGAAATAAAAAGTAGGTCTAAATTTTTATGTGAAACTTCTGGCAGTCTAAAAAGGTCACGTGAATTACAGCACTTTTTTTACATGCCAATAAATTCTCTTCCCCATGACTTTAACCAGTGTGAAACAAATCACATATGTATTAGTCAGGAGTCACTTAGTGACTTGATGTCAGTAATGTAACTTAGTTTTCTTCAAATGGTTGTGGGGTTGAAGATTAATTGATTGGCTGTTTCTTGACTAATAGATTAAACATTAAAAACTAATTGTTAATGAGATATAAAGGAGTACCTAAAAGCAAGATGTTCACCACTAATTCTTTGTGAATGTATGAAAAGAGAATATTTATAGATCTTTTTATTATAACATAGTTATGGAAAAAGTAATAGGTATTAATCATGTATTGATCAATCTTATGAAAGTTACAGTGAGAGAAAGAGATATTGAGGTTACATGGTAAACACTGGAGAAAAGACAGTATGAAGAATTTGTCCCTTGTTGCAGAATTTTCCCAATGTTTCCTTAAAATGAAGGAGGGGCAAACAGGTCAAGAGAGGTGATTTTTCCCTGCCACTGCCCTTGTGAGATCCCACTTGGAGTACTGCATCCAGTTCTGGGGTTCTGAATTCAAGAAAGACCTGGACTAGTTGGAGTGTGTCTAGAGGAGGCCATGAAGATGATCAGGGAGCTGAAGCACCTCTCTTGTGAAGAAAGGCCAAGAAGGTTGTTGCTCAGCCACTCACTAGTGGGAAACGTAAAATTTTGTTTCTGCAAAATTTTGTCAAAGTACATTTCAAAACATGAAGCCCAATGAAAGTAAATGCAAATTTTTTTCATGAAGCTTGTTGATAACTAATAACACAGTTAAAAGCAATAATGAGTATTTCTTGCAGCTTCAGGGTTTTTTCCAAACTACCCAAATTCCTTATAGACATTGGCCGCTACCACAAGAAAATAGAAGTCACTGAACGGAATCACAGAATAATCTGAGTTGAAAGGAGTCCAGAAGAATCATTGATTCTGATGCCTAAAAACTCTAGAAACAAAACAACACATTTTTTTGAGACAATATTAATATAGGCAGTAATATAAAAGATGGAATTGGATGCCTCCAGGGGCAAATATGAAGATACGCCCATGTGACATCAGGCAAGTACAGTTTTGTAAGTGTAGCTGTGGGGAGACGAAAGGAGATGCTGCTGAAGGCAGTCTCCCTCCTGATATGTTACACCTGTGTTAATCATCCTTGAGTAGAAACAGCCTTGCCCTCACAGCTATGGGCCTGATAAAGAGGGAGTTAGTTGGAGTTGAAGTCAGTTGGAGTCTGCTGGCTGTGCTGTGAAGACCTAGGGACAGGAGGTCATGCAAGGGCCAGAAAAGGTAAGATACTGTACAGGACAGACAGGGTTAGGCAGCTGTGCCAGGGTCAGGAAGGAGCGAGCCAGAACAGAAGGACAGAGCCAGAGCTGTGTGGAGCTGCTCTGAGAAGATACAGAGAAGATACAGAGGAAAGGTGTGGGAGACTTCATGAATATCAAGATACTGATACTTGAAGCCTTCTGATGAAGCACCTCGAGTGCAAGTGCAGTGTCTATGTCGAGTACCACCACATACATCGACTGCGACATCTGGTGATCCCGACATGATGCCTGACGTGATGAGTGACCGACGTAATGAGCGACATGATAACTATATACTGATACAACAAAAACTATATACTGATATAACAGCCTGATCTACAGATTTGGCCTGGACCCATACGGGGTCCCAGTGACTGGCAATGTAGACCCGCTTGGGAATGGAGTGGAGGAAGTGGCATTGGTGAAGCTGAGAGTGGCAGTGGAAGCCACAGGGAGGTCCGGACCTGATTTTCTCTTAAAAAGACACCTAGCAATAGGTAAGCCACCAACTAGTGATAATGGGACATAACTTCTCTAAGGAGGTTGTGTTGTGACTACCTCAACAGTGACATTTGTGTCAAGTTTTTATGCCAGAATGGAAGAAAATGGCCAAGATGTTAAATGGATTAATCAATGTGGTTTGAAGGGCTATCCTGGAATCAAAGTGTTTCCTCAAAAAATTAACCATGGCTCATCAATATTACAGCTACAATGGAGAAGCAGAGAGAGGAGAGAAAAGGACAAAAAACCCAGAAAAAATGGAAAAAAAAAGTAGAAAAATAGAAAACATTTAAAAAAGAGAAAAATAGGAAAATTTAAAAAGCATAGAAAAAATGGGGAAAAAAAAGAAAACAGAAAAAAAAGAAAAAGAACTGGAAATAAATAGAAAAAATACAATTAGGGAAAATGAAACTGATATTTATCAAGCAGTGTTATCTATGCCTAATGCATCCACTTACAGAAGAAACTGGAGACAGTATTTGTATGTAGTATTTGAATGTTATAATGGTCAATTTACCTAATCATGTGTTTCTTGAAATGTTTAATTATAAAAAGAAATGGGGAATTGTGGGAAGACGAAAGGAGATGCTGTGAAGGCTGTCTCCCTCCTGATATGTTCCACCTGTGTTAATCATCCTTGAGTAGAAACAGCCTTGCCCTCACAGCTATGGGCCAGATAAAGAGTGAGTTAGCTGAGTTGAAGTCAGTTGGAGTCTGCTGGCCATGCTGTGAAGACCTAGGGACAGGAGGTCGTGCAAGGGCCAGAAAAGGTAAGATACTGTACGTAGGACAGACAGGGTTAGGCGGCCGTGCCAGGGTCAGGAAGGAGCGAGCCAGAACAGAAGGACAGGCAAAGCCCAGAGCTGTGTGGAGCTGCTCTGAGAAGATACAGAGGAAAGGTGTGGGAGACTTCATGAATATCAAGATACTGATACTTGAAGCCTTCTGATGAAGCACCTCGAGTGCAAGTGCAGTGTCTATGTCGAGTACCACCACATACATCGACTGCGACATGTAGCAAATTAGAATAATTGACAATCTCCAGTTAGAAACAGGTAGTGAGGTAATTGATGAGGTAATTCCCCCTCTTGGGTAAGCCTCTTCTGGACCTCTCCCTGCTGTCTTGCTATAACCTCTAGTTAATGAGAAAGTGTCTTGGGACAGTGGCTTGTCCTTGTTTCCAGAAGAAGCAAGATTATGAGAGGGTCCTTGGAATGTGTTTTTTCTAATAGGAAAAACACTGGAGTTAGCTAGGAACTATATAACTATACAATACTAGTCTACAGAGCTAAGAATATATATGAGGAATATATAAAAGCAAAAATCATTTTGGCATCAAGTCCAACTCTTAAATGAATGGTCCATACAGGGAGCATACCCACAACCTTAGTCTTAATACCATTCTTTTAACCAACTGAGCTGATCTCAGAACTTCCTCCATAAGACTGTATTTCTGTTACAATTCTTCATTAGGGCTTTCAAATGAGGGGACTAGAAATCTCAGACTCAAGCAAAAATTTTCATCTTCTTTCTGTTAGGACAATTGTGCTTTGATCTTAATGTTACTCTGTAGGATTTCAGAATTCTTTTAATTTCCCAATAAATTTGGTTGAGGAGTAGCATCTGTCAGTCATTTCTGATGCATATATCCTGTCCTGTCTAGTGTATGCCTCAGAACTCTTCTGTGTCTCAAGCATCTTCCCACTGTCCATTTTGATGTGTCTGTTTTATTAACATTCTCATCCACTGAAATGGATGTCAAGATAATTATTTAACAGATTTTCATTTCTTTCAGAATTATTTATGAACCTGGCCTCAGCCTGTGTATATATATGACACTTTTCTTCCCTAGTTTGCTGTATTACCACATCTGTATTTCCTGTTCACAATTAGTATTTTGATTATTAATTAAGTTAACATTATTTGATGTTTTTACTAAAAGATACCAATAGTGACTGCTGAATGGTACTTGAGTAACAGCATGTTCATAGAAGTGTTAGCCTCAATTAAAATCCTTTGTCTAAATCAAACCTTAAATTTTGGTCAGATATAATGGTTTGTGTAACCAGCAAGCTTACAAAGAGCTGCAAATTTCCTTCTGTGTAAACCCTAAAAAATTCCACTAAAAATAGCCCAGCTTCCCACTTAATGTCTTTTTTGATTGTGTCTTGTTTTGTTTTCCTTTGCTGCAGTCATACTGAAAGGTGTGTCGGGAGTAATTTCTCCCTGTGCAGTTTGTGTTTGTATTATCATACAGATGGATGTTTCATAAACATTGATGAAAAAGGCTTGGATGCCCTCAGGCATAAAAGCTCTTGTGCTTTTGTAGCACAACTGAGTTATTTTAGTTGGACAATGCATCCTAGTATTTCTGTGAAATATTTCCCTTTCTTCAAGGAATTTATTTTATATGAATAGTAATCTGCCTCTTGAGAAAGGACATCGTGTACAAAGTTTTATCTTGCACACTAACATATGTCTGCACAGCATAACTTAATGCCAGATTGAAATACACAAACTGCCTCTGGACCATTATCAAGACCCACGTTACGCTCTATTTAATTTAATGTTCTGGGTACAGAGAGGGACGCTGGGGGTTTTAGCATTATTCCAAACCACATCGTATTTTCAGCAGGAAGAACCAAGCACTGGAACCTGGAAGTTGGCCACTTGCAGAGGGACTGTCAGTATCAGACCTGCAGACACTGTCTCCTGTGCCCTGCCAGTCACCTGCAGTTGCTGTGGGACACGAAAGAAAGACACAGACTCGTGATTTCAGAAGGCTGATGCTCCAAAAAGGGGCTGGTTTATTCTCAGAACCTATTTTTATAGCTTTTTACAATGTGCCCACCTAAGAGGTGGGGTCCTTTGAACCATTGGTCACACCAAGGGTCAACAAGCAAAGTCCCTCCTTAGGAGAGAAATGTGAAAAACAAGAGAGTTTACAAAGTGTGACCTTGTTTACCAGTTTAGATCCCTGGGAAAGAACTTCAGAAAACCCAAACATGACAAGCAGTGACTACACCCTGGCCTGTTCCTCTGGACATAGCCCTGAGGGGGCTGCCCTGAGGTGTAGTTGAGTCCTACAGAACTGTGTGGTGCAGCTCTGGCATGCTAGTGGGACTTTTTTTCCCCTCAGTGTGGCAAGACCATCAGGAGTGGCAGCACCAATATCAGCTCAGTCCAGTGGGAAAACTGGGTCCTGTCTTTGGGATGAGTTTTTGTTTATTCAGTGGGAAATATCCTTGTTTTGTGTAGAGCACTCTCACTTTGGGTGTCCTTTTTTATCAGTATTGTTGTGTTTATTGCAAGGATTTTTTCAGAAAAATTGTGGTTCCCACTTGTGGTGTCTCCTAGTATTTCCTCTCTTGGAGGGGCATGAGGGAACAGGGGGAGCCCCTTAATTAATTTTCCTGCTGAGTTTTAAGCCAGCACACCTAATCTATTATACTGAAAAGCAGCATTGATGAAACATAGCTGTAACATTGCTAGGTGGCTGCCTTTGCTAGAAACAGTCCAAATCACAGAAAAATACACAAAATCATTGAACCATTTGGGAAGGGGACCTTCAAAATTCATCCAGTCCAATCGACCTGCAATGAGCAGGGACATCTTCAACTAGATCAAGTTGTTCAGGGCCCTGTCTGACTTAACCTTGACTATTTCCAGGATACCACATCTCTTGAAAACTTGTTTCAGTGTTTTGCCACTTTCACTGTGAAAAATGCCTTTCTTATATCTAGTTTAAATCTACTCTCTTTTAGCCTAAAATTATAACCCCTTATTCTATCCTGTTCAGCCTGAAATGTGTGTTCCCGTCTTTCTTATGAGCCTCCTCTAAGTGCTGAAATGCTGCATTGAGATCTTTCCAAAAGCATTTACTCTCCAGACTGAACAACCCCAATGCTCTCAGTCTGCCTTCTTACAAGTGCTCCAGCCCTGTTATCATCTTTGTGGCCCTCCTCACAACTTGCTTCAACAGGACCATGTCCTTCTTGAGCTGAGGACCCCAGAGCTGGACACTATACTCCAGGTGGAATCTCAAAGTCTAGAATAGGAATAGAAGGATGGAATCACCTCTCTCAACCCCACTTCCCGAGTTCCTCCCTCTGGATGGCATCCTGTCCCTCAGGTACAACAGCCCCACCATTCATCTTGGTGTCTACTACAAATTTGTTGGGGATGTACTTGATCCCATGATCTGTGTCACTGATAAAGTTATGAAACAGTACTGCATGGTATTTGCCTCTGCATGGTATTTATACCTTAAATGCTTGAACTGACAAGAAGTGGCAAATAATTATGCTGAATGTCATGGGCAACATAGCTGAAAGTAAGAGGTGTCTGAGAAGACAGTGTAAAAACCGTTGACTTTCTTACTGTAAAAAACTTCAAAAAGCTGCATTCACAGGGAAAAGGAATAGAAAGCCAAAAGCTGGAAAAAACAAATCTACAGCTCTCTTTAGATTTCTACTGACTCTTCTGGGGAAACTGCCACTGGTGTTTGTTTGTTTGTTTGTTTGTTTGTTTGTGGGGTTTTTTTTGTTATTAACTACTGATCTAAGTCAGTTTGTGGTTCTCTACAAATCTTTTTGTGAGGCTTGAGGCTGTAGGTACAGAGGAAAAGTAGTTCAGTGCAATAATGCAGGCCAGAGGAAGAGGTACTTGCACTTGATGGCAAACTGGTAGAGATTCTTTGTGCAGAGTGGCTGTCTCTGTAGAAGCAAGGACACACGAATTTTAGGATGGTGTGACAGAGAAGGTCTGAGTTGATGGATTTTCTCTGACCTTGAAACCAATGCATCTAGGAAAACAAATTTGGAAGGGTTTATCTAGTGTGTAGTTTGGGGTCTGAAATATGTCATCTGACATTTGCTTATTGGGGATCTTAGTTTTCTTTAACATTTACTTAATATCTGCTAAAATGACTCAGTCAAAAGCAAAAGTTTAATTTTATTGACAAATGTTCATTCACTGTACACAGCTCTGGTTTGTCTTGCACTTCATAGTTAACACAGCTATTTATATATGCCAGCACAATTTATTTAACAGAAAGACTAAATAAAATCTAGTCTTAAATCCACAGAAAAATTATATACAAATTACAAAATAAGAGAGATAGAAGGAGGAACAAACCTGTATATTCAGGAACATACAAAGCATATTTCTTGTTTAGGTGTCACTTAGATTAGGAACTGAATTGTTTCTACCATTTGTATTTTAGGTAAATTATGGAAGATAAGATGTGGAGAAAAGGAAAGAGCTAAGGAGCAAAACACATAGTGCATGAATAAATGTATTAAGCATCAAAAATAGCCTGTATATTAGCAAATTTCACTACCTAAAGTATGCTTTTATTTTTCATGTGGATGAGGATTTAGAAAAGACAACTAAATTCTGGCTGAATTATTTCCAGTGCAGTTTCTTAAATACAGTTCTGACTTTAAAATATTCTAATTCTCCCAAAAAATGTTAAGATCCACAACACTGAACAAACTTTTTTATAACAGACATAGTCTAAGTTATTGCAGAAGCAATAGGAATTTTGTGGAAAGTTGGGGTATCTGGCCAATTTCTGTAACAGTGCATACAACCTAGATATTTCCTCTTCTTTCCTGCTGTGTCATCCTTTCTTCTCTATTTTACCACACCCTAAAGTAATTTGTGCATTTTTTTATCTTCCTGGAGGTTTCTATGTCTTCCATGCAGACTGAAATAAAACTATAAGGAGTGTGCAGATGTGGATTTATTTGTTTTAAACTAGAAGCTTTCCTCTACAGCAGATTTTGTTTGTCTCCATGGCTCCTGAAGATTCCATTCACTCCACTGTGATTCTTGCTTTAGGCTCTGAAGTGGAAAGGAGAAGAGGTGGGATTGCAGAGGAGCATGTAATAAATGTCAGGATACATATGCAATATATCTGCAGCCTTTTTATTTATTTATCTTTTACAAAGCCTTGCACAGAGAGATCACATTTCTTTGCATCTGGTATTAACCTTTTGAGAAGTACAGAAAAGGTTTTGTAATGTTACTAAAAGATAATAAATTGACATTTTGGTTTAATTTTTGCCACAACAATAGGAATTTCACTTGTCGGGTTGTGTAGGAAAAATAAATAATGGACCATGGTGCCTCTGGATACTAATATTTACTCTAAATTTGAGAGGCAAATAGTAACATATTAATCAGGCATGATTTTATGACAAAATAGTGGGTACTCTATTAGTCTTTTAATATGCTTATAAAATTTTCTGGTAAGAATTTGATTGGAGACAATCAGGAAAATTCTATTTCCTTTGCATGAGTTCAATTTATCTACTGTATTGCTTGATTACATAAAATAAACCAAAAGGGTCTCTAAAGGAAATAAGCAGGGAGGCGCAGGTAAACCAGAATTCAATTTTTTCCATCAGTTATTTCCAGTGTTGACTGCTGCGTGAACAAACTGTGTCATGAGGAAATACCTACATGCCCTTTGCCATACAGGTTAATAGGATTATATTTTGGGTTTGATCCTGGCAGCAAAGTACAGTTACATGTGAGAATTATAGTTCTGCAAGAGATGGAAGTGGAGGGCCTACAAAGATGATAAACACAGCAGGAAAAAACTGCAGGTAAAGGACATCTCTTTCTTTCCCCTGCAGAGAAGCCAAGCAGCTTGAACTCAACTGAGACATTTTCAACAGAAATTTTCATACTTTGAACTCTGGTAGATTTATGTGCATTAAGCTGTAGCCGTGCCTAGTCCTGCCTCGTGGTCAGAGCCTTGCCTGCCTCTGGCCAGCCCTGGCGATGGCCACAGGCCATCGGTACGGCCCGGCAGGCTGGCCAGCCGAGCCGGCCCGCTGGGCTCCTGTCTGCCCAGCCACTTGGTGTGAGCTGTGACCATGATGAGGATAAGAAGGAGGACTCTGCTGAGGGGTTGCCACAGGAGTTTATTGAGGGTTCAAGGGAAACAACCTCACTCCAGGGAGCCTGCCCCAGCAGAGCGCAGACTGCCCTGTGACAGCTCCTTTTACCCGGGGGAGGAGTGAGGGGAGGTGTCAGGGAAGGAACCAGTGAGGAAAGGCCAGGGAGTGGCTGCCAGGATGATTGACTCCTCCGGGAGCCAATCTCTGTGGGGGAGGATGGACTTCCTTGGATCCTGGCCTATCACTCGATGCCCTCCTTGGAACTTTCTAGAACCAGGGAGAGGCCTCGAGGAGATGGACAGGTCCTCGGGGGTAGGGAGTACAGGATTGACAGATAACTGAACCTGGGTAAACAACCAGGGTAAAAACCAGCTGGGGTTTGAATGGGGCTACATGGAATGAACCAATGAACAGCATGAACAAACATTTAACAAATAGAATTAAACACACCACTACATTAAGCTGAGTAGAAGGCCCTTGGATCAATGCCCAGTGTATCTGCTTGGACGAGCTGTCCTGAGTACTTTATTGTAATCACTGAACTTTGGCACCTATGAAGACAGGCTTTTTACCATCTCTAGCTGGATTTAGACTGTTAGGTTGGTACCATCAGCAGCAGAAATGTTGTCAGGGATAGGTACTGCACAAAAGCAGGAGGGTGCTGCTGTGTTGGAGCAGGTGCTGGCTGTGGCAGCAGAGCAGGCAGGAGGACAGGACGCAGTCATACAGTGCTGGGGGCAGGCGACAACAAAGAGGAGTGACAGCAGCTGGGGACAGCCAGGAGGAACAATATTACCAGACAGGCTCTTGGTGGGTTTCAGCTGTACTAACAGTGTAGAAAAGCTAGAAGTAAAAAGCAAAGATTACAGCTTGCTCAGCCATTGAATCTCCAGTGTCAGCCCACAGACTGCAGAGACTGCTGCTAGAAACAGCACTTTTTAGCATTTCTATACTGGAACTTGAAGCTCTCTGTGGTAATGTTAGCCCTTACCCTGGCCCACTCTTTTTCCAGTTTTTTTTTTTCCATTGTGAGTTCTGCGTCCTTTCTGTGAAACAAGCAAGTTAGCCCTTAATCTTCAGTGGTAGTGTGACATCTTCCCTTAATACCTAATGATTATGGTGGTCAATACACAGAGAACCTTCCCTTTTACATATAGTATTGTGCATAAAAGTAAACTTTCGTAAATCCACATCTGCCATGTAAGATTTTAGCATGATTCAAATATAACATACAGAGCTATAATTATATACATGCCATATACATGACTTTTGTATGCTGTCCAGCTGCATTTTATGGCAGAAGGGAGGAGATGTCTAAAGGGCAATAGCTAAATGGGAGGATTAGGGATTGGAAGGAGATGTGTTGCCTGTTTGGTTTGATGTTTCTATTTTATTAGACCTTAATTGATTTCCATGCCCTTTTTGATACTTTGAATCATAATTTTACTTTTTAAAGCAGTAAAATGCCAATTGATCTTTTGAGGTGTTAGAAAAATTAAGTTATAAACAAAGGCAGCCTGCTTAGGCCATTTACTGCAATCAAAAAGTAAGGACACAAGAACCTAAAGCAGTTTCATTTTTAAATCCAAGTTAGGGAATACATACTATGGATCCTTTTCCTTAATCTAAAAAACTGTAAAAGGGTGTTTTCATCCTTTCACAGGACAGTCCTGTCCTCCTCTTCTAAAAGCAATGCAACCTCTCACAGAATCACAGAACATGCCCAGTTGGAAGGGATCTATCAGGATCATTGAGTCCATCTCCTGGCCCTGCAGAGCACCAACCCTAAGTGTCACACCATGTGCCTGAGAGCATTGTCTAAATGCTTCTTTACCTCTCATGCTTGGTGCTGTGACTACTTCTCAAGTTAGCAACATTCTTTTCTGTGAGTATTACCTTCCAACTCGAATGAATTCTTCTCTCTGTCAGTACTTGGAAAACTGTTTTACAGCACGCAGAGAGGGAGCGTGCTTTGTCCTTTATCTGTGTTTCTGTCCTCTTACTCTGCTCTGTGAAAAAATGAAAAATGATTAGGATTTGCCCTGGAAAGAATTTCTATTTCAAAAAAAAAAAAAAAAAAAAGGACCTAAAAAAAGCGTGCTGCTCTTATATCTGAAACACTTGAACAAGAGCATAAAGACAGCAACTTGTAAAATTTATTTATGATGAAAGGAACAATAACAGTGATTGCATGAGAAAAGGAAAGTCATCTAATGCAAGAAATAGCAGCGTGATATGGCAGGATGAAACTGCACCATAGTCTCACACCAGCAGACTCCAGCAGTGTCTGAGCAAGGAAGTTGTTGGTCATGGCTACACAGCACCCTCAGTGTTTGAGGGAATTTTTCTAATCACTTTCAGTTAAAATGCTGCTGTATTTGGCAGTTTATAGAATTTGAACTTGTAGCTCAAATGTTACTTCAAAGCCCAAGATCTGCAGCCCTTACTCAGGCAAAAACACTATCTACATCTACCTGCCAAAACACTTGAAATTTGACCACAAAACCCAGTAACCAAAAGTTTGTGTAATAGTGGGTTTTAAGATAGGGAGCTACATTAACTTACTAAGTGCTTCTTAATTGCTTGGCTAAATGAAATAACTGCAATTATTATTTTAGCTCTCAGATCAGAAGTCTGATGAACACAGACTGTTTTTGCATTCCACTATGGGGAACTGCAGGAAGTTCTATTAAATGGATGGTCTAGGACAAAATTAAGTCAAACGAGACCGTATTTCACCTGAGAACTGTTTACTGGTAACAAAAAAAAAAAAAAAAGAAAAAATTGCCCTACTAAAGAGGACTGGAAAAGACAGAAAAAGTAGGAAGGAAGATGAAAAAGAGTATGGGGAGACACAGGGGAGACAGGGAGCCAGGGTAAAAAGGACAGAAACAGGCCAGGGCAAGAGGCAGACAGCTGGCTAGAGCCAAACCAAAAAGTGAAAGCCAAAACTACCTCAAAGCTTGTGACTCAGTTATTTTTATGCCCCCTGTCTCCTCCCAAGGTGTGCCTGCTGTCAGGAGACCATTGGGCAGCCCAGTGTACCACTGCAGTCCGTGGGTGGAGACCTTTTTCCATCTGGTTGGAGAACCCCTCTGGAGGGTGCAGTGTCCCTGGTGATGGATCTCCTGCTGCCTGCCTGTCCCATGCCAGACACGAACTGGCTGCCAGGCAAAGTCTCCCAGAGACAAGGCTTTCTTCCACCTGCTCCTAGTCCACTCCTGCAGCTGGCACATGTGCAAGCCCTCCCCCTACCACATGCCTCAGACAGTGTTGAGACAGAAATCAAAATTAAATGGGCTCCTCACAGTTATATTACGAATTACCTAACACTTAACACCCAAGTTTAACTGAAAATTATTGCCAGGAAGTAATCTATATCCTGATTCTATAGTTTTAGGTCCAAACGATGTGCTAATAGAAAATTTCTTGGTAAGGTTTTAAATATATGTAAACATATATTGCTACAGAGCTACTAAGCTAGGATAGTCTGTAACTTTTTATATTTAATTTCAAAATATTACAGTCCCTTCACTCTCAATCAAGATCAAAATCTTTTTCCCTTTTAAAATGGTCTTTAAATGTCTTAATGTTCAGAATATGCATAATATAAAGCAATGTACCAGTTTTCTTTTACCTTTACTCTCTTGTAATGCTCTCATTTTCTAAAATAGTTGGCAATAAAACACAATGTTGATCTGCCCTTATTTTTTGTATCCAAGAGTAGACTGGGCTATGGGTTTTCCTGCACTTAGTCTGAAAACAATCTCAAAATGAGTGTTTGTAGTGTTCATATCCCTACATTATTCCACCTTTCTTCCTATTACCTGTTTTCATCTAAGACTGCTATCAGTGGCAATAATTTACTACCTGAATGCCTTGGTGGAATTGAGATCCTGTTCTCTCTATTTTGTTATTAGATATCTTTGATGGTCGTAAGGCATTGAAGGAGAGGCTGGAAAAACTCAAGGGTATTGGTGCCTGTACAAATCCACTAACTCTGGCTTTTGTAAGTGCATGACCTTTAGTCATTTCTGTAAAACCTGTTAAATGAATTTGTGTTTTCCCCTCATTTATACAAGTCTTTGTTTTTCTCTGAAAGTCATTTTGATTCTACTTTGCTAATGAAATGCAAGGACAACATATACCTTCTGAGCCACGAGAAAAATCTTTCTCACCTAGGGATAGTGTCCATGTAACACATTTGTATTAATTTAATGATGTGTAATAACAATTTATAGATGCCATACTCACCTTTCCACCCTGTTTGTTTGGGTTTTTTTTTTTAATTATTGTGTGGTTGAAAATATATGTTCAAAATTAGTATGGCAAGTTGCTTTAGCTCAAAGCAAGGATAGAGTATCCCACCTCTTACTGAGCTGAAATTTGTAACTCTGCTAAAAATTGGCAACAAATATTCTCCACTGTAGTTGTCAATTGAAATTCAACACTATTTACCTACAAAATGAATATCATTGAACAGGCATGCTGAAAGCTGGTTGTAAATTCTAAATACTCATTTAAAACAAACTGTGCTTCTACAGTTCAATGGATTTTGATGGAATATAGAATGGTCCATCAAAATACATGTATATCATATGTATATATGTATGTATATAGTACAGACCTTCCAATATATGTGTACTGAAAGGTCTCTGCTGTGATGACCTTATTTTCAGCTCAGCCAAGTCAATTTGCAAATCCTAATTAATGGGAAAAAAGTCATCATGAAATAGTGATGATGGCAGTTACTGGGGACATCATCTGTCACAGTTGATAGTAAGTAATCATCCTTCTAAAACTTGTGTAGAAATCCCCAAAATTCTATTTGGTATTAACCAAACAATTCCAACCAAACAGATTCCTAACAAGTGAATCTAAATTGCCTCAATTGTGTTGAGATGCAGTCAATTCTTTGCAACAGCTGTAGTCAGTCACACCACACATCATTCCATGAGTTTCTTGGGCACATCATGCTTGCCCATTTCCACCCATGGTTTGTCAGAGAGTGCTGAGAGAGCATGGCTCATATCATACTGAGAACACCTTATATCATTTTTCAGTGGTTCTGGAAATCAGATGCCCCCAGCAGCTGGAGAAGAACAAGTTGTCTCAAAGCTTCAAAAAACATGAGAAATACAGACCAGTCTGGCTCTCCATGGTCCCTGGGAAAATTATAGTTTGTCTTCTTGGAGCACATATTTGAGCACTTGAAAGAGAATGTGACTAGGAGGGTCAGCATGGATTCATCAAGAATACATGGTATTGGTCCAATATGATTTGTCTTCTAGGCTAACTGGGTGGGATTTGTGGAAGAGAGGGTGGCAGTGGATGCTGTTTTCCTCAACTTTTGCAAGGCTGTTGACACTCTCCCATCATATCCTTGTAGTGTTTTGGTCTGGATAGATGAATGACTGGAAAAGTAAAAAATGAATTAAATAAGTGCAATAAGAACTGCTGGAGCACCCTGACTGTCAGGCTTAGTTGAAGCTGATTATGGATATGAACTTGGGAATGCCAGCCGGGAATGAATGGGGTTTCAGAAGGCATGGGAAGACCTGGTAAAATCAATAGAAACTAAAATATCCTGGATCAAAGACAAAAATTTTGCAAACTTCCTGTCAGTGTAGTATTTTCCATCCTCCTGCAAAATAGGAGAAGAATCAAAATAAGCTCTTGTCCTTGAGGTGACTTTTCCACATTATCCCTGATTGTCACTGATTCTACTGGAATGACACCAGTGAGAATTTGACATCAGAGTTGCTTAATTCTGGCAAAACGTAACAAACCCCAAACTTCCACTGTGCATTGTGATTACTGTGTTTTCAGTCTGTGGTATAGTATTTATGGACAAATACCCCACATCAAACAAATTTGCCTTGGCACTACATCTCAATAAAAACAATGGGGTCATTTTTGTAGGGTAGAACAGCTGACTCAAGTAAAACATTGCAAAGAAAACAAACTTCTTCCTGTACCCTTAGTTATTACAGTGATGAATCCCTAGCATGATGTGCTATTTTTCAAAGCATTACAGAAATTCGCAGATTTTCTGCAGAGAACTAGAGCCATTCAGCTCTGAGAACTGGAGAACTTCAGCTCTGCCCTGTCTGATCACAGGTGTATCCAAGGGACCCATGTCCTGGATTGTCCTCAGGGACAATCAAAATAGGGGATGTGGGAAGTGGGCTAGGGAACTGGGGCATCCTCTGCCAGAGAAGTTACAAGCAAAAAATACAGTATGGACTGACCTGGGAGGAAAAAAATCTGATTTAAAGTTAATAGGAGGAGTCATTAGAATAAGGGCTCATTCATTTATTCATATGCAGTCTGATTATCAGAAAAATAATGTTTGCCTAATGCTGATGAATTTTAAGTTTGTGAAAATGACCCTTTTGAACACAGAAGGGGTAATTGCATATAAGAAGCACAGTTTAGTATGTAATTACCTGTTTTATGCATGTAATTGTACAGCTGAGTCCAAATGAAATTTGATTCTATTGATGAAGGAGAATTAACACCTGAATTTCTATCACTCATGGCCTTTGAAAGTCGTATACAGTTGAATGAGACTGCTTTTATGCAGCTGCCTTTAAATATAGCCTGCCTTTTTCTATTACCTTAGTCTCCTAAGATGACATTACAAAAAGTAATAGTTTCTCTACTCTACTGAACTGCAAGTTCAGCTGTTTTGTAGAACTGCAGAGGAAGGGATAAATTATAATTAATTTTTGATGCACTTAACGTGTGCCTTTTACAAATGCCATTTATATGATGAAATTAGTGGTAGTGATGGAGGGTTTTTTTCTGATATTTTTAAAAAACAGTTAAGTGGGGGTTTTTTTGGTTGGTTTTTTTGTTTGGGTTTTTTGTTTTGGTTTGGTTTGGTTTTTTTTGGTGTATGTGTAGCTATATAACATTTACCTTTAAAGCACTTCAGGCTTTAAATGTATTGCCATCCTTAACCAAAACATTACAAGATGATTTTCTCTGCTGGGGAGAACATCAGATGATAATAAAGTTACTGGGGAAAAAAATGGTTTTCTCTCATCTTGTCAGAGGAGATTAGGAATATTCTTTTCCATCACTTTCCTAGCCCAGTGCCTCTGATCTTAGCTCTGGGGAACCACAGAACATGTTAGGATTTACTGCTGTGGGTATAGGAGTGGTGAAATGAAGTCGCCATTTTATGTTATAATCCCTGTCCTAGGTTACAATGTAAAATTGTGCCCAAGGTCTGTATTCTATCCCCATGAGCCCTTGGAGCCAAGGTGGGGCAGTGTTTTCCTTCTCTTCTGTTAACGAGCCTAACAAGGCCTTGCCACATGACTCAGAGATAACTTCCTCAGGGAGTTATCTCTGGTTAATGGGCTATCAAGGACCCACTGCATGACTCATGGAATGAGATCATCCCATTGGGAGATGCTCCACCTAGGGGGAGGAGCCAAGCATTCCCACCTGGATATAATCCAGGGTTTGAGACATCACAAGCAGCTTCCATCCACTGGACTCCCAGAGGAGACAAGAGCTACCAGACGGAATCACTGCTTTGACAAGAACATCTTGTCTGGTTCCACTGGATTCCTGGAGGAAGACTGGACTCTTCTCACCATCACTGGACCCTTCTCTCTCAGGATCATCTCTACTCCAACATCTGCCACTCCAGGAGGACTTACTTTTGGACTGCTTCAAACATCCTGACCAACAGGGTGTCAGGTTGTATTGTTCCATTTATTTTATTTTACACTTTTTTCCCTCTCTTCTCCTATTAAACTGTATCTCTGACTGGGAGTCTCACTGGTTTTGCTTTCAAACCAGCACAATCCCAAACAACAAGAACTGTAAAATAAGTTGATGATTGTTGTTTACTGAAAACACAGTTTCTAAAAAGGATAACTTATAGCAAAACCCCAATTAATTCTATGCCTTAATACTGTGGCCACGCCTAGTCTGCCTCGTGGTCCAAGCCTTGCCTGCCTCTGGCCAGCCCTGGTGACGGCCACAGGCCATCGGTACGGCCCGGCAGGCTGGCCAACCGAGCTGAGCCGGTGGGCTCCTGTCTGCCCAGCCGCTCGGTGTGAGCTGTGACCATGGTGAGGATAAGAAGGAGGACTCTGCTAAGGGGGTTACCACAGGAGTTTATTGAGTGGTCAAGGGAGACAACCTCACTCCAGGGAGCCTGCCTCAGCAGAGCGAAGTCTGGTCAGTGACAGCTCCTTTTACCCAGGGGAGGAGTGAGGGGAGGTGACAAGGTAGGGACCAATGAGGAAAGTTGAGGGAGTGGCTGCCAGGATGAGAGACTCCTCCAGGAGCCAATCCCCATGGGGGAGAATGGACTTCCTTGGATCCTGTCCTATCACTCAACGCCCTCCTAGGAACTTTCTAGAACCAGGGAGAGGCCTCGAGGAGATGGGCAGGTCCTCGGGGGTAGGGAGTACAGGATTGACAGATAACTGAAACTGGATAAACAACCAGGGTAAAAACCAACTGGGGTTTAAACAGGGGTACATGGAACAAACCAAAGAACAACATGAATAAACATTTAACAAATAAATTTAAACACACCACTACAAGTAGTAAATTGCATCTTTGCCTAATGAACTGCAGCTATCTTTTTATAACCCTCCAGGAGGTATCTTTGAAAAGCTGCTTTTGGAATTGATGCTCTACTGATGGAGTGATAACATAAAAAGTGTGTTATATGTGGCACAAGTGTACCGTTACCATTTTGTTCTAATTGCTTTTAACTTTTTCATAATTATTTTTATACCGAAAAAGGAAGATGAGTGCCTTCACTGCTTTGTGAGATCACTGAACAAAAACTATGCATATTGCAATTAATACCTTTTGTGCATTTTGCTGGCATTTTGCACTAGCTTCTATGAATCAGCATGCTCCTAAAAAGAAACATATCTTTTATTTTAAAAATAATTACCAACAATCTGTACATGAACATACCTTGTAATACTTCTGCTGCTGGTTTTTTTTCCTCTTTTTTGCTTTTTTTTTTGGTAAACTATTGATTACAGTGGCTCAGCCAACTTCTCATATCACCAAACCCATCCTGTTTTGTTCTGCATTTATTTATTTTAACCTGGCCCTTTTCATCCAAAAAAAGGAGTGTCAAAGCCAAAAGAGATACAGATATCTCTTGTGAAATGGCCTTTCCTATGTGATGGTGGGACATTATTTTTCCCTTTCTATCTAGAGTGATGTTCATTCATGCTTAGTTCATTTAATAAGTAAACTAGCAAACCTACCAAAGTAATGAAATCTAGTGGGGAATTCTTTATTTTTAACTCACTGCAGGGTGGGACTGCATTAAAAAATCATTCTGTGCAGCCCATGACGATAGTTAATGAGAATAGTTAATGAGAATAGTTATGAGAAGGAAATATTCAGGAACTAGATTCCTGAAGTCCAGATTTGACATGGAAGGATAGAACTGTACTGTTGAGAAATAATTGCTTTTTGAGCATATGCTACTGCCTTGTAACTGTGTACTGCACTTTCACCAGTTGTTTTGCTTGGAACCTCCAATGTGTTTGTGACTGAAGACTGAGAGAGGGTGCTTCAGAGTGTGCCCCAGATTATGATGAATGGATAGGGAGTGTAGAATCAGGATTGATAGTCTTAAATATCTTAAATGTTCATGGAGATTCCTTGTTAAGTTCCCTTGACTCTTTGTGGTGTTGTGGCCATGACAGCACAGTTGTTTAACTTCAGATGACAATTTTTTTGGTTGGTTTTTTTTTTTCTTTTTTATTATATAAAATATAGTATATTTAATATAATACATTTAATATAATATATTTTTATTAAATTTTATTAATTTATTTTAATTTAAATGAATTTATTTTAATTATATTATATTATATTATATTATATTATATTATATTATATTATTATATTCATTATATTTATTACATTATATATATGATGATATATGATATATTTTATGTTACGTTGTATTTGTATTATATTATATTATATTATATTATATTATTTCAGTGTATAATATGTACTTATAATTCTATTTATTACATCAAAGTTGTTTTTTAATGCTTTGGAACTATCAGTGAGAGCTAGATCTACGGTTAGGTACTTTTTAATATTTTGGTCAACATGAAAGAAAAGCATTTCTCTTATTTGTTTATAATGATGTATTTGCCACCACTGCATTGGGGGGGAAAATGGTATGCTTCCATGGTGTTGTACAGTTATGCTGTTGAAAAGAGTAACTGAATATAATGAGCTTCATTATGGCAAAATTTTCACTTTATCTTTCAAGTTGACTGGGAATTTGTTTTCAAGAACAGCACTTCCATCATTTTCACTCTGTGTGGAAAATGAACAATAAATTATTATTTGTTTATGCACTTTATATGAAAAGATATTATTTTAAATTGTTCTTTTATGCCTAAAATGTGCTTCAATTATTTATAATCTTAGTTTGGGTTTCCAGTTCTAGAGTTTTTCCCATCCTTGGCTCTACAGGATATTCTAGCTGGCTTAATTTTATTTAGCAAATGATAATTGTGAAAACTTGTGATGAGAGTGAGTGCAAGTTTTCATGGAAGTAAGAGAGTTGCAGATTGTCACATGCACTATCACTTTCTAGAAGGCCAGTAATTAAATGTGAGTCATGTAGCTATTGATGCCTTTTATTGATTTTGCCTGAAATTATTTTCTGTTCTTTCCTTGGGGAAGCATTTCTAACAAAATTATCTACTGATATGGAGATAACATAAATATTCTTAAATTGTATAACTCTCTCTTGGTCTCAGGTTTTAAATACTTTCTCTAACCTCTGTGTTTATGCATGGGGGATAAAGAAATGAGTCATTGAGAGAGAGAAACCAGAAGAGACTGTTCTGAGTTCCCAAGAAGAGATATTTGCATGAAATAAATTATAAATAAAACAAAAGAAAGAACACTAAAACACAATCCCAGCTCACTGAAAGACATATCCCACGTGTGAGGAGTTTCCTTTTTCACATATTAATTACTAGGAAATGTGTCATTGACAATATGGCATTTAGGTTTCCTAATTATAGTGATTCTGTATAAAAATAAACATTTCAAGTAATAAAGACATGTTTTAAGTCTTTTTTTACCCTCTGTTGGTATTCTTAAATCTTACCAGGATTCAGAGCAAATGTCATAAAGTTTGGATAAGATTTTCTGAGACTCTGCATTGCATTTCATGGCAAATGGAGAGTGACTGCAAAGTCCTCTAGTGTAATGTAGAGAGAAAAAAACAGTGTAATGTAGAGAGAAGACTTCTGGATGCATTTTTTTAAATCAAAATCTGAAAAATTCTTTGGTAGCTGAAAGAGTGTATTTAAGTATATACTTCAGAATCAGAAAAAAAATTATTGTATTTGGTGTTATTTACATTGCATCCAAAAAACCCATAGAGGTGTTTCCCTGGGGAGGAGGAGAACCCTGGAAAAATGCCTTGGGAAACCCCACCCAAAATGCCATGAGAAAGGAGCTTATGTTGTTCAAGGATGTTCAAGGATACAAAAGTTACTAGAAGGCTCCTCATTCTCTGTGATACCATAGGTTGATTTTTTTGGTGCAAGAATTTTAATATTCTTAATCATTGTCCCCCACTGGAGCCTTCCCTCAGACCCACCTTAACTCCCCACCCACACTGGGATCCATAAGTGCCCCTGTCTGTCCCTAAACCCCACCTTTTGCCTTTGCCTGTTGCCTTTGGCCCCTTGTTACCTTGCTGTCTTTGGGTTATAGAACCAAAAATGTGTATTCTATTTAATTTGTTAAAAGCAGCTGGGGAGATGTTTTTCTTTATCTCTTGTAACTTGGGGAGAGGGGGGTGGATGCCTTCTGGTAATGGGCCAGCTGTTAAAACCAAGTGAGGCATTATTTCTTGTCTCTTTCACCACCTGTCCTCCCTCCAGGGGGATATTTTCTGCTGATGGGCCATGAGGGCTCACCAAGGGCATGACATATTCCATTGTGAGATGCTCCACCCAGTGAGAGGAGCCAACCATTCCTACCTAGATAAAAACTGAGATGCAGGAGCACAAGATATCTGGATTCCTGAAGGAAGACTGGACCCTTCTCACCATCACTGGACCCTTTTCACTCAGGATCATCTCTGCTCCAGTGGAACCATATCTGCCACTCCAGGAGGACTCCTGGACTGCTTCAAACACCCTGACCAACAGGGTGTTAGGTTGTATTATTCCATTTATTTCACCTTTTTTTTTTTCCTCTCTTCTTCTATTAAATTGTATCTCTGACTAGGAGCCTCACTGGTTTTGCTTTCAAACCAGGGCACTTGCTTTGGTCCTGTTTGCTCCCATGCAGTAGAGGCCTTGTTGTTTGTTGTTTCTGTGTTGTTAAAATTGCTTTTCAGACAGCTGGATCTAAGCTGTCTCCCTCACCATTAAGTTGCCACGGGGCTGAGTCCTGGAGAAACTCAAAGGGGTCTGATAGTCTGGGCTCAGACCCTCAGGAGCTTCAAAAACCTCCTGTTGCTTTCTCAGTGAAGCTGAATATATGGATAATATCCAGCTTTGAATGTTAGATTAGAAATAATGAACTAAAATGAGATTGTCATTAAAATCTTAATCAAATCCCATGTAATGAGGGGCAGAGTACAACCTAAAAAGGGCTGCAACAGTTGAGTTGGAAGAGATGTTTCTGTCCTCCTTATCCATCTTATGCATGCCTACATTTTTTTTTTAAATATGTTTTCCAGGTGTTAGGAGCCATCTGTCTCTAGCAGTGGGAAAAAACATTTTTTCAGATTAGTAACATTACTGAACACATTTCCACAGTGAGTGCTTCCCTGCTTCTTGTTGCACATGAAGCTGAACAAACAAATCTAATCTAATTCCCTTATGGGAGAGAATTGATGCCTGTCCAAACTATCACCACATTTTTGTTCAAATATATTTATTTGTTGATGTTCATAAACAGCACTCATTTTTTTTGATAAGGTAGAACCTTTAAAGACTGAAAATCAGCAATTCCACTTGAAGAATTACAGTGTTTGTTGGTTCATGTAAATCTGTATGACTCATTTTCTTCCCTGGCATGGAGTAGCATAGCAGTGGGTATATTTCTGTGCTAAGTATTATCCAACATGAAAAAAAGCTGAAAGAAAGCTGGATCCTAAATCAGGGCTGCAAAATGAAGACACTTCAAAAGGAAAGGGTGCTATTAACATAGTAAAATTTCAGTTTTCTCAAGTGTCAGATATCTATGTATTGATATGGTTAAAGACTTGCTGTAAGGTACATAATGAAAATATATGATTTTGATTTAACTGTAGCCTAAGATAAACAGGGATACAAGTTGCATCTGTGAGTCTGACTCCATTCTTTGATTGGGTAACCTTTATGTACATGCTGAAATTACATGGCTTCAGATGTGCAGACCACCTTTGGGCTGCATGGACAGGTAATTACTTTCAAGGCAGATGAAGATTAGAACAGAACACTTTTTTATTTTTATATGTTCCTGTTCTTCTATAACAATACTCACTATGTGCTTTTTACAAGAAAATAGCAGTGCAAGTTTTTTTTCAGAATGGACATGAAGAGTAAGGAATAGACAAGGAACTCCTACATTGCATATGGGGAGATTTGCCTGAGCACCTATCTCAGATGGAAATCAGGCTTTTAGAGCTGTCTAGAGGAAGGAGAAGAAAAACCTCAACAGAATCAACCAACAAATACAAGAAAGAAGCTGAAATTTTGACAATTTTATCTACTTGAAAGGAGAGGGACAGGTTTTGGTTTGATTGGTTTGCCTTTTTTAGGAATTAGAAGCCATGATTTGATAACATGGAATTTAAGCTAAAATAAGTATTTTGGAAAGGACAGGGGAAAAAAGGTATTCATTCTGGAATACACTTAAAGCAAACTTGTGCCAGAATGTGAAGGAAGTCCATAGAACAATGCAGTTCACTTAGGCTTTTGGGTTGAATGCCACAGGCATCAGAAGAATTCAATGTATCTACATAAAATGAAGATTGTGCCAGAAGGTAAAGTGAGAAGCTAAATAAAATCTCCAAATAAAACATCAGCTAACCCAGGAATTGAGATGCTGGGAAGAAATTCCAGTGGGAAGACAACCCTAAAGAGAAACTCAAATTTTAAAGGTTCTGAGAGGTAAACTGCAGAAGTTTGAGACTCTCAGTTGCCAACACATATTTTTTTTATAAAGACCAAAAACCACAGGTGACAGAAGTGGGACGTGTTTTGGTGTCAGCTTCAACCAGATTTGCTAGTAGTATGAAGGGAGACAGTAAATGGTGACAACTGAAATCCACACCATTTTATCTCATTCTCACACAGGTAGCAGGACATTTTAGAGCTGGTAAAATCTTAAGCTTACACAGCTAAACCTGCTGCAGTTTATTTGTTAGATTCTTGTAAGAGTGTATAATAAAGACTTAAGACAGAATAACCCTAATTCAGCAATAAATCATTAAGTGTTTATATATAACAAAGACATGCCAGATTGTGTAAATGAATATGTAACTCAGAGAAAAGGAGGTAAACAAGGATGTCATGAAATCAGTATTTTGTACCAGGAATGAATAAAAAAGCATAGCTCAAGAATGGACAGAGAGGTCATAAATATGAAATATGTAACTAGCAAAGGATCATAGTAAACCCCAAATCTTTTATTAATGTTAGAAATAAATATACAAAAGAAAGAATGGCTTGAGGCCTGAAAAAGCTTATAGATAAATGTCAAATAAGAAAATGTTGGGGGATAGAATAAGAAATTGAAGTTTCGTGTTTCCTGGACACTTAAAACAGTTCATTTAAACCACTAAGGAATTGAAGGTGTTGGCCAGAGCAGAGTAGCCCATTAACAATGTTAGCTAAACTGTTAGGTTAGCTAAAAACATTAAACTAAGTAGGATGGATGGAAATTTTATGCAGCCTGAGTTTTTAATAATTCATGGGGAGTAAATGATGAGGAGAAATCAGAGAAGAGAATATAACTTTAGGTAAAATATAGCTTTAAAAGAGGGAATGAAGATGTGTGCAATAATAGTAAAGTGACCTAAAGTTACTTACAGAAAGATACAAGCTATTAAACTGCATGTATGTAAATGAGAAGATAAGTATCTGTTGGCTCTTCTAATAAATAAGTTGAATTCAATGTTTTCTTTGATAATATATGGGAACCCATGAACAATGAAGAAGCACTCATAACCTTCAGTAAGCTAAATACAGAGCTGAAATTACTGTTGTGTGAGTGCTTGAATAGTTCAAAAAACACACCACTCATCTTTTTCCCACCGGGGGCTTTCAGCCTTGCTGGGTGGTCATGCCTCTTTGGAAGGAAATGCCAGAAGAGCTTTCACCATGGTGCTGTATCTGAAATAGCTCAAGTTAATCAAATGGGTAGAAATATTTTGCATGTGAAGCTGCTAACAAAAGCATGTTGAAATCTTAATTTGTTACACTGGTGATTTATGTGTAAAACATAAATAATCTGTCATTTGGTTGTGAGTGGTGACTTGGCTACTGAAATGAATGTGGAAATCTGAAGGCATGCACATTGCATTATGCATGGCATCATAGAATTATATTAGGAAGTGACTGCTGTAAATAGCACTAAATAGCATTTTAGTGAACAACAGCTGCAGAGCAAAAATCATTGCACCAAGAATCTATGTGGTTGCTTGTTTTCCTTAACTCTGAAAATACTTTAATAATTTAATTTCAGAGTTAAAAATGAGAAGGTAAGTAATGATCCAAGATAAATAGAGATCAGGCAATATCAGCTGGAAATAAGCACAAACCCTTTTAGATGCTGAATATAACAATCTAGATTCTGTATTATTAATGGCTATTTGTTTCCTCTAATAGATTTTCAATATTTGATTTTGCTTAGGCTTTGTACCACCTGGTGCATTATAGAAAGTAGAATAAATCTGCAGAGCTTATGTGAAGACACTGGAAGCTTCCATGCTACAATCCCTCTTGGAAAAACAAATTTTCAGTGGAGTGCAGTAACATTTAAATTGCTTTTAGAATAACATATAACCAAGGTCATGCAAATTTGGACCTTTTATATCAAACCTAACAAGTTCCATATCAGGGAAGGCCATCCAGCTTTTAGGATGTTAAGATTTTAGGATCCAGCTTCAAGCTGAGGGGCCTGAACCCCAAACATAATGCACTGGACTAGAACTATGGATCTTAATACCATATGTCTGTATGCACTGTGGTGTTATGATTATAGGAAGAAATGTACTCTGGCTCTACAGTGAATTGTTTTAAAATGCCATGTAATTAAGCTAACACAAGGAGAAAAAATGGAATAATCTTAGGGTCTTTCAGATGCTGGAAACTGAGCTTTGCAGCATCACAAAGACTTCCTTTCAGGGAATTATATAGGTGCTTTCCATTATGAGATTCTTGAGCATTATAGTCTCTAGAGATCTTGCAGGATTTTATTAGAAGAGAACAATCCAATACATATTTTCTATTGCTAGGAAAAAAAGATACTTTCATGAGATCATGAAAACACCTTCACTCTCAGATAAAGCCAAGGAGATGCCAAGTGGGAACTGCCTACAATATCCTCTGCTATGACTGGGTGGTTTCATCCTATGGCCAAGGGGTATTCCCAGCACAACAGAGGCATGAGTGAGAAGCTGTACATGCAGTGAAGAGTGTAGAACCTGCCTGTGCCTTCTCAGATGAACTGCTGTGTGCTCAGTATCTTCCCTGTACAACAGCCTTCCAGCCAGGATCAATACAGCTCATCACTCAGTTCTGGAAGGCTCTTCAAAGCTTTTGTAATCTCAGTCTGATTCTCCAGATTTTGGTTTTGCATTATCAGGAAAGAATCAGGTGTGCTTCCAGAAATGTACTGAGCGATCATCAAAACTCTGAAGTTACATTGTGCTTTCCTTTTCCATGTATCACACTCTAAAGCAGTTGGAAAAAATGGCATTTACCACTGTCCCTGTTCAACACAGGACATCTGACATTAACTAAGATTTTGCATATCTTTCAGGGCATTATCAGCTACATTTCCTTTAGACTTCAACCCTCATCAATGAGCTATTGTGTTTGAAGTTTAACAAAGACACATTTCAGTCTCACTAGAGGAGAGAGGCTCCTTAAAGGCTATACTCAAGGCAAAATTGGTGAGGCAACTACCACTAAGGAAGTAAATGCAGTACAACTGCTTCTTAGGTTTCCAGGGTTGCAAAAATAATTTAAAAGGTAAAAATGCTATACATTTTGCATATGTTTGCACATTTTAACCACACAGGATACCTATTCTAATAAACCTAAAAACAGTAGTGAATCAAGTTGTGATACTATTTATAAGGATTAGAAATATGGAAAAAGGAATGAAATTGCAAGGTAAAATTTGGAGATAAAATATTTAAAGCTCTGCTTCTGTTTTGCATAAAAATTTCACATGTTGAACAGATAGTGCTCTGAAAAAATCCTACTGTAACATCACAGAGGATGATGACATCTGTTAGTGAGCAGGTGGAAATTTATATGCAAAAACTCAAGTAATGTTTAACTTCCCATGTGAAAGTGAGGTTTTGAATGTTTCAGAGTAGCCCAGACAAGATTTTTCATTCAATTCATGTAGGATGAAGTCTAAAGAGTTCTTCTGCACTTCCATGAATAGATTTTCAAACTTTTTGAAGAATTTTTTCGTCTTTTTCTGAAGACATGTTACAGGGGAGGATTCAAAAACTCATCTGTGGGAGGCAGAAAGTAGCTCTGTGATAATCAACAAAAAAAGATCAGACAATAATTATGAAATATAGAAGTAAATACTGAACCTGCAGCACTTCTGATCCCTTTTTTTGTTCTTGGTACCTTATTAATGCAATTGACATCAGACTGGGTGGAACTGCTGTAGTGTGAGTTTCACAGGAATTGTCATGGCCCTGAGTGCATCCTCTCTCCTGAAGGTTTAACTGTTGGGGCTAAGGGTCACACAGCAGGAATTGATAGTGCAGGTGATGGCTGCCCCTTCCCACTTGTAACCTTGGAGAGAGGCAGGAACAACTGTGGTGTAGCTGCAGACACAGCCCAGCCACTGTCCCTGCCTGAATTGTTGCCATGACCTGCTCCTGGCTCTCCACCCCTTGCCAGGCAGCTGACCCTCTTTCTTCCATGACACTGGGGTTCAGCATGTCATAATTCAGCATTAAATTTCCTGAAAAATAGGGGAGTAATTTAATTTTTCCAATGGCCAGCTCTTACTGATTTACTAACTTCTCTGCTGTCTTCTTTCTGCTGCTCCAAGAGTGCTGCTTGCTGCTCCCATAAGGAGCTTTTTCCCTCATTGCTGCTGCTTGACTTGACACATTTAGTAACTAGTCATCTGCAATACTCTTAGATCACTTATTTTTCACTTTCAACCTGTTTGCAGTTTGGCTCTGTACATGTCATGCTTCACAGGGAATCCTGTTCTCCTAGTGCATCTGGAAGATTGAATATCTGTCTAATGGGGTAGACTGAGCAAATTTCATCAGCTATAGAATCACAGGATGGTTTGAGTTGGAAGAGACATTAAAGATCATCTCCAACCCCTTGGCCATGGGCACTTCCACTTGATGAGGTCTCTCAAAGGCCCATCCAGCCTGGCCTTAAACACTTCAGTGATGTGGCATCCACAGCTTCTCTGGGCAACCTCTGTGCCAGTTCCTCACCAGCCTCATAGTAAATGATTTCTTCATAATCTAAGCCTACCTTCTTTCAGTTTAAAGTCATTACCTCTTCCTTATTCTATCACTACAGGCGATACAGGCACCTCCATGGGTGTTATAGTCTGGTTTCTAAAGTTCTGTTGAGTTTAAATTATAAAAAGACCTGGTTTGCTACAATAAAACCATCTTTTTCAGACGTATTAGGAGGCCTGTGTGTCTTTGTCCCCCATTGCTATGGTGGTGTGCAGAAGTCTTCTTCCACTCAGCTTCTTGAAGAGTAACTCAACTTTGACGTTCTGACCTCGAGGAGAACGCTGCACACACCCAGAGGGTGTGTAAGAGATTTCTGATTTTATGGAAATTACAGTGGTCTTTTATAGTTCATAAAAGTACTGTATCTTCCAGTAGAATTTTTGCTTATCCTCTCCCAGGCAGTCAAAGCAGGATGTTTATTGCTGGCTAAGGATGTTTTCAGCTGAGATAACTCGTCACAAGGCAAGCTATTCTGGCCTGGCTTAGCAGATAAGCTTCAGGGTTGAAAGGTCCTGTCACAACATTTCCATACAAAGGATTCTCATGCAAACATCTCTCTATGTCAGGGCTATGCTGTGTTTTCCAGGAGACTGATTATAGCACTGTTGTAATTTAATTTTGATGCAGAAGAGAAACTGTGGCTTTATTATTGGTGGGATTAAAAATAAAATTAATTCGCTTTTAAACTTAGTTATATCATCCCAAATACCTCTTTTCTTTTGAATTTTAGTGAGCAAAGTGGCCTCAATCACCTTCTGCACCTATGGGAGAACAGATGAGAGACAGAACAGAAAGCACAGTGGAACTTTTGGATCAAGATATCCTGGCCTTGGTGGGATACAGGCCATGGGATAAGCAACCACAGATATGAAAAGAACGGGGAAAGTACAGCATATGAAGATATCAAGGCTTTTGAAACTATGTAGTTTTCTAAGATTGCCAAATAAGGCAAACAACAGGCTGATTCTGTAACTAGTGGGAAATTCTTGCTTAGGGATGTGACTGCTTAGAGCTGTAACTGCTTGGACCTACAATAGTACGTAAGACTGAGCTGAGAGGAAAATAAGTGACTTCCACTTTGACTTCAGCTTTGACTTCAACTTGGACTTCGACTTCTTTTTACTTTGACTTCTTGCTTGGACTGCCTCTTGCACCCCTCCTTTGAGGTCTGGTCTCTCAGTCACATGGCAAGCACCTACAACTAAGAAGCATGTGCATTGCAGAATGTCTTATAGTCACCACAATAATTAACATAAATAAAAGCAAGGTTAAATTAAAGTGTTGTTCTAGAACACAGGAAACCCAACAGTACATGAGGGATATCTGACTGAGATTTGGTAGAAGGCTTATTTGTATTTTATTCATATTTTCTTTGCAGTACATAGTTATCCCTCCTGGTTTAGGAAGAGGGACTGCTATTTTTCATGTAACATTTCTGTATTTTGTTAAGATTCTTTAGTTCACTAATTAGTAACTCCAAAAAAATTACCCTGCTCAAAATATTTCTAAAGCTTTCTAATCAGAACTGGCAAGGTTAGTACATATTTGTATGATTTCAAATATGTATAAATTCTTTTATCAACTCTCAGGATTAAATTGTACAAATTATACACCCATAAAAACCTATTCCCACACATTTTTTTCAGTAAAAAGACAAAACAAGCTAGACAAAAATTCAAACCTAAGAATATGTACAATATTTTTAGTAATATCTCATCTCCCAGCAAGTCACTTGCAATGAAAACACAAACAAATTACCAACACTAACAAACTGGCAATACAAGCAGTTATGGTGACAATTTAAATTTCATTGCTTTCCAAGCAGTTTCATCTATATAGATAGATTATTAAAAAGAAGCAAAAACTTCTTGTAGCTAACACAAAGTGGAAGTGTCTAAGTGAGGAAATGGTTATCACATCTGGATGGGAATTTGCTGCTTGCAGTTTTCTGCTCCCAAATTAATTTTCCTTATCTTCAATGCAGTGATGTTTGACACTCTTAGAAAAAAGAAAAGGAACAAACTTCCTGGCAAAACACTGCCTGAATGAAATAAGTTATTAAGTGCATTAACTTCTTTAGGTGGATTTTCAGCTTTTATTCTATGAAGTGCTTGTTGCACCACTTTGTTTTTTTCCCACAGATTTTCAGTGGGTGTCCTCAGACTGATTTCAGATGTGGTGGAGGAAGTGAGACTGCTTTTTAAAGTTTTACAAGAATTGCCAGCCTATGAATTAAGGAGTGGTTTAGGCATTTGAGTTGCCTTTCTGTCAGAGTTTTAGTAGGCTTTTTGCCCTGGAGCTATTAAGCTGCTTACAAGTTTGGGGTTTTTTTACTACAGTGGTTTTCCTTTTGGACATGATTGATTTCAGTGTCAAGCAATGCTTCTGCTTGAACCTTTTGAGTAACCAATCACCTTTTTAGTAACTAATTGTTCCTTGTCCCAATTTTTTTGTACCAAGTCCACCCCAGGGATAGAGAGGCAACTAAAAGATTAACCAAGGAGCAACAACAAAATATTTTCTTTATACCAGCCACCCATGACAGTAATTTTCCCCTTCAGTTTCTGCATAGGGACAACACCACCCCCACCAAGCAGCAGCTTCAGAATTGGCATCAGGACTTGAACCTGCCAATTTTAGCTTTTCACAATAAAGCAAAGGAATTAAACCCCCAAAATCGATTTACCTCTACAACTTCCTTAGAGAAAGCTGCATCAGAGTTCCCAAGAGTGTGGATCCTTATAGAAGAGACCTCAACCTCCAGAACCTCCTCAGAGAAGGCTGCATCAATGTTCCCAGGAGTTGACTATAATCTCCACAACTTCCTCAGAGAAAGCTGCATTAGAATTTCCAAGAGTTTGGGTCCCTACAGAGTAGACCTCAACCTCCACAACCCTCTCAGAGAAGGCTGCATTGGGACTCCTAGGAGCTGCCTATATGATGAAAAACAGAGTCAATCCTTGCCAGAGGATTGATAAAATTACAGCTAAGGTCCAAAATCTCACTCCTCACCCTGGGAAGATACTTCCTATACCAAAGTTACTTTTCTACAACACTGGAGTAGTCTTTCACTCTGGGCACACCATTTCCAATCTTCTCCCATGTCCTACTCCTTTGTGCCCAGAGGGCACCTAGTGTTTCACAAAGTAACAACGGGCACTTCACTTAAAAAGCAAACAGGAGGGCCAGAGAAGGGTCATGTGAAAAACGCCATTTCACCTTTTTATATTAATTTATAAGTTTAATAAAAATAAAATAAAATAGAATAAAAATAGACAATAAGGAGACAAAAAGGGTAGCTTACTCAGCTGAGGGTGCAAAGCAACACACCCCCCATTCTAAATTCTTTGGTATTTATCAGTCTTGGTGTTGCATATTCAAAAAGAGACTAATGCATATTTAAACATCTGTTTCAAGGGTCCCCAAAATTTGCAGTTCCTTTATCTGTGCATGGCACCTTCTAGCTGGCTAGGTGTCATAAATCCTTCTTAACTATAGAAGTTCCTTGTTCTTTATCTTTCACAGGAATGCAGATGGGTCTTCTGGTTTTTATCTTGTTAGAGGTTACAAAAAATGACAAACCATCTCTACATTGTTACCATTAAAAAAAAATATACCGTCATTACATTTTTAAATTCTACAAACAAAAGCAAATACAGTACAACTTTCTTACATTATATGCATAACATTCATTCCAATATTTGCAAAAAGCCAACTCTAAAATATGCATTTATAACAGGTCAGAAAGGTAGAAAGGTACCTTGCTTTGTTTTTTCTGAAGTCTTCCTACAGAAGGAAACCATATGAAATAATCCCCTCAGAGGAGGCCATACTATTGCCAAAGGCACTTTGGTCAGAGAATACTACCCTGCCTTCTGCACCAAAATAAATGTTATGGTATGTTTTTTAAAGTTATTAGAAATGCCTCCTCCCGAATTAAGGTGCCAGCAAGACCATGTGACAAAGTCAAGAGTATGGGTTTTATTTGATAGTAAATACAGGAGAGAGGAAAAGAGAGAAAAAGGGAAAGGAAAAGAGAGAAAAAGGGAAAGAAAGAAATAGAAAAGAGGTGGGGGGCAGGAAAGAGTGATATAGATAGAATAAAGAAAATATCACCATTCCATGGATCCTACAAGTGTCCCAATTATCCTCTCCAGTCAGTCATCTTGGTGGTGAAGGTGTCCCCAAAAAGCATAGAACCCAATGGATCAATACACATCCAGGCCAGCTGGGAATGCCCAGGCACCTCCCCAGGGCAAGGGGTGAAGTTCAAGGCAGTCTCTTGCAAGCATACTCAGCATCATCATTTTGCATGTCATTTAGTCCTGTGGTGCAAGGCCTCTGGGGAGTGCTCTGGAGAGGGAGTCTTTGATGGATTATGACACCCCCTCAGCTGCCTCCCATGTGAATGTCCCATGGATGTGGCCTTCCCAGGGCTGGGGTTTCACAGCTGGGCTGGTTTGTGTAAGGGAGGATGGGTGTTCAGTGCCTCTGACCAGGGGTTACATCCCACACCCAAAACCTCCTCCTCCCCCCTTGTTTGGGGCAGTCTGTGTAAACCTGGCCTCTGTGGGCTGTGGTCTCCCCCACCCCAAACCCAGCCAGGGAGGATTCTCTTCTGAGTTTGGCTTTCTTGTGGATGCATTCCTTTCCCTCAGCCTTGTTTGTTTCTCCCTAGACCTGAGATGATTGAACATCAGTGTCCCCTTTATCTTATCTAGGTGGTTTTGCTCACAGTCCAAAGCTCCAGTCAGGCATCTTCAAGGAGGGGTGAGCTTCTGTGGTTGTAGCTTCTTCATAAAGTTTTTTCCTGTAATGAGAAAAACTCCCTCATAAGAACATTTAAGGCATGAACCATTTCAGTCCCTGTCAGTGGTGACAGCCAGTTTAGTTCAGTGGGCTTTGTTAAAAACTCATCTTTGTCCCTGGTAAGTCGTAAGGAGCAAGAAGATGGAAAAATGATACTTCTAGGGGTAAGTGGGAGTGTGGTGGGAGCTACAGCCTAGTTGTTCCTTGTGAAGGATTTCTGTGGTTCTCTTCTTACTGGGAGACATCTGCCTTTGTTACTATGGTAGGTGACAATGATTAAGTGTATGCTGAGAGCTCATGTGTGTTTGGGCAGTCACAGTCTATTTTTCATCCTGGCCAATCCGTTTCATTCATTTATTGCCAAAAATAGATATTAAAATACTTACAGCAATTCCCCTTGGTTAAATTAAATACATATTTACACTCCTTACAGAGCCAAGGCTTTTATAGAGCAGATCCTGCCCAGATAGGGATTGAGGACGTAAGAATGGTATAAAATTATGGAGACCATGGCATCTCTGTACAGTGTAAGGTTAAAAAAAAAAACCTAATATTTACATTAACACTGCCTCAACATCTCAGCATAACACCTTCTAATGCAGGAACCTACTGTTGACAAAGTCTCACTAGGGAGTGGCTGGTGGCAATATTAATTCAAAACGTGTATGTATTAATTTATAATACAATTTTATCAGTTGTACATAGCTGTACACAGGTAACTGGTACTCCATGAGCTCTGGATTAATGATGATGTTAATATGTTCGTTCTGTTTCTTGAGGAACCTTTGATGAGGTTTATGGCTATACCAGTGAAAAATAGTTGCATTAAATGTAACAAAGTGAATTTGTTTCAATTTGATACTAGGTACAATTTAAAAAAAAATTGAGCTGGGCTACTAATATGATGCTCCAGGTGCAGTGAAATGTGAAATAGGCAATAATGACTATATGCAATTACAGACCAAAATTGCTGGGGGAAACTATGACCATATATGAAGAGAAAAACTACAATTATATGTATTCAATACTAAAACCATAGATAATTAGACTCAGTCATCATTCAATAAGTTTCCTGAAGAGTGATTAAAACTTAAATAAAAAATATGATGTAAAAATTACTTTTGAATTACAAGTATAAATGTGGGGCCACTCTGCAATTCAGTGTATGAATCCAGATTCACCAAATTGTGACTGGAAACACATAGTTTGCCCTATAGAAAATTATTTTCTGTTGGCAATAGCAATTATTTATTCTCTTGAAATTCAGAGCAGTTTGCAGTCATCAAACGAGTCTGCACTTGGTGATTAAAATAACTCTATGTCAGGAATAAATAGAGGAATGGGAAAAAAAAAATCTTAATAATTATGTAGAATAGAACCTATGGCCAATTTTTAAGTAGTTTTAACTAGCTCACGGGTGAAATAAAAGATTTTAAGTAAATATGTTTATTTTATTCCATGAAAGAATGAATGGAAGAGTTTAACTCCAGGAAATCTGAGTGGCCAAACCTAAGTCTTCAGTTTAATGCCAGGTAAAATACATCTGGTTTTTAGCAGACATTTTATTGATCACAGCACTGTGAATAAAGATACTGAAGTTCTTGGGACACCTACAATGTTTTTGTTTCTTTGATTATTTGCTCAAATATAAAAGTAAAATGCCATTACCTTATAAAGTAACTGTTACTGTGTTTACATACATGTATCAATTTATTATGAATTTGGAAGCAGCTCTGAAAAAAACTAAAATCTTGATTTTAGTTTTTTCAATTGGTCAGAATCCACAGTTCTGTGTTCTGTAGAGCAGATCATAAAATAGGTGCTGCAGAAGGCCCTGTCTGGGATTTAAGCTGTAAAAAATGTCAGGAGTTTTAATGTAGTTGTATTCACTTATTCCTGTATCATCATTATTATCAGGATTGCTTTTGGCAATCTGGCTAGGTTTTTCTGACAGTGCTTTTAGTTATTTAACTATCCATTCAGCTGCTGTCGTTCCCATTATTCCCCTGGAAGGAAAGAAGGAAGAGCTTTTTCCTCCTTCTCAATAGTTGTTTGGGTCTTTTTTCTCTCAAAACATATTTTCATTCTAAGTGTTGCTGCTGTTTATGCAGCCCTGCCTTCACAGCAGCTTGAGCAGAAGGAAGTCTGAGAGAGCCTTGAGAGGAGAAGACCTTGTGTGGAGAGCATGTGGAGTGCAGTCTGCAATCACTCAGGCCCTCTGCTTCTGAAATTCCATGCCTTGAACAAACTGTTCACCAAGCTTTCTGTGGCAGTACTTCTCAAAGACATGCTTTACTTATTGTAGTCCAGCCCAGAATACTTAATTTGTTTTCAAAGAGTTTTGGGAGTTGTTTTAGTTCTGCTGTGAAGTAGCTCAGAAGAGTGTGTGTTTTTGTTTCTGAGGGTCAGTTTCTCTGCTGGGACCAGGGCTGCCCTTTCTTTAATGTTCCACTGTCCAAGCATTCTAGCATGGGAAAAAGTAGTTCTCTTTCTTTGTGTGCTGAAGTATTGCTGTGCTTCAGTGACTATCAAAGCACTCTCCATCAGGACTTGGCATCCTATTATCACTCTTTTCTGTGGACAAGGCCATTTGTTTCTTCTGTTGATAAATCTGATGGAAATATTTTGGCTTTCTGGTGGTAAAATATAGTCTGATGATTATACACCCTAGCTGCTTCTGAGAAAAAAATGGAATAATGTGAGTAAATGTGTAGCTCCTTGGAACTTTTGTTAAGAATTTCAGAGGAGTCAGGACATTATTTTACTTTGTTTTACTTAGTGGAATAATTTGGGGGTATGCTTTTGTTAATTTTCATTAAGGTAGACTTCTAGCTCAAGTTACAAGTTAGAGCAGTTAAGTCTCAGTAGATGGTTTACTTATTTACAGTAATTACCCTGACAGAATTTACATTGTAAGGATATATTGCCTACTTTTAAAATTAGAAGAGATGCTAACATTTCCCTATTTGCTATGGAAACATTAACATGGATAAGTTAAATATTTTGTGTACAAACATCTTTAGAGAAATGGGAAAATAAAAGATCATAGTATTAACCAAAGTGCACAAGGTGTGGAAGGAGGAAAATATTTACAATCTTGTAACAATCTGAGTTCTGTTTCACCTTTATCTGATAAAACAGCTGCAGGATTTTCTTGCCTCTGCCAAAACCTCCTGCTGTTCTTTATTACTCCCTCATCTGTCCTGATGCAATGTTTGCAAATCATTGCAAGTTTGATTATTGACATGACAATGGTTGTAATGAATATGGGAACTCCTTCCTTTCTCTATTCACTTTGGTTTTGTCACTGATTCTTTCATGCTTTTACAGATTTGAACAATGTCTTTTGTCTGTTTTCTTAATATATTTTCTATCAAATACCATTTAATCAAACAGAAACCCAAAATAAGCCCTAAATATTCTGACTTGATTTAAAAAGAGCAAAATGGAATCCCTATGTGTTTGTTTGTTGGACATAATGTCAGACAATCTCAAAATGACTTGTTTAAAAAAAAATAATAAAAAAAAATCCATTCCATGCAGGTGCAGTAAGGAATCTGAATGTACTGTAATTAGCCTGTCCTGTTGAGAAGAATCTGTCACCTAGCATCCAGCTTTGATTAGAATTTTGAGTGCCCAAAAAGACACAGCTTTTGCTAATGTGGTAATTTACATATCATTGTAAAGAACTGAAAGCTGTATTTTGAGCAGTGAATAAGAAACCCTGCAGTGTACAAGTGAAGCTTGAAAAGATTTGCAATACTGTATTTCAAACCACAGACTTTTTGTAAGATTCTGTTTCAAAGCAGGCCTAGTCTTGTAACTTCATTAAATAACCACAGGGAAGTTCTATTACACTGCTATCAACCCACTAACATCCACATCAATGAAGAGTGCCTCACAGAAATTTTCCTTAAATATCATCCCTTTCTTGGAGGTTTGGGGTTTGGGGGTTTTTTGGGGTTGGTTGGTTTTTTTTTGGGGGGGAGGGGGGGTTTGGTTGTTTTGTTTTGTTTTTGTTGGGGTTTTTTGTTGTTGTTTTTGTTGTTTTTTGGGGTTTTTTTTTTAGTACAGGTCTATACACTACTATAATATTTTAAATATGTCAAAATATAATTTTAGTTGAAGATTTATGATTTTACTTCCATATATTTAAACAAGTAAATACTTTATCTTCTGAAGTGGAAAAACATGTGAACTTTTTTATGTCACTGAGTGATTTCAAAATATTCTGTGCTATGTTTTCCAAAGAAGTTTTAAAAATGACCTTTTTATGTTATCAGAAACAATGGTTTCAGTTAGTATCTATGATTGTCCAGTAATTCTTTTTATAGACTGCTCGCTACATGCTAATGTAGTTAAATAAAGGGCAGTGCTGTGGACAGACATGATCATCTTTTTTTGCAACATAATGACCTTCATATTGATGACTTAAGTAAAAATCAAACAAAACCTTCAGCACTGTTAAGCACGATCTGCAGCAATATACTTTGCTACACTAAAGAAAAACAGCATGTTAAAAAAAACCCAAAACAACCTCTGTTAGATTTTTTTTCTCCTGAATTATTTAAAGCATGGGTACCCTTTGTTTTGAAAAAGATACTTGCTTTACTGAGTGCATAAAAAATTGACATTATTTAGGCACAACACAAAATTAACACCACAAAAGATTTTCATCTAAACTTTTTGTCTCCATTTATATTTGTTCATACATGCTGCTGTCTGATCAATAAGAGAGGAATTGATACAATAGGATCATAAAATCATGATAAAGACCTGAAACAAAGTAACTGTGTTTCAGAACAGGTATGAGAGCCTTGGATGACTGACAGGAACTTAAACTGAATATTTTTTAAATAAAGAAATAAAACAAAAATGATCCAACTCAGGGAGAATACAGTATTTCATAGATGGCAGGATCTGATTTTAAGATTTGGATAACAAACTCTATCCCTACCAGGTGCCACAAGGCATTTAACAACAGACAGGAACATTTCCCTTGTTCCAGTGATG
This sequence comes from Phylloscopus collybita, assembly GCA_027886175.1. NCBI lineage: Eukaryota > Metazoa > Chordata > Aves > Passeriformes > Phylloscopidae > Phylloscopus > Phylloscopus collybita. The sequence goes on along the minus strand of JAJNNQ010000086.1, from coordinate 3,320,349 downwards.
TAGAGCTATCCATCTTGGTTCTCTGTGACACAATTCACAAGCCACATAAGATAAGAGAAAACACATCCTAGATAAAGCTTGGAGAGTAGAGGGTGTGTGTTAAGCTACCATGATGGAGGCATTTGTCAGTCCTCATTAATACCCTTAGTGGCAGCATAGGTTCTCCCTCATTACTGCTGTGTTAAGGTCACATTATGGAAGTCAGCATTTTTCATTTTTCATGGTAGTCTCTCAGGTTTCTCTCTCTCATGTTACGAATTTCTTTGTGGTTTGTTTTTGTTTGGTTTTTGGTTTGCTTGCCTTGGTTTGGTGTTCTGCTTTTTTGTTGGCGGTGGTTTTTTTGTTGCTAGTGTTGAGGGATTCTTTTGTTTGGGTTTGTTTGCGTTTGTTTGCTTTCCCCAAGGAGAAGGAGTAATTTTCCTAGGCTGCAAAAATGCACTTTTTATTGTCTTGTAGCTTGGTGTCTGTTAGGAGCTGGCACAGATGTGGTACAAAATAGTCACTAACTGTTGAGAGGTAAAAGAGGGTATTTTACTGAGAGTGTTGATGTACTTCCGTGGTACTTACAGTGACTGCCTCATGGTCTCCAGATGGAATTTAAGATGTTTGTTATGACCCATAAAGTACTAAATGGCCTATCAGGAATTAAATCTCTCCTCATGTTGTTTTGCCACAGCTGCTACCAGCTGATATATGAGACATAATACTTGGCTGGACATTACCCATGAAAGCTTTTTCCCTCATCCTCAGTTTAAAGTAGTCTGAAACTGGCAGATTTCTGGGAAGCCTGGCACACATATGATATGGCTTTTTTGAAAGGAATAGAGACAGAGGCAGGAAGAAGCAGGCTTCTGTCTGAAATCTGTAGATGACACTAAAATGCACTTGAGGTCTTAAGTGTAGTAATTTTCTGATTAAGTATTTTAGTTTGTCATATAACAACAAATAACATAATTGCACCTCAGCAAAAGAACCTTGCTAGTTGGTACCTGGAAAAGCATCAAAAGCTTCACTCCTCTTCCAATGTATTGTCATGTTTTTAGCCCTCTCTTAGAATGATGACCAGCAAACAAGCTAGCAAACAATTTACCAAGTCTACAGAGCATTAAGATATTATCTAAATTGCATTTGTCAAAAGGTATCAGCGTTTCTATGCTATTTTCCATATTTCCTCTTATTTGCTTATGTACTGGTCTAGAGACAGGGCAACTAACAAAGTGAGTACTAGACAATATTATGGAATAATAATCATTTCAGTATGCAGTTCACAGGTCTTGGAAGTGCAGCCATCTCAACTTATATTTCCTCCTCTGTGGAGTACAATTAGTCACAAGATTGTGACTGATTAAACCATATCTAGTTTAATCCAGTAAGGACAAATTTGAGCCTGGTATCTGATTTTGTAGTGCATATATATATTTTTTTTCCATTTGGGTAAAACAGAGTTTCCACAGAGTTTCCCTATCCATGCCCAAAGAAATCCATTACAAAATCCACTGATGCAGTGCAAGCTGAGAGTGAAATGAGCTGGGATGCCTGACAGTGCTAGGGAAGCAGAATTTCTCAGACATATTTCCATATTATACAGATTATATGAGCAAAGCAAGTTTTGTGTTTCTGCCTCAGAGATAAAAGACATCTTATTTCACAGTCTAATTAGTTTTAAAAGAATGTGGATCACCAGAGAGTAAAATGGCAAAAGGCGATGGAAATATTCAGTAAGCCTGTGGCACTATGGAGATATTCAAATAATACATTAAAAAAAAAAAAAAAAAAAAAGAAAGAGAAAAAAGATTATTTAGAAATTTCCCCTCTCTTTCAGGGTAACAATTACTCTGAAAGTGAATTGGATATGGATACTTTTAGTATGTCTTCACTGGTAAAAAGTTGTTTCTTCTGGACAATAACAAGAAACCTAGAGCCAGATTTCATAGAAATAACAGATGTAGTTTTATGGTACAGCATCAGAAAAACCTTGGGCTTTCAAGGGATTTTATCTCTAGTTAAGTATATGACTACTCTTCAGCTGGCAGAGGGAAAGGAGAAACCCTCACGAGACCAATGGACTGCCATTTTGATAAATAGGAAATTCACAGTATTTTGACATGGATGATTTCTGACATGTTAATAAAAATGTGCTTTTATTAGCACCCTTTTTTAAAGATTGATTTAAATTTATCATATTCTCGTGGATTAACTAAGCATTATTTAATTTGTCCTTGGAAACCAGCCACTTCTGCATTATATGTTAGATATAATAGAGTAAATACACTTGTTAAAAACATAAACTTTAGGACTTATTTTGATACATGCTGTATCACTTACACATCAGTGATATTTTACATGTTCAAGACTAGCTTGCTTTCAAATATTTGAAAAGCTCAATATCAAGATCAAGAAGCGATTTTGTTTTGCAACAAAAATTTCTCAAAATTGCTTAGAATATTATATTCAAGGTTAAGCTAGTTCAATAAGATAAGGATATTGTCCTGAAACTTTATTGTTTACCTATTCTGAGATTAACTCACGACTCTCGGTGTCTGTATTTAAAATACATTTATAATTTCTCAGCTGTTCAGTGTATTTTGGTAACTTTCTGCTTAGAAAGTATTATCTGACTTTTGTTGACTATACAATTTAGCCAAACAGAAGTGCACACTTAAAAGCCTCACAGGATAAAGCTCACTCCCTCTTTTTCAGGTGTGTGGGAATTCCGACAGCCTGAATTTTCAGCAGGAGCACAGAGGATGACAGGGAGTATTACAGCCCTCTGTGTGTTGGCCACCTTACAGAACATGCAACGTGTGTTCACAAGACTGGGCGTGGAACAAGCTCCTGTTTTGCTCCTGCTCTGGCTCCTGGCTCGGTCCTATGCAGGGCATCCAGTGCAATTCCAGCCCCTTTAGGGCTGCATCGCTAGGTGGAGGCATTGTTCAGACAACTCTGCCTCTCTTAGACTACCAGAGGTGTTTCTCGGCAGGGTATTGCAAAGTGCTGATTACCAAATGGCAGGGCTCCAAGTCCTGAACTGCTAACTGCCTTTGATTGCAATGTAATTAAACTTATGTAAATGTCGCAGTCAACATGTGGCAGTTGACATGGACACTGCACTTGCACTCGAGGTGCTTCTTTAGAATCATCAGAAGGCTCCAAATATCAGCATCTTGATATTCCAGAGTCTCTCATACCTTTTCTCTGCATCTTTTATGAGCAGCTCCACACAGCTCTGGCTCTCTCCTTCAGCTCTGGCACGGCCCCCTAACCCTGTCTGTCCCATGCAAATCAGCTCACCTTTTCTGGCCCTTGCACAACCTCCTGTCCCTGGGTCTTTACAGCACAGCCAGCAGACTCCAACTGCCTACCCAGCAGTTACCTCACTCTTTATCATGCCCATGGCTGTGAGGGCAAGGCTGTTCCTACTCTAGGATAATTAGCACAGCTGTAACACACCAGGGAGAGACTGCCTTCAGCAGCATCTCCTTTTGTCTCCCCACATGTAAATAGCTTAGTACTGAACATTTGGTTGGCTTTGTGCTTACTGCTTACTATATTCTATTTATGTAACTGTTTTGGCCCGACTATGCCCCTCCACACCATCCCCTGCTGCCCCTCTCACACAGACAGTGTAATTACCTGCCTGTGAAATACCTTCAAACATCATAGTGGGTTGTGAGTTTGCAAGAAATTATTTATAAGCTTTAGTTATGAATATAGTATAGGTTGTTTTTTTTTTTTTTTTGTAAGTTTAGTATAGTTTGAACACCTTGAAAGGGCCTCTTGTTTTAGAATGTATTCTTATCATAGTTTGATAAGGGTTTCTAGGACAACTGGAACCTCTGTCTGGAGACTCTTCTTTATTGGTTCCCTCTTGTTTAATTCTTGTGTTATGCATAATTTTTCCTTTGTCCATCATGGAATCCTTATCTTTAAGGTCCAAGAGCTTTGGCCACTAGTTGAGCAAGACTCTTCTGAGACCACTCCCAAACCTGTATTGGATTTGTTGGAATTTAGGTAACTTACTTGACATATGGTGTTTGGATTGTTTTATTGGTTTGTATTATTGTACCCACCCCCTGCACTGCTTTGTAGAAAACTGCCCTGCAGCCCAGGCTGGGGGTCTCTCTCAGAGGCACCCACCTGAGGCTGGGGGATCCCCTGACCCCCCCAAATAAAACCTCTGTTTCCTGAAAGCCTCTGGAGAGTCCCCTCTTTTACCACACCCATGACAGTGTGAGCCAACTGCCTGTGAGCCATGACCCCACAAAAGTGTATTGCTGTAGGGTATCAGATCTGCTGGGAGCCCAAGCTGAACACCAAGCTGGGCCAGAGCCAGGTACACACCCCAGCAGTGGGTGACACCTTACAGAGCTGAAATTTGTTTCAACAACTGCGAACTCTCCCTCACACCAAAGATCTTTCTCTGCAATCTGCAGCCACTTCCATACCACTGTTCTTGAAACACGTGCCACTCTTGTACTCAGTCTGCACTGCGAGAAACGACGCCTCACTTTTTAAAATTTTACAAGGTTTATTGAACAAAAAGAAGGGACTGGGTAAGGAAAAAGGGACAGTGCTGGATGCTTAGCTACAGCCAACTGTAACAAGCCCACCCCTGTAACAATCTTTATATAAGCTATTGGTAAGGCAGCCCCCTGGTAAGCCAGCTCTCCCCACACTCGTGCAGATGTCACTCTTCAGACTCAACACCTCCTCCATCCCACCTCTGTCTGTGCAGTCCTTTCTGCTTCGACCTTCCCAATGGTTGGAGATCAATTTTCAGGATCACAAAACTTACATTGAAAACACCAGGTTCTTAAGAGAGCTTCTTTTGACCTTATAACATGCATTTAACATTCGCAAGAGCCAACATCACACTATCCATTCATTACATGCACAGTGCTTAGCAAATAAAAGTGAAATTTAAAAAAGAAATTCAATGCTGCTTGAGTCATGCCAGAATTTTCCACAAAAGCATCTATTTCTTCTTGAAAACTTACTATATTACCCCAAGCTCCATCTCAGTCTTCAGAAGCAAAGCAACATATATTCTGAGGTGGCAAAGAATAAGGGCATGTGGGACTCTCTTTTGGAAATGAAGGAGCATAGACAGCATTCCTTGATAAATCTACTCTGTACATACTGCTGTCCTGGGGTGACTTTATGATGCTGGTATTCTCATCCATCTGTTTAGCCCAGAGATTAGTTCTGCACCTTTAAAACTAGATCTGAGAGCGAAGTGGGGAAGAAGGAAAAGCGGTGGAATTTTTTTTTTTTTTTTTTTGGCTGTATGAAAAAACATAGAGACAAGAGCTCCAGCTCTCTCTCTTGGTGTGTGTTGTCTGCAGCATGGACAGCACGCAGGAGAGAACTCTCCTGTGCTTTTTAGTTAGTTAGTTTTTTAGCTAGCTGAGGCAGAGAAATTCCCCAGACTGTGGCTTTTTTTTTTCTTGGAACTGTTCAAACCTGCTCTGGACTGAAAACCCAGAAGAGCATTGTGAGCTCACACCTGTGGCTGACCAGGGCCTGGGACGTGGCCTTTTCCAGTGCAGGAGGGACTGATAAGAGTGTGAGTGAGCCGAGCTACACTCCACAGAGGGACTCTCTCTGAATTTGCAGTCTCTTCAGAACAGTGAGTTCCATTGTTCAATGTTTTTTCATGTTTGTACTTTGCTTGTTAAATAAACAGTTTTTTCCACTTCTCTCAAAGGTGATTTTCCTCCTGAACAGGTGGGGGAAGGGGTTGCTTGAATTTTCCCTTTGGAAATTTCCTCTCTAAATTTGCCCTAAACCAGGACAACTGCAAAGAGTAAAGTCTACACTTACCAAATAACTACAGAGTGATTTCTTAGAAGACCCTTGTTGTATCCCTCTGGGGATTGGTTTACCCCAGAAGGACCCCCAAAGCCTGTAACTATGTAGTTTGACCCTACCTTCCCCCTTATCTCTGACCAATTGGCTCAGTGCCAGCTCTCTGTCCTGGGACAGAGGCTCTAGATAAACCCCTGATCTTCCTTGTTCGGGCTCTTTGCCCCTGGAACCCCTTCAAGGATAAAGCCTTGGAACATCCTGAGGTAAGGAGCCTCTTTTGGGTCTCTTTCCCTATCTCGAAGTCTTCCTTGCCCAAAGCCTCCCAGAATCTGAGCTAGCAGCCCGGCCAGGAGGGCAGAGGGAGGGATCACTTCAGACCCTTTCTTAAGAAAGTATAAAAGGTGGACTTTAGCAGAAGTACTTTTTAGCTCCCAGACAGAACTGAAAGGTCTTCCTTTAGGTGTGGTGTTTTCCTGATGTCAGTTCATCTACTTACTGTGAATGTTCATCTGAAAGTTGTTTTCCTTTGGCACATAGGAAATACCACATCTGGTAATTCCATTTATTGGTTTCTAAATGTGTTTTTAAATGCTCACTATAGCACTAAATACCATTTCAAGGAATATTTTAACTAACACATGGTTTGACAAAGTGTTTTTTTATACTATCTCATAAAATTCCTGTTTTGTGAAATATCTATTTTAAAATGTCTTTATTTTGCAATCAGTAGTATAATCAAAATTTTCATCTATTCATGAAAATACATCCAAAACCCCCTTGTAAATGGGTAATCTGATATTACTGTGATGCTCCATAGCTGAATGGGAGACAATATTGTTTTCTATATAGCTGTGTTATCTGCTGGTTATATGAATGCCCTGACAAATCAAATTTTTACTGACAAATTATTTAGGTAATTTGTCTCTTGTGTAAGGTTTGACATCTGAAGTTATCATCATACAAGAAGTTAGATTAACTAAATAGATCAATTATTAAGTGTTAATATTTTTCCTTAAAAGATTTCTGGACTGTAGGTAAAAAGCAGAATTTAAATTAATTAGAAAATCCAATAAACAATTTTTATATATTTGGCTTATTTCTCTTTGTTCCTCTTCCTTCATAGAAGATTGATGTTAAGGAGACTTTGCAATTACCATGACTTAGTTAATTTTTGTGTAAACTGGTGCCATGGTACTTTCCTGGATTTGGTTAATGTGGCGAAATCCTGTAAATATTGGGTCTTTAGCTGGTATGCCAGTGAGAAGAGAGGGGAAGAAATATCAAGAATGTAAAATTAAGTTAAGAATCTGTATTTCTTTTACATTTACCATCAAACAAAACCCATACAGAATCACACTGTGCGCTCAGAGTGACTGAGATGTACTGCCTAAATTTATTTTTGAAGGAGGTATTACCTTCAAAGCAAAGTTACAATAATTTCTGTGGAGAGAAGATATGGCTGCAACTATAGCAGAATTGGATTAGACAAAGAAGGCAATTATGGTGTGGCAAATGAAACAGATATCCATAAATATGAGGAAAATAATGGTAAAATAGATTGCAATTCTTCCCTAGAATACAGTGCCTCAAGCAATTCCCTCACATTATGTGGATTGAAAACAAAGAAAATTGTAATTATGTCCTGAGCATAATAAGATTTTGCTGAATACTCTAGGAAATATTCAGATCCTGGAGTTATTCAAATCCTGGAGATCTTTGTATCTCTACCCTCAGTAGGGGAAAGCAAAAATTCTGAGGGAACAAAAGTTCTCAGCTGGTTCTTAAGAATGTAGAGGAGACAAAAGGAGGTAGAAAAGCATGGCTGTAATTTCATCTTGGATTTACAGTTTGGGGAAATTTATTGAATGAAGAGTACTCTATCTGCTAAGTTCCTAAGCCTAAAGACAGTTGGAGATAGCTTTTCTTTCTGATAAGCCATTCACAACATCTCAAATACAATCCTAACCTTGTCCCTTTCCAAGAGCTCCTTTCCAAACCCATCTTGCCCATCCATCCTCATGGTCTAGTCTTTGCATTTGCCTCCCAGTGGTTTATTTAAAGCATGTGGTAATTTCAGCATTTGACAAAGTGAATCTTTAGTAGCTGATTATGAGAGCAGTTAATAAGAGGTGTAAGAAACCTTTAGAGCCACAGAGGCTGAAATCTAAGATGAAGTTACATACAGCCAAGCATTTCTAGCTCTTTTTGTCCCCACTACATTTGTAAGAACCAGCCGAGAACTTCTGTTCCCTCTGAATTTTTGCTTCAAATTTCTCCTTTCTCTTTATACGGACTGTCACTGGACTGGACATGGCCCTGAGTGCTATGGTTCAGTTGACATAGTGAGTTTTGATCAAAGGTTGAGTGTTGCCATGCTCATGCCTGCATGTTTTGGTTTTGGGAATTCCATTCCCAGGCACGGTCTTGAAACACAAAGACATGCAATGTAAACTATTGTGTGTTTTCCACATCTGTTCCCAGAGGAGGGACTTTTGTGGTGGTCTCTGGAATGGACCAATGGTTCCCAAGGGTCCCACCTCTGAGGTAAAAGAAAGTATAATAGGAATTAGAAAAATAAACCGGGGTCTGTCTCTCTCTTGCATGGAGAGATCACGCAGCCTTCAGAATGCACTCTCTGCCTCGTTCCTGTGTGTCCCACAGCGACAGTTGGGTTTGTTGGTATTGGAGGTCTTTTCCAATCCTAATGATTCCATGGTTCTTGGATCACAATGTCTGTCACATTCAGTAGGTGTGGCAGTCGACATGGACACTGCACTCGCACTCGAGGTGCTTCCCTCGAATCATCAGAAGGCTTCAAGCATCAGTATCTTGATATTCAAAAATTCTCCCTCACCTTTCCTCTGTATCTCTCACGAGCAGCTCCACACAGCTCTGCCTCTGGCTCTCCTTCTGTTCTGGCTCTGGCTCCATCCTGTCCCTAGCACAGCAACCTAACCCTGTCTGTCCTACGTACAGCAGCTCACCTTTCCTGTCCCTTGCACAACCTCCTGTCCCTAGGTGTTCACAGCATGGCCAGCAAACTCCATCTGACTCCAACCAAACTCAGACCAACTCCAACTAACTCTAACTAGTTACCTCACTCTTTATCATGCCCATGGCTGTGAGGGCAAGGCTGTTTCTACTCTAGGATAATTAACACAGGTGTAAGATATCAGAGGGGAGACTCCTTTCAGCAGCATCTCCTTTTGTATCACCACAAATCTCTGACTTCATTTTCCGTTGGAATCTTATGGAACTTGATTGCTTGTCACGAATTCCACCCGTACAGCCATCATAGCTCAGCTACTGTTTCACCCTGTTTTCCTGATTAGTTTTTCTGCCAAGTTCTCTGTATTCCCAGCAGTCTGCTCATGCTGCTGCAGGTCCAGGTAACTTTTTTTCTCCCATTCTGCGAGTCCTCCAAGCTGCATTTAATTCTCAAAACATTTCCAGAACTTTTCTAATGATGGGAAACTTGTTTATTTCTACTCTTGTTTCTGCTTAAAGTGTGTCCTACTATTGTAAGGCATGTTGGACCAGTTTTCTAGCATATGCTATTTCTCATTTCTTAAAAGCTCTAATTATTCAACTGTCTTGCCATTTTCTTAATTAGGAAAAGTTTTGCTTCCATTAATACCAAATTAATAATTTTGCAATCATCCTAAATTTAGATCATAGAAGTGGAAGTGTAGAGATTCATCATGGAAGTGTAAGATTATTCATATGCTTTTTTTAAAGTGTCAATAGTAGAATCAAGTCTATTAAAAAAAAAAGGAAAAAATCAACTCAACAACACTACAATAAATAAACAAATAAAATGCACTGGTGCATCAATTCTTCACAGATTTGAATAATTTATGATGGGGGGTGGTCCTCAAATAAGCTTAAAGAAAAACAGTTATTTCATAATAATTAGTTTTACAATGAAGTTCATTCAGTTCCTTTTAAAATACATTTAACACTTTTAACACATTCCTTTTTTCATGGTCCTTGATTCAGCCTCTCCTTCCAGCCATCTTTACAGTCATGCAAGCAATTTCCTTCTCCATCCTAAAAACTGTCTCTGCCAATGCTTAAATGCACAGATGCATCATGCACAATATTTTTAAACCATGGAATCATATGGAAAACATAAGGAAAACGTAGTTCACAGATAAAAGGGACGGCATGTAAATCCTTATATTTAATGTTTGTATGTCCTATCTGTATAGATAGAATGGAATAGCTGAAGTTAATCTCTTACAGAGGTTTTCTTTGAAACACTTCAGAGGAAGAACCATGTGTTAAAATGACAGACATAACAGAAGAACTGTTCTAATCTGTTAGTTTTAGCAGAGAGAGTACATAAACAGTAAGAACTCCCTCAGTATTTTCTAAACACAGAGGTTCTCATGGGATTAGTTTTTAATTTGAAGTCACATTATAAGCACAGAGATGTAGACTAAATTAACAATATTAACTAATAAAACTAACAATCACTTTGTCTTATAGTAAAAGGCATAGCAGAGAGCTGTAATTACATGCTCACTAAAGCAGCCAATATGTACTGTAATCGTTAAAATCAAGCTGGACAATTAAAAACCTTCATGGGAGCCTTCAGTTGGCAGAAGATATGGTTATTATATGTGATTTCTTTGTCATGTTTTCTGGAAGGTTATGTCTCTGTGGAATTTGTATCTCTAAGCTTGGAATTTGAGCTGTAATATTTTATTCACTGTCTTATGGATTGCTTTTGTAATCAATGCTGTACAGAATGTTAGTAATCTGATAGTTCATCCTCAGGCACTGGATGAAACTGAAATTTTCTTTTTTTCCTCTTACCTAATTCAGACTAATTTAAAACATTTGTTTTGATCCAAAAGGAATCAATCCTTTGATTTGGTTTAAAAGGGTAAAATTGTAGGATGGCTCATTATTGACTACTTCCTCTGGTATAAGTCTTTTTGAAGATGAAGAAGCAGTGCAGTAACATCCATCTTTTTATCCAGCTTCTAAGTATCAATTGTTTTACTCTATGCACAGGCCACTAGTGATTAGTTATTTTATCTCCATATTGATGTTTTAATAAAGCTTTCACAGTTTCTGTAGCCTATGATTTTGCATTGAAATCATATAAATGAAAAAATCACTATTGATGTGCAAGTAGATCACCCATAGTAAAGGAATTTCCAACCCCACCCCTCTGAAGAAAAGCTCAGCTTCATTTCTTGAGTGGCAGCAATGAAAGAATCAGGGTGATTATCCTTAGAATTCCAGTTCTTTAGGGTTTTTTTAGAATTCTGATATGGTTACCCTAGAAACAACTAAATGTTTTCATAAATAGCCTTTTATCCAAGATCTCAAATAACTTTTCAAACTCTTCATTTTACAGATGGAATAACTTGCTTGAGCTAAAACTAGTTATATCATTACAAAAAAACTCCTTTTGTTCTTAACTTCTAAGACTATCTTACTGGATGATGTAGATAGATGAAGCAAAGGAAATGAAGCTTCAAAAAATCTAAAATGTGTGAGAAAGGATCATCTAATGCTCTGCATGTATTTCCTATATGAAATTACTGCTTTAGCAACTGGAGACTGTCATTATGGCCATATTGTAGGCCAAGAGATAATAGGAAAGGGGGGGGGAAAGAAAATAAAAAGGAAAGAAAAAATATTCTATACAGTGTCGGATCTCTTAAAATCAAAATCAAAACCAAACAATCCTGGATTTTCAATATCCTAATAATTATGGTTCCTAGAACTTAAGAACATCTTTTTGCAACATCATTCTTGTACAGTAGACTATGAAACAATTTTATACTCATCTTTGATACTTTATTCACACAGCTTTCACCACCTACTTGATTTTATAATTATTATATATCTTGGTCCGACAGAGTAATGCTTATTTTCTCTATAAATTTCTATGGGAAGCTACTGGAAAAATAAAGTCCTGTTTGCAAATGAAATTTACAAATAATTTGCAAGTCCTCTCAAAAAGAGAGGACTTTTTGATGCCATGTGTGATATAATTCTCTAGTCATTGCACCTTTTCAAATTTGCAATCTTTTAAAGATTTCAATAGCATTATATTTCTCAACATTGCAATATGTTTTACTTTAAAAGTTGCACATAAAATCTCCCATTATAATATCCAGCTGATGAGAAAGAAGAGATCTGGAATTTATCTTTTTGTAAATCCCGATAGTTTGAAGAGAGTATAAGGACCTCTTTCTCATAGCAAAACAATCATTTTATAAGTTTCATTGAAGGTATTAAAGAATGTGAGTAACAATTCAATAACCAACTTTTGTAAATTTTGATATTTCATGATATGAAGTAGTGTGGTTATATGCATAAATAAGGTATTTGGTGGCCTTTTTGGTACTCTCCTAAATTAGATGAAAATATTTTTGTATTTCTTTTATTACTGCAAACCATTTAAGTGGCTAGAAAATACCATCTATATGATAGTTATTACATGAAACTTCATCATGGTCTCAAAGATAGGTGCTTGATTCTATTGTCATTGCTGTTTCTTTGTCATTTAAGCTCAAATTATTAAATAGGTACAGTGCACTTTCTTCTCTGATGGTCCAATTATTGTTACTATAAAATGGATATTTACATGTATCGAAATATAACAAATTATGTGAAAAGCATATTAACTTGGGAAATTGATTTTGATTATTTTGATAAAGAGTTTTCAAAACACTAGTGACTTGGATTCAAGCATCACACAAATATTTTATGTCCTAGGGGATATACAAAACTAAACCATAGGGAAATGCAACAGCTGGAATTTAGGATCCTTCTTCAGTAAGTTCTGCATATTTTTTTAGTTGTAAGTGTCTCTGAACTGAAAAAAAAATGCATGTGATTGTTTGGAAACCTTGCTGAATCAACATTGTAAATTACTTTGGACTAGCATTAATTTTTTTCCCATTTGAAACCATAATTCATAATTATGGAAAAATTAATTGTTAAATGCACAGTTAAGAAGAGCTGTTAGGCAAACAAACTAGATTTGAGAGACTTTCTGTATTCAGAAAATCTGATTTGTTATGTGAGTTGGACAGAGCAGGAACTCGAACATGACTGTTTAAAAAGGTTTGTGTAAAAAACAGCTGGGTCTGCCTCCCACCTTGATAAATTAGATAGTACACTGATATAACCATTACTTGAGTGTTGTGGTGCACATCTCTCCCAATGCTCTGTACCTGAGTTCCTCCCGTTCTCTCCGGAGTTGGTTCAGCCCCAAGGTCGTTCCCTCCCTTTCTCCACCTCTCAAATTAATCCCACCCCTTCTTCCAGAACCCTCTCTATCAATCCCTGGTTGTCCCAGGGATTGCCATGACCCCTCCCTGGGATTCCTCTCATCTTCAAAGCCCTGTTAGTCAGTTCAGGTTGTATCCACCCCCTCTACTACCCATTGGTTATGGGCTTTGAAAGTCCCTCTCTGCGTTCCTCCCCTGTTGAATTCTGACTGGTCACACTGTTGTGTTCCACCCCTGTTTAAAACCGTGTTCACCCCTGCTTGGGGCTTCTGAACCCTTCAGCAATAAACCAACCCTGCTGGAAGCTCAGACTGAGAGCCTCCCCCTCCTCCTTTACCTGGCCCACTGTCCTAGGTTCCAATGTAAAATTGTGCCCAAGGTATGTATTCCATCTCCATGAGCCGTTGGAGCCAAGGTGGGGCAGTGTTCTCCTTATCTTCTGTTAACGAGCCTAACAATGCCTTGCCACATGACTCATAAATAACTTCCTCAGGGAGTTATCTCTGGTTAATGGGCCATCAAGGACCCACTGCATGACTCATGGAATGAGATCATCCCATTGGGAGATGCTCCACCCAGGGGGAGGAGCCAAGCATTCCCACCTGGATATAATCCAGGGTTTGAGACCTCACAAGCAGCTTTTATCCACTGGACTCCCAGAGGAGACAAGAGCTACCAGATGGAATCACTGCTTTGACAAGAACATCTCATCTGGTTTCACTGGATTCCTGGAGGAAGACTGGACCCTCCTCACCATCACTGGACCCTTCTCTCTCAGGATCATCTCTACTCCAACAGAACCACATCTGCCACTCCAGGAGGACTCACTTTTGGACTGCTTCAAACACCCTGACCAACAGGGTGTCAGGTTGTATTGTTCCATTTATTTTACTTTACCTTTTTTTCCCTCTCTTCTTCTATTAAATTGTATCTCTGACTGGGAGTCTCACTGGTTTTGCTTTCAAACCAGCACACCCACGAAGACGTTGCCTAGCACAGTGTCCTAGAGCTGGTGGCTCTAAGGTTCTGCCTGCAGTAAATCCAATGCCCAGGAGGCTCCCCACTCCTGGCACAGCACCAGTGTGCCACCTGGAGCTAGCCGGACACCGGTGACTCAGGGCGTGCCTCGCCTGAGGGTTGGTTAGAGTATTTCCACAAGCATCTTTCACTGAACACTGCTTTCCCACCTTCAGCGACACCAAATGGATGTGATGTGCACCCCGAAGAGGTTCTCAAAGGTAGATTGGATTTGTGATAAATGTGCCCCCCTGTAGTCACTGCTTGTCATGTTTGGGTTTTCTGAAGTTCTTTCCCAGGGACCTAAACTGGTAAACAAGGTCACACTCTTTAAACTCTCTTGTTTTTCACATTCCTCTCCTAAGGAGGAACCTTGCTTTTTTACCCTTGGTATGACCAATGGTTCAAAGGATCCCACCTCTTAGGTGGGCACATTGTAAAAAGGTATAAAAATAGGTTCTGAGAATAAACCAGCCCCTTTTTAGAGCATCAGCCTTCTGAAATCACGAGTCCACGTCTTTCTTTCGTGTCCAACAGCGACACCCCCCAATTACCCAATAATAAAAGCCAAACAAAATTTAAAAGCAGCAGCAATTTTCATTGAGCAGCTTGACTATACAAAATTGAATACAATAATAAATTGGTTCGGTTAATAATGCATAAGCAGAAATACAAACTGCGGGGTACGGAGCAGGACCTTGGGATCCTGCCTCCTGTACAAACGAGATACCCCCGAGCTGGCCCCTTTAGAGTGTGAGTTTAATGTGTGCCACCAGCCCTCTCCACCTATTTTCGATTCATAACATTTGCATCACTTGTTTGCATCACTGATGTATTAAAAATATGAATATTGACCTAATACCAATATCCAACTGAGACGGACAAAAACTCTCTAACAGTTCAAAGTTAGAAAGTGTGTGTTTATTGCAGCGCTGGGCAGCATGTGGGATAGCTCCCAAAAACATACCGTGCCTTACAGAAAATCACAAAGCCATTTTATTTACAAAACTGTTGAATATCCAAAATACAAATGCATATTCATAACCTTGGTACATCCCATTCCCCGCTTTGTATGGTAATTAGCAAAAAAGCAATTAAGCATGTGTAGTTTGTCCTTTGAAATGGGTCAGTGGTCTCATTCAAGAGGAGTGGGTTTAAAATGAGGAAGTAAAATGACTCTTCATCACCCTGAACTTTCTGCCTGTTCAATGCAAATGGTGACAAATGGGTGTTGGTAGGACTCCCATTTCCTTAGGTACAGTGACTTTCAATAAGTTTCAGGACTGGGGAGTCTCTGCAATTGTCCTGTGTCCCTAAACCTATTTATCAGGTTCCCTATTTATTGTTGCAAGCACAGCTAAGCAAACATAAAGTTGACAAGCAATCAGTTATTTGGAAAAAGTTAACTCAAGCCCAGTCTTCCTTAGCTAACTACAAAGCTTTTAATTCACTTCAACAACCATAAGGCTTATTTCTAACTAAAATCTTAATTTATTTAAAATTCTATGTTCTTTAAAGTCTATGTCTCATCACCACCTTTACTACGAATGCTTCATCATCTCTTTTAGGGGGTCGTGCCACCTTTTGGGGGTCTTCTTGATGAAGGCTCATCCTCTTCATCACGTGCCTTCACTGCTAGCTCTGGGGGACAGAAATCTGCCTCTAGTAAATTCTCTTCACTGCTTCAACGGGAATTTGGTTTTGCTGGTAGCCAGAATTGCACTTCAAGCATGCCAGGGAAAATGCTAAAGTGCATCATGAATCTGAGGTTCTTAAAATTAAACTAATTATGCTCATGCGTATTTAGCTACCTCTTTAGTTACACATGTGTATTAAGCTTGTATTATATTAGGAAATACCAAGTTTGAACATTTCGACAATAAATCTCATATAATTAAGTTTTCTTGGAGTTTCCCCAACTTTCCCCATTTCACAGACAAATTTAGCCAATCTTATCTGAGTTTTTTCCTGCATCTCATGAACATCTGCGGGGGGGGGGGATGACCCCCTCCCTCTCCTCTTTGCACCACTGGTTTGAAGTTTTCTCCTCCCAACACTGGTTACTACTTGTTACTACTTTGTTATTTTAAAGTATTGGTTACTGTTTCAATTTTATCAGCACGAATCCTACCTATTTACCACGGGTTGAAGAAGCCAGTTTCTAGCATGTGTTTTGAACTGACTGATTAATCAGTTGTCTGTGGTACTTCTCTTAAATTTAAAAAGAACTAGTCACTTTATACATGTGAAAAAGAAGTTATTAATAACTCCAGCCACTGGATTTGAGTACAAAAATATTTAAATTTAACTATATGTCAGGTCCGTTTCATTTTTCTTCTAATGCTTTGGTCATTTCATGGTGAATCCCACAGACACAAGAATAGTATTCATATTATCAAAACAAGCATATGACAACTGAACTGGCATTTCTGAGAGGATATTTATCTACTGTTTGAAAAAGGATAAATACCAAATTAAATGCTAAAGAACATGTCTCTGCTGTATGCCTGATGGATTTTTCTATTATTTAGACATCTAAGGTTGTTGCCAATTGATCTGATCCC
Source organism: Phylloscopus collybita (assembly GCA_027886175.1). Classification (NCBI taxonomy): domain Eukaryota; kingdom Metazoa; phylum Chordata; class Aves; order Passeriformes; family Phylloscopidae; genus Phylloscopus; species Phylloscopus collybita. Next base: position 3,303,701 of record JAJNNQ010000086.1, on the reverse strand, counting down.
TAATCAAGAACCCTGGTTTCTTTTCAGTTTAGTATTTTGATAAGAGGTTTGAGTCCCAATTTTCATCTCATCTCATTATTTCATCTGTCTATAGTACTCTTAAATCAGTATCTGACTGAGGTAATCAGTACAGCTGTAGAGTCCTTTAGATTCTTATTTTTCTCAGAATGATCCACACTAGCTCCTTTTGATTAAGATGTCACTGAAGTCACTTCCTATTTGTAGTAGAAGAGTGACCAAGCAGATAGTTTTGAATGAATAAACAATTTTATCATCAGGACTACAATGGTCTTCAGGACGACCATCTACATTATTAAACAATTTAAAATTTTGCCTCCCTTCTATTTAAGTACTGTCAAATGGCCATTTCACCATCTTCCTTGAACACTTATCTGTGTTAATTGGGCCTTCATGCCTAATGATTTAAGCTTCTTGGGTTGCCCTCACTGCTGGCTCTGTGGGACAGAAATCTGCCTCTAGTAAATTCTCTTCACTGCTTCGGGAATTTGGTTTTGCTGGTAGCCAGAATTGCACTTCAAGCATGCCAGGGAAAATGCTAAAGTGCATCATGAATCTGAGGTTCTTAAAATTAAACTTGCAGTTTCTTGATTCACTGCTCATGATAAACAGGAGTGCGTGCTGATAGCCAGATCTCTTGATCTCAGTCTATGCTCAAGATATTCTTCTTGCACTGAAGATGCATCTGTAACACCAGCACATAGCTTCTGGCCTCCTCTGAGGACCCCAAGTAGTGCATGGGATCTGAAGAGATAAATGTATTTATAGGCTCCTCAACTGTGATAGCAATGATGAAGTCGGGCTCATACTCCCACCACAGACAGTTCTCAAGTTCCTTGAATGATGTATGGATATTAAGCCAGTGAATGCTGATAGTTATAGACAAAAATCAAGATGAGGAAAGGTGAAATCTAGTTAGAAGTGTCTCCCGGACTTTATTCTATTTACATGGTCAGGAATCAGTGCAGTCATACTTGCAAAGATCTGTGTGTGACAGGGCAAGATCAGGACACTGACAAAACGTAGAACGTGTATTTGATACTAAAACTGAAAACAAAGAAATAGAAGGGAAATAAAACAAAAAGCACAATTAAGAACTGTTGTTATAAAAATAAAAAGAAATAGCTTGGCAAAATTTAAGAGATTTTCTTTTGCTGGCATCTACTAATCATTGATAATAAGGGGACTATTTCACTATTAATTCACTATCTCAGTTATTTTGAAAAATTATTGTTTGATTTCCAGTTGTAAATTGCTTTATTGTGTGACAGTTAACAGAAAGGAATGACAACAACCTTAAATCCTATTTTCTTTTTCTTCTATTATTTCCTATGTTACTATCGTTATACATTGGTTTTATGTGCAATGAAAAAGTGACTAAAGCATTATTAGGCTTTACTTTTATTTGTACAACCACAAAAGGCAGAAGAAAAATCTTTGAAATGCAGGTTTGATATACAAATTTCTCCTTTGCTTGCACTTCCATTGTGTTCTTTAAGCAGTTGCCTCTTTCTTAGATAATTCTGTCTCTCTCTCTCTCTCTGGTCAACTTGTTGAGTTTATATGCTGTATAAAATCAGAAACTATTGCAGTAAAAACACCTTATTAACTTTACAATGTTGCTTTCCTCTGGCACTTTACTGATATATTTGACTCAGCACTATAAAACAAAAGCATTACAATGATTCAAGAAATGTCCTCCTCTTCTTTTTGCATATTATTGCTTTAGTTTTTTTGAGTATGAAGATTTTAGGCTACAATACTAAAAAACTTTGACTGTCAAAACATTTCAGCAAGTCAGAAGTTTTTTCTTTGGGCATAGTTTTTTCAGTTTTAACTACAGCCAAAATATGCATTATGCATATCAGGTACTTTTGCTAGTTAAAACCAGTAGTATTTAGCTCTAATCTTCTTACAGAGAATCTGAAATAATCATATATGGGTAACACTTCAAATGTAATGGAGCTATTTTAAGCCCTGGGATCAGGTAATACTACTGTTGTATTGAGATGATGAAGTAGAAATAGATTTAAAACATTCTTTTTAAAGAAAAAAAATTTAGCAGCATATCCTTTCTATATTTTTAAAGTCTATTTTCCCCTTGAAGTGGACTGATCTTAACCCAGCTCAAACTCATTAACTGTGTATTCCAAGACCATGGAATATGGTTCATGGTCAGAATTTTTATCTGGATTGGTAAAACTGATTTTTTCTTTTTTTTTTCCTTTTTTTTTCTCCCCAAAATAGAGGAATTAAACTGTTGTAATGCATTCTTATCAGCTATGACAACTGCAAACTCTGACTATAAAGGGTTTTTTTTCCTACCCAGTATGAGAAGAAAAAAGCAAACTTTCAGCAATAGGGTTCTGTTTTATTATAAAGATGTGACTGGAAGGTTAATATAATATCTTACTAGTTATTATTTATTTTTAGTGGTATATTTTTATGTAAAGGAAGAATGGTTTTGAAACTGTGAAAATAATCTGGGTTTATGGGGCTAAGGATTCCATGTTTCTAAAAATTTCAGGTTAGGTTTTTTGTACAGAGGTGCTGGTCATGCTAAGGTCTCCTAAACACACTGGGGATACAAGCTTCTATTCATATCACTTCAGGCTAGCAGACAGAGACAGGTTTATAAACATTCTGAAATTGCAGAATTTTTTATTAAGCTATAATGCACTCAAAAGCACACTTGTTTGTCTGATGCATACTGCAGAAAGAAGCCTTGTTTATGTGTGCATGCACATTCAGTAAATGGCAAACAGTAGTTTAAATATCTTAACTAACTGAAAATGTAATTATATGTGTCTAATTTCCTGCAGTGAAAAACAATGCCCCCTGCAGTCTAAATAAAAATTCGACTTAACAAGACAAAAGGCACATTCTTGACTCTCAATCACCTTTATTTAAAGGTGTCTCCTGATTGTTACTTCTGTTTTGATGAAAGATTAGCATATTTTATGTTGTTCCCTTTCTCATCTTTCCCTTCAATCTCCTTCATTCTGTTTAGTCTGAGTGTACAGGGCAGAAGGTATAAGAGATTTTGATAGATACATCTACAATATTTTGGACAACCAAAGTTTCCCTCTGCTGTGTTCAGTTTGATTCTAAACATAATCTGACACTCTGAACCAGAGATACATTTAGTGCAGCCCTACTTAAAAATGAAAGCAATTGTATATGACTATGCTGCCAATTTTAGCAGTTAGCTGATGGGAGCATCTAATTTTTCTCTAATTTGTCAGAGAACAAAACTTTATGTGTACTTCTAAGCAAAGTATTTATTTCTGTATATCAACGTGCATCATAATTCTCAGCCACAGAGAATTCAAGTCGACAATGAAACACTGGTACATCAGACACATGAGGAGGAATGGCATGACAAATGCTCTGTGTGTAATGTTTTGCTAATTCTTCAGGGCATCTGTCAGTATCTGATTTTTTCCTGGAGATTAATTTTAAAATGGTACTTTATTCCTTTTGTGGTACCATATAAGTACCTAAAAAGACATTCTCAATGCTGCAAAAAGATCACAATGTAATAGCAGCCAGAGATGAAGAAGATAAGGCTACAAACAACATGACAACTGAGGTGGGAAGGGTAGTTATTTGATTTCTTGCCACAGGTTATATTTATTGAAAGCTGACAACCAGTCACCTAAGGATTTCTTAAAATGGGATTTTAAGAATCAGAATCATTAATTTTTGCATTTCTGTGAGATTTTACATGAGTGAAAACCAATATAAATTCTAGTCTTAGGAGTTACCATGGGAGTGAATGTGAAAATTTTTCCCCTGCTTTTTTGGAAGTTCTTTATTGGATAGCAAAACTTTGTCTTATTTTACTTTCATGGCACAAGGATTCTCAGGTGTGAAAATAATTCATCAACTGAGAAAAAAGAATGAACTACTCTCCCCAGGTCCTAGAGAGGCGTGTTTATTTAAGAATTGTACTTACACTCCTTCTTGTTCACCAAAGCCTGTACAATGTATGAATCTTCAGCTAGGTCCTGTCTAATTAACAGATCCTTCTTATGCCATATAAAGAATGAATAAGCACTACTCAAAATTTACACTTGTCCAGAAACAAACAATCAAACAAACAAACAAAATATAACTGAAATAGATACCTCTTCTTCTCAGAGAAATTTGAGTCATATATTCATCTTCCCTTACAGGAGGCTAGGGGAAATATAAAAAAAAAGATATCCTCAGGCCATATGAGATCTCTCCCATGGTGTTTTGATGCCGAAAATATCTGGCTGCATCTGAAGATTTTCTGTGACACAGGAAAATAAATTTGGAAAGGTGCTCAACACTTGTACAATTGGAACATCAAATCTGGGCAACTGATAATTCCTTAAATGATCAGACAATCACTCCAAAATGAGAAAGCCTTTTTTGTCTTTCCAAGTTATTTTATGTTCTTTTCCCATCAAACAATCCAGAATAATCTCTAGGGTTTTGGTACTGGGATAGCCAGGACAGCTTTGATGTCTGATACACAGGAAAAGTCTTGAAAGTGTTTTTATAAATTTAAAGGGATGTGGTGTTGGTGGTGGGGTTTTTTTGTTTGTTTGTTTGTTTGTTTGTTTAGTGTTGGGGATTTTTGGGGGGGAACTGAATTGGGGGTTTTGGTCACTGTAGGGTTTTTTCCTGTTTGAAAATCATCTTTAAAGGAAAAAGAATGTCTACGCTTTAGTTCAGTTCCACTCATGAATCTGTATGAAATAACAAAAGCTTGTTAGCACTGGCTTTCAGTGAGTGTACACACAAATAAAATGTCCAACAGTACTCCCTGGCTGCTCTGTGTTCAGCGTGGTTCTTTTAGAAGCAACCTTGTGTAAAACCAATATCTCTGATGAACCTTTGTGTAAAAGCATCAGTGCAGATAAAGTATGGAAATAATAAGCAAAAAGCTAGCCACTAATACAGATTATAAAAGAAATAATAATCAGCATTTCACCTTCTATTTGTCTGTCTCTGTATAATCTACTCAGAGGATTTTAACATTCCCTTATTTTATTTCTAGATTTTTACTTGAGATCAATTATTGCTTGAGTTTTTCATGCTCCTAAATAGCATTGATATAATTTAATGCAAATATGCAACAGACATAAAGCAAATGATTTTACATTTATCTGAGGATACAAAAAGTCTGAGTCAGAAATATCATGTTGATCAATTCCATTTGCAGCAGGTAAGAAACCAAATATACACCCATCCTTTTTCTTTGCTCCTAGTTAGTAAGCAAATATTTAAGTCAGTGCATTTCATACATGTTTCCCAGCAAACACATTTTATTTCAGTGCTAAATTTTAGAAGTTTGCTTTGGGTAAACACATCACTTTTACTGATAGTACAATTTTATAGTTTAGTTTGGATGCTACATTTGTTCCATAAAGGAACCATGATTTACAGCATTTTCTTGCATTTATTTTACTGACCATTTTTCAAATGGTGTAACATCTTCTGTATTCATTAATATTTTCAATGGATTTATGTAGATTAGCACTAGTAGAGGAGAAATAAAATGTTTATACTTTACGCATCACACTGTAAAATGGTCGAAAGCAAGATAGTTCTGTGTTTTGTTAAGGAGAGCAGCTTAGGCATCTGTAAATTTACTTGTAATGTGGTATGGCTAATAAATACAGTCCTATAACAATGAAATTCATTTTGCAAAAATTATAGCATTTACAGCCAGAATCATCTGGTTACAAATCAGAATTTGATGTTTTCTACTTACACACTTTGTTATTAAAACTGATCTTGGTGTTACAATGTTGCAATGCTTCTATTGTTATCTGAGGTTTTAGAGGCGATTCTACACGATATCATAACAAAACTGAAGTATTTAGAAAGATTTTTGATACACAGTATTCCAGAGAAAGGCTGTTTGTTGCATTTGTTTGTTTGTTCCTTTTTTGTTTATTTTGGGTTTAAAATAAAACTTCCAGGGCATAAGCAAAAACAAATTTCAAATATTACACTTTAATCTGCACATGCAATAGACAAAACAGTCTTAATAATTATCTCAGCTTTCCTCTCAAGCCTAGACAGGTTGTCTTGCCAGCCATTCTAACTCTAAGGCAATCAGGAACATTTTGCTATCTAATCTTCTGGCCAGAAAAAAACTTAGCATTACTGTTTCCAAGTATTGTAGCTATATAATTCCTTCTTTCCTTGTAGGATCAGTGAAAGCAAATTTTGCATTATTTTATATTTTTACTTGACTTTTTATTCCTTCCTTAGTGTTCTTATGACTTATTTTTTATTTATTCTGCTGTACTTCAGAGGCTGTCTCTCCATTTACAGAACTTAATACATTCAACCTCTTCAATTCACTGCTGTGTGCATGTCCTTAGTGGACTTCTTCACTCCTCCTTGGTCAAGTGTCTCCTCTTGTCTGAAGCTCACCTGGAAATTCAGTGCAGCAGATAAGAACTGATGTATAACAGAAGAAGGACTTCTGCTGAGGGAACCCACTTCTGTGTTCTTAGCATAGAGTGCTCGGCCACCAGTGTGCTGGCATTCCAACCCAGATCTATTTAGTTGTAATTGTTAGTGTGATCTTACCACAATTAGAGTGTTTCTGCCATACCCAATTCTTCTTACCCATTGCTGCCCTGAAGGGATGAGGTAACCTGGAGAATGAGATGGTAGACTAGGGAGAGAGTAAAGAAGATGTTTGCAAGAGTTGTTCTCATGAAGTGCTTGTTCATTTTATCTTTCAATGCCAGAATTGGATTATCAATTTGTAAATGCATAAATTGATTATTTGAAGTTCCCTCTAGGTATTTAAGCTTTAGCCCATGACAGCTGTATGCAAAAATAATGTGCTATTTGTCCAAGAATTGCTGAGAAGTCTTCTTCACTGGCTTTATTTTTCAATTAATCAACCTTTTGATAATTGATTGTAAATGTAATTACTAGATGTTATAAACATCTATGGGCTGCAGGAACACACAGTATAATGGAGTATGAACACATCAGCAGAAGGGAAATACAAAAGATTACAATCAATGTACTTGTCATCTGGAATTCTCAACAGATACTCTATTATTTGAAACTTCAGTCAATCAGCTGCTAGACCTGTGACAATACACTTTAAAAATGCCATAATTTTCTATCTATATGTCTGTGGAAGATAAAGACTGGAAAAAGGAATTCCTAACAGAAAACACAGGAAATACATTTTCAATAGAGTCAACAAGCAAAAGATGAAAGCAAGGGAAATAGCTCTTTTCATCTGGTTGTCCAGGGTGATGCGAGGAGACCTGCTGCAGAGCCCAGAGGTCACAAAATCATAGAGAGACACTCCACATACCCTTACCAGTTAGTGTGATTGACAAGGTTAGGTTTTTCTTTCTCCCTTATCATTAGACTGAAAGATTTGTGTCTATGTTGTTGTTTATGACTTCCTCTATTTCTGAAATTTTTTTTCTGTGGAAAAGGCCCTTGACCACTTAACCTTAAAGGACCAGCCACTCTCCTTCCATATATCCCTATATGAACCACTGCAATTTTTAGAGCTCTGCATCACAGGGCAGATACTGACAGAAGAACTTATTGAAGTCAATTTCTTTTTTTTTTTTTTTTTTGAGTTGCTAATAGTAGTGAGAGGCTAGACCATATGACTCACTTGTGGTCCCTTCCAACCTTACCCATTCTGTTTGATTCTGTGAATTTTAAGGATATCAATTAACTTTGTCATTTTGTGCTGAAATTCTTCCTTAAAATATTTCAGAAGTCTCAGGCTTTCTGTGCAGTCAAGCAGAAATTTTTAAGTATATAATCATGAGGAGTTTTCAAAGTCAAGCAACCAGCAAAATTTGAAATGTAATTCTTTATTTACACTTGCATTTTTACTAGAGTTGTATTTAGCCAGACTGGAGAATAAATATTGGAAAGAATAAATTGAATTCACTGCATTATTTTCACTCACAATTTAAATGATCCATATATACTTTCATTATTTAGCTTTGGTTTTCAGGGCTGTGGGTGATTTTCAGTGTGAATTTCTGATGTTCTTCGTATTGCTACTGGCTAACAACATTCTGTTACTGAAGGATAAGCATCCAGTGTTGAGTACATTGGCTTACTCTAACAGAACTCTGTGTGATAGAACTTATAATCAAATCAGAGATAATTGAAGTATGTAATGGTGTTGCTGCTCTTGCTAATAAATTCACACAGTCTTTAAAATTAGCAAACAATGCAGTCTGTAATAATAGACCTAGTATTGTTCTCACCTTTAAAGGTATCTACTCAACTTTTAGGAAGTTCATTGAGTTCTATTTGCTTCTGCAAACGGTTGTGCCATTTGAAGTTGTGACTCGTAGCTCCTGGTTTCCAGAGCCCACTTTGGGCACTTTGGAACAAATTAATAACCCTATTAACTACTTAACTCCTTAATCTAATATGGCCAACTTTACATGGAACTGGATAAATGGCAACTGCATTGTCCTTCTTGTGTGCCCTCTTGGCAGCTGATTCCTGCTTGCAACTGATTCTGAAGTTATTTTTGCTATTATATTTTGCTATTCCCTCCAGCTATGATTATATCTTGGCTTCTAGTTAGGTTCCTAGCACTTGCTTACAAACAAGAACATGTTCAAGTTGAGAGAGCTGGAAAACAATCTAATTTCTTACTAAATTAATATGTATAATTAAAACATTTTCAGAGCAGTTAAGTAGTTGGTCTGGTACTGTATTTCCACTTTGCTACTTGAAAAGATCACCTAAGATTTTAATCTTGCTAAGCAGTTAAGTTGAAGATCCCACTAGCAGAGGAAGCTGCTATCGTATTTCTATACATTAAAAAAAAAAAAAAAGAGGTTTGTATGTGGCTGATATTTCAGACACTAGAGAGAGCCAAAACTGAGTTTGGTTTCGAAACTAATGAGGAACATTAAAAAAACCCACTTTCTTAGTAGAAAATAGAGAGAATTCTAACTCATTTTAAAGTTCAGAAGGAACAGAGCCATATGAATAGGTGAAATAGTATAAATCCTTTCTGTAAAGAATGCTGTGGGCCATAATAAGAAAGGACTGCAGTTCGGAAGGAAGACTATGAAAAATAAAGCAGGGTTGAAGACTATATATATATATATATATATATATATATATATATATATATATGAAAACCTCTGAGAGATCTCATTGATTTGTGGATTTTTTTGACAGAGGTTTAGAAAATATTTTCTATTACATACGTCAAATCTAAACAGTCCCACTACCCTTGGTACTTGAAAGCTGATTTTAAAAACACACCAGAAATTAAATAATCATACATATATACGTGTGACTGGAGATGGATGTGCTGCCTGAAGCTTCAAGTTCACTCAAAGGTGGAATAAATGAGACCCTCTTCATCTGAACTTCAGCTCTGAGTTAACTCTGAGAAGTATGGGAGACCTAGAATTGAACTTTGTGTAGCATTCTTGTACAGATCAAGAGTTACCTTGTTTTCACTAAATGATATTAAGAACAAACATATTTAAAACAGAGAATAAATAGAGTATACTGGTTAAGTTGAAATATGCCTCAATGTGGAGTATTACGTTGACAAATCACTTTGTAGGCAACTAGGAGGAGTAAGTTCAACTGTATTCAGTAAGGCTAAATGGTTTTGTATTCTAAATCTTCAAGTATAAGACGATGTGTAAGAGGACAAACTTGCCCATATTAGAGCATTGTGGTCACTAATGTTAATGAGACTTTATGCCTCCTTGTGGAGGTATTCATAATGCCTCAAGGGCAGATAACTGTTCTTTACAACATTATGGTAAGCTTTTATCTTCTAGAAATTGTTAAAAATATTTACAGAAAAAGTTTATAACATAAACTATTTACTCAGTTTCTGCCTTTTTGGAATTCCTGCCAACACATGCACGCATCTGTTTATGATCTGAATGTCTAAAACCACATACAGGCTCATTAGAATTATGTCCAGTGCCTATGTTTACCAATTTGTTGATTAAATGAATGAGCAGATATTAAAAAAATCCAGTTATTCTAAAATGCTTGTTGAAGTCAGAAGAAAGTGAAACAGACAATTCTTCCTCCCCTCGTGAAAATATCCACATAGATATTTAGAATCATTACACTTGACATTTAGAACAGAGTGACACCTCTAGAAAAATAAAATTTTGATTAACCTACTTTACTGTGGCTTTTTGCCTGTTGGGTCAAATGAAACTGCCACAGAGAATCATCTTTTTCTTTCTTTTCTTGTGGCTGATTTTAAAAATCCATGTGTTAAGAGGGATAGTAGAAAATAATATTCTCAGCCAAGAAAACAAAGCAGCATTCTTGTGCATCTCATCCCAAGATGTTGATGGGTGTTAGCACAGCCTGACATTAGACCAGAAATGATCACAGGTGCTCGGCTCCTCTGAGAAGCCAAGTCAAAGATTTCTTTGATAGCCCTGTGGCTCTCTTAGCAACTATGTCACATGGAATGTCTTTTGTTGCAAATCCTGTATATGAGGTGAGAGTAAGGTATTAGAATATTTCTTTACAAAACTTTCCCCGAAACCATTGTTCATACTATTGTAAGGGATAAAGAAAGCAAAGAAAATAATGACCTGCCCACTACCTGTGAATACAGCACAGACTAGAGGAACACAAGGATATATTAAAGTTTGCAAGATCTTTAGAAAGCCATTAGTCCTGTTGTTCAGTGACATAAATGAAACTTGGGTGCTTTTGATTAGGTTTTGCTCTAAAAGAAGCTGGGAAGCAGGCACTAGAGTACACAATACCTGGTGGTGGGTTTCAAAACATTGAATATTTCAGAGAAGCATCTAGTACAAATATAAGGTAAATTCTGATGCTGAAGAAAATGTTAAATATCCTCATTTATTTCCATTTTTTTTCCTATGTTTTACTAGTAAGATATGGGCTTTTTAGCCATTTTTTTCCCATCATGGAGCTGCTGTATAATCTATTTAATAATGGATTTTGCTCTTTTTTTAATTTTTTTGGTGGAGAGATGGGTAGCCTGTATAAGAATGACACAATTTTTTTTTTTTTTTTTTTTTTAAGGAGGAATACAGAATCAGACTATTATTCCAGTTCCATATTCTGTTAAAAAGGTAAAAAGAATGACAGAAATTACTTGTGGCTCTGAGGTGCCTATGTAATTGATATAGACCAATCCAGTAGTTTCCTACTGGATGTTAGTTCTCATGTGGCCATTACAGCAGTTTTCCAAATGGGCTAGGTAAAGTAAGCACTTTATGATGTCATTTGCCTTCTTTTTATGTGTTTTTTTTGTTTGTTTGTTTCTTTGGGGTTTTTTTTAGTTGTGTTTTTTTGGGGGGTTTTTTGTTTTGTTTTGTTTTTTGTTTTGTTTTGTTTTGTTGGGGTTTTTTTGTTTTTTTTTTTGTTTTGGGAGATGTCACATTACAATAAGTAGCAACTTAAAATTAGCAGATACTGAAGAATAAGCAAGGTTTATTACAAGAAGTTACAGTACCATCAGGCTGTTCTAGTCCCATCCTCATTTTGGGACTGTGAAAAGAAATATCCTGCTGGTGCATTGATTTTCTAGAAATCAGAGACATCATGTCTTCTTTCAGTATAGAGGCCTGACAAACACCAGAAGAATTAATTCTTTTTGAAAGTTGTAAATTTAAAGTAAAAACAAATTTCTTCAGTTAGACTTTGTATGCTTTGCACCAGAAAGTCAACGGGATGTTTACTTTTCTTTGGTAAAAAACAAACAAAATAATTTCACAGAATTATAGAATATGCTGATTTGGAAGGGACCCACACTTTCTTAAGTAGCACAAACCAGAAAAGTTTGCTATGTATGCATATTTCCTTTAATGTGCAAAGATGATCAAAGACATTTTTTTTGAAAATGTTGCTTTTAAAAAATGCTGACTTGCAGTATGCAAATCAGTATCTTTTCCTTGGGAAGGTGAATTGCTAGCTTAGACAAAAAATAACAGTTCAGCTTTTTACTTGGCATCTTCAGTATTTGTGGAAATTTACTTCAAAATGGGCAGCAACCCATTGTGCCTACACTGAGATACACTCTGCTTGTTGCCTGCAGGACAGTGGCACTGTTAGAAATACAATGTGGATTCTACTGCTCTGCTCTTACTGAAGAAAATGTTAGGAAGTCCTTAACATTCATAAGTAAAGCTGAGACTTTTAAATCGGGCTTTTTTTTCCTTGCTAGATACCTTTTTTATCAAGTAAGTAATAGCATGTGCCATCAGAATGTACCGCACCACTGCTTGGGATGATTGGTATTTAGGTCCCTAATTTTAATCTTGTCACACAAAACACTCACATAAACACACATTACATTTCAGAAGCCTGCTTATTTGTTGGTTGGTTGGTTGGTTTGGTTTGGTTGGGGTTTCGTTGTTGTTTTGTTTGCTTACTTTTCATCAAAGCCGTAATACTAAGAAATATTTCTGTAGCAATGGGGAACAAAGATATACCAACCTCCTTGTTGCTCCGAAGAAGATTGTTTATTGTAACAAAACAAGTCTTTTCATACCCTAAACTTACCCGGACTTAACTGAGCGTAACCAAAACAAGCTCTCATTGTCTGCCTGCCACTGTGGGGTCATTATCCAATGATACGTCCCTTTATCCCTTTATCTCAGCTCTCAGATCATACGGTGCCCATATGTCTCTGTTGTTTCGTGTATCTTTCTCTGCCCAGCCTGGTGTTCAGCTTGGGCCCCCAGCTGCTCTGATACGCTTCAACAGTACCTGTTGGTGAGATCTTGGCTCTGCAGGCAGATCGACTCACACTGTCATGGCTGTGATTAGAAAGAGGGGACTCTCTGAGGCTTTCAGGGAACAGAGGTTTTATTCAGGGGGTCAGGGGATCCCCCAGCCTCAGTCTGGTGCCTCCAGAGAGACCCTGAACCTCGGGCTGCAGGGCGTTTTTGTTCAGGACAGTTCAAGGGGTGGATACAAAGTGTATAAACCAATAAAACAATCTAAACAATACATGCCAGCTAGATTACTTAAACACTAACAAATCCAAGATAAATTTGGGAGTGGTCTCAAAGAGTTCTGCCAACCAGTGTCCAAAACTCTCGGACCTTGAAGATAAAAATTCTGTGATGGACAGAGGGAAAAATCATGCATGAAACAGAAATAAAACAGGGAAAAGAACCAATAGGAAGAAATCTCCAAGCAGAGACTGAGGTTGTCTTAGAAACTCTTATCAAACTATGATAAGGATACATCCTGGGACAAGAGGCCTTTTCAAGGTATCTACTATACTAAAATTACAAATCAAAAAACTATACTATGTTCCTAACTAAAACTTATAAAAAATTTCTTGCAAACCCACATGTCTCCCCAACCAATCACCGCCTCAAGCATCAGCCAATCTCCATCTGCAGCTGAACCCTTCCCAGAGTGCTTTTCAGTGAACAAAAGTGAACCTTTATTCTTATTTCCCACACTTCCAGAAGTTTACAGAGCAGTTCCTGAATCAAGAGCCTGTCCTTAGGAATATCTTTGTAGGACAGGACACACATCACGCGCTGATGAATGACACTGTAAGCATGACTGTAGGCCCTGAGTGAGGTCTCCAAGAAGTCTGTAAGAAGTCTGTAAAAATCCATTGAGAATGGATGTGCTGGATCTGGTTAGGATCAAGAAAATTTTCTTCACAGCAGCCTGCAGCATGTTATGCTTTTGGACCACAACACCAAAACAATGTTGGTAGTACACCAAAGTTTAAAGAACTGCTGAACAGCTCTTGGACAACATCTCTGGTTCTCACTGTGGCTCCACCAGTGAGTAGCCTGGGTGTGAGCAAAAACCCAGGAGATTACAGAGCCAGGACAGCTGAACCAAGCTAACCAAAAAGATATTCAAGTCTTGCCCAGCAATGAAACCAGAGTGGAAGTTTTTGCAAAATAACTATTGCCTGGGGACTGACTGGGCATCAGTGTGCTGGTGGTGATTGATGGCTTTTTCATCACTTGAGGGTTTGGGGGTTTTTTCCCCTTTTATTTATTAAGTATTAAGCAGTCACTTGCTTCACAGGTTCTCCAGCATTTGCCCTTCCTGTACCTCCCCCATAATACTGAGACAGATTGAATGATTTAATGAGTGGGTGAGTGCTGACTTATTTACCACCTAGCTCTCACTCTAGCTTGTTCTCTTTTAGCACCATGGTTACACCTGTCTTTCTATGAAGTGGCTCAGTTTCAAACAAAAACGTGCAGAGTGATCTACTTATTTTGCACCCTAGAAGACCCCTCTGCAACTGGAAATGGGTTGAGCTTACTTCATGTTCAAATGAACTTAGAAATCAAATTATTACATGTGACCTTCAGCTTTGTTTCTTAGTATAAAATGATTTTGTTTGTCTTTCATACATGCTCTGACCTGAACTCTGCATTATCTGGATTTATTAAATAACTTTAGGTAAACTTTAGGTAGGCAGGGATTTAGATTGAATTTTATTTCTTAGTAGTGAATTGAAACAGCTATGAGTCTATGAAACAGCTATGGGCATCTGCCAAGGTGACCAAGGTCCGACACTTGTGTTTTAAATCTGAGATGCTTTGATGTAGCCAAATGGAACAGTTCTCAGGGCTTGACATCTCCTTTTTAACGTTCAGAAGTGGGCAATGCAAAGTCACCAGTCACAACCTAATACTGTTTAATCCATTTGAATCATGATTAAATGTCTCCAGTTAATTTTATTTGGCTTTTTATATAAGTTTATCATTTGATATCTTCCAAAATAACTCCTGGTATCTCATTCACATGTGAAACAATTTTCCAGATACCTTTTGAAATCAGAATCCTGAAACTAGCTCTCAGGCTATGAGTGGGGCTAGCTACTAGGTAACTAGCACTTCATGCTTGTACTGCAGGAAGTGTTTTCCTTTTGAATAAACAGCTAATGTCAAGCAATTTGTTCTGAGTTGAGTACATCTCTACGTAAGTCATCTTACTGTGCTGACTGACCTCTGCTCCTTTTTATAACAGGAAGTCTTAAACTTTCTACTCTTTCGAAATTCTTTGGGGTTTTATGAGGTTCATTTCTAAACAGTATTATGTTATGTTGATGTAAGGGCTTTCTTGCCCCAAGGGACTGGTTTCTGTAATCTACTTATGACTCTAAGTATGGATAAGTATAGGAGCTGATGGGACTTTTCCAAGCGTCTTGTTCATATAACTGTGAGAAGCCACTTTAATCTCGATTTTTGTCTCAGCGCTGGTTGTTAGAGGCATGTGGGGCGGGCTTGCACATGTGCCAGCTGCAGGAGTGGACTAGGAGCAGATGGAAGAAAGCCTTGTCTCTGGGAGACTTTGCCTGGCAGCCAGTTCGTGTCTGGCATGGGACAGGCAGGCAGCAGGAGATCCATCACCAGGGACACTGCACCCTCCAGAGGGGTTCTCCAACCAGATGGAAAAAGGTCTCCACCCACGGACTGCAGTGGGACACTGGGCTGCCCAATGGTCTCCTGACAGCAGGCACACCTTGGGAGGAGACAGGGGGCATAAAAATAACTGAGTCACAAGCTCCAGGCCTTTTTTGAGTCAGGCTTCTAGAGTCACGGCTTTCGAAGTTGGGGGTTTTGGTCTTGTCTTTTTGCCCAGGCTTGAGGTCTGCTTCTTACTCTGGCTCTAGCCTGTTTTTTGTCCCTTTTTTGCCCCGGCCCCGGCCTGCTTTTTGGCTCTTCTGCCCTCGCTGGCCCTTGCTCTC
This sequence comes from Phylloscopus collybita, assembly GCA_027886175.1. Lineage (NCBI taxonomy): Eukaryota > Metazoa > Chordata > Aves > Passeriformes > Phylloscopidae > Phylloscopus > Phylloscopus collybita. The sequence continues at coordinate 3,287,971 of JAJNNQ010000086.1, read as the reverse complement.
CCTCACGTACTCGCCCTCCCGCTCGCTGGGCGCTTGGCTGGACCCCGGCTGACCTCCGAGCCCTGTGTGCAGCCGCTGTCCTGCCCTACCCCGCCTGTCCCAGCCGCCTCATGTCCTGCCTCCCTGTGCTCCTGACCGACCCCCTGCCTGCTTCATCCCTGCCTTCCTGCCTGCCTCTAACCCTGCTTCGCCGACCCAGCCCGCCGCCACGATGCCCACCGCAATCCTGCGCAGCCTCCCGGCCCCGCTCAGCCCGAGCACCGCCTCCCTCAGCCCGGGAGCCGCCTCCCTCAGCCCGAGCACCGCCTCCCTCAGCCCGGGTGCCTCCTCCCTTAGCCCGGGTGCCGCCTCCCTCAGCCCGGGTGCCTCCTCCCTCAGCCCGGGTGCCTCCTCCCTTAGCCCGGGTGCCGCCTCCCTCAGCCCGGGTGCCGCCTCCCTCAGCCCGGGTGCCGCCTCCCTCAGCCCGGGTGCCGCCCCCCTTAGCCCGGGAGCCGCCTCCCGCAGCCCGGGAGCCGCCTCCCCCAGCCCGGGTGCCGCCTCCCCCAGCCCGGGTGCCGCCTCCCCCAGCCCGGGTGCCGCCTCCCTCAGCCCGGGTGCCGCCTCCCTTAGCCCGGGAGCCGCTGCCCGTGGCCGCGCCTCGCCGGGAGCAGCGGAGCCCGGAGCCGGCAGCGCACACACACTGCCCGACACCTGCACGGCGGCGGAAGACAATGCCCGCTTGTCCTGTCTCTCTCCCCTGTCTCTCTCGCTCCCCCATCCTTTTCTGTCTTTTCCAGGCCTCTTTAGTTGTGCAGCTTTGTTTCCCGTTACCAATAAACGGTTCTCGGATACAGTGTTGTCTCATTTGACTTAATTTCGTCCTAGACTGTGGCGGCACTCTTCGATATTTCTGCTCTTTATGAGGGTGCGAGACGTTCCCCCGGGGCTCCGTGTGTCCGAGGCAGTCACCGGCGGATCAGCGTCAAGAATGCGAGATGGACCTAGCCTGCAGCTCCGAGATTCGTTTATTTTAAAAGCATAACATCAAATGCAACCTAACTCGAGGGCACGGCAGAGGCTAGGACCTAAAAATCTCTAGAACAGAAGTAAAGTCAGTATTGTCAGCTGGGGGTTGGTCTCTTTCTCCAGGCAGCAGCTGACAGAACGAGAGGACACAGTCTTAAGCTGCGTCAGGGGAAATATAGGTTGGATATCAGGAAAAAGTTTTTCACAGGAAAAGTGATAAAGTATTGGACTGGCCTGCCCAGGAAGGTGGTGGAGTCACCATCCCTGGATGTGTTTAAGAAAAGACTGGATGTGGCACTTGGTGCCGTGGTCTAGTTGAGGTGTTAGAGCATGGGTTGGACTTGATGATCTTGAAGGTCTCTTCCAACCTAAAAATTCTGTGATTCTGTGATTCTGTAAAAAAGTATTTCTCTCAGGGCAAGGCAGTGGGTTTTAAGGGACTTCTTTGGGGGCAGAGCTCAGGGTAAGGATTCAATAGGGAGAAGGGAACAAGGTGGGGATTACAATACTGACACCAATAAGAGAACACAGCAGGAGGGGAGCGGTCTGAACAACTAATAAGGCATCGAAGGTTGGGACATTGATGAGGAACAGTCTGGAAGAAAAGGCAGGGTTAGGAAAGGATGGACAGCTAAATTAGTGAATGCAGTCTAGGCAGAACTAATAGTACAGGGAAAAGGAGGGTGTACAAGTTAGGACTAAATTATTAGCACAGGGGACAATAAAACAACCCATTTGACATAAAAACATATCGCAACACTAGACCATTTGTTTTAAAAGAACTCCTTGCAGTTCCCCACAATGCAACAATAGCTTTGAAAGTTTGGCAGGAACAGTCTCAATTCTACCCCCTTTTCGGTAGTGTCCAATGGCAGGACTACAGGCAACGGGGACAGACTGAAATGCAGGAGTTTCCATTTGAACATCATGAAGCTCCTTTTCATTGTGAGGATGACAGACCACCAGCACAGTTTGCTCCGGTCTTGGTCTTGATGTGCATGGTCTCACAGGAAAAAATAAATTGAACATAAGCGTCCAAAATTAGGTAAAGTAAAAAAGCAAGAGCTCTACCCTACAGAATCATGTAGGTTTTAGGGTACTGCTAAAACTGCAGGAGTCTGCAATTTATATATTACTGCTTACTACAGTGGAGAGTTATGTAGTAGTCAGTTTATATTCCAAACCGTCACAGTAAATTTTAAACTAAGTTTTTCTTTTAAGCAAATATTTTATCTGGAATTGTGAAAATTAATAAAGTGCATGGATATTTCCATTTAAGGGAAACCACCTAAGTATTTTGAGCTTTAAAGCTCTTATTTAAATTTTTTAAATTACACTTTTTACACATGGAATTTTTGAGCATTTTGTATTTTTTTTTTAACCTTTGTGTTGGTTTTTTTTTCCTTCTGATTTAAGTTTTATTCTGAATTGGTCTGTTTGGGCAATGCTTTTTTGTTTTGTTATGATGTGTTTTCTTCAGCAGCTATTGTACTGCATCTCTAGTGCTGTTACATAATTCAACAAACAGGTTTATTTGGAGGATTTCTTGTAGGGAAGGAAATGCTTTAGTAGATAAGGAAATTTTGGAATTTTTCAAACTATTTTCACTGAGTCATCAATTCCTTGTAATTTTCTGTCTTTATAAAGAAATTGGCACAAGTTTAGGATATTTATGCTATCAGTATTTCTACTCCTGAGCTTTTTGTCTTCAGCTAGCTAACTATAGCTTGTTGTTTTGGTTAAATTGCATTTTTTTGTTTTCTTTGGCCATTAGGCAGATCCAAAAGGTCCCTCTCCCCTCCCCTTTCCCTCCCCACCCCCCTCCCCTCGTTTCCATATGACTTCCCCCTACCTTTCCTTTTATTTCCACAAAATTGCTTTTGATTATAAAAAAGTAGGAAGGATTCTCATAGTGGATGGAAACGAAGGACAATGATACACACTTTGCAGATTGGGAAAAATCAGGATCTGCAATGCCTTGGATATCTGTCCCCAAATCGTGTTATTGCCATGCTTTGAAATTTCTTCTGAAATTATTTTTGTTCCTTCCTGGAATCCTTCCAAAGTGGCATAGCCGGACTGGATTTACCTTTGCTTTAGAAATCAGTCTGAAAAAACATGATTTAACTGCTTTCAGATACCCTGGTCCAGGGCAGGTGTCCTTGGCTGGTATGGAGGGAAAAACCTATGGACCCAGAGGTTTCCCTACAGAACTTGGCCCCTATGGAAGAGGCTACTTCATGGTATGATAGGCCTTCCTTAAAAATCATATTAAGTAGTCCAATCCCCACACAAAGAATATTGTACTAAATTTGAGACCTCTATTGTTCAGATTTTTCACTCAGAATTAAGGGATCTGTAGCATTTCAATCAGAGGGATTTGAAATGCTGTAGATGAATCTATAAAAGGGGGACCTCATTGGATATTTAGTGCAACTGGCATAAATTTTACCTTTTAAAAAATCAATCAGATGAGCAAAACAAACTTGTATAGTCTAAGTTGTCTAAGTTTTATTATTTTTAGTGCATGTTGTATGGAGCTAGGTTATACTTCACAAACTAAATGACAACATATAAATAATTCCTCACAATGGAGGAATTAACTGTGTGAACCAATCCCAAAATTTTGTTTCATCAGCATCCAGCTTCAAATGGAGACATTGATAACATGCTAGTTGGCACCTGAAAAAATTTTAAAGCAGGATATCTCACAGCCAAGGAAAAAATGCCTGTATTTTGCTCTGTTTTTTGTGATGATTCCATCAAGTCTCGTCTTCTACATTTAACCACTTTTTTATTCAAAAAAGAGAGAGAGCTGGAGAGAGATGAGCATTAACCTCCTCTTCTCAGATGTAAAGCTTTCATTACATATCAAGCAACTCACCTGAGAAAAGTGCAAAAAGAATGTGAATTTGTAAGGTCACGATGGTTTATTTTTGTCCACCATTGATTTTTTTTTCAGAAATTCACCAAAATTGGCATCTATAGATATGTTCTTCGACAAAAACCAAACCAAACCAAACCAAAACAAACAAACAAAAAAACCCCCCCAAAACAAAAAACCATTTTAGCTGTCATGAGGGTAACAACGCAAATGTTGTAAGTTTTTGCTCTAATGATATCCTACGGTAAATAAAATTCTTAATTTAAAAATTTAAAAAAAAACCCTAGACCAGAGCAATCAGAGAGGAGGGACTGAATAGAAGGAGCATCTAGAGATAATGAAATGAGCAATAAACTTGCAGATGCCCATATAGTAAGGTTATGAAGATATGTGGGAAAAAAAACCAACAAATGTAAAGCATTTTCTTCCCTTTCAAAAGAGACGAAGAAAAACCATCTGTGTTGATGAAGCAAGTACATTGATAGTAATCCTCCTGAAGATTCCAAACTCTAGGATAAACCCTGCAGCCTCACTGATACAGTACTCTTAAAAGTCTGTCTCTTCCAGAGAACCTTTAGCATTAATGCTCTACTCTGGCTTTGTTTTCCTCTGCAATAGCTATGGTGGTTAATATAACAGTTAATAACTTCTCCAGATCTATCCCTCATCTTTCTCAGGACACACTGTTATTTTCCACTGGACAGGATTTTTTTCTGAGCATGGCATTGGTATATCTTATATTGAGCAGAGAAAAATTTTCCTCTTTTTTAAAACAAAAAGATACCAAATGCCTCAAATCCATTTTCAAAATCACTGTTGCACCCAACATTTAGTCTGCACTGCTAGGAAATTCTGTAACTTGTAAAATCATTGAAATAATTGCTTACTCTTTTTAGGTATTAAACACAATTCAGTATATTATTAATATCATCTCGAGCCAAAAGGCAGTAATATATCATTTAGCCTGACATTTTGGGTAACATCCGCCCTGAGATTTCAAATACCTCAGTTTATTAACTAATGTAATAAGTGCAATGCATGAAAAGTTTGAGGCTATAAATCTTTGGCTTTGATAAATGATGGCATTGTGGACCATCTTTTAATGTTGCTTCATTCTCTTGTACTGAAAGGTCAAATGAAACCCAGTGTGAGGATCCTGGATACAAGGGACACAATATAGCTGAAAATTTTCACGGCTGAAAAAGATACAGAATATTTTATCCAAATCTTTCATACCACATGTTCAATAAATTTCAAGTTTTAAAGGCTTATAAACACATCCAGGGATTTTTTTACAGCTTTTAATTGGAAAATAGTATAGGGATCCAGAGTTTTAAATTCTAAAGCATATGTATCAGTATAGCCATTTAACTTGTCATTCTAATTAAAGAATTTGAAAAGCACTTTGTACTAAAAAAAATAGGAAACCTTGGGGAAGAGAAAACAAAGTCTTATGTCAATTGCAGTGAAGCTTGTGAGAAGTGCTTCTTGGTGTGGAGATAAATAGAGAAGGCAATAATGTGGAACCATAGCAGGAGCTGGGTGGAGAAAGAATGGAGTTTTTTTGTGATAATAATCTTTTATTTAAAGGCATTGGTCTCCTATATGTCTTAAGTTAGCATGTGAAAAGGTATAGCCTTTCATAAGGACTTCTCCTACACTGGGTCATATTTTCTGCTGACAGATAATGAAATTATGAGGTCATTTGATAAGACTTCACTGCTGAGGTGAAGATGTGAATACAGTGTAATGTGTGGAAATAGGGTGAAGTATTTTGAATTTCCAAGGAAAAGTCCTTTTTCCAAGAAGGAAGTCTTAAGGTCTTCTTTGATCTGACAATCAGGGAAAGAAATTATTTGCCAACGTAAATGGAGGCGAGCATAGAAAGGAAAATATAATAATGTGAGTTTTCAATGTTGTAGTCAAAAAAGGGGATGAATTTGACCAAATATGTATTTTAAAATTAATAATTAAGCATGTTAAAGGAACAAATGCTGGGGGAAAAGGAAGGTGCCAGTAATTCAGGTAAAACAGAAGTATGAACAAATCACAGAAGGAAAGGAAAACATCAGGGAAAAAAATTACCAGAGATAAAGGCTGAAAATATTTTGTTTTGGTTTTTCAATTAAACATATAAGAAGACTAAACATTTTTTTCCAAATAGGCCCACTTAGTTTGAAAACTGAAGTCTAAAAACAAACAACAACTAGCTTCCTCTGTTAAGATCTTCCAGAGGTTCATGATCCTAACTTCTGAAAAGAAGGTAGCTTCCATTTTTTTTTCTGATATGAATACATCTGATACCTAGCCACTAGTTCTCAACGAGAGGACATTTTTAAGCATCTAAGGTCTTAGATGCTTTTGAAGACACTGCAGTTTATTATCATATCCCAGTCTTCTGTTTGCAAAATATATTTACAAACTTGGTTTATTAAATCATGAAAGATTTTTTGCTATAAGGCTTTTCCTAACCCACAAGTAATTTCTGTAACTCTTTTCTACACCCTTTGCAATAAGACACAGAAATGGACTCATCTGACCCGTAGGATAAGATGAGTCCATTTATTTAATTTTGGATGGAATTAATTAATTGTCCATTAATTTAATTTTGGATGGAATGACCTGAAATACCGAAAAATCCTGGTGTCAGCTGAATATACTGTCTGTTTGTATAAGGGATATCAACTAATGTAGAATATGGGAAAAAAAGGCAACAGTGCTGTTCAAATACATTATTTTCTTATTATGCAGTTATTATAAATCATTAGATAAATCACCCACATTTTGAAATTTCCTGGAATAATTTCACAGAAGAATGCAACAGTCTTTAAGACTACAAAGAGGGTAAGAGTTGGATTTTCTTGATACCCAAATCTCACTAGAAAATGACCAATTTGTTCTAATTGGGATATATTTCTCTAAGCCACTGACTGGGTTTCCGTTTTAGAGGAGGAGAATTATGAGGGTGACTGTAAATGCTAAAAAGAAAGCCTTTGCCAGTACTTCATCAAAACTGCAAAATGTGTGTTGTAGATGGGTCCATGTGGCATCACTCTTACGAAATAAACCCAAAAAGAAGTACTTGCAATCTGGTTCTAAAACTTTGAAGGAAGATCTGCAGTTTAAGATAATATTTTAAAAATAAAATTAATGTCTAAAAGCGTTCAGAGATTTATGAAACTGAAGGTATAATTTTTTCAGTCCCTTATTTCCAAATAGAATTAGGCAGCTTTAATTTCTGTCAGATATTCTCACTTTCACCAGAGCTGTACAAAAATTAACATATAGCCAAATGAGGAAAAACATCAATTGGAGAGTAGAAGAATATCTGTATGAATTCTTATTATCTTCTCAAGGTTGTTTTTCAAGACATAGTTACAAGCAATGCATAGATTTTATTAGGCTGCTCATAAAGGACTTTTATTAGTGATGTCTTGTCTATTGTTTGGAGTTTTGTGACCATAAACAAAATTATATATTCTCATAACAATTTTAGATATTTCTGAATATTCACTCACAAGGCCTTTAAAATGCTTACTTTTCCTAGTACTAACTGCTTTCAGAAATAAACCAGCTTGAGAAAATATAAATATTTTGAATTCCTTGTTTTTATTCATTTCAGTTTATATTTATGTTATTTTAGTAAATATTGACTTTTTCATATAATCAAGGTTTGTGTTGCACAAACATCCTATCTTTAGGTTTTAATAAAACATATTATATTTAAATTATTAGGAAGGATATATTCACTATTTATTCTAAAGGCTACATAACAATTCCTAAAGACAAGCTTTATTTCAGTTCATTGTTCCTGAAGCATTTTTTGGTGGTTTTTTTTTTCCAGTGTTCCCATTTAGGGATAATAAGGGATAGTAAAGAGATTCTAATGCATTTCATTACATGACTCTTACCAGTATAAATAATCAACTGCATTCAATGCTCCCCTGCTTTTTATATAACCCTTTCCAAAAGCCTTTGAAAGCAGCTTGTGAAAGGGAATCATGTAACCAGTTCTGTACAAACACTGAGTGAAAAAGCAAAGCAAACCCCTGGCTGAGCTCCTTGAAGATGGGCAGCCTTGGGGCAAAAAAATGGACCTAGGGTTAGATACTGATGCAGCTTAACCCTGACACTTCTACTACCTTTTGGAAAAGATTTAGTAATACCAAACTGTACTACAATGGTGTTCCTTGCAGGTTTCATAAGTTGTAAAAGTTACACTAATACAGAGGGTTATCATCTTGGACCTGTTTAAAACATCAGCCAAAATCACTGCATTTCACCTTTCATAATTTTTTTGCAAGACGTAGAAAAATAAAGCACCAGCACATATGCATGAAGGCATGATTTTCAACTCCAGATGTGTTCCCACCTCAGTCCTACCTGCATGTCTGCTCCAATTTCAGCTGCTACACCTGCAATGCTGAGATACTGGGGACCAGAACCTTCCTGAGTCCTACTTGTTGTGGGATGGTGTCAAGCTGCATGTTTGAATCAAGATATTTACACCTACAGCTGTCTTCTGGTTTGGTCCATTTCAGAGTATTTCAAGACAAGATGAAATGTGACTAATTAATTTCCAGTTAAACCAGACGATCTGGGTAAAGTGTCATAGTTCTTATGATGCTTCACCAAGCCATGGGCTTCCTGCTGGAAATAAGTTTGGTTTTGTTGAACCTTTGATGATGGAAAGCATCAGCTATATGTGTCTTTTGAATACATGGTATTAGCTAGAAATAATATTTAAAATACTCATTTGTCACTATTTGAAATAATCAGATAGATTGTCAGGCTGATCAATGACAATTCCCACAAAATAAGTCAGCCTGTTACCATAGCAAGTTGTTAATTCTATAGATTATCTTCTCTGACTTTAAGTTACCCATGAACAACTTTTACAGTGCCCCAAGCTCATCCCTTCCTTAAACACTGACATGGAGCTCTTGCTCCTCTACCAACTGATCCCAGCTCTTTATAGTCTTCTAATGATCCGAGTAAGATACTGAGAGACTGTGTTTTGAACTACCAGCAAAATAACTTATTCTTGTTATAACGGCATGAAAACTCTCCAGAAATAATTAAAACTCTATTCTTGCATTTAGTTTCACCCTGTCCCTTTTTATTTTTATGCTTCAATGACAAAGGAGTATATTCTTGTGTACAAGTTACACAGAAATGCAGGAGCATGAAGTGTGGTGTGGCCAGTGACAGTATAAGAAGAGGAAGGATTTTACTTTACAGCTCTTTTCTCATCAAGCTTTCAAAAGCTTATCAAAAAATAATGAAAAATGGCCCAGTAGAACCACTATGTAGAACTACTGAGGGGTTACAGGGCTTAATACAAGCACACTGACAGAACCTAGTGCTCTTGGATGCATGAATTCAGGAATTTGGTAGAAGGTACTGGAAAAACAACAGCAACAACAACCAAACAAACAAAACCAAGACAACAACAACAAAGTGTCAATGTCTCACAGAAATTATGTGAAAGATGATAAATAAAACTCCTTCTTTCATCCTGAATGTGGTTCAAACTGCTATTTTTTTCTTCCTGAAAACTTTTCCTGATTTCAGAAGAATGCTCTCTTCCTTTATTCTTCACTTAAGCTGTGTGTAAAGCTACATTTTTAACAATTAAAATAATTCATTAAAATTAGATGATTTCTTTATTGTAAGTCCATATTGCATTTCTGAAATTAAGAGGGTAAAAAATCGTTAAACCCAAGGTTTTATTAACATTTCTGATTCCCCACTGGAATTCCCCACTTTGGCCGGAAAACTGAATACTTAACACAGAAGATCTAGATATTTTAAAAGTTCGTTTTAAGCCTATGTTGGCAGGAATAAACAGCTTTATCTCTTACATGTAGCTTTACTCTCCTGTTTGTTCATGAAATCATTTTGCAACCCCACTTAAATACTGTAGTACCAGGTCTAAACCTCCCCTCTGTTTCAGTCCACTTCTGTAACTGCTTTAATGAGAATGTTTATGCTGCTAAGAATTTGGAGAGAATTGCTGAGAGTAATCACCTCATTAAGAGCATAGACCTTTTTTTATCACATTTTTTATCTATTTATGTGCATTTGTAGGAAGGGAGGAGAGCAACTCCTTTCTCTTTTTTGAAATCATAGCTTTATACAAAGGGGTCTGTGCATGGAACATAAGTACGTTCCATGCTATCAATATAGCATCAATAAAAAATAAAAACCTTTCTATGTGTTCACGTTACTTCATGCATTTAGGCATAAAGAAATGGAAAGATAGGATCATTATTTGCAGCAGTCAGAAACTCATCGAAGGCAATACTATCCCTGTCAATGTTTTCTCACTTTGATGCCTACTGCAACAATGTGCTATAAGTAATCATGACATGAGCATGATAATAATGAAAAGAAATAGCATTATCTGCAGATAATTCTTTTTTATTACTTGAATATTTCCCTTCATTAGGTGTTTAGTCTTCTGGTAATTGGAAGAATTTAACTGCAATCTTTTCTAAGGCAAGAAACAGCAAAGTTAGCATTGAAGAGACAAGGCAGAAAAATGATGATGAGTTTGAGCAAGGGTAATGATTTGTATTTACATTAAACACAAGAGCACTAGTGAACTTGAACAAGCATATGAAAAGTGTCAGGGGAATTGTTTTTACTCCCTTACAAGGGGCAAGAAATAATATAAAATTGCTCTTCCTGCAGTCAGATCTAATAACTTCTACAGACTGTTACTGAATCATTAGTCTATTGTTCCTTCAGTTATTTCCCTTGTTGTATGTCCTAGGGTGACTTTATGACGCTTGTATCCCAAATCATCTGTTCTGTTTATGCTGGATATTGAGTTCTGCACCTTTAAGACTGGTTCCAAGAGAGAAGGAGGAGAAAAGAAGCAGGAGTTTGTTTTCAGAAACTGCACTTGCTGCCCTGCATCCTTCTCACAGAGTGTTGTTGCAGTGTACATCAGGAAAGCTGTCCTTAGCTTTTAGTTAGTTTTTGTTTTAGTTAGGTGTTGAGGGGTTTTGTTGTTGTTGTTTGGGATTTTTTTTTTTTGGGGGGGGGGGGGGGCTGTGTGTTTGTTTGTTTAGGAGGGTTTTTTGTGTTTTGTTTTGTTTTGTTTTGTTTTGTTTTGTTTTGTTTTGATGGGGGTTTTTTGTTGTTGTTTTGTTCTGGGTTTTTGTTTGATTGTTTGCTTGCTTGCTTGTTTTTGAAAGCTCTCCTTTGCTTTTTGGTTGGTTTTCGGCTGGCTGAGGCAGAGTTGTGATTTTTCCAGTTCTTGGAACTGTTCAAACCTGCTCTGGACTGAAAACCCAGAAAAACACCAAGAGCTCACACCTGTAGCCCACCAGGCCCTGGGATGCTGCATTCCAGAGCCAGAGGGACTGATGAGAGACTGAGCAAGCTGAGCTACACCTCATGAGAGGCACTTTCTGAATTTGTCATCTCTTCAGAATGGCAAAAGGTTTTGTTGTTTAAATATTGTTCATTTTTGTGCTGAATTCTTTGCTTGTTAAATAAACAAGTTTTTTTCCACTTTTCTCCAAGGAAATCTGTTCCCAAACCAGCTGGGGGAGGGGCCACTTAAATTCACTTTCTAGAGGGACACCATTTGGAGGTTTGTTCCCAAATTTGCCCTAAACCAGGACACTGGATCACTATAAATTAATGCTCTGTTTAAAACCATGCAGCCTATATGGCAAAGGGAAAGAGCTGCCTCACTATGACACACACAAGGGGATGATGTACTACTAAACCTGGGTCTTCAGTCTGCACAGTTAGCCATAAACATGAGATTTTCTGGAAATAAGCAGAATAAAATGTAAACTTGCTTGAATAATGCACTGGAGTTCTGTTATTAATATAGGCAGTGCATAAAAATGTTACTAAATTCTTTTCTGTGGTGAGGGACTCTACCATTAATATAGTCTAATGATATTTTGCCATTCATTCAATTTTAGACAGTATAGAGTTAATCCTAGTGGTTAAAAGTAAAATGCATGGCAATTAGGGGCTATCTGATCAGTATATTTTATGTATTTGTCATGGAAATAAGCTTGAGCTTGCAAATTTAGGCTCAGTTATACACAGTAGATGCAAACACTTGACCTCACCAGCTGCTTCTTTGCTGAGTATTATATTCCTTTATACATTTTCCATTTTATATACTTTTGACACATGAATGTTGAAATGATTGTGGATTTCTTTTCCAGACTATGAAAGTGATCATTATACATTTAATATGATAGAAAATGCTAGCAACCTAGGAGGTTTCAGCATGTGATAAACCCACATTTTAAGGCCTGATATGGATTCTTGATAAGAATTCGGAAAATACAACAGAAGCAACCCTCCTCAGAAGGGTTTTTTCTGTCTTCCACAGAAATTATCATCATCTGTTCTCAAAGACAAGATGAAACAATATCTAAATAAATTCTGACAATGGCAATATTTGATTCAGGTTTTTGGTCTTTCCCATTCAGTGCCTTTGCCTATGTGGTTAATAGAAGATCAGTCACAGTCAAATACTTTGGTGGGTAATCATAAAACTGGAAATTCAATGCGTTTCTTGAAATTACAAAATGTCATCCATATTCTTTTAAAATAATATTTAACAAGTACATATGCAAGGTTTAGTAACCCTAGGCATTCCAAGTTTGCTAAAGCCTTTTAAGGCAACCGTGCTTTTTAAAACTTAAATCGTATTCATTGTTTCAATATGTACATATTAAATGCCTTCACCTTCACAATTTCCTGTAAAATAAAATGTCCTGGGAAATGTTTCTCGTAGTTAAATTTTAAAAAACTGCAGAGGCAGAGTGGAAGTAACTATGTCTGTTGCATTAGTTTTCCAAATCTTGTTAATCCATTCTGCTGTATGTCACAAAAAAAATTCACATATCGTCCATACCTCAAATAATGTGTTCATTTTACCAAATGTGGCTTTAGCAATTGTCTTTGTTCAATGTGGGATCAAAACTTTCTTCCATATTATGCCTTAAAATCTCTTTCTGACAGACACTTTCACAAATCAATAATTTCTGTCTTTCTGTTTGATTGATTTAGTGACTGACATAATTTGATTGGAAGTAGGAAAGAATAAGAATGTTATTTATTTCAATTTTTCCTTTCTAAAGCATTTTGCTCCTTGTAGAAATCTTGACATGCAAAACCCCTTTGTGGTTTGTGTATCATGGATTCATTACTGTTTCTTAAATTTTACTCTGTGGCTCCCTATATAAAAATATTTAAAGTATCACATATTTGTATAAGTATCAGATATTTGAAGCAATTCTTGCAAAAGTTGTGTTAAATATGAATCCCTTTGAACTCTCTGGTGAAGTGTTGAATACATTTCACATCTCCCAAGACTAGCTGGCTGATCAGACACTGATGATTTCTTGAAACCAGATGTGAATTCTATTTTCTTCTGTGACGTGTTATATCTATAGTTTTATCACTCATTGAAATAAAGATGAATTGCCAGAAGAAGAGATGACCCTTGCCCTTTGAGACTGTAGGACAAAAACTCCAAACATATTATACCTTCTGGATGATGCCTAAAATGACACACATATATTTATTTTGAAGCAAGCTGAATATTGGAAAGATAAAGAATTGCTCTTATACTGCAGTTTGTGTGCTCTTCATGACAGAATTATAACTGTACAATGCTGCCAAGTATCTTTAAAATGAATATCCTGAATTATTGAATTACAGTTTGGTAGCAGATGTTGATACTACTCATCCTGAATAACATTTGGCCAAAACTATTAACTGCTTTGGGAAAAACAGGGTGAAAAACAAGATTTTAATTTTTTAATCTCTGCATCCCAATATTTTAATGCTGTAATTTAGGTACAGAATAGTGTCTTGGGTTGTGGAGCTGGGTTTTGTGTATTCTATTTACATCTGTTTTGGGGCCTGATGACCCACCTTGATAGGCCATTGTTACCTTCCCCAGCCTGTGCGGTGCATTTGCATTTCTATACATCTCATGCCCTGGCGGTGGGGGGTGGGCGGGAGGGGAGGTGGCCGGGTGGGGTCGGTGCTGCTTTGTTGCAGGAGCGGGGTGCTCGGCGCTTCCTTCGCTGCGGGGTGGGAAGAGCTTCTTCGTCTCCTGTGCTCGCCATTCCTGTCTCCCTCCTCGCGGCCCCTGAACTGGTTTTCTTCGCAGAATCATCTCTGCTCCGACAGGATCACGTCTGCCACTCCAGAAGTGTTTGGACTGTTTACGTTTGGACTGTTATCAACATCCTGAATCACAGGGTCAGATTGAAACTCTGACTTTGTCAGGGTTTTCTTCTAAAATTATTGTTTATTTGTTTATTTGTTTGTTTGGTTGGGTGGTTTTGTTTCCTATCATATTTGTATTGTTAATATCTCCTAGTAAAGAACTGTTATTCCTATTCCCAACATCTTTGCCTGAGAGCCCTTGATTGCAAAATTATAATTCGTCGGGGTGTGAGGGGTTGGTATTCTCCATCCTAGGGGAACCTCAGTTTCCCTGGCAGATACCTGTCTTTCCAAACCAAGACAAATAGCTATTCAAATAATTGATTTATCTGGTGGAAAAAAAAACCAAAACCAAACCAAACAAAACAAAATCAAACAAAACCAAACAAAACCACAATGACAGTGTGTTTTTGCTTTCCTTTGAAAAGGCTTTTATGTCAGTAATCCCTGCCACCTATGGCAAAAAAAAAAAAAATCTACTGTCTGTAGAGAAAGGCAGAACAGCAAATTCGGAGGAAAATGTAAGTGAATATCATCCTCAGATGGGTATTTTTAATAATATACTAAGTATTTTGCAAGCCTAATGGAACCCTTTAAAAGGTCTTGTTCTGTCCTTCTCATGCTCTTTTCCTATCAAACAGAAAAGTTTTATGTTTGCTCAAATGAACTGTTAATCACTGTTAAATTAATTCAGTTACAGAAATCCTATTTGCTTCGAGTCTTGTAATATAATATGATGATTAAATCCTTTGGGGCAGAGGGGTGACACATTGTTCATGCAGCATTTAAACCTTACAGTAGAACTGAGAGAGTTCGTATTGTGATGGCTTCTTCCACAGTCTATAACTATAATTTTTTCTGTGATTTTAAGAAAATGGAAGCTGGCTTCACTTATACTAGGGAAAAAATTAATTACTTTCTATCCAACTGTGATTGCTTTGTAATTATTGGTTAAGATTTTTTTATTTATTGCTGGATTTTCCATGAGGGTAAGAGTGCCATTAAATATCTTCTACATCCTTCTGCAGGAGCAACGTCAGGGATCTAGCTTTAGTTGCAAAGCAATACACCCAGATCTTGGAAATATTAGTTGCCTGGATGTTTTCAGGTTTTACCCTATGGAAATCTCTTCTCATGGTAAGGGTTGTGTCACCATAGGGAAGAAAAAAAAAAATGTCCATTTTGACTTTTGAGAAGCTGCTGCTGCAGCTAATGATTTTTGTGTGTGATGTTCTGTAATGTTAAAAAACAAAAACAGAAACAGAAACAAAAACAACAAAACCAAAACCAAAATCAAACAAAAAACAACACAGCTTCTTGTTGTCTTGGGATGACTTTATGATAATGTATTCCCTATTGTCTGCTTTATGCCCAGAAATGGGTCCTGTAACTGCAAGCTGGGTCTGGGAGAGGGGGTAGACGGGGGAATTCTTTTGGTGGTCTGTGTTCAAACATAGATACTTCCCCAGGTTTTTTTGGGGGAGTTTTGTGGTGGGTGTTTGGTTGGTTGGTCGGTTGGTTGGTTGGGTGGTTGGTTGGTTGGGTGGTTGGTTGGGTGGGTGGTTGGTTGGGTGGTTGGTTGGGTGGTTGGTTGGTTGGGTGGTTGGTTGGTTGGCTGGTTGGTTGGCTGGTTGGTTGGTTGGCTGGGTGGTTGGTTGGTTGGTTGGTTGGTTGGGTGGTTGGTTGGTTGGTTGGGTGGTTGGCTGGGTGGTTGGTTGATTGGGTGGTTGGCTGGTTGGTTGGGTGGTTGGTTGGTTGGTTGGCTGGGTGGTTGGTTGGTTGGGTGGTTGGTTGGTTGGCTGGGTGGTTGGTTGGTTGGGTGGTTGGCTGGGTGGTTGGTTGGTTGGGCGGTTGGCTGGGTGGTTGGTTGGGTGGTTGGGTGGTTGGTTGGTTGGTTGGTTGGGTGGTTGGTTGGTTGGTTGAGTGGTTGGTTGGGTGGTTGGTTGGTTGGTTGGGTGGTTGGGTGGTTGGTTGGTTGGTTGATTGGGTGGTTGGTTGATTGGTTGGGTGGTTGGGTGGGTGGTTGGTTGGGTGGTTGGTTGGTTTACCTCAGCTCTGCTCTGTAGCAGAGAGAGGGAGTTAAATTCTTTGCTTGTTGCTAGTTTTTTTTGCTGTTGTTAGCTGAGGCAGGAACATTTTTCCCAGGACTGTGGCTTCTTTTTCTGGAGCTGCTCAGCTGTGCTGGGGTCCGAAGAGCGGAACATCGCAGGGACACCGCATCCCGGCTCCGGAGCTTGGGAGAGGCCGGGCAGAGCCCTGAGTGCACTGGCTTTCTCCACAGTGGGAAGAGAAGGTTCAAATATTAACAGTTACTCCTTTTCTCCGTCTGCCTGAGTGCACTCCGCTGCTTAAATAAACAGGTTTTTTTCACTTTCTACCAAGAAATTCCTTTTGTAGCTGAGGCGGGGGAGGGAGGGCCGAAGCTTGCCTTCTTTAGAGGAGACATTTCCTCCTAAACTTGTCTCAAAAGGAGACACTTGTATACTATTTCGTAGTGATTTTCTGTGCAGAAACAATTTTCCCCCTACAAATATAGAAAGGTAAAATACAGCAATAGTTGTCTGCTATATAACTTTGTTGCATGTAATGAAACATAAATATGTATATTTGATGGACAGTGGAGAAAAAGGAACTATAATCCTACTGATATGTTTCCTATCTTATAATTTTATAATTCAGTACATTTCTCCAGAGCTATAAAATAGATAGAACCTTTACAAGCAGGCAGGGAATTAAAAATGTTCTTCAATCTATGAAGTTTTATAGGGTCAAAACTATCCATGTTTATTGTCATCTGCAGAATTCAGGGTCAAATATTACAGTCCAGAATAAGTACAGTTAACTTTCAGAAATCTATAGCTAATTCATAGAAGTTAAAAAAATGCTGTAGATGCAGAGACAGTTCCCTGTCCAAAAGTAAGCAATGCTATGCTTGCTGATTTCAAGACAGCTGTTCCAGGTGTGTTTTGCTGGGAGGCACAGGCACTAATCACACTGGAAGATCTAACAGGCTTCATGCACAGTCAGCAGAGGTGGCTCTGAACTGTAGTTCCAGTGAGGACTGTGAGTGGAAATAACTCATTGTCCATATAGAGACTGGGTTGGACATATATTTATATATGACCTGGGTTCATTTCAGTCAGACATACCTTGGAGGACATACTGGTGTTTTCCCTATACTTGTTAAGAACAAATTATTCTCTTTGAACTATGTTTTGGTTTGCTTGGGATATCCCATAGACCTCCAAACCTTTACATCTCCAGTGACTGTAATATTTTTAAAATTTGTATTTGTAAGTATGAGTTTGTAGACTGCCCATAGATGTTTGTATTTTGTGGCACTGACAGTGGCAACCTTCATCTACATCAACCAATTCACTGGTGAACATCCACTATTTTGTCATCTCTTGGTTCAGAAAAACAGAGCAAATGTTTTTTGAATATATATTTGACAAACTACTGACTGGAGGAGAAAATAATTCTCAGAATGGAGGACTACAGCCTGACACAGTTCTGAGTCAAGTTTGCCAGTTTTACAAAATGGCCCACTAACTCCTGCTAATGCAGGTTGAAAACCATGCTGTAGGCTACATCCAGGATGTAGGATGAGATCCTTTTTCTCCATAATGATTAACACATGACTATAAAACAGTAGTTTGTTGCAAAAGAATGTGTTCCAGGCTGCTCTGCTATGAACTCTCGCTATACTGAAAACTGTGGACAACTTGTGCTGTACAGCTGAACAATTGTGTTAAAATGAGGATAAAAGACACCAGGAAGGTGTCAGGAAGGATTATCTTCTTGGCCATGATCACATTTCCTTTATTTTATTCTGTGCAATTCATCCTGTCCTAAAATTTGAGGCTAAAATGTAGACTTCTGTGACATTTGACAGTTGCAATTAGTTCTGTGTGTTTCTGTAAAAAAATGCCAAGACTTTGCTTGTGGGAGTTAACATACCAGCAGCTTGAGCTAATCTTTGCATCTCTGCTACCAAGTTTAGCAACGGGTTCATCAAATTTCAGAGCCCTTTCAAATCTCAAAATTATTTTTAATTATCAGGATCTCTAAATTAATAAGCTAATTTCAATAGTATGTGCTTCCCATGAACTGTATCTCCATGAGAGTTAAATCACTTGGCCTATGCAGCTGCTTGGCTATCTGTTTTCCTTAGTTTTACCAGGCACCTACCAGAACCAAAATTTTCCAAGCTGATTAATTTTGGCTGCATCAGCTCCCATTCCTTCTAAGATCTTATCTGCTGAAAGCAGACGTCTAAATATTTTGAAAATAAAAACACCTGTAATCTGTATGAGAAAAATTGCTGTTTATTTTGTGTACAAGAAGCAGCAATCCTAGAAAAGGCTATCATTGCAGTACATGTCAGGTCAATGCTACTGCATGTGAGGCATCCACATTGGTGCTGAGTTCAGTTTCTCTGTTCCTTTTCAATTTTTGACATTAAGAAGTAAGCCAAAAGCATGTTAAGAAACATTAACTACTAGTACAGGTTTGCTACTGCTGAATGAAAAGGCTTGCAGCTTTTCTAGTGAGTTTTTTCCTGGTGAGTTGTTTAGCAAAGCTTCAGTTAAATAGATGTAAATGGTAAGTAAAGATCACATGCCAGAGATCTATATTTATTCATAAATGTCATTTCTAATGCAGAAATAGTGGTTCTATTTGAAAGCACTGGTTTTGCAGTTTTGCTTTCTAAGCAATGGATTTGAATTTTTGTACTTATTCTCTCAGGTTTTTGTAGTGGTATTTACACTGAAAAACTCAAAAGTGATTGGTAATAATGTTATTTATTGTTTGTTATGTTTTGAGTCTTGCCAAACATGAAATTAATAATACTTTTTAATCTGCTTTTGACATTGTTTCTTCACCTTCATACAGTAGAAAACCTTCTGTATTTCTAAGATAAACTGGAAAATGGAATCATTGTTGAAATGCTTGATTGCTGTTAACAAGAGTGACATAAGTTGCATTCCGTTCATTAATGTCACCTTCCACAAAACACCACATTTTTAAACTGACATAATTTACCCATTTGCAGTTCTTAAAGTGGCACAATTTAGTTTTAAACTAAATCAATTAACTCTTTGCAAGTTGATTATTTTTTTTTTGTATTCATTATGCAAGTTCAAAAAAGGAAATTAGGAATTTCTATTTTTACATGATCAGTAAGCATCTTTTGTTTCTTGTCTCTGCTGCGTTGTTGATGAAGATTTCTCTAGTAGTTAGTGTTAAAGCTTTCTGAGTAAATGAGTCACAGACTCCAGATCTGAAAACTGTCTTAATTAATAGGAAATCAATAACACGAAAATCCATAAATAGTAGTCCATAGTATTTTTTATTTTATGACCCTGTATTTTTTGTGTTCTTCAATTTTCCATACATTGGTTTGGTTTTCTCCATTTTTCTTTTTTTTTTTTTTTTTTTTTTTTTTTTTTTTTTTTTTTTTTTAGCAGCCTCCAGCACTTCTTTTAAAACAATATCCTATTAAATCTTTGATTCTGTATCATTAATTTTATCTAGATCTCATAGAGAAAAAATGAGGGTGATTTTTTTTCTGGTCAGACCCATAGACTTAGATTACTACTAGTGACAATTACTTGTAGCTCTTTTATTTCCCCTAGTAATATTTACTTTTAATTCTATGTAGTTCCTGTTTATAAAATGCAGGAAGTGCAAGAAGCACTTAGTCTAGATTTGTGTTTGGCTGTTCTGCATCTGTTACTCATAATAATTTAAGAGTTTGATATAATTTTGACATCTGTAGGCTTCACTTAAAAATCTTTCTATCACAGAGAAATAATTCATAGGTTTTTAAAAGAAATTTTTATTTATTCTTTCCCCACATCTAGTTCTGCATCATGGAAACATATGGCTAAAGGGTGTTCAAGAGCTCATTTATCAAACTCATGGTCCTACCCCAAATCAGATTCACTTAGATTTATTCCAGTCTTCATAGTTTTACCCAGGCTTGGTAATCTAGTAGCTTTCTCACACACTTTATTCCATTGGTCTCTACCTGCACCATTGGAATTTCTTCCCCAGCACTGAAACTAAATTCTCCTCACCCAGCACTGAAATTAATCCTCCTGACATGGAATAACACACTGTACTTTTCTTGTTTGCTGCAGCTTCTGAGTATTTTAGAGCCACAGTTACATGACACCCAGCCTTCCTTTTTCACACTAAGCAACTCCCACTTCTTCTCCCCTGTCAGGTTCCTTAAGCCTCATCTCATTCTCTCTGATTTTTTTCTGGAACGTCTACATTTGTGCCTTAATGTTCTTGAATTGCTACATCCCATACTGGAAAAAGGTACTGCAACTGAATCCATAGAGCCACTGAATATAGTGGGGTTGCTTCACAACTGTGGGGTTGTTTTTTGCAGACAAACTTCTTATTTATATCTTGGTCTCCAACTGCAAATATTTGCAAGTTCCTTCTAGCATGATAAACACACCTCCTCATAGAAGTGTAAAGTGTGCTCCCTCTTTCTACTTCTGCATATTAGACGACAGAAAATTTATATCCTTTCATATTTGTGTCAATATTTAAAGGATTCAGTGTTCTTGTTTATCTTGTTTTGGATTTGGTGAGGGGGCATCCTGTTAAACCATGTGAAACAAAGCAAGAAGAGCTCCTTCCTCCATCAGTAACTTTCACTGTCAGAAACCCCACAGTATCATTATCTGTGATTGCTCCACTCTGACTTCTCCATTTAGACGTGTTTCTAATTAATTCTAGTATTCAAGGGGCGTCATATTACACATAAGCAAACACAAAAATATTAATATTTATTCATCGGGGTTGGTAGAACAAACAAAGATTTATTTGTGAGACAGAGCATCACAGTTATAACTCTCACAGTTTTTCACAGAACCAAGGTTCTTACAGCCATTTTATGAATCTCCTGTTTTTGTTTGGATCTAATAAGCTAGAAATAAAGGACAAAAAAAAATTAGAAAAGCAGAAATTTTACATTAAAAATAAATCTTAGGAGCAATGTTGTCATGCCAGTTGTCATCTAAAGGTGAAAAGTCACATGATGTGAAAATTGCATTCACCAATATGGTACAAAATCATATATATATTAGTGAATTAGTAAATTAATGGATAAAATTAAATCATGTCCTAGCAATTAATAAATTACATGCAAGCAAGGATTTGAAAACATTATATTTTCCTGATCTCCCTTATAAAATGAATTTTCCAATCAGTCCTTCTGGTTATTTTTTCCTTTACTTGATTCATATAACACTAAGTATTACAAGAAATTTTCATCGGATAGTGCTGTGAAAAACAGCACCATTTACACAACATTTCAGTCTCCACAAAAATAGTTTTTATTCTTTTTCTGGTTGTGCCTTACCACCTGTTGACATCAATTTCGGAAACCTGACGTGTTGTTTGCAGCTTCCTCCATGTGTAGATGAAAAATATACACTGTGAGGTAAATTCTTCACTGTGAGCCAGAACTACAGCCCTTCTCTGGAATTATACCATGCTTCATTTGCAAAATGTCACAATGTAATACCTTCTGGAACAAGTAATCAGTTCCACATTTTAGGTAGCTGTTAGCCCTATCCCTAAATATATTAAGATATTTTAAAACTGATAGCAGGTCTAAAGGGTGTCCAGCTTCACAGAAATAGAAAAAAGGTGGGTTTTTTTCCTCTGGAACACATGAATCAGAATTATATAATCTTCATGTATGATTACAACACAAAACCAGTAGTTCATAATCCACATGTGAGTGTATGCTGTATGAAACTTAGTCTTAAATATTCTTTAAATGTATTTCAAGGCAACAGGATTTCTTTAAAATTTTTCATATTGCACATTTATATTCTCCATTAATTATGGATAACAAGTAACAAAAATGTCCACAATTCTTTTAATTTTGTTACATTTTCCTGACCTGTGATGGATCAGCAAATTAGTATTCCTAATACAACATTATTGCAGATATGAAACTCCAAGACATAGGTATCTGCAGTTTTAAAAGTCTTGATTACTGGAATTTGTTTCACCAATTACTTGCAGTGAGGACTCTAGTCAAAAACTAAATCAAACCCCAAAGTAAATAATATCCAGAAACCAGCATCTAATGAATCCATATGATACCTGGCATACATTTTTTTTATTAACACCTTTTTACTAGGACATGAAAATTTTGGCTGATTACTTGTTTATTGAAAATAATAATGCAACTTGCCCTTTCTTTAGTGGGGTTTGGATTTTGTTTTCTGTGTAGTAATGAAAGAAAGTAACGAAACTCTGCCATCAGAATTTTTCACTGCAGAGACATAGAGGCTGACCACTCTGCTTTACCATCCTTCATTTATACATTAGTTATGCTGACTTAGAGTCAATGTTGGAGAGACGTTCATTCCTCTGAGCTGAAAGCATGGATGAGTGTGTGATTCCACACATATACATAGTCCTGAACATAGAAGGTGTGGGTTGAATGCATGGATGACATACTACTGGCCTTTTTCATCTGAAGACTCTAAGATGTAGAAGTTCTGTTTTGTTAAAGCTCTGTTTGGAGAAGGGGGTCATATTTAGCCAAAGGGACTGCTAATATTTTCCCTTTACTCTCACAAGTGACTTCAAAAATTACTAGATAGCCTGTTAGAGGCTGGAGTTCAGCTAAAGCAACAAAAACTTCTGCACATTTTCTCCAGGAATCTTAGAAGTTCCCTACTTATATTAATAAAATAAATCCTGTAACCTTGCAGCAATTCTAGAATTATTATCCCATTTTACTGCAAATATTGAGAAGATAAGGTCACACACATTTTTTGACATGGTCGTGATTGAAAGCTCATATATCCTGACTTTATTCTATGGATAAAGAATGCAACATATCTTTAAGCTAGCACTTATTATATTCAGGAAATGCAGTCTATTTTCTTTAAAGCCTTTTCTTTTCAATATCTTCTGTTAAAAAAATCTTCATTACCTGGAATTATATCAAGATTGATATATACAAAATTTTAAAGATTAGATTGCAGGCCTTTCAGGCTAAGTCAAGAGTAATTCACTATGTGTGTTTCAATAGTGATGTGTCTTTTTCAGTTTGGAACATTCCTGTTATCAAAAAGTGCAAGCTGTGTGATAGCAATGAGAAAAAAATCTAGCCAATTAATTTTAGACTAATTTTTTTCTGTGTATTTTTGGAAGGGTTATTAGAAAATAAAAAAGTTAGCTATAGGATTAACTTTGTGAAGTTTTGCTTAAATCAACCACAATTTGAAGATGCATTCATTCATATACCACCTCAAGCCTGTCTTCAAATCCCACTCATGAATAGCAGTATGTTTAAAAGCTATAACCAAGCTAACATTATCTTTGGCAGAAGAGGAATTTTAGTGTGAACTCTAGATACCCTGCAAGAGAGAAGCTCAGAACAGGTGTTACACCATGAAATCTTGAGTGTAATGCAGATGCAGGAAAGTTAATTTCACTGCTATAACCACTTTTTCCCAATAGGTGCACACTCAGTTTTTATTAAGCTTCTGCCCGATCTGAATCTCGGAGCTAATCACTGTGAAGGAGGAAGGTGGTTAGGAATGTATGCATTTGAATGGTTTCCATTTTTCAAAACTCAACAAACAGTAGAAACACTGTTATCAACACCTTAATGAAGGGATGGGACCACTGTAGGGTTAATAACGATTTATTACTCAGGTAAACATCAGCCTCAGAGACTGTGAGATTTTAAAGGAGTAAGAAGTCGGCCGTAGCTCAAAGGTAATCACAAGTTTCTTCATTACAAGGCAATATATAACATTCTGATCCAATGGAAAGTTGCCACAGAGTTTATTTTGTTTTTTAACTTATCACCTCTGTTAATTCCGCTACACTGCATTTACTTTTTACCCAATAGCTACAAGTACACACATACACTTCTATTATAACATCTAAACTCTTAGCTTGCTCTATAAAATCATATTACCACACTTTAAAACTCTTCACTATCTTACCCAATAGAGTTTCTTACTTATTTAAATTGTATTCTTACTTGCAACCATAGAAACATAAGTTTATAATTTTTCTGCTTAATGTCTGTACCTTTATTATTACATCAATCCAAGCTTCTCCTAAGGCTGAAAATCAACCCCTTCAGTATCTGTGGAAGTTATTATCCTTCCATTTCCTACAAAATACTTTCACTTTTAAAAAACAAATGAGATTTTAGAACTACCTTGTGGATATTTCAGGCCTGAATAGCATTTCAAATATGTCTTTTGTTGCTCAAAGTTAAGTCACAAAAGCCATAACTGAATAAATTCTTGCATTTTGAAAAGGTAGTGGACAATAGTCAGGAGCATGTAAACTGCAATGTTGTAAGATGTAATGGTTCATCTAATGTATAATATCATCCTTGCTTCAGTGGACAAAATTCTCAAAAAGGTGAAACTCATCTGAAACAAAACTATTATATATATACATTTTTTCTTATTGGAATAGGTTTGTGACCTTATGTAATAACTTATCCCTTAAGTAAGAAATGCAAAACCTCTGGCAAAAAAAGATTTTGAATGGTTTGTCTGCAAACCAGTATGTCTCAGTTTCCTATTTTGCCTCATAAGTATATTCAAGTATACAACCTCTCTTTAGACATTTAAATGTTCTGTCTTTATTCATAATTTATGGCAGTGGTCCATTCCCAACATATTGCTTTACTGCTGCTTACAATTAAATCCTCCATTGGAATATCTATGTTCTAACAGAAACAATGATAATGTTTCTGATGTGGGCTTCTTCTTGTTATAGTTGCTGTAAATATATAATTATCTAACAACAGATGAAGTGGTAGGAACTCACCCAGGGAACTCCTGCCTAGTGAAGGGGAGACTCAGACACCTTGTTCTAAAATGCAGCATGAAAGATACTCTTATGTTTCTTATGTTCTGGACTTGCAGGACATGTAATGGTGATGGAAGAATTGCCTAATTTTTTGACTGTTCAGGATCACATCTAGTATGATATGAACCACCAAAGAAATTAGGTGCAGCAGTCTAGAGTCCTGTAATCATCATATGCCTACACTAGGCTTGTATGGTATCATTTTAAACATGTTAGTGGCATTCTCTCAGGTCTGTTTTCCAAAACCAAAGTATAATTTTTTCTTAGCTGGTGAGATTAGCTGTGGTTTTTAATCTTTTAATCTTTTAAATCTAGTTTTCACATCTTTTTCTTGTATTTGTAAAAATGTTGTGCATAAAAGCTCAAAAAATCATTAATCCATTTTGAGAGAAACATTTGTCATAAAGAATTGTAGTCTTCCTAGGCAGTAGGACACCACTGTGTGCCAAAGCTATAGCCTAGAAAAAATTTCATGTTTGCTTCTCTAAAACACCATTGACATCTCTTCTACCTCTGTCAGGATTGTTCTATACCTTCAGCTTCCATAGGTATGTATTAATATTTGGAAAGACATTTTGGTACTAAGTGGATTACTTTGATTGTACTGTATTTTCTTTTTTATTATTTTATTTTGTATCATTTTATTTTATTTCTGTTTTTGAGAAGACAAAATATTACAAATTTTGTTTCCTCTGCTCTCACAGATATTCTCAAAATTGAAAGTGCTACGGATGTAGAAAACCCAGCCAACAAATATGGTCAAGTAATCTTAATCCTCTCTCTTTATACTTACCAGATTGTTCCCTATGGTTTTGTTTGTTGGTTTGGTGTTTTTTTTTTTTCATAACAAAGAAAGAAAAAACTTTACTTAATACCATGAGAGTTTTTTTAGTGTGGGCAAACTCACATGAGAAGAAATGTTATCAATTTAAAAACATAAAATGTAAAAGGCTGCATTTCCTACTGAATTCACAGCTGGCATTACATTTTGTATGTTAAATATATGGTAAGTATAATGAGAAAAAATAATCTAAGATATATGAAATTATAATACTTTTTTAGATAATTATAACAGAGATTTTTAGATTTTTTTACTACGAGAGAAAAATATGTGAGTTTTTATCAACCTACCCATCACATTTACTAAGCCATCATGGCAGCATTGCAATATCAGGGTAAAGTTGTGTTCACAGTACTCCCACGATTTCCTCATTGTTGTTGTTGTTGTTGTTGTTAGTGAAGTGAAACACAGAAGTTTCTGAGGTCAAAGGGTGGGGTTGAGCAGAGGTGGCCCCAGGGACACCGGGAGGCAGGACTGAGACATAGACTTTAAAGAATTTTAGGGAAATTAGGATTTCAGTTAGGAATAAGCCTTATGGTTGTTGAAGTGAATTGAAAGCTTTGTAGTTAGCTAAGGAAGACTGGGCTTGAGTTAACTTTTTCCAAATAACTGATTGCTTGTCAACTTTATGTTTGCTTAGCTGTGCTTGCAACAATAAATAGGGAACCTGATAAATAGGTTTAGGGACACAGGACAATTGCAGAGACTCCCCAGTCCTGAAACTCATTGAAAGTCACTGTACCTAAGGAAATGGGAGTCCTACCAACACCCATTTGTCACCATTTGCATTGAAAAGGTAGAAAGTTCAGAGCAATGAAGAGTCATTTTACTTCCTCATTTTAAACCCACTCCTCTTCAATGAGACCACCAACCCATTTCAAAGGACAAAGCATGCTGAATTGGTTTTTTGCTAATTACCATACAAAGTGGGGAACGAGATGTACCAAGGTTATGAATATGCATTTGTACTTTGGATATTCAACAGTTTTGTAAATAAAATGGCTTTGTGATTTTCTGTAAGGCACGGTATGTTTTTGGGGAGCTATCCCACATGCTGCCCAGTGCTGCAATAAACACACACTTTCTAACTTTGAACTGTTAGAGAGTTTTTGTCTGTCTCAGTTGGATATCGGTATTAGGTCGATATTCATATTTTTAATAAATCAGGACGGGCACAAGGGCCAGCAAGACCCAGCCAGGGCAGGAGAGCCAAAAGGCAGGCTGGGGCCAGGGCAAGGAGGAGAGCCCCTGCAACCCTCCACCCCTGCAACCCTCCACCCCTGCAACCAAGTCTCAAAAGCCCCAAATCACCAAGACCTGAAAAGCAAAAGACACAAGAGCCCCCAGGAAAAAAAAAAGGACAAATCTCAAAAGCCCTTAGTGATGGAATTACCTTTTATGTCCAAAGTCTTCCTGCTGACAGGAGACCAGTGGCCCAGCCCCACATCCCACTGTAGTCCATGGGTGGGGACCTTTTTCCTTCTGATTCCAGAAGCCTCTCTGGGGAGTACAGTGTCTCCTGCTGCCTGCTTGACCTGAGGTGTTACCAGGCAAAGTTCCCCCAGAGACAAGGCTTTTTCCCACCTTCTAGCTGCCTCCTTTAAGCAGCACATGTGCACCACCTCCCCCACACACCTCTGACAATCAGTGTTGAGACAAATCCAAACTGAATTGGCTCTTCACAGATGTCCGAAGAGGTTGCAAGTTTTCCTCACTGGAAATATGCAAGAACCACCTGGGTGGAATCTGTGCCATGTATTCTGGGATAGCCCTGCTTGAGCAGGGAGGTTGGACCAGATGAGCCTCTGTGCTCCCTTCCAACCTTACCCATTCTCTGGTTCAGTGATTCAGTGACTGATTCAGTGAGCACAGTGGGCTGCATCCCCCTGTGAATTGGCACTGGGCATTTCCAAGTGGCTCACTGCAGTCTGAGTAGAAAGGGTTAATTCTAGTACCCTGGTTAATTCTCATTCCTCCAATTCTCATAGAATTAGTGGGACAAGGTTGTGTGGACTGAGCAGTTTGGACCACCTTTTGTGAATTTTCCAGTTCTTTGACCTTAGTTTATAAGACGTCATGGACAAAATCATCTAGACCAATGGCCTAAAATTTCAACAATAAATGCCCCCAAACAGTATCTAGATTAGATGAACTATTAGACCCCTTTTTAAACACTTTTAAATTAGTATAAAATAATCTCTAGAATTTTGCAGAAGTGAGAGTGAACTCACTGTGCAGTAGAGATGGTATTAAGCCGCTGAAGAGCCCTTTACAAGCTCTAATGAGAACAAAAGAAGTGAATAAATTTTTCCAACATTTTTTCTACCACAAATTTTACCTTGTAAAATTCTGTTATATCCCTTGCTCAGTATTTTCAGTGTAATTCCCATCATAAGACACTTAGACAAAATTCTGCTTCTAATTAGGGCCACATGGGTAGAGATCATTTACAAAAAGGAGCAGAAGCAAAAAAAAATGTTCCTTATGGTGTGAATTTCCTTGTTATTTACAATATTAGTCTTACTCCTTAGGCACAACAATGCAAGCAGCAGTGTGTATTGGCTGGAGTTAACAGGCATGAAAACTTTCTTTGTGTGGCATGTTGTATTCCCTGTGATATTACTTGGTTTTTTCATCAGAATATTAGTTAGCCGTCTGCTGGGGTTAAGACTAATGAGTCATCAATTCTCATTCAAGTAACCAATTAACATAATGTGTTTTCTTACAGTCTATTGTGGTGATTAATTAATGTCTTTCATGCCACAAGGGAGCAAAAAATGTTAGTAGAATGTGTTTGGCATTTAAGGCAATTTGTTCACCCAGCTTATGCTACTGTTTATTTCTGTCCTTCTAAATATGTAAATAATATACAGCCATAACTATTGATAGTCTCCCCTTCTAAAAGAATATGTCATTCAAGGAAGAAGAAATAATCTTTTCCTTGGTTTTTCAGGTATATTCTATTTGTTTAGGATTTTCTGATCTGTGTGAGAAAAACGTTTAAATATCTTCAGGTCAGACTTTGGCTTATTTAAAGGATGTTCCTTTCCCTCAAAAAATGTTTAGTCTTGAGAGTAGCTACTAAGGAAAAATGTCCATAATCCTTTTCTTTTTAAAGTCAGAGCCATATTTTGGTTGAACAAGACTTGAAACACAGCTTAAAAGTTCCTGAGAGGGTGTGTTCCATCCACAGGGTTATAATCAATGCCTCAGTGTCTCAATTGTCATCAGTGACAAGTGCTGTCCCTCAGGAGTCTGTACTGGGCCCAGTGTTATTTAAGATCTTCATCAGTGACACAGGTGAAGGGGATGAGTTTAAACTCTCAGCAAGTTTAGAGATGACACCAAGCTGCCTGGTGCATTGACACTCCTGAGGGACAGAATGCCATCCAGAGGGCTCTGGACAAGCTCCAGCAGCAGCCCCTGGGAATTCCCTGAGGTTTAACAAGGCCAAGTGCTGGTGCTGCACCTGGGTCAGGGCAGCCCCCAGTGCCAGCCCAGGCTGGGCATGGACAGAGCCAGAGCAGCCCTGCCCAGAAGGGCTTGGGGGTGCTGGGCTGAGAGCTGGACATGAGCCAGCCATGGGCACTGCCAGCCCAGCCAGCCAGGGGTGTCCTGGGCTGCAGCCAAAGCCCCGTGGGCAGCAGGGCAGGGAGGGAGGGGATTCTGCCCCTCTGCCCTG
Source organism: Phylloscopus collybita (assembly GCA_027886175.1). Lineage (NCBI taxonomy): Eukaryota > Metazoa > Chordata > Aves > Passeriformes > Phylloscopidae > Phylloscopus > Phylloscopus collybita. Next base: position 3,258,445 of record JAJNNQ010000086.1, on the reverse strand, counting down.
CTCTGCTGGGACCCCACCTGCAGAGCTGCCTCCAGCCCTGGGCTCCCAGCACAGGGAGGACATGGAGCTGTTGGAGAGCCCAGAGGAGGGACACCAAGGTGATCAGAGGGATGGAGCACCTCTCCTAAGGGGAAAGGCTGAGAGAATTGGGATTTTTCATCTTGAAAAAGATGACTTTTTACAAGGGTCATGTAGTGACAGGAGAAGAAGATGTTTCACACTGACAGAGAGTAGGTTTAGATTAGATATCAGGAAAAAGTTACATTATGTGAGGGTGGTGAGACACTGGAATCCGTCGCCCAAAGAAGTTGTGGCTTCCCCAAACCTGCAGGTGTTCAAAGCCAGATTAAACGTGGCTTGGAGCAACCTGATCAAGTGGAAGGTGTCCCTGCCTATGGCAGGGGATTTGAAAGGAGATTATCTTTATGGTCCCTTTCCACACAAACTACTCTATGATTTCATGATTCTCTTGGGTACCTTCCAGGATGAAACAATCACTAGACAATCAAGAAGAGTTCTTTAGCTTAAGGAGACAAGACTAAAACAAATAAAGGAACTGAAGATGCAGTAATTACTGTTTTTGCTGTCTGATGACATATACTTGATGCATCTCTCAGATTCCCAGACCACAACCCTCTTGCTTTCAGACAATCAAATAGCCTTGTTAACCAGAATGGCTTTTTTGCTTTTTGCTATCTGTGTCTTGTGCTTAGGTTGCTTGTGGGAGACAAGAAATCCTGTCAGCCCAAGCTCAAGAGGAAGCACTCTGGGAATGGTTCAGCCAGCAGGGAGGTACAAACCATGCCCTGTAAGCAGAGATGGGGCTCTGGGGCTGGCCTGTGCTTCCTCCTGCATGAGGCAGGCAGTGGCTGAGGGGGTGCATGGACACCCCTTGGGCAGAGAGCTGGTTGGCTGTGCCTGCACAGCCACACTGCAGGGGCAGGCAGCCACAGGAGTGCTTGCTTTGGGTTAAGTTTAGAATATAAATGGGTTTGGTTTGTTACAATAAATGATCTTCTTCGGGGCAAGCAAAGAGGTCTGTGTGTCTTTGTTCCCCATTGCTAGAGTTGCTATAATTTTGCTGTCCTGCAGATTTTGAAACATTCTCTTTGAGGTGTAAGGCAGAGAGGCAGCAGCCTTCTTCTTAGCTGCACTAGTACATGGAAACAGTGAATGTAATTCTTGCAGGTTTTCAGGAACAGTTGTTGACTTTCAGCTGTTGGATTCTCCGTGTTTTTAAAGCTATTTTGCTGCCTGCATGCATCACTATCTTACAAAATAGTCATAGATAGATTTTTTTTTTTAATGGGAGGTTACAATATCCCAGAGGAAAAAAATCTGAAACTACATCCTACATAGCACAAAAATTCTGAAAAGAGCTCATCAAGACCTATCAAAGTCTTTTAATACTGTCAATATATTTTTGTTTTCATCAGTTGTCTGGCACAATGTATGTAATATAGAACAAATATTACCCAATCACTTAAAATTGGGGGTGTTCAGAGAAAGTAATAAATACTTACTAAGCAAAATGACATCTCTAAGCAGTGATTATGCATATCTTGTTCTTCAAAAAGAAAAATATACATATCTTGTTCTTCTTATTTCAACAGTAACAGTTGTATGTGTGCATATGTATGTATACATATATACATATGCATATATACACACATCTCTATGTAAAAAAATATTTTTTACTTTCCAAAACTGTTTTGGTCAGAGTCAGAGAGTCATAGTCAGAGATCCTGAGGATCAATTAGCTTGGTGTTTGTCTGACAGCAGTTAAACACCATCCCAAGTGGTGCAGGCAGGACAAAACAGATTTCTCTATCCACACACACTATATGGCCTTTCCCTGAAAGTAATTCACTTTGCCCACCACTATGCTATGACAACTTCTGAGAAGAAGACAAAAGCCACAAAAAACAAAATAAAACAAACAAAAAAAACCAACCAAACAAAAAAACAAACCCACAAACACCCCCAAAAACAAACAAACAAACAAGAAAAAAAAAAAAAAGCAAAACCCAAAAAACCAACAACAACAATAACAAACACCACCAAACCAAGCAACCAATTATTTCATGGCAGCTTAGACACAGAAGCTTAAAAACTCTAAATGGAATTGAAAATAGATGGATTTAGTCAGTACATGAGTACTCAAACTAAAATATGTTAAGGAATGCAGTGATACCAAGCTTACACACAAAATCTGCCACTACAGCACTTATAGCTACACAAATTTTGTATGTTTCTCTGCACTTTTCCTAGCTGTAGCTGACAATCAGATACATACATATATAATTAATACCACTTCCTTATGTGCATTCCAGTGAGGGCTATAGTCCCAGATTTCACCTCTCAGGCAGCAGCCCATTGCTTATGGAAGTAATGAGACTGCATTTCAAGTTGTCTATTGGGGAGAGGTATTCACGGGCAGAATGAAGTAAAATAATTCCTAAAAATATAAAAGAAATCTATTACTCTTGAAACTAAACGTAGACTGTTGGTCATTAATATAAATTACAAGGTAGAGTTGCTTTAAATCAGTAAGTTTCAAAGATTCAGCTGGTGTCTGGGGATGAGGGAATTTCTTATTTTTTCTGGGAACTATACAAGAAACAAAAAACCATTCAATGGTACCATAATGAGACCTTCTGAGAAAAAGGTATGTCTAACAATCATGAGTTGGTTGTGTATGAAGCAAAGGGGGCTGTTGCAAGGCTTTCAATGAGTGTAATAAGTACATGCATGGATGTTAAGAAGCAGATTCTAATAAACCCTTCAGGAGCTGCTTAGCTGGATCACTGATAGATCATGGAACACTGAAGTTATCTTAGAGGGAGGGAAAAACAACAAGAATATTAAGGTATGGACTTCTAGGTGAGAAAATAGCCCTCACCAAAATACTGAGATAACTCAATTAAGAAAAATAATCAGGAGGAACAACTTAGTTAAAACTCAAAAATGTTTGTATTTTAGTTGTTTGGTTTTGTTTTCTTTTTGCTATGAAAACAGAGTCCTTTATGTTTGTGTGATATCAGTTGCTTTGATTTTTATCAGTATCTTAGAAGAAAACATAAAATTACTGTGCTAAGTTATTCCAATACACAGAGCAACTGAGAGAAAACTTAATTAATTAAAGATACACTGGTGGGTCTGGACTACTTGGTAATCTGAAAATAAGCATATAATATTCATTTATATATCAATATTCAAAATGATACATCAGAAAGTACAAAGTAGTCTCTATTGTCTTGAAGTGTAGGATTCTAAGTTGGTATGAAGTGTTTTGAATAAAGCTTGGACACACAAGGATAATTAAATAAATGTGAGATTTTGAAAGCATGTGTGTAATTTATTTTGTAGTACTACATCCAGCTCAGGTCCCCACACATTCTTTAAGGTCTCTACTGACTGAAGCATATTCAGTAAGATTCATATTAATTATTAGTCCAGATATGAACCAAATAGCTTTGTACTACTTATTTTAACAAATTTGTAGGTCCTTAAATCATAAGCATAAATGTAGCAAACAGAAGATTTTCAGCCCATCAGGCAAGGGTCAGTAAGGTACTATAATTCAAATGTAAAGCAAGTGAAAGAAAAAATATTACCTCCTTTTGAAAAGCTCATGAGCACGGATAATAAAGACCTTGCATCAGCTCTGTCTCTAAAATTTAAATTCTGATTTCTCCTGTCATATTGCCATTGATCAGCAACCAAATAATTAATGAAAATCTAGAGCTAGTGATGCCTATTGATTTTTGCCTTTTTTTAATATACTCTCTGTATTCTTTACACATATATTTGGAGCTCTGTAGACTATTATTACATCTGTAGCTAGTTTTCCCAGTACTTTTCTCTGCCCTGATAGGCAGAAAGACCAAACATATTCCAAAGCTCCCATCCTATCTTGGTTCTCCTTAGGAGTCCAGGCCAAAATAGAGCTCTTCAAGACACAATTTCTCAACAAGTTCAATTTCCATCTGAGGGAGAAGACATATAAAGGGCTTTACCTGTGGGGAGAATTGCATCATCACTTGTGCTCCTAATTGGTGATTTTTTGTCAATCAAGCTAATTTACCAAACTTAAAAAACTGTATGCACCCCCCATGCAGGTGGGAATTTGTGGACATTTTGCTATAACTGCCCCTGGAGGCCTCCAATGAAGACCAGATTTTATATCACCTCATACCAATATTACCTTGAAAGTGTGTCTTGTTCCATTTCTAGGTTGAAAAGGGCATCCCTAGAAGTCAGACAGGATGATCACACAAAGTCCCTTAGGAGTAACTATATCTCAATGTTTTGGACTAATTCTGGTCTCTGCCACTGACCTCTTAATGTCCAAAATGGTCCTGCTAGATAGCACTGGCAGCACACCTAAGCCCAGCTAGGTATTCCTTGCTCTACTTGCTTTTTTCCCTCCATGTTTCTACAGTTTATGACAGTGACCAGTACATCCTAAACTAATATTTCACACACTTTTGTGTGTATTTTCAGGTATTTCTTAAAATTCTCACTTAATGGAAGGGCTCTTTATTTACTCTGCCATGGTGGCCAGTAAGTAGAATGCAGGGAAGATAGATTCTGATCTATCTGTTCAGAACAGCACCTTGTAGTATTTTTAAGCATGTCTTAATTACAAGTGTTATAAAGAAAGATCCTGAAATGTCCTCCCCACTCCCCATGAGTGAATGGATTAATAGGTCAACTGGGATGCATCTACACCAATGAAGGCAGCATTGCTATTCTTTGTGGCAACAAAGAGGAGGAGTTAGAAGCCATTGTGCAGCTGGCAAACAACAATTTAGTGTGGCAGCAGAATCAGGGTATAGGTTGTACCCCTGTACTCAGCATTGGTGAGATCACACCTAGAATCCTGCATCCAGTTTTGGGCCCCTCATGACCAGAAAGACATTTAGGAGCCAAAGTGAATCCAGAGGAGGGCAGCAGATCTGGGGAAGGGTCTCCATCCTTAGTCTGATTAGCAGTGGCTGAGGGAGCTGTTGGCTTTCAGCCTGGAGAAAAGGAGGCTCAGAGGGGACCTTGTCACTCTCTCTTCAACTGCCTGGGAGGAGACTGCAGCCAGGTGGGGGTTGGTCTCTTCTTCCAGGTACTTCTTCCAGGTTGGCCTTCAACCAACAGGATGAAGGGAAATGCCTCAAATTGTGGCAGGAGAGAGTTGGGCTGGAATTGAGAAAGATTTGTTAGCCAGAGGAGTTGCCAAGTATTGGGCCAGACTTCCCAGGGAAGGGGTGGAGTCACCTTCCCTGGACATATTTAAAAGGTCTGTAGATGTGCCATTGGGGAGCTTGGTTGAGTGGTGGATTTGGCACTGCTGGCTTAACAGTTGGACTTGGTGATCCTAAAGGCCTTTCCATTCTCTCTCTTATTGGGGCTGCCAGCATTCCAAGACTCCCTCTTGTTCACAAGTTCTTTAATAATGGCCAAGTAGCCATCTTACACATTTCCTGCACACTTCTACCTCTGTGATTAATTTTTGTGGTTCTTACAGTATAAGACAGGGCTTTTTAGTTGCTAATATTTAATTTCTTTTATCTCTTCCCACATCTGCTCTCCATACCAAGATGTTGATTCTTGGTTGGGTTACAGACCTTTTGGTGCCAGGAGGTGACCTCTTTCTGGGCCTTTGACTTGCCTGGGTTATCTCTTCCTTCTGCACCAGACATCTGTGGGGGGCAGGGGTTGGGGGAAAGTCCTGCCACAGCTTCCTCTGGAAGACAACAATTTCTTTCCTCCTTTCAGTTCTCAGTAGCACTACAGCCAGCATCCATGGTTGCCACTGGACACTGGTTACTAAAATGTATTAAACAAATGAAAGACGAGATGCCATCATTTCTCTGCTAGTTAACATTATTTCATGAACTGTGAGTTACTCACAGGCAAGTTAAAGGACAGATGAAAGGCTTTGGTGACTGGCTGCAGTTCTCTGATTCCTCTTGTACAGTTCAAATTAATCTCCACAGCAATAGCAACAGCAATTAGGCTACCTAGGGAGGAAGTGCACAGCATCCCCAGGATTTAGGAATGGAAGAATGATACAGGAATGCCATCATCATCTAGGTAGAGAATATTCTGTCTGACCAGGAGGTGACCTTTTGCCCTTCTTTTCCAGGCTTTTCAAAATAATGACAAAATTATTTTCTTGTTTGATGTTTTAGTTAGTAATGGCTGTAAATACTGTCTGGTGTCGCAGTCAATATGCTGCAGTCGACACGGACACTGCACTCGAGGTGCTTCCTTAGAATCATCAGAAGGCTTCAAGTAGCAGCATCTTGTTATTCAAAAAGTCTCCTGTACCTTTTTTCTGTATCTCAAAAGAGCAGCTCCACACAGTTCTGGCTCTGTCTCTCCTTCTGTTCCGGCTCCATCCTGTCCCTGGCACGGCCACCTAACCCTGTCTGTCCCACATACAGCAGCTCACCTTTTCTGGCCCTTGCCTGTCCCTATGTCTTCACAGCACAGCCAGCAGACTCCATCTAACTCTTCCCACCTCACTCTCTCTTTATCATGCCCATGGCTGTGATAAACACAGATGTAAGATATTAAAGGGGAGACTGCCCTCAGCAGCATTTCCTTTGGTCTCCCCACAGTCTGGTTTCTATTGGTCAATGAAACAGTAAAGGTACCTTTTGCAAAGGCAGAAAAGTCAGACTAGAAGGCTAAAATGCATTCTCTTTTCTGTGTTTTCTTCTCATTAAAGAACATTTTGCATAACATTCCTGAAGAGCCTATAATGATTCCTGTTCTGAGGTCAGTAATTACCATGGGCCTCTGGAATTGTCTCTCCTCTAGAAGTTTGGAATACTGGCATAAATTAATTCAGTTTAGTAATTTAATTAATAAAGTTGAGGCCACAGAGTTAGAGATTAATCTCTTTTAAATTTTCCAGCCAAACAGAGTTTGGGGAGATGACTAGGATCAGAGTTCAGATTTTGGTCCAATGTTGATAGGAGCTATTTCAGTCCTCTGATCTACTTTATGGATAATGGCTGACCATTGCCTTGCACACCTATTCATTAGAGACCTCTTTCCTCCAAACAAAGTTTTTTCTTTAACATACATGGTCTCTGAACGCTTTGTAGTGGTGTTGTAACACATGGCACTAGAAAAATATTGTCTTCAAAGCCTCTGAAACCTGCATCCTCTAAACTGCTCCGCAGAAAGGATGATCATAATACACATTCTGCCTTTTTCCATCACATAAGCAGTAAGATTTCTTGAACATACACCCTTAGTTATCAAATACTAGCACAAGGCTATTTTCACGGAACAGTAGGATAGAATGATCTGAAAATACATTTCAAAAAGTCAAGTAGTCACTAAAGTAAGTAGAGAAAATAACCAATTCATTTCAGTAATTGTATGGGCTCCAGCTCACTATTAAATAGATTATATGGTTGTCCACTAGATTTGTCTCTTTCTATTTATTTTATATTTATTACTTTGTATTATTGAAGACATACACAAAACTCTTCATTTATTCATCTATAACCTGAAATCAGTGCATGGCACAGACTGAAATTGGAAACAATAGGCTAATTCCCAGTGTAATATCTTTTAAACTGAAAATAGGCCTGAGTTATTTTGCAGTGTCTGTTGAAGCAGCTAATGATAGTTGACATGGGGACAGGACAATATTCACTTTAAGCTTCATTAGCTTTGCACAGTGTAAAGGGAGAGTGGTCAAATTCCATGGGATAATGACTCTGTTTAGAGTAACTTTGCTTGAGAACTACATTTGCTTACAATAGAAAAAGAGAGAACATTGAAAATGTCTTTTACAAGTAAGTCAAAACTTCTCCTTTCTGTTACTGTCATCCTCTAAGCAACCCATCACCTGGAACCCTCTTTTTCTAATACATCTTTGTTCCCACAAGAGTTTATGCTGTTGCACTGATCTAAGTTTTTTTATTTTGTGATAGTTAAACTTCTGCTGTGTACTTTAGGCCAGTGACAGCAGAGAGAACTATGATATACCATCATCTCATTGATAAAAATCATATTGTTACACAGGTAGATAAATGAATATTGAAAAACTTCTAAATCATATTAGAACTTGGAAAGAAAGGTGATGTGTCATGCCTCCCCAAATGTAACTGTGCACCGACATGTATCTACACAGAGATACTCACATCACATTCATTTCAGATGAGACTAATAAAATTCTTGTGTCGTGCTAAGAACTGATAAAATCAGTGGGAAAATATTGTCATGGACTTCCTTTCACACGGCTTTAAGCAGTAAAATGTTCTCATCATTATCTCCTTTGATAAAATTAAAAGGATTTTCAGTGGTTTTCTAGGTAGTCAGGGCCAAATGTGAGCATTCCATCATTCCATCAGTTCCATTCTTTCAGATTTTTGAACTCTGAACTTACTGGGAACAATTTAAAAAAAACCAAAAAACAAAAACAACAACAAAAAAAACACCCAAAACCAAAACCAAACCAAACCAAACCAAACCAAAAAAAACCAAACAAAAAACACACCAAAACAACAACAACAAAAAAAATTAGAAGTTATTTACTGAGTTGTCAGTACCATACTGTATTTACTCAGGAAGTCCTGCTGGGAGTTTCCTTAGCCTGAATACATTTTTTTTTTTTTTTTTTTTTTGTATTTGTGTATGGTTTTTGTCTGTCTTTTCCAGTTAGAGACAATTTTTAATTTGATTTTTAATCTTTTTTTTTTAATTATAAGCTATCATAGACAAACGTGGAACTACATGGTAGGTAGTAAATCTTGTATATAGATTTTCATCTTTTGCTACTCAGTAGCAAAATTTATTAAGGTAGCAGAGCTTTGGGCCTTGATTTAGGGCAATGCTTATGTACTAATCTTTTTATTTTTTACTAGATCCATTTTTTAAATTTAAGTCCTGGTAAGACTTCGATGTTGCATACAGAATTAAAAAAATCTAAACGAGATCTGTGAGTTCTTATGTTGGCCTCTGAAATGAGAGTCTGAATGCCTGTAGCTGACCCAAATCATTGTTTTGGGCAAGTCATGGCATTTTTTATATTTAATTTTCTCCAACTCCAAATCAGAAATAGTGATACTCATCTTCCTTAAGGAAAGCAATGCTAAAATTAGTCTATTATTACGACATTTGCTATATCAGGACTTTTCTTCCACTGAAGTTATGCTAATTATACTTTATTAAATTGACCCCACTTCCAATCACAAATCCAATCTTAACTGGTTCTTTTCATATACATTTTTTGTATTTTTTCATAATCAGAGCAGCAAAAGCAGATGGGTTACAAGTGTGAATCTTCTCCATTATTTTTGCCCTAATCATCTTTCTAAAATTGGCATTATGGGTGTTTTCTACACTTCTCTTAGGAGCTTTACCTGGTTTACTCCATGTTTAAAGTTCAAACAAAATGTTTAAAAATACTTACAGGAGGGAATAGCTAATTTTTTTTGCTTTGTCCAGTGCTCACAGATTCCACTGATTTTTCAATGGACCACTGAACTAATTTCACAGACCTTCTGCTTAAAGTGTGTAAGAAAGCAGTAATAAAAATAGATTGCATTAGTCATTCTTGTTTCATACAATTTTTGTGGCATGTGTACCACATATAACTGTTTTTGTTTTAAGCACACTCTCTAAGCACAGATGAGAGATGTATTTAAGACCTCTGTGAATAAATACCAACAACAAAAGCAATGCATACTTTTCAGATTGAATTTAGCCTGTTGTGACAGAAAAAGACAATACACCATCACTGTTTATATAAGGGTGAACTAGCAGAATGTTGCTCATAGGTGACGACAGCTCTTGAATTAGCCTGGAAAGAAAGAATATGCTAATAATACAGCAAAGAAAATTCCACTCTGTTGTTGGAAAGTCTCAGAAGTAATATTTAGCAAACAAAGCCTTGGAGCAAAGGTGCTAACTCTGCTCTTGGAAATTCTGAGTATTAAGAAAAAGTATAGAAAGAATGGTGCATTTTCAGCTTATGTGTGAACATTTTTGTTGTTTCAGTGCCTGGTCTTCTGATCAGGACATCAAAATTCATCATCTTTGGATGCTACAACACACTGGAATGCAAGTCGTGTGCATTTTCTCTTGACAGTACAGCTGGTGTTACAGAGAGCTTGGTGCTGTTGGAAACCCTCACCAGCTTTGCTTTATTCCTAGAAACAATTTTGTTTTAATATTTACATGGGGATATCTGTAACATTAGCAATATGCAGCATCTCTAGCATGTGGACATACTCGCTGCTCCACTCCCCAAAAACTCTTCTCTGTGTTAACTAAGGAGAGATAAGGAGGAAGATGGACTGTCACAAGCAAGGTTTTCCTGCAGTTTTTTCTCCTGAGCAAATCACAGTTATAATGTATCATTTGTCTTCAGTTTAATTTCCTTTTTGCAAGTGTTGTGAGCTTCCTGAAGCTTAGATGTGATGTCCCTTGCAGAGCTATAGACAATCTATGAGGTTTTTTACTGAAAATGTGTAAGACACTTGCAGTAAGTGGTACTGACCATAAATAACTAATCATCACCAGGTGTGTAATTACACACAAAAAGTGGGAATGGCCTGATTTTGATGGGGCTAGAGTTGGTTTTCCTCCCAGTTATAGCTGGTACAGTGCTGTGCCTTTTACTCAGTGTGAGAAGTAATTCTCACTCTGAGTGAAGGACTTTTCAGTGCCTTATGCTCTGCCAGTGAGGGGCTGCAGAAGATCTGCAGGTGATCTGAATGGGCCAGAGGGATATTCCAATACCACAGAAAATCAAGCCCAGTATATAAACTGAGGACAGCTGTCTGGGAGAGGCCAAGTGCTGCTTGGAGACTTACTGGGAATCAGTCAGTGGGTGGTAAGGAATTGTACAGTGCATTGCTTCCTTCTTTTGGGTTTTATTCCTTTCTCTCTCTTATTTTCATTCCAATATTATAAGTATTTTTGTTGTCATTATTAGCGTTATTAGTAAAATCTGTTTCAACTAATAAACTGTTATTATTCCACAAGTTTCATTTTTTTTTTTCTGATTATCCTGCTCATCCCCCCAAGGGCAAAGGGCAGTGAACAGCCGCATAGCACTTAGCAGCTCTCAGGGTTTAAGCCCTGGCATGGAAAAATGAATCTAATTTCTGCTAAAATCCCATATCTATCTGGTAGTTTCTTGCCTCTATTATTTGATAATTACAGATATATTTTGATATTTAAATGTTATAATTATAAGGAGAAAGATTAAAGTAATATTCTAGTATAATTTTTGGTTTTATTTCTTTATATTCTTGGCATGAGGTGAGTAAACTGGTTAGTGGAATCCATTTTTTTGTGACTTAATTGCATCATTCTGTTTAAAACAATGAATATTCAAAGAAGAATCCTACATCTTGCTGGTAAGAAAAGCTGGGCACTTGGACAACACCTCTTAAGATAGTTATTTGAAGTGTTTATTAGCAAGTCAGCATTCACACTATTGTAATTTGAGTGATTATAGTTGTTGATAACAGATCCATGTTTCTGCCTAAAGATATAAAATAACCTTTCCTTATTAAAATAAGTCATATTTCTTATCATTCTTACGAATTAGATGTTGATATAATTCAAAGAAAACTTCTTTATGATATTAAGCTACTAAACTCTAACAGTAACTGATGCTGAATGAATTTTGTAGCTGGAGCTTCTGTTTTTTGTCTTTCCCAGCCTTTCTTTTCCATGCATAGGCTTCTATATTGCAGTGGTAAGAGTTGTACACTATTCAAAATAAGCTTCGAAAGATGTTTTGTAGTTGAACTTTTCATACGCCCAAAAGAAAGAGGCAGAGACAGATGAATCACTGTGGTGTTGTCAGACTCCTTCTGCTTGCTTGTCTTCCTTTTTTGACTGCTGAAATATACTTCTGATGGTATTTCACTATTATGTCATTTTCTTTATGTTTTTCTTCCTCATCTCATTCAGACTCAGGAATTTGACAGTGACAAATGACTCTAAGGAATATCTCTTATTTGAGAATATCAAACCGAATATGTGTAATAAGTTGTCTGCTTTGTAAGAGCAGAAAAAGAGCAGATTATACTTGTATAAATGGATTAAATACTTTCATTCACTGAAATACGAAGGACAGTGACAACACTGTTTTAAGAACAACTGTTTTGTTTCAACAAAGAAACCTGCACTTTGCACACATAAACTGCTCAGAATACATTGATAGGAGTTGATAGCACACCCTTGAGGTGGTGGCATATCCAAAAAAATAAGAGATAAATAATCATTCAAACAGTTTTGAATTAGTTATTTCTTGGATACAAGATGTGAAATTTTCTTGTATAATTTATACTGATACTTGCATATCTTTTTGTCATATGGTGATGTAACTTCCCTTTCAATGAAATTTTGCACACTTCACATTGTACTATTGCACATGAGAAATCCTGATGTGCTGCACAAAGAAGGACCTTTGACAATCTACAAGATGTTTTCTTGGTCTCCATACTTTGGAAATTACATCTTTCTGGCTATCATTTGTTTGTATCTCATCAGTAAGTATGTCTTCACATTCATATATGCAGTTCAGCCAGTAAATATTAATTCTTAATAGAATGACATAGAAATCTCACGCCTGGAACAAGAATCTACAGAGGCACCCTATTCCATCACATTTTTCCTGTGTTGATTTCTATGTTTTTCTTCCTTTCTGCAGAAGACTTTTTTAGGAGAGACCTCTTAGGTCTTTAATAGTGCTGCTTGACATCAGAGGAAATTTGAAAGTATACCCTAATTTTTGGAAATTTATCTAGGATCTCTTTTTCATGCATGATCTATTTGCTTCCAGCACATCTAGCAATAGTTTTTGGAAGCCAGATGAAGTCTGGGGACTTCAGTTTAGCCAAAAGAGGAGTGATTGATATCCACATGTTTCCAATGCTATATTCCCAGAGTGTTAAGAAATTTAGGGGAAAAGATTATGTATGATCCTCCATATTTTTGCCTGTCAGGAGTAATAATTTTTGACTTAAAGAGTAAAAGAGTTACTATAATTAAAACTTTTCCTAGAGTAAGATGATTTGTGTATTTAGTCTGTCTCATTTGAGTTGCTGGCAGCAACAGTAAAATGTTCTTTCAAATTTCTTTCTCCTGCTATGGATTTTCATTGTTTTGTATCCCTATTGCAAAGATGGAAGTAGTGGAATTATGTTCCTGTACCTGGTGTAGGTGCCCATGTATTGGCAGGAGCAGGGGCTGATCAACACCAGACACATCTGGGTTGCAGCCTTCTCCAACAAAACTCCAAGGCACAGCTGAGCCCCTCTGCCAAGATGCTGGTGCCTCTGGGAAAACACAGTAGAGAGATGGCAAAACTCTGCACGAGAGAGAGAGGAGTGAGGAAAACAGCTATGAGAAACAGCTCTGCATTCACCAAAGTTGGTGAAGTAGAGCGGAGGAGGTGCTCCAGACCCTGGAGAACAGATTCTCTTTGCAGCCAGGGATAATCATGTTGAAGCAATTTGTCCCCTACAGCCCAAGGAGGACCACACTGGAGTAGAAGGTGAATATTTAATGAAAGAAACTGCAGCTCATGGCAGGGACCCACTTAGGAACAGGGCAAAAGTATGAGAGGGAAGGAATAGCAAGAAAAAAACAGTTATGGACTGACCTCAACCCTGACACCCCACTCCTCTGTGTTTTTCAACAGAAGAAACCAGGAGGGAGTTAGGTTTGGGGGAAAGTGAGAGAGTGAATAAAAGGAGTTTTAGCTTTTGTCTTTGTTTCTTACCATTCAAATCAATTTTGAGTGGTTTAATTGAGGGGACGTGGTAGGGGTTTATAAGCAAGATTGATTCGTGGGAGTGTTTGCCTGATACAGAAGGCAAACACCTCAAAATACTTGCTTTTAGCTAGGAAGGACTTGCATCCCACAACCTGAGCACTGAAAAGGAAATTGCTGACAAAGCATTCCTTACACAACCAAACCTCATGGATGGTTTATCCCACCAGAGTTGGACTCAAAGTAGTTCTTCTGCACTCATAATTTCCTGCTGTGATAGACCATTATCTTTGTATTTATTTGCACTGTACAGCAGTGAGTGAGCTGGAGGTGTAGCAAGCACTATGCAGAGGAGTGTGATTGGGTGACAGTAGCAGACATACTTATGGACACAGACTGCAGGTAGAAATATTTATTCCGGTTTTAATTGTTTCAATCTTGTCTGCAAAAATGAAAGTATTTGAAATAGGGTAAAAAAGATGTTATACCTGAGAAATACAGGTATTAACCTATCAAACTGGGAGAACCAGAGGTGAATGTAACCAGTTTCCAAAATGTAAAATACCTGCATATTCTGCTCAGGAAAGAAAAACACAGTATTTTGACAGGAACTCAGGGAACATGTATTAGTAGACACAAGGAGTATCATGAATTTTGAGGATTCATTCCCTCTCTAAACTCACAAATCCTATCATTAGGACAGGATATCCCACTGACTTTTAAAAAAGCATGATGAAATATGACACCAAACTTTCAGACAACTGTTCTAATTTTCCTCTCACTACTTCATCTCAGTTTTTCTACCTTACCTCATTTCATGGCAAAGGAACTTAGATTTCAAATAACTAAATCAATTTTGAAAACAAGACTGAGGCTTCAAAGCCTCTTGCACACAACTTTTCAGAAGTCTCTGGATATTTAATGAGCTGATGATGTGATTAAATTGGGGTGCTATGAACAGCATAGGGACTAGAGCAAAACAGATTCTCGTGGTGTTAAAGCTGGCCTTGTGGTTGATGAGAAACAGCTTGTTATTGGTGAGGGAGAGCACACCACACTCACTGCTTTCCCTGCAAAGGAACTCTGTGGCTCTGTAGGGTCTTGCATGTTCTGTGACTCCCGTGTTGGTGTGGTGGGTTTGTTTGCTTGTTTAGCAGATTCACCTTGGTACAACCAAACAGCTCAGTTTTATTTTGTGATTAGGTTTGCTACATCTGCTTGTACTGGCCACTCACCAGATCATTATATTTGTAGAAGCACTTTTTGGTACAGAAATAAATACTGGAGAACACAGTTTATTAGTAGAAGCCCTGTGAGGTGATTCTGCTTTCTGTGTGAGAAAGCAGACTTACTTGTTGGAGGTTAACTTACATATTTGCTAGGTATTTAATTTTTTTTTCTTTTATAACAGAAGAATAGAGAGGTATTTTAAAAAGGTCGAATAATTTTCTGATTGTCCAACATACTTCTCTTGATGAAATATGACACTTCAATTTTGTTCAGATTCAGGAGGTACAGAAACTGAAAAAGCATAGATTTAATTCTGGTAAAGACCTCTACTTTTTCTCTAAAAAGATATACTTCCTGTAGAAAGGTAGGAATGTCAATATTTCAGAAATATATTGCAAACTATGGTATTCACATGCAAGAACTAATCACCTTAGCTTCCAGTAGCTAACACAGGTTTTCAATGTAATTTTTTCTCCTCCTCCTTCACCTTGATCCAAAAAGAAAAGAAGTGTGCAAACCAAACAAAGTTTCCTTCATTTTCAAGTTATCTGGAATGATGTAAAAAATTAATTGCTATACAACAGAACAGGAATATTGATGGGTTTTTTTAAATACCCCTTGAAATTAATTTGGTCCCTGATTTCAACAATGTGTAAGTGTTCTAAATCAAAATGTATGTGATAAAAGAACTTCTCAGACAACACTTTTTCCAGAGAGGTGGTGCAAAGCTCAGGTCTAGGTGATCACTGAAGATTTGCCTTTGCCAGCACAGCTGCTTTAATATCCAACACTGGCAGAGTTCCCAAGCTCAATTTTCAGCAAGAGACCTGTACTTTTTCTGGAAAAGGCTATCCTGGAATCTTATTCAAAAGCAAAATTTCAATTAAATTATGATATTTTAGTGTAATTTAGGACCTTCAACAGTTGGAGCTATGGTACACTGTAGAGCTGGAAATGGAGCATCCCCATCCCAGAAATGGATGAGCTACTTAAAAGAACAGTGTGGGGTACCTAATATCTTAAGTCAAAGAGTAGACTAAGTAAGTCCACCTACTACAGTGCAGAAAAAAGCCCCATCTTGTTATTCATTGATTTAAATTACTACACAACATTATTTTCCTATCACAAATAATATCTAAATTAAACTGACATCAGCTTCACCATCTCATCTTTTTTTTTTCTTTTTTCTTTTTTTCTTTCTGAACATTTCTGCTCTCTGCTGATAGAGCAATCATCCATGATTAAGGCAGCTAAGTGTCCAACAAAAATGGTCTATTACAAGAAATGTTACCTCCCCAATAAGGCCACCTGAACCATTGGCTTCAGTTGCCAGGTCGGGGACTGCACAGACACAGGTTATTGGAAACTGCTCTGCTATGCCAGGACCAGACAGAGCTGTAAATGTATTTATAATATAATTGATCTCAAAAGAATATGTATTATTTTGTGCTCTCTCAGTTAAGTATGTTTGGGTTAGAAACTATTTCGCTAAGATTTTATCTGTTTCCTTTCACTGATTTTATTTTTATTCCTTAAGATACAAACTTCAAGCCAGATTCCTGGAAGCTTGCAAATGCTTGGCAGTTGTGGAGAAATAAAGTGATGGACTGGCCACTTCTTTGTGTAATTCTGACTGTCACAAGGATTAGAGTTTCCATCTGGAGTACCAGTGATGCAACTAAGCTCAAGCAGGCTTTGGTCACATTAAATTCAACATTTGGATATCTGCATAGTGGTACTAGTAACCAGGATGGGGAACTGGATTCACAGTATAACCAAAACCAAAATAAAACTAATTAAGACTGAGCTTGCAGTGCATAAATTCCAATATGACAAAAGACATAGGTGTGTCACTTTATAGCAGAGCAATGTGAAAGATAGAGTGAAATATATATATATATACATGTGTATATATATATGAATTGTACGCTGACATCAAGAAGTCTCTGAGATGCAAGCATTTAGGAATGCTTTCCTTGAATCTTAAGTTCTTAAAAATTCATAAAATTAAGCACATGTCCTGTGAATTCTGTGTCTGGTGTTATGAGATGCAAAGGAGGTGTGTACTGATACTTATCTGCTATTTACTCTAAAAGGTAGAGAAAGGGCACAAAGGACTCATTTTATTTTTTATATTAAAAATATAAAGGCTCTGCTTAGCCTTAGAGCTGCAAATTATGTAAGCAAATTTATCCCATAGACTAGTGTAGATTTTTTGGCTTTCTTCCTCCTGTGTAATTTCTTTAGCATTTTAGATTCTTTGTCAAATCCAGTTTAAGTTGCAGTTGTTATTGATACTATAATCATTACACCATCAGTTCCTACATCCAGCTCAGAGCTGGTTTTAACATGAATGGGATATTTTGTATTCAGTGACAAGTTATGGTTGTTTTGTTTGTTTGTTTGTTTTTTTGCTGTTCTGTTTCTTTTCTTAAATATTGAAAATCAGTTCTTGTGATCTTAGGATGGTGTTGGCTTGCTCAATATTGCATTTGTGACAGATGGTGGATATGGCTCAGGGCATATGAGGGCAGCACAAAATATAGCCCATTTCAACTCTTTCAGGGTGATTTTAAGAATTCTTTTTAAAGCCAGCATTTACATAAATATTGTTGAATGAAGTACATTTGAAGGGTGGTGAAGTGAGAATAAGTATACTCTTGCCATTCTGGTTCCATATTTGTTGACTTGTTCAGAGCTTATTAGTGTTTTTCTCTGATATATTACAGTGTAATAGCTGCCTGGAAGCCAAGGAACAAATTTTAGGACTATTCATCTGGTGTTCTGATTGTTGGAAGTTCTAGACTTCTGATTATGAACAAAGTCCCATTAGATGGGAGTTAGGATTACACATTTTCATTTTAGGATAAGATTTCTCTGTTAGCAAGCTCTTTTACTTGATGTGAACCCTGACATAGCTTGTGAATTACTGTATCTGTTCCCATAGAACATTTTGTTTCCTTTCTGGGATTCAAATTAATCTTTTCCGTTATATAGATATTTAAAGTTATATACATTAAAAGTTTTAATTTTTTTTTTTGTGTAATATTTGTGTAATTCATTTTGCAACAATGTAATGTAAAACTCCTTTTCTACTATTGTGTGAGATACAGGTTGTAGTTAATACTAGAGGGGAGATCATCATATGTACAATATATTCACTTTAACTTTGCACTAACACAAAAAATCAAATTCTTTACTTGAAGCTGCTCACTGTTATTTCCCAAGAAATGTTAATGTATTTGGTAACTATGACAAGCTGAAAACACCCCACTTACAGCATTATCTTTCAGACTATACATGGAGCAAGGTCATTCCCATGTTCCCAAAGGTAAACTGTCATAGATGCTACAAAACTGTCACAGGCTGAGAACTTTGTCTTCTTCTAAGTAGGTGATTACTTGAGGTAAAAACCTGAATTCTGTATGTATGTAGTGCCAACTTGTCTATGCTTCAGTCTAATGTGAGTTATAAAAAGACGGGCACATTTTCCAGCAGCTTCTCTGTTGCCCATACTGGCTACTTGGTCTAGTTTATCCCTGTTACAGCTTATCACTGCTTCTGGTACCTACAGAGTTCATTTGTAGTCAAAAGTCCTGTACCCCCAGTCAACTCAATGTAGAAATCCTCATTTGAAGTATAACCAAGTTCTGCTTTCAGTCTTACAGCTAACAAGAGTAATAAACTCTGTTTTTCCCACTTACTATCCTTGTGCTGCCTCCTGAGTATTTTTTTTCTAACAGCTACTCCTAGAAAACTTGTAGAATGCCAGCAGCTGTTGTGCTGATACTGGCAGTTTTTGCACTTCCTCTTGTACTACAGCTCCAGCTACTTATGTTGAAGTTCCACTTCTGAAGAGATAAGTTCAGAAGGACAAAAAAGACCCCTATTTCATGATTGGTTTATAAAGTTATTTTGAATTACTGACACAACGAGCATGAGTGACAGTTTCTTTATCTAGAACACTGCTGTGAAAGGACTTCTTAGACAGTCTGTAATCCCCTCTGTCACTGCAAAACATAAAGGAATTTGTCTTTGAGAACGTGAAGGATATCATAAAGGAATTTAAGGCATTACCTCTCAGAGAACAAACTTAAGGCATTACCTTTCAGAGAACAAATCTCCTTTAGATGCTGCCATGTGCACATTGAAGGGTCTGACGTACTTGAAGAAATGCTCATGCATTACAATCCAAAGCCATAAAATTTGTCACTGTATTCTCTCCAAAGCAGGCAGATCTTCTTGGGGAGAGAGGTAGCAGGGTTGAAAATACAGAAGACAATACAGTTATATTGTATTGGTACAATGCAGGTAAGGTAAACTTCCAGGCCATGGAATTCAATCCTGTCTACTATTAATTGATTAGAAAAAACACTGCCATAATTTCTTTCTGTCTTTATCTCTTTATTTATTTTTTTGGGGGGAGGTTCTCTGTCAGTTAGACTTTCTCTCATCTCTCAGTGAATGTGTTAGAGTGGGGCAGGACAACAAGTCTAGTGGGCAGCTGTGACAGCTTTTTAAAGACAGTTTAATAGTGCAGACAGAGGTTGCTCTGTGACAATTGGCCTCAGTAATGCTCATCTGGTAACTAGTTAACTACTGTAGCAAGTGATCATCCAGCATAGCCTTAAATATTATAGAGGAGTGGAACACTGATGGGAACACTGCTGTTATTTGTCCTTTTTGACAGAATACAAGGGTTCAAAATCTCCTCCCTCGCAGAGAATTGTCCCTGGAATTACAGAAACATCTATAAAGGAAACGATACCACTCTTTTTCTTTCCAATTAATTGAACCAAATATTCAGTTCTTGAGAATTGGTATGAGACAAGAGGCCTAGCCAGGTTTGGTTAAAGATTTATTCGTTGATAAGAGGAAGACAGACATTTTAAGTTAGTCTGTTTCAACTAAGGATAGACCAATAAGGGGGCTGTTGAAAGTAGAGCCAAGTTAAGATAAATATTTATATTCAATTATAAATACTATAATTTGATAAAAGAAGTTACCATAAGAAATGATTGTTCACTTTTCGTCCCAGGAGAATCAATTAGGTCCTTGTAACATTTTGTTTTGAGAACCTGACAATCTTTCTAGTAGGTTTGGGCTATCAGACAGGGAAACTGAGGCAGAGTGGATGGATTGTCATGGTTCCCAGAGACACTGCAGCAGCTACAGTACAATTGCTTCAACTACAGGTGACTTTTGTTACTACCCTTTTAACTGAACATAAAGAGCAATTGCTGTATTTAGGCCTCTTGGCATTCCCTGCTTGAAAATGCTTGCTAAACCTTGTGTTGCCTTTTTAGGCAAGAGGTTAATCCACTAGTTTCACAGATGCAATTTTACCTTTTACACAGCCTTTTTTCCGGGGGGGGGAGGGGGTGCATTTCTAAGTATATTCCCCAATTGCATGTTCCTAAAAATGGAACAGCATGCTGTTGTAGTGTTGAGTACCATTGCTTTACCTTATTTTCTGATCTTAAAAATTATTTCAGGAATATGAACATGTATAATTCTTCATGTGTACTGGTCAATAAAAAGGGGGAAAAAAGAATGTCCCCATCCTGGGATATTTTTTTATTAAAAATTATCTTCTCCATTAATCAGCAGGCATTTTATTAGATAACTTAAATATATTCACTATATATATTCACTTTATAAACTAAGCAAGCACTAGACTAAGGGAAATTGCTAGGACAGGTTAATAGCTACCTCTTCAAATGACAGATAAGTAAAAGGTCTTACAGCCACATGGCCCTACTGATACTCTTTGAATACCAGATTTATGTCTTTGCATTTACATAGTAGCAAACTTACTAGGGAAAGCTTGAGAATTAAAGCCTTGGAGAACTCTTAAATTAAGATTTTTAATTTATCATTATCTGATAGATTCTTTACAAATAGTAATTTTTGGAAAATAAACAATCAGAGAAATTAAGAGATAACTCAGACTTTCTACTTCGTTTGGAAAAAAAAAAAAAAAAAAGAACACCTGAGCATGAAAACTTGTATTGGAGTCAAAATAAATCAGATATGTCTGGGTATCTCTACAAGGGATACAATATAACTTATTACCGTTTAAATAATACTGGAAAAAATTTCAACAAGGAAGAAATTCTCGGATGTTGTTTGTCCTGTTTTCATTGGATTCAGTGTGAGATTATGTTGATAATGAACTGATGTGTTGGCTCTTGCTAAGCAGTGCTTACCCTGAGTTAAGGACTTGTCAGGGTCTTGTGCTCTGCCAAAGAGGAGCAACACAAGAAGTTGGGAAAGAGCATGGCCAGATCAGGTGACCTGAATGGGTCACTGGAAAGGGATATTCCAACACCAATGCCCAGCACATAAACTAGGGGCAGCTGGCTGAGAGAGACTGAGCACTGCCCAGGGTTGGGCTGGGCATAATTCAGTGCATGCTGAGCAACTGTGTTGTGCACCACTTCATTTATGGTGCATCACTTCATTCTCTTGGGTTTTACTCCTCCCTCTCTCTCTTTTCTTGCCATTACAATATTATAGTTATAGTTGTTGCTATTGTTGCTGTTGTTGTTATTAATTTTATCTTTTATTAACATGCTTTCATCTCAACCCAAATGTTCTACTTCCCTTCTGAGGACAAGCAGATGAGTGGCTGCGTGGTACTTGATTGCTGACTGGGGTTAAACCACAACACTGTTTTAAAAGCAGCCTGAAAATATGAACTTGAGTTGAACCTTTTCATAAAAGGGAAAAAGGCCAAATGAAAGTTAATATAATTGATAAAGGAGTGTGACACTTATCTTTGTGATTCATTTGTCATTCAGTGTGCATTTAGTTCACTAGAGATTTTTATTTGGTGGAAAGCACGAACTGGATGGAATACAGTGTGAATCTTCAATGTAAAATAAGTTTAAGTCTGCTTGTTAGTCTTTTTTCAAATTAACTTTGGACCTTGAAAAAAACATTCCAAGAGCATTTTGCCTACCTTGAGGAACTGCAGTATTATCAGACTTGATAACCAAATATTTTTAATGTAGAACTTTGAGCTCCATTTAAATGTATAGGTCTTCCATAAGAAGAACTTTGGAAGCACTGTTCTTCACTTCTGTAGTTTTTATTTCCAGACTGAGCAGCAGAAATTCTCTTATTTAAACTTTATTGACAACTGAGCATAAAAATGTGCCTAATACCTACCACTTTTAAGTCCACGTGTTCCATGGACTTCGGTGAGACAAAACTAGTTTGGGGTCAGAAATGGAGCTAAAATGTATCCAGAAGGTTTCATATATAAGAAACCTACTCATCACTATATGAAATGTTCAGTCAAAGTCACCAACAACACAGCCAGATTCAGGGAAACTTGCAGAAGTGGAAATTTTAGGCAGAGTGAAGGTATGAAAGTAAACACTTATTTGTGCTCTAAACAATGTTTAGATTTTGGGCATACCTTCTTCACTTTGGTATGATGACAGTTTCCAAGATTTTTTTCAGAGTAACATTGTCAGAGCATTGTTACAAAAGCCAGGGTTTTCCTTTTCATCTCCTCAAGGAGAGGAGGAAATTCAGTCTAGATCTCACTCTCAGGGTGAGGGCTTTAAACAGGAAATGTTATGTGAAAGCTGGTACTTTATACCAAAATAAGACTACAACAGCACTGTACAAAATTACAATTCTCCCTCTGTTCTATGGCAGAGAACAGAGGCTGTATGCATGGCTGGAGATACATTTATGGTATATAAACCACAAATGACCTCTGAATAATGTATTGGTAACCCTTCTGGGGTGACTCCTGTGTGATTCTATTGAAACAGAATTTTTGACAGTTTTTTGACACTTTGAACACTTTGCCTGTAATTACAGCTCCTTTAGATGCATGTCAGGAAAGAATGCTCAGTGGAAAAACATTTCTGCCTTCTAGGTCTATAGATCTCAGTTAACAATTGATCAGCAGAGGACAAATATTAAAAGTAAACCTGGCCACTTCTCAAATGTCAAATTATGTATGGAGGACACTTTTTGATAGACTAGTGCCAGAGTTTACCCTATGTTAAGCAATGTTATCTAGAAAATGCTGCCCAAAACAATATTTTCCCTCAAGGAAAGTGCTCCATGAGAATTCTCTGAATTTATCTCCTTTTAAAATAAAAAACATTCCAAGAAGATAGATTCCAAAACTCTTCTTGTAACCTTTACAGTTGACTTGAAATGCATTATAATTTTACTTGGCTTTTGTTTTCAACTTATATTAAGGTGTTTTTCTATTAATGTTACATTGATGGCTGATATCAAAATAGGTGGCATAGCTTCTGAAAAAGAATTTTAGTGGGTCACACATTTAAACAAAGATGGACATAATAGCTTACTTAAATTAATGTATTATCATATAGCCATTATACCAGTGTATTTATTTTATGTATGCCTTAACATCATTACCCTCTTGAAGTGGTCCATGATTCAGCAGCTGAATATTATTGAAACAGGCTTAAATCTACTTTTAAAATAGATAAATCTGCCGTCACACTTTAACAAATTCATCACTGTGAAACATTGCTTGATATTTAGTGGAAAAATATAGTCCAATGTTTTAATTTGCTTAGGCTTCAGATATGGAAGGAAAGGCTAATCTAGTAAGAGAGCACTTACTATGTTTTACTTTTAAAATATTTTAGAAGAAATTCTTTATTAAAAACCTTTTTGTATTACATATTGTTAATTTGCGAGATTTTTTTTTCCAAAAAGGATCTATTTTAGTTTATGATGAATTGTTACTTCCCTTTTCTTCTGTTACTTTTAAATAACTTTAACTAAGTATCTTTACCTGTCTTTAACTAAGTCAGTCAGTAAATCCTTGTGTTTAAATAAACTGATTTTTTTTCAGCTCTGAGTAAGACTTAACTTCTTTAGATTTCTTTGGCCAAATAGTTACAGTTATATATATAAGGCATGAGTTCTGTTACTTACACATTCTCATGTCTCAAGACAAATAAAAGAATCAAGCATTTTTACTGGAAATAAGTACCCAGTAAATTGGGTAATCTGGTTCATAATTGTGGGGTGCAGATGTTGATCAAATGCCTTTTCTCAAACTGGCATCTCTGTACTGAAATTAGTGTATTAGTTGTAGTGCTCTTGCTTATTAAAGAAACACAAAATTGTTAAAAGAAAATCAATAGTATTTCAAAATTAGTTACTTGAAAGTTAGAAAATAGCAGAATGAGTATTTGTTACGGAAACTTCGTTCATCTGACTGAGTGCATATAGTGCATTTTCCGTGGATCTCCCATTTAATTTGTGTTTGTAGCAGACACTGTTCAATTAAATGTTCCCCCACTCAAACTATGCCCCATGGACAACATTAATAACCTACTTGCAGAATTGCTGTGATATTTATCCTTAGGATTACAAACTTAATGAATTATTTTCACAGCATAATTTTGAGGTGAGAGAGAGAGAGAGACACTAATCCCAGGTGCAGAGATATCAGAATTGGCCAAAACATTTGGCTATCTACATTGAAGTGCTAGGATTAGAGACTTCCCTTTTCACTGTGCACAAAATACACCTCTGGTGACTTCAGTAGAGATTTCCAGAAGTGTTTGCTACTGCAAATCAGAGTCTGTATTTATCTGGTTTGCAATCCTACTTCAAGAGCCCTCCAATCTCCTTCCTCCTCTTCTCCTCCTTCAAAGATAACCCAGGGTGGCCCAGGTCCCCATCCCCAGCACTGTCTGTGAATGATATCTGACAGATAAATCTTAGTCATCCCATGCTAAACCCTACAGGGTTTAAGAGAAACCTTTTAATGCATGACAACTTCATGATGTAGCAATTGAGCCTCGTGCTATAGCCCTGAGAACCAGGATATGCTTTGCATCAGCATAGCCACAGCATCTCTACTCTATTTCCCAGTAAATAAGGTGGTGCTTACTGGAAGAAACCCTAGGGCCAGGAGAAGAGGGATCCAATTTTCCAGGGCAATGTTCAGGGCCTTCCTCTTGCCCCATTCTCACACAAGGTAGTCTACTTCATTCATTCCACTCCTCTATGAGATCAGAACACACTGAATGAAGTAGACTGAAGAGTAAGGGAATAACTAACATGTTTTCCCTTGGAACCATAGGAACTAAATTAAGGTGTGACCAGCTTGATAGTAGGATTTCCTAGCTTTAGAGTGCTTGCCGTGGCAAAACCATTGATAACATTGTCTCAATATTTTGCTGCGATGATCCAAATTGCATTCTGTGATAAATGTGAGGTGAAAAAGACAGTGAAACTGTGGAACAGCTGATAAAAGCTGTTTCCCTGCCTGATCCTGTTTAACTACTGGTTAATAGTACCTTACTGTATCATGAGCACTGGTAGTTTTATCAGTCAATTAATTTTCTTCCATTTGTAGGAATGTAGCTGTATTCTCATAGGCTTATACCAAAAATAACACGAATTCTATACTTTACTAGGGTAAGAGAAAGCAACACAAAAGCCCGTCCACCGATTCACCCATCCCTAAAAAACCTCCAAGCAAAGAAAATTAACAAAATCCCACCACAACCAACCAACCAACCAACCAACCAAACAACAAATAAACAAACAGCCTTCACAAAATACCTAACCCAGGCAACTCCATAAAAAGCATTCCAGAAGACATTTTACATTATTTTGGAGAAGTGCAATGTATATGTACATACATAAACTATGAAGGTCATGAAATTGTATTTTTCATGTCATGTTAAATGTCATAAAAATCATCAAATATATAATAAGTTTTCAAATTTCTCACTAGTAAACTGGAATCCTTAGAAGAGATTTTATTAAAAATATTTGTCTGGTAACAGGACATTGTGGACTTGGACTTATATATTAAATAATCGTTTCAGAGGGATTTGGACTGCATGGAAAGTTCTTTCAATGGAAATGTCTCTTAAAATTATTTTTTTTAAAATGTGTTTTCAAATACATAGTACATCATCACTTCAGGGGCTCACTCTCATAATGGCTGTGTCTGTTATTTTCTTGTCTTTACCTCAAGGGAAGCCCCTTGCATTCAATAAGCATTGGAATCAATGCTTTAAATTTTAAGTTGTGAAGATGTGAAAACTGGCACGGAAGTAACAAAATAGAAAATGGTTAAATTGTACTCTTTTTAGGAAAGGAATGGAATCAAATTTGAGCCTGAGAGATTGTAATCAGCTGTACAAAAATTTAAAACTTTATTTAATGTTAAAAATGGTAGCATTGTTGTGAGAATGATGTCAGCTTTTTAATCAGGGGGAAATATTTAAGCTTACTTTAAACAATTCCTGCATATATCATAATTCTGCAAGTAATGATGGTCTTACCTGCCTTATCTGTTTTTGGAATCTGAAAGCTTATGACAGCTTCAAAAGTAAGTTTCCTTAGTGTGAGGCAACTCTAAGCTAGCTGGATTTAAGATAAACACTCAAAGCTTTTACTGAGAGAAGCATGTTTTCCCTTCCAATTTATGTGTTAAATTAGCATGCCTAAATTCAAACAAAAAGAAGAGAACAAAAATTTGTCCAAAATTGCAGAGAGCTTTCTGATTCACAAAAAGATAGCCACCTCTCCTACCTTTAACTGGCTACAAGGAGTCATGAGGAATCTATTTTCATTTTGGATTCAGTATTTTTTTGAGGGGGGGAGAGGGGGGGTAGGGGAATAAAGAAGCAATGTATATCTATAAACATATAAATGGATATGTAATATTGCATATATGTATTCACATAAGTACAAAGTAATATAGCTTTCAAGCTTCTGGGTTGGTCTGAGAATAGAAATAAATCCTGTGTGGTGCTGAGTTGAAAGTGCAGAAAATAGTTAGGGCATGGAGAGTTACAACACTCCTCTATCTTCCACATATACTTAGAACCAGACCAGATGTGACCTTAAATAAGGACAAGAGATTTGGCTAGGTTTAAAGAAGTTTTTTTGAAGCACTAGTGTTACAAATATTATTTTATGACTGTCTTAAATGTTAACACTGTGAATACTTCTCTCTGAGGTAGTTTCCTTGCAAATAAGGATAATCCTTTATTTAATGTCACAGGTGTTCTTATCTTCTTAAAGTTTCCATTCTTACAGTTTTTAACAGAGTCCACAGCAGAAACAGTAACTTTTTATTGTTGGTTCTAGCTGGAATACTCTTAGCATCATCTGCTTGTTTTTGATGTAGCTTTTGTATGTAAATAGTCTGCTGTTCAGGTAAAATGAAGTTATCACTAGGTACTAAGATCTTTTAAAAGTACATACATTGTGCATATATTGTGCACACTAAGAGCAGATGCTCTCCATCTCCTATTTAGATAGTAAAGGATGCTGATCTGAGCATAGGAAAGGACAATTTAGTATTGACACTTCTCTGTAAGCCTGCCTTGCGAATTGAATATAAAATTCTAGAGCAGGTTTATTCTGGCCAGATTGTTTTAGTTGTCCCTTTCTCATTTAGATGTTTTGGATTTAGCTGTCTTACCAACCATGGATGCTTAGAGAAGCCTGGGCTGGCTGTAAGACTTCTCCAGTTCTTTTGACAGATATATAGTCTGTCTGGGAATGGTCCTTACCACTTTCTTTAGGCCTGTCTGAATTTATTTGGGCATATTTGATGAATGAGGAAGCAAGTTTAAGTCCACTTTAAAATAAGTGTACTTCCACACTTCGATTCAATAATTTGACTCAAAAATTAGTCAATAATCAGACCAGAAGATCATTTTGTTTTGATATAAAATTTTTGATAACACCTGTTACCTTTGTGTAGTGTGTCATCTGTCGACTCTAGCAAGCTCTGTGCTTACCAGTTTTTGAAGACAACATATCACTAGTATTTCATTGTTCATCCACAGAGGAAGGGTAGGATTTTTCATTTCTGCCCTTCAAAGAATGCAGGACTAGATTTCTTTTCTTGAAAGCTAAAAAAAAACCAAACCAACCTGACCACCCACATAACCCAGGATGGACTGTGACTGCAAAGTGTGATGACAGACATTTTTGCATTCTTGGATATTCCAAGCTACATGTTTCTCCACACTGATATTATGCCTCATTAGAGAAGGGATTTTTAAACAGAAGCAGCATGCTGGTGTCAAATGAAGGGATAAGATATTTTAAATCTCTTATGTATTTGAATCATTTAGAGAGCTGCCTCACACCTTGGAGCCATTTTTTCAGAGGGAAGAACCTAACACATTATCCTGAAAAGAGCATCTAATCAGTGCCATCATCAAATTAATGAAATTATTTAAATCAATCTAATCAATTTTTTACACAGTAAAAAATCCTCAGCATTCAAAGTGGAAGAGATAAAAGTAAGAAAGAAATTGAAATGTGGAGCTGCAAAATTACTAGCCATGGTTTCTAGTTTCATGAAGCCTCAGCGTCAGAACAGAAACAAAACTACATTCCCCAACCTTAAAAAGGGCTTTAGAGTATTGTAGTAAATTGTTGGCTCTGGTTTACTTACTAGGGAAATGGTTTGAAATTATAACAAAAAAAAAAGATAAATCATTGCAATAAAGCAAGAATGAGATGTACTATAATGAAGCAGATTTTAACATATCCATCACTAAAGACAGTTAAGAAAATCTTACCTTTCTGTCCTAGTTTGGGACAAAATTTAGGAGGAAACTTCCCAAAGGGGTCTCCTCTAAAAAGCAAATTCCAGCAGCTCCTCTCCCAACTAGTTTGGGAGAAAAACCTCCTTGGAGAAAAGTGGAAAAAACCTGTTTATTTAACAAGCAAAATATTCACAGGCATTAATAATAATAATAATAATAATAATAATAATAATAAATTAAAAAATGCTTAGAGAAGCCTCTAAAACATCTCTTGCTGCTCTGAAGAGATGGCAAATTCAGAGAGTCCTGTGTGGGTGTTTCTCAGTCTCTTCAGTCTCTCTCAATCCCTCCAGGCTCAGATCCAGCATCCAGGCTGCAGAGCAGCTTGGGGGCTGCCTGGGCAATTGTCCTGGTGCTCTGGACCAGAGAGAAACTGAACAGTTCCAGAAAACCACGGTTCTGGAAAAACCTTCCTTTCCTTATCTAAAGAGGAAAACAAGTAAAAAAAGGCAAAAAAACCCTCCCTGCCTTTCTCTCTCTCTGCAAAAGCCGAGAACTCGGAGACCACTGAGCTCTTATCTCCCTATGTTTTGAATACAAAGACAGAAAAATATCTCTCTCTCTCTCTCTCTCTTTCTCTCTCTTTCTCTCTCTCTCTCTCTGTCAGCCTAGCTTACAGCTACAGGACCATTTCTGAGCAAAATGATGGACGATGGGGATACCAGCATCATAAAGTCAGCCCGGGACACTTTCTTCAGATAATAAGACAATCTTCTTATGCATTAACAGCAGATTAAGATTAATAATAAAGCTGAAAATGTAATTTTTCACAACAGGGTGCTTCCTGGCTGTTTTCCCGCCTGACTCTGGTGTCAGAGACAAGGCAATATTGTCTTGGTTTGGAAAGACAGGTATCTGCCAGGGTATCTGGAGTTTCCCTTAGAATGGGGAATGTAAACCCCTCACCCCTGCCAAATTATAATTTTGCAATTAAGGGCTTTCAGGCAAAGATTTGGGAATAGGAATAACAGTTTTTTACTAGGAATACCAACAATACAAATGTAGTAGAAAAACAACATTTTTCACCCAACCACACCAGCAGACAAACAACAATTTTGGAAAATGCTGACAGAGTCAGAGCTACAACCTGACACCCTGTTGGTCAGGGTGTTGGGAGCAATCCAAAAGTGAGTCCTCCTGGAGTGGCAGAGGTGGTTCTGGTGGAGCAGAGATGATCCTGTAGAACAAGGGTCCAGTGGTGGTGAGAAGGGTCCAGTCTTCCTCCAGGAATCAGGTGAAGCTGGATCTTTTCTGTGTTCCTACATCTCAGTTTTTATCCAGGTAGGAATGGTTGGCTCCCTCCACTGGGTGGAGGATCTCACAATAGGATGATAGAATGTGGATAGTCTATTTTGGGGATGTGTTAATGGTCCATTAGCAGAAAATATCCCCCTGGAGTGAGGACCGGTGGTGACAGAGATAAGAAACAATGCCCTACTGAGTTTTGACAGCTGGCCCATTATCAGAAGGCATCCACCCACCTCCTCCCAGAGTAAAGAAGAGCAATTCTCCAACTGCTTTCAGCAAATGAAATAGAATACACATTTTTGGTTCCATAACCCAAGACAAATATCCTCTCTGTAAAGTGAATAAGATCTTTAAGGGAAGAAAAAAAAAACAAAACAAAACAAAAAACAACAAAACAAACAAACAAAAGAAAACATGTGGAGAAAAGCAGCTCCCCCACACTCCCACACTCACTTTCACTCCAGATTGCTCTCCTGCCCCATGATAGCATCACAGGCTACACATTTTCCCTTCAATTAGACTGTTGAGTGGCACAGTGTGTTTGGGGTTGGGATTTTCTTCACTGCTCATGAAACTACACTTTTGTAGATTTTCTCCATGCTGTTGTGGGTCCTCTGAAAGCTGCAGTCTCTTTGGGGAAGCACCTCCTCCTTCTCTGACCATAGTGCTCCCATCATTGTTTCTCACTCCTGCTTTCTTTCTTCCTCCTCTCTTTCTCCACTGTTTCTTCTGTTTCCTTAAATATTTTTTCACAAAGGCATGACCACTCTGGCTGAAGGACTCAGACATGCCCTAAATGGAAATCCCCTGGTGCCAGCTGATGCTGCACAGAAGAGTCTCACTGCCCCTTTTCAGAAGTGCCTCTGAAGCCACTCGCTGCCAGCACCTGGGCCCCTGCACCCAGTACAAGGATTAAGGTGGCTGCTGCTTCAAAATTTTCCAAAGACAAAACTAAGATCTTTGCAGATGGTCGTAGAAACTAGCTGGTGAGGAGATAGCATGACAGAGGACATGCAGAATTGAAAAATGCACAGTGATGAACAAAAGGAAGAGCACCTGGTTTGTCAGTTGAGAACTATATTATAGCACAATTTTGTCAGGAATGGTGGGCAGCTCCATCCAAAAATCTAGGAAATGTTAAGGAAGACTAGACTAGAAAAAATCACTATTGTGCTCTCACTTCTTGAACACTATGTGCATTGTAACCCTCTTTCAAAATACTGAAGCACAAAAATGCAGAGAAGAGTAACAATTATGGCTGAAGTTATACCATGATTTTTAGAATAAAATGAACTGTAAAACCTGAGAAATTAAGGATAAGAGCAATAGATGATACATCCTTGCAAAATCAGGTATGGTACAGAGAAGCTAAGTATAGACTATTCCTCACTCCTTTTAGCACAGGAACAACCTGGCAGGCATCCAGTGAAGTGAGCAGGCAACATACTCCTGACTTTTTTTGAAGGGGAAATGCTTTTTCACAGTGTGCTTAACATTAAATTGTGAAAAAAATTTCCACAGGAGGTTATTAACACCAAAAGTTCAAATGAATCTGAGAAAAGGGATTAGGTGAATTAGTGGAACAAAAGTCCATGGGGACTAATTAATGAATGTGATCACCTGATCCAGGATGTCATAAAGCTACTGATTCCTGGGAAGGAATACCAGCAGATGCATTACCTTGTGACAAGCCTTGGAGAGCAGGCTTTGCAGGACAGTACTGAAAGCAAGTTTTTGGCAAATGGTCTGAACCAGTACAGCAATCCTTAAACACAAAAGGTGGGGAGCAGCCTGCCTTAGCCTAATTCCATTGAAATACATATGTACTAAAGAAAATAGTCTTTGGATTTTACCTCCTTTTCTCTCTTTTTCTCCAGCTGATAACCTGCAGGCTTGAGTTGTGCATTCTATTCTCATTACCTTTTTTCCTGCCAGAAGATATGAGAGAGAGCAGTAGGAAAATAAAATAGCAGTACCAGCTGTACCATTACTTCAGTACCTGTTCCTGAAAAATAAAACACTAATATGGAAGAAGGAGATGGGCAAAGGCAATGTACCCACAAATGTACCCCCATGCTGCATGGAATAATGTACAGGGTGACTGTTTACCTCCACTTGTATTATGTTTTCAGCACTTTTTTTCTCATTGTTTCATCACTTTGTTTCATTTGATTTATCTAGTAAAACAGAAACCTCATTTAACATCACCTTCAAGTAAGTAAATTTTATATTAAATATAGCATTCCCCCTGTGGAATATCTAAAAGGACTTAGTCAGAGGGTATTGGACTGTAGTACTACTATAAATCTGCACATATTATTTTGAAATAACAGTTATTAAAATATACTGTGTAACTACCAAGACATGGACTCAGGCCAGCAGGGATACTGAGAGGTTTATTCAGACACAGGAGCTGGTGTTATGCACTTCCTCAAGACACTGTACTTCCTTACATGGCATTTTTCACTGAGTGACCTATCACACATTGCCATGCCAGCCACACACTTCCCTGATGTCCTTCTGTGGGGTGATCAGGCGCTGTTCAGGTGTCTGGCAGCTTCCAGCAGGCTCCTCTCTGCACAGGGCATCTGCAGTGTGGCACCTCCTGCCCCCAAGGTCAGGCAGAGACAACCTCTCTGTGCTGCCATGGGTTCTGCAGGTGCGTCCCACAGTCTGTAACTCGATTCTATTTCATCTCTCTCTACAATCCTGAGGAGCCCCAGCCATACCTGAAAATATTTCAAATCATCTGCTTCCTTCTCTGCAGAAGATCTGTCATGCAACACTTTGGTTCCAATTTGGATGTTTTTGTAGATACAGTGTTGACTGCAACAGCAACTTTCAGTTTAATTTTCAGTATACAGTCTGATGAATAAATAACTAAAAGAAATTACAGTCTTTTCTGCACATTTATTTTATCATTTATGACAAAAATAGAGCTCACCTCAACCTATTTACTTCGGACTTCTCTTGGCTGATTTCATAGATTTAATTTCTGTAAATACGACTCAGCAAAAGTTTTTCAGTTCTCTCCATTCACATAGTTTCACTCCAAACACTCATAACTTATTCTTAATAAATCTCAAATATATCCACCCAATTATCAAACTGTTTTGATGTCAACCCCTGAGGGGTTTTGTTTGCTTCTTTCTTCTTTTTTCTTTTTGAGTGGGTGAGTGAGTGAGCAAGTGAGTGAGTGAATGAATGACTTTTTGGTACTTAGATGCTTGCTGGTGATAAACCTCAATATACATTAATTAAGGAAGATAGAGCATGGTGTTACATAGAAGGCACTGTCTAAGTCAGCAAATTTTGACTAAGTGGGACAACAATGCAGTGATCAATGACAAATAAAGATTCCCATCAGAAAATACAGCAACGTTTGCCAACATTTTCTAAAAATGACTGAAAATATTGGTTTTTTCTCCACAAAAGAAAAAAAAAACAAACCCAAACAAAACAAACAAACAAAAAACCCCCAACAAAACAAAACAAAACAAAACAAAACAAAACAAAACAAAACAAAACAAAACAAAACAGGTAGAAATTGCACAGATCACAACTTTGCCCTAAAATATATATTCATTAGCTCCAGCACTTAGCACTCTTCTGGCTCTCAGCTCTAGACATTAATATCTTTAACACTCAATATTCATGCCATTCTCCTATAGTAATAACTTTCAATAAAAATGTAAGGAGAATATCAACTGTAACACACTAACTTCATAACATGCTTTTTATTTGAAAGTAAAGCACTTAAATTGCGTCATGAATGTATTCCTTCAAATTGCAACTCTCAAACAGATGCTCTACTGCACTTACTACCTTTATACTTCCTTGACATGGAAGTAAATGCAGCTTTTAAAATGGATTATGATGAAGTTTAAAATACCTTTTTGTAGACAGTTATCTTCGTAAGTAACAACGATGAATTTTTCCAGTGTGTTTGTTGATCACATCATTCTCACCTAAACACAGATTTCCCAGTATACAGAAAAAACTTCAGAGTCTGGTAACAATCCACTTTATTTCAAAAGGTGTTGGTTACCTGCAGTAAAATACCAAAGGGAGTTTAGTTTTGGTTTTCATTTTTCATACACTCCAGTGCTAAAGGCTTTTGTGTGGTAACACATTCCATTTTATGGGTCCTTTTGGCCAGCCTAAGTAGCACTGGAGGCAAAGGAGTGAGATTGCTGCAATTGTAAGAAGGAAATACTAGAGGTAATTTTGCATAAATTAGATTTATTCTGGTTGCCTGGGCTTGGTATTTAAAGATCTGGTTTCACCTTCTGTTCAGTGTAGGCCACTTAGAGAAAAATTTTATAGTAGTAAAAATGGTAATGTACAAGGTAAAAAAGGCTTTAGAGGCTGAGTCTATCTAATCGTAAGATTGTCCAATTTGCAATAGAGGTTTTCTTCTGATCCCAAAAGCGCATGTCTAAAATTGTCAAGTTTCTATAAATAAATACAGAAAAGTTGGAATTATTTTCACAAGAGTAAAAGTCAAAATACGGCCCAGAATTCTTATTTCGTCTTTGGCAGGTCAGCCCCTTGAGAATTTATTACTGTAACAGTTAGGACTAATTTAAACCCTGACAAATTTGAAAATCATCTGCCTGCCTCACTCTTGTTCCTGACAAAATGTTAATCTTTTAACTATACTGAAAGAAAAAACTTACTCTGTTTTCCTGTCATGGAAGATAGACTTTTTGAAGTGCTGACTTAATTTCTGATTCTCAGTTAAGGTTTAAAAAACCCTCCCCTTTTATTTGTCAGTGTTCTACATACAGATGTGGTTTCAAATTTAACTGAAGAGAAAAAGCAATTTATAGCACTTTTAGCAGAGAAAAGAAGAAAAACTGTACAGGTCCTATGGCACAACAGATAACTTTGGAAAAAAATTAGAAATTGCCCATAATTTGGAATTGCCATAGAAGTCTATTAATGAACTTGAAGATATACATTTTTTGTTGTGGGTGTTTTTTTTTGTTTTTTTTTTTTTTTTTTTTTGGTTTTTTTTTTTTTTTTTTTTTTTAATCTGTTTTGTACTTGAACATGAAAAATTAAATACTGTCTGGATGATATGACCCACCAAAAGTCTAATAAGTCCACTGAGTCTGTGATTGAAAAACAGGATAAAATTTCTTTGTTGTACTTATTAGACAGGTGAAGCTGACAAATGGGGAAATCTTTCTCTATTCCAGGTTATGATACTTCAGAGAGCAAAATCATCTGCAGACATACATAATCTTTTTGTGTATTAATATAAGGTTGCGATTTACTCACATGGCAATCACTAAGAATTAATAATATACTTATGGAAGGTATTTTGAAAACAGAAAGAGATTCAGCAGTTCAAGAAATAATTTTTTTTTTCATTTATGTTTTTTTGCATGGTTTTTTTTTTTTTTCTGACCTGACTGAAAAAAGCATTCCTGTTCAGAAAATTGTTATTATATGAATGATTCTCTGTATTAGATCTCCATGGGAAAAAAAAAAAAAAAAACCCAAAACAGTTGTGCATTGAATTTTTACACATTAAAAATAAAACACAATATAAAATTTAACAAGAAGCTAAAATGCTTTAGCAATAGTTTGAAAAAAATGTATGTGGCAGATATATCAGACAACTTAGCTGGGGAGGTTGGGGTTAGGCAGAAAAGTTCAAACATTTTAAAGTTAAAACAGTGTGTTTAGGCTCTACTTAAACCTCCATATGTTTTTTTTATTCAGACTTTATGTATATTTAGCTGCCAAGGTTGTAGTTCGTTCCCGTCTCGATTTTTAGGATCTGACACGAGATATTCTCAGAGTATGCTTTTTTGGAAACTGTTCAAATGAAATAGAGTATTACTTTTGAAAAGAATCCTGTTGCAGTACTATCAATATCCCACTCTACTTTTGTATTTTTGCATTTTTGATCTGTACTTATGGTGGGATTAACACAAGTATTTCTTGATTATCAGGAATTAATTAAGAAGCAAGTACTTTAGATTTGGACTATCATCCATCCTTCAGTCTTTAATCCAGGCCCCAGGGCAGAAAGCATGTCACCAGTCAATTGACCAGGATTGGTGATTAGGTGCTTAGGATGGCACAAAATCCAAGTGATATGTGACTTAATTCTGCTGTTTTCAGCTCATTTCACCCATGTGGTAAGAATGGGTGTAGATTGAGATAGCTTCTGTTATGTTGGCTGAGTGCTGCTCTGCTTGCAGCAGAGGTTTGAGTTCTTGATTGATTAATTCAACAGCTTGTTAAATTTTTCCTTTTAAGTAACATTAAATGCTGATTAAGTATCTGAACTATGAGAGTCCTTCCAAAGTGCAGCTGGTAAAAAATAATGTGCTACTTCTAGTCTCCTGCTTGTTCCAGTGTATGCATTTCATCAGGTATTCTTGAAACATAGAAATTGAGTACAGATTTTAATGCACAAAATTCCTCCTACATTTGGCATATCTCCTTAATCTGTATTTATCTCTATAAATATTGGGCCACATATGCACCCTGTTAGTATTTTTAGATTGTGACTAGAACTATGCCATTTTAAAAGTATCTCCATCTGTTCTTCAATGAACTCATTAAAAAAAAACACTAAAAACCAAAACTCAAAAATCCTGAGAATGAATATGAAGAAAATATTATCTGCAAGGACTAAACAGTATCCTAAACATGCTGCTTAATCTGAAATACTTTAAAGCATTTTAGCAATAATAAAAAATCCTCTCTATCCAAAATTTAAAAAAAATATTGTATGTAATTTTATACAGTCATACAGTGTATACAGATTGCAGCAATGCTTGAGTCTATCTTCCATCATGAGCTTGCTATTTTTAAGCATAGTTAAAGGACTTAAGAACACTGAAGATTAAACCTGTCTGGTTTTCTCTTGCTGCCTGCAAAGTCTGGTAGAATCTTTTCTGAAGTACCTGTGATACAACTTTGAGTTCTAAGAGAACACAGCAGCTGTTGTTCATTGGCCAGCTATAACCAACAGTAAAGAACACTATTGATATTGACTCATTATTCACTTCATATAACACATTTACAGGCACTAGCCAGTATATAAAATTCAACTTAGTGCTGGATACATAGGCATGTGTCCATAAATATGCTGTTAATGTAATGCTTAGAGATACATAAGAGTGTCCACAAAGCCTGCCATCAGGAAATTACTTGTAAACCCCCTCTTTAATAGCCATTGCATGAGTGCAAAGGAGCAGCGTTATGTATTTTCCCCATATTATTTATTTAAGTGAATGTAATTGATTTCAGGCTGAACTGGAAATCCTAAATTGCACATATAAAAAATAGAGGTGATCAGGGTAATATTTCAATCACATCATCTTTTAGAGAGTCAATTACTTCTCAAATAAATATGCTACAACTAAAGTAAATCTGTGAATATATATAAAAAACTTAATAAACAGGAGAACATATTAGTTTCTCCTAAATGAGCCAGAGTTAACCTCCACACATTAAAGATAACTTTGTATAGAGCCTTTCCTAAAAACAGAAGTTCTCTTCAAATGATGCATTGCCCTCAATCTTTTTTGTGGCAAAAGTAAAAATTATTGGAATGGACTCTTGCTGGTTTTGCACTGATTGACATTTAGTGAGGAGGGAAGAAGCCACCCATGAAAATGATTTTTCTAAGAGGATCCGCTAAGAGTCTCCTCCATACCTGACAAAACCAATCAATGATTAGTTTGAATGTTGACAACCTGTTAAACCAATTAAAGAGCTGAATACACCTCTCTGAGATTCCCATTTTAAGATAAACAAGCCCAGGGAAGTTCTCCTGTTCTTCCAGCCTGGGGGCAGGTAACAGGCTGGCCTGGCCCCTCGGTGCAGCCGGGCCGGGCCGGGCTGGGCAGGCCCTGCTGAGGGACCGGACCCTGCCCGGGGAGCCCACTGGGCCCCACCCCAGCCCGGCCAGGCCCCAGCGGCTGCCAACACCTTGTCCTGGGCTGGCTCCCTCCCGCCAGCGTGGTCAGGCCGGGCTGTGGCTGGAATTAAACACAGGATGGGCTGGGAGCAGCCATGAGGCCACAGCAGCTGCTGCCATCCTGGCCAGGCCCCCTGAGATCCTGGCACAGCCCCAGCGTGGCCTGAACCTCCACAGCACCGGGACTGCTTTGGCCACCGCCGACCGTCGTCATCATCTACAGGCCCCGGGCGAGATATTAATTCTTTCATTACACAGATGAAACTTGCTGATCCTCTCTCAAGTGAGAGAAAAGGACAGAGTGAAGACATGTAGAGAATCAACATAAAGACACCAAGATCAGTGAAGAAGGAGTCAAGTCCCAGATGACAGGAGAATGAGGCGATGTCTTAGTCTCAGGCTGAAATTCTTTTGTAAGGCCATGGTAATGGACTTTATACACTAGAGTATTGCTTTAATTCATGATAAAGCATGGAGGGATGGAGTGTGAAAATTGTAAACATGAGCAAAGGCATTTGTGCTGAAACAAGTAAATGCTGAAGTAGCTGTGATCTCATGAGAAGCTTGAACAGAGAGAGAGGTGAGGGCGATGAAGACCCTTTTCCCCCAGGGAAAGAAGACCTCTGTTCTCAGCGATGAAGTTGATCTCAGAGCTAGATGAAAAGAACATCCTCTATTGAACAGGTCATCCTTAAAATGGTGCCCCGTGAGTTTGACATGGCCCATGAATACAGCTATGGGAAGGCTGCATGAGATGGGAGGGACCCCACGAATGCAGATTTCCAGACAGCTGCTGTTTGTGAAAATTGAAGCCATGAGAGAACTGTTTTCTTGTAGAGAAGTCCCCATGACACGGCAAGAGAAACTCCTCTCCCTAAGAGAACTGATGAAAGACTATTTTAGAGGTGGTAAACTGACCTAAGTCCCAGGTTTTGTTTCTATGCATTGTCAGTGGGAACAAAAAAGAAGGTTGTGGGGGGAGGAGAAAAGTTCTGAAGGTTTTATTTTGATTCTTTTTTTTTTCTTTTCTTTCACTCCTGTTTAAATAAAGTTTTATTTATACCCTTTAAAGTTTGAGTCTGCTTTGCTCTTCTCCTAATCCTATCTCACAGCAGAAAAGGAGTAAATAATTCTAGCAGGTGCATTAGCATTTAGCCACCACTCAACCCACATTTATTTGGTGCATTGGCCGGGAAATCTCAAACTGGCGAACCAAAACTGATACACTAAATTGGTGTTTCTGCCTGGTTTCTACTTGAAACCAGCACAACTCTCTTCTAGCAAACGATTGTTTTGCCTAAAAATTGAAAACATTTTGAAGCCGTGAGTGATAAATGGGCTCATCTCACAAAAAAAAAGCAAAATGCATCCAGGACAAAGAGAACTTTAAGTCTTCACAGAATCATGAAATATTATAAGTTGGAAAGGGCCCATCAGGATTACCAAGTCCAACTCCTGGGCCTGCAAATGACCATCCCCAAGAATCACACCATGGGCCTGAGAGCATTGTCCAAACACTTTTTGAACTCTGTCAGACTTGGTGCTGTGAGCACTCCTCTGGGGAGCCTCTTTCGGCACCCAGCCCCCCAGGTGGGTCAAAAACTTTTTCCTGATATCCAACCTAAACCTCTCCTGATTTAACTTCAGGCCATTTACTTGAGTCTTGTCACTGGGCACCAGAGAGAAGAGTGTCTGTCCCTCCTCTTCCTTCACAAGGAAGTCATAGGCTGCAATGAAGTGTCCCCTCAGTCTCCACCAGGCTGAACAGAACAAGTGACCTCAGCCAGTCCTCATACATCTTCCCCTCAAAGCCCTTTGCCATCTCCATAGCAAGCATTGGATAGTCTATAATAACTTCAGTTATTTAGTTATTTAGTCTGTAATAACTTATATTGTGCTCCTGTAATAAATTAGTTAATTGCAGGATGTCTCCTTGTACATCTACAATGAATCCTAAACAACAAATACTTCTGCATCACTAACTACTTCAAATTCTTTGCTTTTTCCATCAGCAGTATTTTTTAGGAAGCACATGTTGTTATTACTGCTGTCATGGGTTGTGTGATTTATTCCCTTTTGTCCTGCATTGCTCAGTATTTTCTTTTGAGAACTGACCCATTTATTGCAGAGACACCTTGTTCTAGTTAGTGATTTACCCTTCTATGACTCTCATTATATGTTTATATTATATGTTTAATTATCTGGAGTTTCTTTCTTCCTTTGCTTCCTAACAGGAGCATTTGTGAAGCACAGTTTTCACTAGCCTTGGAGGTATTTGTCAAGATTTTCAGAGCGAGTCTCTTTCCTTGCACTAACTTTGTATGTCGCCTTTCATGTCCTGCTAAATATGGTCACTGAATAAATTCTGCCTGGGATATTCAAATATGTATGACAGCTGTATTGCAGGTTTGTAAAAGATGGCTCTGCAGTTTCACAGGCCACCTTGCATTTCCCCCATCTTAAAACAACATCTTATACACAGATCAAAGAATTCTTTAAATTTTGAATAACTTAATCTGGCAATTTTTCCCATTCCCAGTGAATACTTCATAGGTTCCTGAATTCTTAGACATGTAAGACTTCACATGTACAATTTCTTTTCATTGCAATTTGCTTTAAATAAGGAAAAAAAAAATCCCAACTTTACGGAGAGTCAGACTGACAGATAGACGAGGGAATGTGGAGGTTTTGTTTCACTTTTGCTAAATGTTTGTTTTATTTCTCAAACCACGTAATCGAAATACGGCATAGAGAAGTGATAGTGAGAGAAAAAAAGAAATTGGCTTGGTCAAATGTCTTACAGCATAAGTAGTCTCTGTTGCTGGAAACTGCTGAACTACACATCTACTCCTACAGATTTCCTTAGTCACATGGTCCAGAAATTTGGTGAGAAAAGCATCCAAAAGGTTGCATTGTTTTGGCACTGAAGGAGATCACCAAGAATTAAAGCAAAAGATCAAGTGAGCTAAATTTTCTTTCTCACCTTCCCAGGGTGAAGAAAAAGCCCAGATATTTGCTTTGCATTCTGCTGAGATATCTTCCCTTCTGTTTCAACCTCATTTAAACAGCTGAGACAACCAACT
The DNA here is from genome assembly GCA_027886175.1 of Phylloscopus collybita. NCBI lineage: Eukaryota > Metazoa > Chordata > Aves > Passeriformes > Phylloscopidae > Phylloscopus > Phylloscopus collybita. The sequence goes on along the minus strand of JAJNNQ010000086.1, from coordinate 3,217,576 downwards.
GCAGAAGTAGGTACTGCTTCAGTCAGGACCTCTGGTTTTAACGTGTTTCACTTCTCAGATAGAGAAACTCTAAAAAATGATAACATTATCACACACAGACAAGTTACAGGGAGACTGGCAGAGTTCTTTCATTTTTTGCCTGAAAAAGGGCAGAGCAGCCCTTTGGACTGACTACTCACAGAAGAGCATTCCCACAGGACATATAAAATTGTGGTAGCTGGAAAGAGAGGACAGGAAAGTGCTCCAGAAGAATTAAAATGTGGTAGTTATGAGGGGCTGACTGAAGTGGTGGCTTCAGTTAATATTCACTTGAGAGCTGAGACAGAAACTGAAGGTCTGCTTTAATTAATATGGAAAGCGAACATATCAGTTTTCAACTGAAAAGTAAAATTACTAAAATAACAAAGGAGTAAGTCTTGCAGTCCCAACTGATTAAAATAAATCCTTCTTGAGAGTGATGATAGTAGCTGGAATACAGAGCTGCCAACTAAAACAGAGAGATAGCTAAAACTTACTAAAACTCACTGAGCCAAGAAGAAACTTGGAGATAAGAATTAACAGCACTTTGATACAATAACTGTGAGTTCAAATTGGCTCAAAAAAGTAAAGTTCTGATCTTGAAATGTAGATATCAGTATGAAGGAGAGGAAGAGATACAGGCTGTGACAGCCAGGAAGACAGGGTATTAATTACATGATGCACGGAAACAAAGGTGCAAGCCACGTGTCAGAGTTGGTGTGGATAAGTCAGTATGCACAGGATAGGTAGAGAAAAGGGCTTGCACAGCGTGCTGAAATGTAGTGTTTTCAGTTCTACTTTCATCTCTCTGGTGGAATATAAGAATGACCTATGCTTAAATACAGGACTCTACTGTTAAGGAATATTATTCAGCATGGTTGTAAACTTGCACCTTATGAAAATGCTACTTTCACTTGGTTGGTAAAGGATCAAATTAATTTTGCCAGACTTTGAGCATATTTTCCAGCCTTTAGGAAGCAATCACTAAGCCAAATCTAAAGATGAAACTGAGCAAATGACACACAGTTCATTCAGTTAAAAAACTTTCTATACTGTACAGGAGACAGAGGAAAACCAATATGGAATGCAGTGGGTAATTGACTAGATACGGGGAGTCAAGACAAAGGAAAAAAAAAATTGTGTTCACAAACCCAAAGAACTAGTAGCCTGCCAGAAAAGATGTATCTATTAAGGATAAAAAAATAAGGAGCATTTGTATGGTGTACGATCTGTCAGTGGAGAACAAGGTCTGTGAATACATAACAACGTTTCATCTGGAGAGAGTCCATGTCATCAAATTGCTTTTCTGGGTTGCCCTGTAGAAAGAATTTCACAGGGGAAGAACACAGAATGGCGTGTGATGAAAGTTAACCTAGCAAAGAACAAGGAGTTTTTTGGTAGCAAGCCTGAGCTCATTCATCAGCAACTTGCTTGCTTCCCAGATTGAAAATGTACTAAGTTCCCTCCAAATAAGCAAGTTTTTCTTGCAAAAATATCAACCTGAATTCTAAAACCATTGCCCTGACAATGCTGCATTGCAGGATGCACAGCTCAAATCTTGATAATCTGAGATGCTGACAGATATGCTAGGAGTATTGTATGTGAGACATGCCCAGCATTAACTTGTCCAGCACAAGATTCAGGGAAAGGTGCTGCTAAATCCCATTTGCAGTGGTGTGGTTCAAGCAGGCTAAGGTATCACAGGTGCTTTTGAAAGCTGAATGTCAATGCACCTATGCTAAGAGATAGTCCTATAACATACTATAAAATCTGCAAGCCATTGATTAGGGGGAAGCAAATGTCCCCTGGAACTCATCATAAATATTATACTGCTATGAAAAAAGGGCTTCTTCTTATTCAGAGAGCACTGTGCCAGAGCTTGGGCTGGTAGGACTTACCTCACTACAAAGCAATTTCCAGTCCCTGCCAGAGAGGATTGTCATTGTACGCCACACCTCTCTTCTGTCCTTCCCTCTGGCTGGCATATTCTTATTTTGAGGAAAGAACACGGAGATGAGAACAGACATAGATGTGGCACATCTGTGTTTTGCGTTGTGGAAATTCTCCACTGAGAGCAAACAAGAATACAGCACTTTGCAGAAGCTGAGAAAAATAACTTTGACGTACCCGTTTCTGGACACAAGCCTAGATACCATCATACCTTCCCACTCTCCAGTCAGAAAAAAAACAGGTATGTGAAAAAAGTTCCCAAAATTCTACCCAGCTAAATGGTGAGTTCCTGTTCAAGCACTTCAGACTCAGATTTGTCTTTTCCTCTGTAATTCTGTATTTAGAGAATATCTACATCTTGTGACTTACAGCATTTTGCAAGTGTTTGTCTACATATATACTTTTTCTTCCTTTCATATATTACTTTATTTCATTTAGGGCTAAACCAATGATTTCAAAACCAAATATTTCTTTTGTCTAATGTTAAAGTTCACGATCTGTGATAAGCTTGGTAAATCAAATTTACTTTCCATACTATTTCTCTCAACTATATAAATAGTGATGTCCTCTGTTTCTACCAAAAATAGCTCTTTTTGATTTTGTGACATAATTTTCTTTAAAGAACACTAAAAAATAGTTGTCTAAGCAAAATTAAAAAGCCTTCTGCCTTTCATTTAATGCAAATCGTATTTATAAAAGTTAAAATAGAAAGTCTCTGAAATTGATTCAATGCTTATACTTCCTAAGAAGAAAAGGTCTCAGCATGGAAAGGCTTCTAAAGGACTTCCATAACTGTGACTGGTTAAGAATATGTATGCTTTTCCCAAGTCATCAAAATACAGCAAAAATTTATTGCCCTCAATACTGTCTTTGAGGAGACTACAAGTAATAGGATTAGATTATTACTTCAATTTTTATGTGATGAAGTTGCATTATTTGTACTTTTTTAAACTTTTAAGTCTAAGAGATTTAATGAAATACACTAGGGAACATTAAGGAATATCTTTCTTGATATGTCTTTTTAAAATTCAGTGGCTGCCTATCTCGAGTATATGACTAGAAGTTAGCTGAACTGAAGGGATAACCTACCGCTGCTGAAGTCAATCAAAATTTCAACATCAGCAGATCAGCAACACAATCGTAGATCTCCTTCACATGTCTTCCTGGGTGACATATGCAAAATGTAATTTCCTTATGGATTTTTCTTGCCCAGGTTGGTGCCAGTGTCTTCTCTGTGGGCTGAAAATTTCTGATGCAGGCTTTCCCATGGGAATTTAAATACCTAGGACCCTGGTCGTCTGTGAGTGGAACACAAAATCCTAGTTTGCAAATAAAACATAGAGGGGGAAAAATGAACATCCTTGCATTTAAGAGAATGACTTGACCTGAAGAGGATACTACTTACTTACTCTTGGAAAGGAGTAGATGGAGTGGGGGTTCTTGTTTTAAATGCCAGGTCATGTTATAAACCACTTTGTCTCACTTTATACTGTAAAACTGTCATTGAAACAGTCATTAAAGATGAATTTGATCATCTGAGAATTAACTTCATAATTTACCCCAGCAGAGGGTGTACTGTAAACTTACAGCATCTGTTAGTTATGCAGTAACAATTTGCACATGTGCTTTTGTCTGCAGCAAGTATGAAATTATCTTAAGGTATTTTAGCTGTCAACCAAAAGAGTGTGCTTATTCACCTGCCCATAAAGGTCTATAAGGTCTATAAAGTGCTGATGAAGACAGAGAAAAATCCCTTTTTTGACAGGACTTTGAGTCCAAATCCTTTGTATGCCAGGTGAGTGCAGAACAGGCTAAATTCATATTAGGTCTGACCTGTCCCAAAGACCAGAAATTCCATTTTAGATGTGGAGAAGACTTCTTTGTGTTGAAACTTATAAGGATGCCATAACAGTGTTGTTGAACTATGCTTTTCCATTTAGGAAAAATAAAGGGAAAAAAATTTCAACAAAATGTCAAACTCAGCAAATGCCTTTAAGTGTTACTGTCAAAGAAATACATAAGAAAATATAGTTTAAGGCATGGGAAACTCTTTTGTATGACTTCATCCAGCACAAAGTAATAAAAGCCAGGGAATTTTGCACTGTCTAGCTATATAATTTAACCAGCATTAAAGTAAGCAAAATCTAAAATAGCAGTAATAAAAATGGGAATTAGTTCCCAAAGGCTGAATAGCTGTTGCTGTGGTTTGAATTCAGAAAAAATGTTCTTTCCCCATCTTCAAATCTATATAGCCTACATGCATACCTGGCTGGAAACTTATATAAAAATGTTGGTTCTCAATGGGAGGCCACTTACTGTTATTGAAATACAATAGAACCTCACAAATCCACCATTTAGCTTCTCAGAAAATCTCTTTCCCATTCTCAGTCATGGAAAGCTCGTGAAGTAATCTCTCATAATTTCACAAAAAAATTTTATGAAATATATTTTCTCCTCATGCACTAATGAAGAGAAATAGAGTATTACATAGAACTATAAATAAGTGAAAGTAAAGCTTAGCCTTCCAAATAAAGGGAAAAGTCACCTTTGTTTTACAATCATGGTTACTCACTCTGAAAAAGAAATCAACATGCCAATTCTACATTAGTAAATGTAAAGCAAGTATTATTTTATGACTGAGATAATTCCTTAACTTCATTTTTGCAGTAACAACTGAAAAGCAGACTGGTAGCAGGTGTGTTTGACAACATGTCTTAACTACAGCTAATCACATTATTGTGCAGGGGTTTGGGATTTTGTGGAAACTCAAGTTCACCTTGCTGTGATTCTTTTCAGCCCTAAATCATAGATCAAAAATATCAACATGGACATTTTGTGCCATGTTAAAAGAGTTTACAAAAAGAGAGATGACCTGCCTAACTCTGATTTCACTTAGCTCAGGAGGGCCATTGGAAACACCACAGGACCAATACAGGGTGTTGTGGTTAAACCCCAGCCCCTCACTCACTGCCCCACCTGTAGAACTGGGGAGATAATTGGAAGGATAAAAAAACAGATAATTCAGGGGCTGAGATGAAGATAGTTTAATAAGGAAAGCAAAAACCACACACACAAGCAAACAAAAGAAGAAATGAATTCATTACTTCCCTTGGACAGGCAGATGATCAGCCATATCCAGGAGAGCAGGGGTAATGCGTAAGGCTGACTTAGGTAGACAAATCAAACACCATTACTCCAAACATCCCCTCACATCACTCTTTCCCCCTTCTTCATCCGCTTTGTATACTGGGCATGATATCACAGAGTATGGAATATCCCTTTGGTCAGCTGTGGTCACCCGTCCTGGCTGTGTCTCCTCCCATCGTACCAAATTATCTCCAACTTCCTTTTCAATGTCTCAGCATGGAAAACAGAAAAGGCCTTTATTATGCAGTAACAAAACCATATTTATGTTATCAACCCTAACACCTAACCCTGTTGCCATGGTTTGTGCCTGCCATGTTTTGGTTTCTGGGAATTCTGTTCCCAAGACAGAACTGCTAAGCAAGGTCATGCTATTTGTAAACTTAAGATGTTTTCCACACGCTTTCTCATGGGAGGGACTTGGTGTGATGGTCTCTACAAGTGGCCAACGGTTCCAGGGGTCCCACCTCTAAGGCAGGTGCTTTGTAAAAAGGTATAAAATAGGTTTGGACAATAAACCTCTCAGCTCCTCCTGTGAGGGGTCCCAGCCTTCTGAACGAGTCTGCATCTCCTCTGTGTCCCACAGCGACATAACCCGACTACCCCAACCATAACCCTAATTCCAGGCACCCTAACTCTAACCCCAAACCCAACCCTGACCTCTCACCTCAAACCTAAACCCTAACACCTAATAGAAAATGCTTTGGATAAGATTTCATGTGCAGGCATGACCAAGCACAAACAAATTAAGGTTAACCGTTAATGATAACATATAGCTTTCTTCTATGTGATCTTTCTTCTTCTTCTGCATTACGTCCAGTTCAACTAATAGCATAAGGAGATGTAGAGTCCTTTGAAACTCTCAGGAATACCCCATAAGTCATAAGGAATGTCTCAGAGGGGCTGGAGAGCACTGCAGGCTTTTTTGATTAATTCCCAAAGTCTTATCTGGAAATACTTTAAACCATTTTTGCTAGTTTCAGAGTCCGAAGGAAAAGCTGCCTTGTTGCCCTAATGAGAGGAGTTGGAGGTTTGATGTAATCAGAAAGCTGATCGCTTTCTGGAATTGTAAATGTTAATCCCAGTTCTGTTTTAGATGTGTTTACAATTTACAAGTTAAATTACAAGCATGGAAATACGGCCAGAAATTTACTTCACTTTCTTTCATTTGACCTAAAAGAAATACCTAAGTAAAAAGCAGTCTCCCAGCTAAGTCATGTTTTATGTTATAGAAAGAGAAATTCTTCATTCAGACTCCAAAACAGAATTGTATCTGATCAATGAGGTGAATTTAGGGCTTGACCATAGGCTCAGGCACATTTAAGCAAGGAAGATAAGGGCCCAGAAGGACAGATTGAGACAAAAAACAGACACAGCTATATGCATTTTTTACCTTGTTTAATCAATAGGCCTGAATTAGTCACACTTCTCCATTTGTACGAGTTTGAAAGCAAACTAGTGGGAGCTTCCAAGTCAGAACGAAGATTTCATAGGAAAATTTAAATAAAGGCAATTGTACAAAAAAACTGGCTTAACCTGACAGAGTCAGGATACATCCTGACTCCCTGTTGGGTCAGGGTGGTGTTAGCAGTCTGATTAAATGGTGGCTGTAGTCCTGTTGGAGTGATGGATGTGGTTCTTTCAAAGCAGTGATCCTGTAGTAAAGTCTGGTCCTTCTCTGGAGGTCCAGTGGTGGTTACGGAGCTCTGGTGTTCAAAGCCTCAGATTATACACAGGTAGGACTGTTTGGTTCCTCCCCCTGGACAGAGCATCTCATGATGGGATGGTGTAATTTCATGAGTTACCCAGTGAGACCTTGATGTCCCATTAGCAGAGATAGCCACCCTCCCCGCACCACCCCCTTCCTGGAGGGTATATTTTCAGAGCTGACTCAGAGAGAAGATAAAGAACACTGCCCCACCTGTTTTAACAGCTTATGAAGATTGTAATAGAATACACACTTTTGGTTACGTGTTACACTCTAACCTAAGACACCATTTATGTAGCTTCTTGTACCCTTTCTGGACTCTGAACTTTTCCTCTAATTTCTTTTATTGGACCAGATATAGCTGCTGCTCTCTCTCCCAGTTGTCAACCCCTTAATCCTTTCATCCTCACCCTTCTTCTGTATCTACTTCTTCTTTTATCTTTCTCTTTCATTAGTTTCCCAGTGTTCTCTAACCCTTATCTCTGCTCCCTAATTTTTCTCTTCATCCCAATTACAAAAATACAGGCTGTCTCCAGCCTTGCTCAAATACAATATGAAAAGTACTGCAGCTCATCATTATCAAATTTCACATACACAATCTCTATGCATACGACAGACATTTTGATTGAAATTAGTTAGGTTTTAGCCTTCTTGAAAGGCATATTAGTTGAGAGCCATTGTGAATTAGCATAGAATTAGCATTTTTATAACCAATGTTTGTGGGACTTCTGCAATATCCTATGTAAGGTACCACACAACGGTAAGGAGGAGACCATGACAAATGACAGTATCTTCTTTCAGAGTGGTCCCTATCTGCATGATCATTCTGCTTGAAATAGGGACATGGTTTGTATTTTCCTACTATACAAAAGTGTGCATTGATCCAGAAAGTACGCAATGCAATAAACACAACAGTGTATGCCCTAAATTAAACATCCTTCCTTGCTGTTGCACTGCAACTTTATCTGGAGACCTCTGTGCCAGCTAAATACACTACTGCACAAAAGAATGTGAAACAGGGAGTACAGCTTAGTTGGGATTTAGTTCTAACACTTCCTAAGGAATTGTTGTAGAACTCCTGCTAGAGAAAAGTACTCTCTCTTCTATCATACACACAAAAGAAATGGCTGAGACATTCGCATAAGTTTATTTTGTCTCCTCACTTTCGACCCTGTGGTTGTTCTGCAAGGCAATTTCAAACACTAAGTCATCACTGCATGCTAGTCACAAAAGTGACAGGGGAGGTGAATGGGAATATGGATTCTGACCTGACTTTTGTGCTGCTGAACATCAAGAGAAATTTAATATCCACCAACCCAAACCTTGAGTCCTATATGGTAGAATTGCTAGGCAAAAATGCAGCTTAGTGCATTATCTTTTATTCTGCTGCCTATGGAAAAGCTGTTGCATTCTAAATATGAGGTATTTGGTGTGCTGCTATTTGCAATGCCAGTAATGCTAGAAATGTAATACTGGACTTCTACTGCAAGAGGAAGAGACATTATTTCAAGAGGTCTGCATTTTGATGAAAGTATATGTAGATGATGATAATCAGAAACATAGAAAATATTCAAATGTAGGATGTAAGGGAAATTCTGCAATTTTAAGTGCTCTGTGCACATTAGTCATAAGCAACTATGGGGATGTCTGCTGCTTTTGATTTTTTTTTTTTTGCTTGAACAATCAATAAAAATATTGAAGGATATTGAAGTCTGCAATGACAACAGATTGAAGTAGCAGTAGTAGTTATAAACTCACAAAGCATCATTCATTGTTTTAGCTGGATTTTTACAAAAAAAAAAAAAAAAAAAAAAAAAGAATAGTTAATACTATTAAATACATTCCATAGGATTAAATCAGAGTTAATGTTGTTAAGCAAATACAAGAATGCCGCATCAGCTTTGCCTGCTCCTGAAACAAAAGCATGTATGAACCATGACCTTTTCCACAATGCTGAGTAGTCTGTTAGAAGTTACTATATAGGAATCAGAAAGCTGTATCACTATAACTTGATAGATTAACATTAAAATTATATGTTAAAAAAAAAAAAAAAAAAAGTTGGAGGGGTACCTGAAAAATTTACCTCATTCATCCTTCCACCCTGAGTTAAAAATCCAACAACTAAAGACAACTAGTGATTGAAATGCTACAGCTTCCCTGGGAAATCTGTTTCTCTATCCTCAGTGATAAAACAGGTTGAATTAATTCAGAAGAGATTTCTGGCCACCCACATAAAACATGAAATACTCTTAATGAAAAAAAAAAGACTTTATATGGTAATAGGTATTAACAAACATAAATATTTCATGTTTCTAGCCACTATCTTCAGCACGAAATGCAGTCCTTCAAGAACTCTTTGCCATAGAAACTAATTAGCACTGAAATTTGAAATGCTTAAATGCATGATTATTTGTATCATTCACATTTTTGCTTCTCCAGTAGTCTTCATGAAAGCAATTCTACTGTTATCACGAGATGCAATGAAATAAGATTTACTGAACATGTTTCTGGTTCACAGAGCTAAACCATTCCTCTAATTCATGTAACAGTAAACCATACTATTTGATATAAATGCTGTTCATTATTTAAATATTAGGATGTATGAAAGAGGAAATAATTTCAAGGAATAATTTAGATAGCTTGTTAGAGGTATGAAATGCTGTTGATGACACATTAAAGAAAGACAAAGGAATTGGTGAAATACTAGATATGAATATGTAAACTCTGCACAGTAAACCCATTTTCTGTAAAAATAAATTCTGTAACTGTAAATGCAATATAACACCTGGCTGAATTATATTACCTATGTGCTATACATACATATATTATTTGTGTCTGCCTGTTACTTGAGTATACAGCTAGAGAATAAAACTATACCAGGAGGGAAACCCAAGCAAGGGAAGAAGAGCTAAGAGAGGGGTGTCTTGGGTTATGGAACCAAAAATGTGTATTCTATTTCATCTGCTGAAAGCAGTTGGGGAGATGTTCTTCTTTATCTCTTGTAACTCTGGGGGGAGGGGGGCAGATGCCTTCGGATAATGGGCCAGCTGTTAAACCAGGTGGGGCAGTGTTTCTGATCTATTTTCACAATGGGCCATTAAGACTCCCCAAGCTGTTCTCCTCCCCAAAGCAGTACATCCACAAAGCAGCACATCCACATTCCATCATCCCATTGTGAGATGCTCCACCCAGTGGGGGAAGCCAACCATTCCTACCTGGATAAAAACTGAGACACAGGCACAGAAAGGATCCAGCTTCACCCGATTCCTGGAGGAAGACTGGACCCTTCTCACCATCACTGGACACTTCTCACCCACTGGACCCTTTTCTCTCAGGATCATCTCTGCTCCACCAGAACCACCTCTGCCACTCCAGGAGGACTCACTTTGGGACTGCTTCCAACACCCTGACCAACAGGGTGTCAGGTTGGAGCTCTGACTCTGTCAGCATTTTCCAAAATTGTTGTTTGTTTGCTGGTTTGGTTGGGTGGTTTTGTTTTCTACTACATTTGTATTGTTAATATTCCTAGTAAGGAACTGTTATTCCTATTCCCAAATCTTTACCTGAAAGCCCTTGATGGCAAAATTGCAATTTGGCGGGGGTGAGAGGTTTACATTCTCCATTCTAAGGGAAACTCCAGCTTTATCTGGCTGATACCTGTCTTTCCAAACCATGACAAGTGGTCCTCCTCACTGCATTCAGAGCTGTAAGCCTATTTCTGAATGAAATTTCAGGAGTGATTTGGAAGAGGAATGAACAAATTGGAAACTGGATCCACTTTAAGGCAGCTTCTAAAACTGTGGGACCCTTTTACATAGATAACATCACAGCTTTGAATGGCAGGGGTAGAAGGTGAAGACAGTGAATCACTGTAGGGGATGAGCTGTTTTATGTCACAGGATGCCACCACAGTCCTTTTCTGACCCAGAAGTGTGTTCTCATGATAGTAGAATGAGAGGCATGGGAAAAACTGAAATTTTCAGGAAAATGCCACAGGTTGTGATGCACATTGAGTTTTTGTTGAGAAGTGGTTTTCTCCATATTTTACTCAAGTATAAACTGACAGTTTTATATTCTAGTAACCAGAAAAAAAAAAACCTTTAGAGTCTTGACCGTTAGGAGCTTGAACTTTTGGGTCAGTTTCAGTCAGATTGGTTGCAAGGAGACTGAGCAGGGAGATGAAAGTGCAGCGCTGGGCACGGCAGAAACATTGCTGTCAGTTCTCAAGTTTCTTAGATGAAGGCAGGGATTTCTTGTGTGGGGTGAGGATTAGTTCTCATGAAGCAGCAGGGGAGCTGGGTTTTAAACTTCAGGGAGTAGGAGAGTAGCAGAAGGTAGAGGAGGAGAAGAAGGTAGAGGAAACACTGAAGGTACATATGGCCTGGCATGAAACCAAGGAGCTGCTCTGGCTAACTGTATCCTAAGATGCCTTTGGGAGTTGTGGATGGAAGGAATCAAGTAAAACCACCTCTGAAAACGGGTGACTTTGGGATCCTCTATATACATTTTCAACATCTATTTTCAATGTCTCCATCTAACTACAAAAAATCATGTAATATACAAAAATTTTATAAAGTATAAAAAAATTATCAGAGATACTCAACAGGGTTAGCAACACTGACAGAATCCTGACTGTTAGGCTGAACATGTGATGTAGTTTCCACAAAGGCATTAAGCAGGGTTTTGCATTGAATATTTTTTTTTCCTTAGAAAGGAATGTCAGGTATTATATGATGGGAAATTTGAACTTCACTCTCACAGACAGAATGGGCTTTTTTTCTTTTGCTGCTGATGCCTTATAGAGATCACTTTCTGAGACTAAGTTATCAGAGTCACAGCAGAAAAGAGCACAGAAAATTCAGCTTGACCTGGCTTGTCTGGAAGGAAACTGCAGTTTTCATTCCATTCCACTGAGACTGAATTAAAACTTTCTTACTACACACAAATAATTTTTTTTCACGTAACTATTAGCAGCTTTAAGATTTTCAAAACTTTTCTAACCTTTCTTCACTCCTAATGCCTGCAAGGGAGTACTCTCCTGGGAAGGAAAAATCTGTACTTCCAAATCTCCTTGCATCCTCCTGTGAAATGTCTGTTATGGATCCGTTCTGGACACAAGATATCAGACCAATAGACCCCGGGAAGTTTCTGTCACCCCATGATCTTTTGCTTGTAATCTTACCTAGGAAAGAGAAGTCACACTAGATTTACCACAAACCCTTCCTGGGTTCGCGTGGGAGAAGTGTGACATTGGTCTTGTTTGTTCCTTAAGAGCAAACTTCAGGGCTGTGGGCAGATCCCTGTCACACAGAATCAGCGTATTTCCAGGGTAGTTCACTCACGTTGAAAAAGGCAAAGCAATACTGAGAAAGGCAGATATAGACAATAATTTAACGTTCATGTTGCATTATCCATCTCAAAGGTTTGGGGTTTTTTCGTTTCATATTGGAGCTTCGTGGTTTGTCCCTTTGTTTTGTTGTTGTTGTTTTGTGGTGTGTGTTTGTTTGTTTGTGCATTTCAGGGAAACCATCCCAGCAGGATTTAGGAAGATAACGGCCGTGTTGAGACCGTGTGGATGAAACAAGACCCTGGGGAGTGGGTCATGGGCGGTGGATTTGGCCAGAGACTCCAGGCGGGTGTGTGAGGGGGCCACGCCGCTTCCCTTCTGCATTCCCGCCTTCTCCTGCGGCTTTGGGACAAGGAGACCGGGAAAAACCTCCAACGCCTTGTTCAAGCCACAATCGTCCACAGCGGGAGCGAGGGGGGAACAAAGATTACCAATGAACAAACCCCTCATCCTTCTCTGAAAAGGAAGCGTGTTCCTTTTCACAGGCACAGCGCGTTGGCGGTCCTTCGCTCGCACTTTCAGACGCCCAGCTGGCGACGCCGCCACGACCGACGCGAGCCAGGCGAGGAAAGCACGCCTTTCCCCAAACCCGGCGGAGCTGCCGGCGGGCCTCTCCCACCTCCCGCCGCTTCGGCCGGCACCGCCCGCGCCCGCCGCCCCGCTCCCCGCGCCCAGGCCCCGCCCGCCCTGCCCGCATTGGCCGCGCTCCGCTCGCCCCCGCCCCGCCGCGGCGAGGGCGGCCCTGGCCGCGCCTCCGGCCCAGCGGCGCCGCAGCGGAGCAGGACGCGGAGCGGAGCCCGCGGGGCTCGGCGCTGCTCGGATAACGGGCTGCGGCGCCGCCGAGTCCCTTGCCCGGCCGAGGCGAGCGAGTCACCGCTTGCCAGCCCTGCTGCTTGGCAAGGCGAAAGAGAAGACAAACTAAGCGCCAAGCGAATTCCCCGGCCGCTACTCCTGCCTGGTTTTATTTTATTCTATCTTCTGTAATTATTTCGGGAAAAAAAAATATATAACAAACCCCCCACATCGCCGTGTTTTTGGCAATTCGTGCTGCGTGTGCCGTTGTTTCCAGCACAGCCCTGATAAACAAAGGAAAAGGGGGAGGGGGCCCGCGTTTCGCAGAAGACATGCGTTCCGTCAGGAAGAGGTGGACTGTGTGCACCATAAGTCTCCTCCTCATCTTCTATAAGACGAAGGAAATAACGCGGACCGAGGAGCGCCAGGAGATACCTCTCGCCGGGTAACTGAGGGGCGCCGCGCCGGGAGGGCGGTCCGAGGGGCGGCGGGGCCGTGCTCCCCGCCCGTGGTCCCCTCCGCGGGCCCGCCTGGGTTGTCAGGTGCCCCGGCGCTGCTCGGGCTGTGACCCGCAGCCTGCGGTGCCAGCGCAGCTCCGCGCTCTCGCTGGCGGGCGCTGCGGAGGGCGCGGGTGCCGCTGCGGGACGGGTGATGAGCGGGGCTTGCTTGCTGCCGGGGTCGGCGGCCTCAGGGTGGGTGCGAGTGTACGGGAAAGGACGGGAGCTGCCCTATACTCCTGAGGTCGCCTCTCAGCCGCCGTAACGGGGGCTCCTGGGAAGTTTCACCTGTCCGCGGCTGCCCCGGAGGCCGGGACGGCCCGAGGTGCTGGCGGCGGCCGGAGCGCGTTGTGCCTCGGCTCCTTGCCTTTGGCTGGCAAGCGTGCTGGGGTGCAGGTGAACGCCTGCTTCCATCTTTGAAGTTTGCCTGGGAGCTTTGCTTAACTTGGCTTTTTCTTAAGGATTCTTGCTCTGAGAGAAGTGTGGGTCTTAGCTCTCGAGCTTTCGCCGCTGGAAAGGGGGGGTCTCTGGCTGGGGCCGTCTGTAAGGTGCTTGCCCTTTGCTGCCTGTCGTTGCCTGAAAACGAAAGGCAAAGTGCCTTGCCATTCTTCTGTTTGCACCTCAGCTTTCTCTTTATCTACATGAATGCCTGCATTCCTCTTTGTTCTCCCAACTTGCAGCTGTTCTCTGGAGATGCTGAATTTTCAGCCAAGCTGATTTTTCCTTGGAGGTGTATAAGATTTTGTTTTCACTGCTGTGGGTGTCTGCATGTATTTATTGGTCGTTTACAAGCTTTCTGTTTGCTTCTGCATGCTGGCTGTGGGTAGAATTCTTTCACAGCAGAAAGAATTGTCCTTGTCCTTTTGTGTAGTAAGAGGGCTTGCCCCCCTTGCTTTAATTTAAGGAGGAGGCATAGGGGGGTTGTTAGTACCTGTACAGGCCTGGAAGAAGCAATTACAGCCTACTCCGTCCCAGAGTTAAGGACAAAAAAAAACATACCCCTCTTTCCCAGGCAGCCTCGTGAGGGAGGGGGACACAGGCAGCTGGGCATGGCTGGACAGCTGTGCTGAGAGCAGGGGCTGTCCCCACCTGTGTCTGTGCAGTATTGGCTTCCTTTGTTATTCAAGATTTTCACAATTTGCTGGTATCTCTTCCTATTGTTCAGCTTGGGTATAACCCAGTTTCTACCGCAAAGGTATCTGTGTTCTTAGGTGATTGAAGTTTTGGGGTTGCAAACAACCCCAAAACTCTGTGTGAAAACAGGTGAAAATGAACATGTGAGATAGAATTGTTGTTAATACCCCGTTTCTTAGTATGTGCTCCTTCCTCTCAGACTAGGAAGTGATGAAATTACTCAGAAATTACTGTATATAAGTTTGTAAAGAAAAAAACCACGTTCAGCTTACTGTGCATTGTTTGACACAACTTAAAACCTACCAAAATGAACTGTTGTTTTAATTTTAAATGAAAGGAAAGAAGTTTCCTTGTGTTTAGTTATAAATATATATGTTCCTAAAAAGCCTTTTAAACTACAGCAGTAATATACTTCTGACTAGTCATTTTGTGTTATCTCTGGTTTTTTGTCAGGGAGACTAATTGTGTTGTATGGTATTACTGACTTTTATTGTTGAAAATTTTTTTCTCTTCACAGCCTGTCATCCCATTCATTATTGTATGAAGCAGAAAAAGTACTCTAAAAATGTATTGCTCATAACTGCTGCTCCTATTGATGTTACACTCGTCTTTCTCCTGATTTAGGAGCTTGGAACATTGGGTTATTTTTGACCGGCTGTGTGGGCAAGCTAAGTTAGTTCTCCATGGGTTATTTTACTTTCAGAAGTTATGGATGTGTGAGGTGGCCCATTTTATGGTTATTAGTGGCACCAGGGGTAAATCCTAGACAATCCAAAATGGACTGACTATATATGGTTCTAAATTACATGAGAAATGTGAAACCAGCTGTGTGCTCTCATAGAAAACTGTGCTCGGACAATTACTGTGAAGTATGCCCTGCTTCAAAGAGACAGCGATGTCCCTTTAAAGGTTAAGCATGTTATAAACATGCCTGTTTTGTGCAGAATAGTGTTTCTTAAGCAGTGTCATTTTCTACTGATTTGGAATACACTTGAATGCAGTTACATTATTTAATGAACTATCTTAACGAGAAGTAAGTCCTATTGTAGGGGTCTGATTGGTCACCAAGGCAAGGTAATCCAAAGTCAATGTTGGCACTATCAGCTGTCACAGTATAGCAGCTCTTTTATTTACATCAGAGAGGATTTGCAACGATTCTAGAAAGGTATCCAAATTTCTTTCAGTTATTTACACAGTGAAGAATTACCTGGAGAAAGGTTTGATTTTTATGTGTTAGTTTATTCAATATTGCTTTAAGTGAAAGTTAATCCAATAAAAGGGAGAAGAGGATCTAAATGAGCACATTTGCATTCATAGTAATAACTTTAACATGAAGTGCCTAGGACCTTCTTTCATAAGAGCATAATTTAGCATTTTTTCGATGTACAATTTGTGTAACTCACTGCAGGGGTAAATTGTGACTATGGAAATCAACAACATTTCAAATGCTGTGGTTTTAAGTGTTGGCAATGCATTTTGTTGCTAAGTTTTATCACTTGTTTTGCTGTTCAAGTGTGTACTAAATAACACTTAACCAGGAATAAAGTAGAGACATCTTTGAAGTATCCTTAAATTGAGAAATTTACCTGGATGTAAAGTTTGGTAATTTTCTTTTAGATGCATGCACTCAATGCATCTAGAAAATACATGCAACAATATATATGTAATTATATTATTACATTTTAGAAAGGTTTTAGGGAATAAAAAAACCCTGAAAAGTATCAGTTGGATTTTGGCTGTTGGATTTAGGGACTTCTCCCTTAGGCATCCTCCCGTGCCTTCAGGTTAGCAGGATTTGGGTACTTTACATACAGGGCTTGAACCTAAAGTTGTAGGTTTTCGGTAGGTGGCAGCCTTACCTCTGCATCGGTGTGATGTCTGGGCTGCAGGGTGTTGGCATGGAGAGAAAGGGAGCTGTAAGTAGTGCGGGATGGTTTTGGTGAAGTGTATGGCACTGGTTTGTTAGTTATAACGGCTTTTGCAGTGACAGCACATTTTAGAAATTACTACATATTGCCAGTTTTGTTAATTTAGCCTAATCAATGCCCCATCGCAGGTTAGCTTCTGCTTAGTCTGTTGTATAATTTACTAAATATTATTGCTTTATATGCAGCAGTAATGTTGCTGTTTTGTTACTAAGGGCAGTGATCCAATTGTTGTCAGAACCTACAGCCACAGAAAAACACAACTCAGCAATCCCGGAAAGCTTAGTCTCACATTTTTACCAGTTTGTTCCTTGAAGAGCTGTGGTCAGATATTCTGTTTCCAAGTTAAGTTATTGTTATTGGCAGTATTTCAGACCATGCCTATTTAATAGATAAATGGGTATCTGTATATTATTGTCCTGTGCACACCTGAGTTACAGAACTCCTGAGTTACAAGACAATTTTTGTGGTCGATTTTTGTATCCAGCAACTTTGATATATTTGTGATTAACAGCTGTGTTTGAACTCAGTTTGAATATTGCTCTGGCATCTGAAAGCATACACTGTGGATGATAATGGAAAGATGTGGAGATAAAAATGAGTTTTAGTCCTAACACCTTAAGTTGTGCTTGTAGTGTCTGTACTTTTCTGTCCCATTTATGTGATCCTGTTGGTTAATATCACTGCAACTTGTGCTAGCTCACCAGATGTTCAGTGGTCATCACCCAAAGCTTACTGTACTTATTTTTTAAAGTTACCATGCCAAAAAGTTACAAGAGTGATGGACAGGATGAGATAATTGGTGTTTTTTGAGTGTGTGCATGCAAAGGTTTAATGAAGTCTTGGGGAAATTTTGTGTTTTGTGTACCATTAAACTCCAGAATTCTGTGTTTAAAAATCTTTAGCATCAGCAGGAGGCCAAAGATGTCTGTTAAGCCGGTATTGCAGATTATGAACTGAACAAAGTCTTGAAATGTAACACGTAATTCTTATTTTAGTACTAGGAATATGGAATCCAGAAGTGCAGAATCTGCCTCACAAACATAATGAAGCTTTGTCCAGATTCACAATTTGGAGTTTATTGTAGTTCTTGTTATGTTTATTCAGTTAAAAATATAAGCATATTTAAGCTCTTAATTTGCATATTCAGCTATTACAGATAGCTGTCTCATAGGTTTTTTTTCTGTTGTGGCTTATTTTCTTTAGAAAGCTAAGAGATAGTTGCTTATTTTTGTTGTGAATAAAAGGATATATTGCTGATGCTTAGGATGTAAATTACTTAAGCTGGAGTTAGCCTTGATGTAATTGTGTGTTTTCTATATTACATTGCAGAGATGGTGATCTGAGTTTGAGTAGATCAATGATCAATAGCTCTGATAAAATGATTCGAAAGGGTAGCTCCTCAATCTTCCAACATGCTGCAGAAGGTTGGAAAATCAATTCTTCTTTGGTAATGGAAATAAGGTGAGTTTCTTAAATAAAAAAAGCATTTCATTTCACCTTACCTATAATTCTTTTCATTCATGCTGCTTTATAATTCCTTTGGTCTATAAAACAGTAATTTGATTTACATTTGCAGGTGGATGTTTTTAAACTGTATCTATTTAGGTTTCAGTGTTAAATGCAACATTAGGCTTCAAAGTCAAGTCATCCTTCATAAGAATTAATAAAGTGTTTTCATCTGGCTGTGACTGTCAGACCTGTGCCATATTATTCTACATTATTTGTGTCCGTATCTAAGCTGGTTGTCTAGAACTCTTCCACAGTCCGTGGTGAGAAACTGTCACTTCTAGGACGTGATTTTCTCTCATCCTAAAGGTTTGAAATAGAACAGGTGAAAGTGTCCTGAGCATACCAGTTTTCTTCCCTGGGCTACTGAGGGAGCTTAGGCAGACAGCTGAGATGCAGGAGTCAATAGCTGGGCCATCAAGTGTTGTGAATGCCCTTGTGCCTGTGGCTGGTCCACGTCACAGGGTCAGACACTGGCAGCAGCTATGTCTTAACGCCGTTTCCTTTCTTGATGTCAGAAAGGCCAAAAAGAGCCTGAGGCTTATGCTGAGGGAGCAACCCAGTAGCAGAGTTAAACTGGGTGATAGTTCTGATGTGTCTTTACAGTGGGTCTCTGCACAGTGGCCACAGAGAGTAGCGAGATGTCTCTGAGTGTGTCGTGTGGTATCTTCCCCACCTTCATCAGGAAGGTGGCCCATGAGAGAAGCGTGGATTGGCAGTGTGGAGTCCTAGGAGTGTCGCATTCTGTGAAAAATGAGGGAGAGTAACTGTTTTTAACAACAATCACATAGCAGATTAGACTTGATTTTCTGAATATTAACATTTTTAATAGTGATGTGTTCTAATTAAAATGTGGTTTCTATGTGATATCCCTGTCTACTTTTATTTTTTTTTTTATTTTTAATTTTTTTTTAATTAAAGGAGAGTTTACAAACCCTTCAAACAGTTATTGTTTCCATGTATAAAAGCATGGCCTCCTTGAAGGAGAAATTTAGGGATTTTTTAAATGACTGCTGTTTTATGTCCCTAATTCTAAAGCATGTAGAAGATAAAAGTAGCTCACAAATACATGTATCATAAGTTATGAGTCCGAAAGTTGGGAAGAAAACAGCTTTTTCTGCTTGTGAAGTAAGCTGATTTGGAAATGAGTGAGCAACTATAAGTAGAGACAATTATTCTCAGTCATTTTACTGAACAATTGAGTATCATATTTCAGAACCATTTAAAACCAATACACCTTGCTGCTCAAGCCAAACAAAAAACAGGAAAAAAATATTGCAATAACCTTTTGGTTAAAATTAAGAGAGAAAATTAAGCTTGGATCATGCCAATTTTCCGCCTGTTCCAGATGCAAAATATATTATTCAGACAAAAAGGTAAAAGAGCAGAGAACACTTTAGTATTTTTTCATCCTATAATACATGTGTATCATCTCAATCTACTAAATTAATAAGTTTCAAAATAATTTTTTTCTTTATTATTTTCCAGAGGGGAAAATTTCTCTTATTTAATGAATCACTATTTACTTAAGAAGCACTTTTTTTATGTGGGGTTTTCTAAAATATTATGCAGGGATGGAGTTTTTTTGTCTCATTATTAGAGTGAAAAAAACAGTGTATCTTGTACACTGGCTTAAGTGCTGGAAGTAGAGGTTCCACTGTATTTTTTCCACTGTAAGATTTTCTGTACCATAGAGAGCATAAAGCTGAGGTTATTTAGAAGTCCACATTTTTTTCAGAGGAAACGGCCACCTTAGTGAACACTGGGGCAGAGAGTAGGTGTGAACCAGAAAATTATTTTAGATTGATGTGATTTAGGGCCAAAAGTTGACATGAACTCTACAAAAGGAGTCAGTGCTACCTGCCAGGCATAGTCTTTCTAGAAATCCTCTTTGCTGACGTGCACTTTCAGTTACGGTGCTCAGTGGTGAGGAAGGGATATCAGGCGTGCTTTTCACTGAGGAAGCTGCATGCAATCCCTTATGATGTCTTTCAGTCTGATGCTGGCTAAATTATGTACATTTTCTCACTTTTACAGGTGGTTTGCTATACACCTTTCTTCCATGTTACAGCAGTAAGAAGCATTTTAACTGTATTTTTCCACTTACACTTACCTATCGGGACTAACTTCAAAAGTGTCTAGCAAAGTTGTACAGTATTCTAGTGGTTTAACTAACTGCTCAGCCCTCCATAATACATTACGTGCACTGTGCAGACTCTGAAGAGTATTCAGAGTCTGTAACTGCAGCTGTTGAGGTGAACAGTGGCTGGTGGTCTTGTGTGTGTGTGTGTGAGGTTGACCACAGGAAGTAGCAGTAGCTGAGAGAAACTAAACAAGCCAGTGCCTGTTGAATAATATACAAAATGTTATCAGTTCTAAGCAGTGGAGAAATAATTTGTGGAGCCATTAGTGTGCATTATAAAGATGTTTCAGAAAATTTATACTCATCCATAAATGACATGTTTTTTATGTCTTACATCAGCTTGCCACCCACATGAGCAATTTTCAAATGTAGAAATATTTTCTAGTGACTTCTGTTTTGTGCAAGAACCCTTGGTCAGTGATGTGTCAAAACTTGTTGATTGGCATCTAGAATACTGTACTTTGCTATTGCTTCATTGACTTTGTGGGCATCATCTCTGGCCATTTTATTTTTGCTTGAGTTAGTGATGTGTCTGTCAGCCTCAAAGGCCTTAGGAATTCTTGGCAAGGCCAGGCTCAGATAGGAGTCAATGAGCGTCAATAAATCATACAGTTATTGAATCATACAATTGTATGGACTGATTTTTCAATGAGATTCCTCACAGAATGATCCACTGTTGATTCTTCAGTGGATTTTTTTATCTTACAGATCTCCAAAGACGATTCTTACAAATCTAAAAATGGTGGCACATTTGAGTCACCCTATGATATAATTCTCTGTTTGCTTCTTGCCAAAACTCTGGCTCAAATAACACTCTTCTCTCACAGAGAGGATAGTTACATCGCACCCAGAGCAGCAGTGAATGAAGCTGCTTTTCTGTGAGACCTGCAGGGTGAGCTGAAACAACCCCCTGCAAGGCTGACAGCATGCTGAGCTGCTCAGTCAATAAATTTCCTTTATTGGGACCCTATGGAAGGATGGAAAGCTTCCAGTGGGTTTCTGGTGCTCTAGGACTTTGCAGCCAGAGAAGGCAGTCTGTGGAGTGTAGCAGCCCTCTTGGGAGGGCAGCAGCTCTTGGCAGATACTAAGCAGGCTTAAGAGGAAAGAGCTAAACTTTCTGTGATTGAGGTGGAAATTATGGGTATTACTAATTACTTGCAACTGTGTGGAATATGCTGCCTTGACAATGACTGGTTTAGTGGGAGAGTGGTTTTTACAACTGATGTTAACCTTCTCATTGCTGGCAACTTCTTTGAAGAAGAGTTGATAATTCCTGTGACAAAAGGAAGAAAAAGAAGACGACTGCTTTCTTGGCTCTCCCTTCCATCCAAATTATTTCAGTCGTGAAGAAGAGTCCACCATCTGCTAAGGTTTTATGTCTTAAACCCTTTCCACTCTGTGTACCAATGTGAGGGTTTTCCTTATGCTTATGGAAATAAGGAAACTTTATTTGTAATGAAGGCTGTCATTTCAGAAAGTAGGGATGTGGCTGAGATGGTACAAACCTATGTGGGGAAGCCTTCCCAAAAGGGCTGATGACAGCACATCTGTGACCTGTGTGAAATGAACCACAGTTTGGTGTCTGAGACTTTCTTCTACCTACTTTTAAATAAATACAGGAATTTATGCAGAAAGGAGCAGAAGAAAGGCATGAATTGCAGGAATGCAAGATTTTTAAAAAGTACACTGGAAATGTATTTATCTCTGCAATTCAACAGAGAATATTTCTTGTCAGAAAAAGTGTGAAAACTTGTAAGATGTCAGCAGCATCATAAAAAAAAAGCATCTTCCTCCTTCAAAAGGTTCAGCTTATTATCAATTTTTGTCTTAAAGTTCGTGTGAAATACCTGTGGTAAGTCCCTGAAGTGCAAGAAGTAAATACAGAACCAGCAATGGAGCACTGCAGTTGCTCTGAAGCTTTTGGAGCAATCTTGTTCAGCCATTTGCACTGTTTCCTTCTGATCATTTTTGTGTCAAAGACTTGGAATCTAGGCTTCTCTGGTCTGGGTTAGTCAGTAAACCTCAGGGGATTTTTGCTTGCCAATCCATCTTGCTCTATCTTCGTGAGAAGCTGGTATGTGGAAGACCTTCCTGTGATAAGCAGTAGTGAGTCATGGTTTGTTTAAAAGCCCTCTTCCTCTGCACACCCACTCTCTTGTATTACAGAATTTCTGGTTGTGTGGTCTCCCATCAGCTAGGAGCTCTTAGGAACCCTTTCAGGGTTATTTGCAGTTAGGTATGTTTTCAACAAATCCGAATTAGTGGTTGAACTAGATGATATTTCAAGTCCTCTTCCAACACAAACTATCCTGTGATTCTAAAGGCTGCTTTCCTGGAAGAGCTTTGACTAAAACTTCCTTTCAGACTAAAGTAAAACCCAGCACAGGTTTTACCTCTGTGGTCCCCACTGCCTCCTCAAGAAACCAACAGGAGCTGGAACTCTTGAGTCATGTACAAGAGCAAGCTGTGACCTTTTGTTACCACAGAGTTTGTTCTTTCGTGTTGTTTTTAATTAAACTAATTTAGCTGCCAAAAAAAAAAGTGTTTTATCTAGGCCGTAGTCCCTGGTGGTTCTAAAGGCTAAGAGCCATCTTCTTGCCTTCCAGCTGCAGAGTGCAAAACAGAGTCAAGGCTTGATAGGGTTAGAAAGTTGAAAGCCTCTCATGAGAGAGTCTGCAGGAGATCAAGAGGAGTTATTAGAAATCTGCAGCATAAAAGTTTTAAAAAAAATTTGAGTTGTGGTATCTTATCCTCAGGTAAATGAACGCTATTGCTAAGAATGAGGTGTAGTCCTAAGCAAGGTATAAGGAGCAAGAAAGGCCCTGTGGAAAAGGTCTGAGTACTATGCTTTCAGTACTAAGGCCAAGGAAGCACTGACAGAGGTGCTTGGGGTGGTTGTCAAGTCCCCACTACAAGGGACTATTATTATTATTATTATTATTATTATTATTATTATTATTATTATTATTTAAGGACATATTGGGTAAACATGGGCCGGGGGTCATGTAGATAAAGGCACATCTTCAGAGGAGACAGAGAGGATCAAACACTTAGTCCATCTCTGTTCCATAATGTGATTTCTGGTGAACCCTCCTGGGCACTTAGGATGCACTGCAGAGGCTTCCCCTCACACCTAGGGTCCACTCAAGTCCAGCAGCAATGATTTATGGCACTGCCTTCCTCTACAGAAATTATTTTTCCCAGAAAAAGCATTGGAGGTCATATTTCAGTTTTCTTGAGGATGTCTAAAAATATACGTTTTTGTAATCTTAAAAGTCAAATCTTCTAGTGGTCTGTTTTCTTTCATTCATTCACACAGTTCTGAGGGAGATGAGGAACAGTTTGAGACTATATAATAGTTTTGTGGTACAAAGACCACAGTACGAAATAAAACTAGAAAAATGCATCGTGAAAAAAATCTCACCATATTGCCCCAGAGCAGTATATAGTCTTAACAGTTGGAAAGTTGTTCAGAGACGTTACTGTTGCATGAACTCATCAGATAACTGGGAATTTGAGCTGGTACCTAAATCTTATGATCTGTTTCTGCTTATCAAAAAACCCTTTGGTCAGCCACAGATTATGACACTGGGTTTTTTTTGAGTTAACATGTTCCAAGCAGCTGCTTGGCTACAATTAAGGGCGAGTCACATCAGTCTCACCAGCCCACAAAACTGCTCAGGTCACACCCCAATGCAGTTTTATTTGTCATAAAAATCTTCAAAACCACCTCAAATGCAACTGTTTGCACATTTTAGTTTAAGGTTGCAGAAGAAATCTTGTTTCTTCAAGGTTTGCTAAAAATCACTCTCTTTTTTCCCTTGGTTACTTTTGTTCAAGCTTACTTTTGAATTTAATATGCATCTTGAAGGAATAACATTTACTTACTTTGTCATGTCTGTTTAATCAGCATAACCTTGAGCTATTTTTAGTGCTCTTTGTGGGACAGAGCAGAGGTTTCAGTTGTTATTATTAATCAGCATCAAGACTGACTGAGATGTTCATGTATGTACACTCAGTATTTGTTACATCCCTCACCTCAGTCATTCTGTTTTTCTCTTAGCACTTACGTGAAAATCTCAAGTACTGTTATCCCCATGGTACAGGTGAGTCAATAGCACAGACAAACTTAAAACAATAGCATGGACTCTGCATTATTTGTCCTATGACTCTCAGTAGACACTTGTATACAGCCAGATGAATCAATAAAAAATATTTTAATGTCAGCATTATTGTGTATCTCTTATACAAGGAATCTATTGCGTACTGCAACACCTGTGTGCACATTTATCTAAATGTGCTAATGACAGCTTCAGATGAGAAAACGTTTCTAAATATGTGAGAAGATATGAAGATTAGTGACTTGTGACCATCTCAGCATTTATTGAAAAATAAATTCTTTAGACATTTTGGAAATTTCAGCTGTGTTAACTGAGTAGTTAATTATCTGATTCTAATTCAGGTCCACATGAAATTCTTTGGAGGGCTTTTATAAGCATATAGATAAATGAGTTTTGAATGCAAGCAACCAAATGAATAATGGAGGCCAAGGTGCTTTTATTTTTTTTACACTGTCTGCATAACTTCACTGCCTTCCTCTTACTTTTTAAAATAATTTAGAAGATACTGTGTTCATACACAAACGCTTCTACTTTTTTGCTAATGTGGACAGTTTGGGGCCAATTTTTTCTAGATATCAGGGACTAAAGCAGATCTTCTGGTGATCATGTGACTTTTTGTAGTTGGAAATCTAGTTTCTGTACATTTCATATAATTTTTTTAGGTTTTGAGACTCGTTTGTGGTCATCCTTTCTCAAGTCAGAGTTCTTTGAAATAAGTCTCTTGATGATGTTCATAGCTTTTGATGCATTCATATTATCTTTTGCAGTGCCAGCTGTAGTAGCTCTCTTCCTATGTAATGAATAATTGCAGTAATTTTTAATGCTTCTAGATTTGGCAATTCTTTCTTGCTTGGTCTTTTTTGTTTTGTATCAGTTGGTCTATCTGTTGCTGAGTGCCCACGAAGTTAAGCTATCAAACCCAAGGAGATTTAAAGTCCGCTCAATTTAAAGGCCAAATTTGAGTCTTCACCTTTCTTTTACTGAAATACCTTGGCCTTACCAAAAGCTACACTCTGGATTTTAAGGTTGTCTGTCCTGCTTTGTTATTCTGAGTCCCTCATGTGCCTCAGCCTTTGCTCTGATCTCTGATCCTGTTTCCTTCATATGTGACAGCTCTAACAGGTAGCCCAACACATTCCAGATATTCTTTCCTTTTTTTCCTTTTTTTTTTTTTTTTTTTTTCCAATTTTAGGAAATGAGAGGAATTACTTTAAAACACTTTTATTATGTTTTGCTTCTCCTATGGCTTTTAAGATCACTTCCATGGTATTTTGTGTTGGTTGCAAGATTCATACATTCATACATACTCTTTTCTTGAGGCAGCCAGACAAGAGCTGGGGAGTGAGCATGGGTGTTACTATAGTTCATCCCTTTTAATTTGCAAGGGATTATTTCACCTTTATGGCTGTTACTGAATGTTGCAACTGCTAGAAGAGCATTTCTAGCTATCTTTTCCTGTTTGGTTGTGCTCTATGGAAGTTCTTCTCTAGAAGTTTAATATGCAAAAATAACATTCTTGTAATCAACAAAATATCCATTTGGTTTTAAATCCCACCTTACCTAACATCAACAGTGAAAAATATAAAGGTTTTGTTTGTCTTCTTTTCTTGTTAGACTTGCAGATGCAAAAGTTTCTAGTAGGTTTATTATGTACTAAATACCCTGCCCCAGCTCAGCACTCCCTGTCTGTTCCGTTAGAGTGTTGTATTTAATTCACATGTGATCTTTCTTCACAAACGTACCTGCTTCACAGATGGACACAAGCTTCTAAAGCTTTGCTGGCTTGCAATCCTGAGTTATCAATGGTGCCTGCAGCTCTGGTCTGGGGATTTTTTCAGCTTTTATGTCAGGGGTGTACTGAAAACTTCTCTACACTGCCAGTGCAGATATTAGTCATTGAATACATTAGTCATTACATTGCAGTCATTAAGTATCTCTTTTGAACCTATGTATTGAACATGTGCTCTGGACCCCAGTCCCTACCTCTCATGGGCAGAATGAAAGCTTTGGACAGAGTTTGTAAGATAATCCCTGCCACTGAGTTATGAGGTGCAGAACTTGTTTCCTAAACCCCTTGCATAAACTCCTTCTCAGAGGGGAGTCAAGGTATGATTGGATCTAATCTTAGCCCCAGACTTGGTCAACAGTTGATGTTTAAAGGACTGTGCAAGTGTAATTGAACCTTTATGCAACATCGTCCTACAAGATTAAGTATGGGAAACCAAATATACTTAAGTTATTAAAGTAAATTATTTATTGATGATCGTAATGATAATAATTAGACTAAAAGATCATTTTTATTAAATACATGGTATAGTTATAACTTCTAGTATAGTGCACTGTTTACTGAAGCCATATTGAAGCAACAATAATAAAGCTAGCTATTAAAGTTAAATTGAGTAGAAATTGATGGTACTTACCCATGCAAGATGGGCAAGTCTTTTTTACTCAGCCTTAAGGAGTTATCTGGAAGTGGATTCCCACTCAGGGAGAGAAGCTACACACGCATTCCATCCAAGAGGGAGTGTGTCAGAATTCTCTGCCGTTGAAAAGGGGGCCTTGGCTTTTGTACTGTAAAGTGATAGACAGTCAGATACATCAGCTCAGCAGCTTTACTTAAGTTATCAGTACTGTCACTTGTTAGTTCAGTTATCAGGAGCTCTGTCTGCTGCATCCTCACCAGTGCCAGTTTCTGTCAGGAAAGACTGTTCTTCACAGAGTAGAGTGTTTAACTTTGGGATTGATGAGTCAGGCCGGCCTCAGCATTCTTCAACACCAAGAGCAGGGCGAACCCTTCTTCTCCGTCAGCATTGATAACTTTGCAAATACAGGCAAGTTTGAGGAGCTGCCTGACCTCCCCTTAGGCAGAGCATCCTGATGGCCCCTTAAGCAGATACCATGACTTCACTTTTCAGCTGACATAAAAGCAAACATTCTTCATCAGTTACTTGCTGAGGGCCGGGAGTACACAACTGTTCAACTGCCATAGTTGACTTGATACATGGTAGTTTATTAAACCCTCATACTTGGTCATGTGTGTCTAAACCTGCTGAATAGTTTAAATAATTACATGCAGAAAAGGTGATAAATGTTTATAAGTGTTGATGAGTTTGTAAAAGATTTTCAGCTCAGCTAGCAGCTGGATTGGACCCTGAGCTGCAATAGTTTAATTTGCAATATATTTTAAGCTGTTTTTTTCAAATTGATACAAAAGACTGGGTGTGTTCTCTTATCAAGTTAATTAGGATAGCTTTAGCTAAACTTCAGTTAATTAGGAGGAAGTTTATGCTAAACTGAATATATTACTCTTATGGTGAAATAAGAATCTGTAAGAAAACATGGCCATTTCTGAGCCAAGCTGATCTGTAAGAGATGACATTTCCTGATCACAAATACTTCATGTATTTAGCTTGTTTTTATGAAAACAAACTGCCACAGTCCTCTTCAAAAATGTCTTAATTCCAAAATTCTGTGAAGATAGTTAAGCACAGTATGCCTTTGAATTTTCACTTATTTTTCCTTTGTCTCTTCTGTGCCTTTGTGTGTACAAGTCATTAATCTCTAGTTGGGTAGTATTTGTGTGTTATATTGTAATCACAGTGTGAAGTCCATTCTGAAAGCTTTGCTCTAACGTCATCCTAGAGCATAGGAAATTACCCTAGTAGGGCTGACACTGTCCACCCTCTGCTTTATGTTGTGTGCCTTGTATAATCTGTGTTGCTGTTAGATAAACTCCATTGGAGCAGGGAGTGTTGGGTTTTATCTCTGCATTTTTCTGTCAATGCAGGAAGAACATTCTGCAGTTCTTGGACGCTGAAAGAGATGTCTCGGTGGTCAAAAGCAGCTTCAAGCCAGGAGATGTAATTCATTACGTACTGGACAGGCGTCGCACTCTAAACATTTCTCGGGATTTGCACAGCCTTCTCCCTGAGGTTTCCCCAATGAAAAACCGCCGATTTAAAACCTGTGCAGTTGTTGGGAATTCTGGCATCCTTCTGAAGAGTCTGTGTGGAAAAGAGATTGATAGCCATGACTTTGTAATAAGGTAAGGTTTTATCTGCTGTTGAAGATGCAGGCTGTTATGTTTCTTGGAGAAAAGCTGGGAGAAATGTTTTAACCTGAGGTACATATTACAGGCATTATCTGAAATTAATCTAAAACAGTATCCATCAACATGTGATTCTCCATATTTAAATTCATGCCTGTATTATTGACAAAAGATCATTTTTACAGTAAAAATAAAACAAGGGAGAGACTTTTGCGTTGCTTAATTTTGCTTTTTGCTGTGCTTATTCCAGACAATATTACACTTCTAGAGGTCTTGGTAGCATAAATGCAAAATGGTTTCTCCTTTAAAAATACTCTTTCTTAGCTTTTGGTCAGCACAGATGGCCTTTTGTAAATTACTACATTACTTTTGTGTAGCATGTAGTAAAATTTCAGTGTGGTGTATTGATGTTAAACCAGGATGCCACAGAGGTAGCTGGAAGTCACCCTAATATATTCCTTCACGTTGGTTTAAGAATCTATTCTTGCAGTTTGGGGGAAAAAATTATATGTTTCACTTCTTATTCATTCTTCAAACACACACAATTGAGGGCCTTTGGATTTCATGGATCATGTCAAAGCTGACCTCATTTGACATCATGGCATTATGTAGAAAATGCTGAGCAAGAGATGGGTACTTTGCTTTTGAAGCAGAAGTTTCAATTGGTTTGGTTTGAGAAGGGTGAAAGGGCAGAAGACAGGAGGGTTGTGACAGAAAGCAATATAGAAATAGTAGTCATTGTTAGTTATTTGCTTTTTCTTTTTTCACCCTAAAAAATGATGGTGACAGTAAATACTAAAAGGACATGGAAAAGAAAAATAGCAGTTTTGCAGAACATAAATAAAAGAAGAATATACATGAGTTTTGTATTTAATTTGAAAGTTATTTTAACAAGTTGCAACTGAGGCAACTTCTCTTTCATTTTCCTTATTAGTCTTACTTGTACCACTAGTTATTCAAACTAGCATCCTTACTTACTGCAGAGGAAGTCCAAAAGCAATTACCACAGTTTTAAACTGCATTTAGCCTATGGCATGCTTTTGTACTCTCTCAGAGATTAAATGTGATTCATTTAACAGGATGTCTTGGTTTGGGATAAATTTAGGAGGAAACATTCTGAAAGGGTGTTTCCTTTAATGAAGAGTAGGTTTTAGCAAATTTTTTACAGGTTTCTACAGGTTCAAAAGAATTTTTCTTAGAGAAAGTGAAAAAAATGTTTATTTAAAAAACAAAATTGTTTACAGGTATGAAAAGAACAAATAATGTTAAATAATACAGCTTGTTGCAGAGTTTTTTCTGTAGGTGTGGTTCAGTCTTTTTCCGAACCTGGAGCCGGTGTCTGGGGGGCCCCAGGAGATGTTTTGGAGAAAAGTTGAATAGTTCTGGAAGCTACAGTTCCAGGAAAAACTTCTGCTTCAGTTAACAAACAAAAAGCTAGCTTAAAAAGCAAAGAAACTATTCCATATCTTTTTCTTTGGAGAGTTGGGAGAAACTTGAGAGTCTTATCTCTGTGTTTTTAAATAACAGTGAAAAAGTTTTTTTGTTTCTCTTTCCTCTTTCTCTGGGCTTAGCTTAAAGCTATAGGACCCATTTTTGGGCACAAAGTGGGCAGTAGGGGATACAATAAGGTCACTCCAGGATACAGGACTACAGAAAAAATTAGGTGCTAGATTTTTCTAGATAAAATTTTTCATAGGGAAGTGCATACTTCATTTTTAAGTCATGTGCTGAATTTCTTTGCAGTCATCCCCATGCTCTTTAACTAGCCATGAAACTAGGTGATAATATCTGATGGGAGGTTTTAACTAATGCAACTATAGGAAGATAATGTTCTAAAGGCTTGGTGAAGCTTAATAGTAACAGTGGGAAGTTACCATTGCTAATCAGTTCTTCAGAGTGGAGAGTGATGTGGGTGTTCTGTGAAGATGGTGAGGCACTGGCACTGATTGCCCAGAGAAGCTGTGCATGTCCCATCCCTGGAAGTCTTCTGGGCCAGCTTGGATGGTGCTCTGAGCAGCTTGGTCTAGTGAAATGTATCCCTGACCATGGTGGGAGATTCAGAATTGGATAGTCTTTAAGGCTGCCTTTCAACCTAAACCATGTTATGATTCTCTGAAACATCTCTCATATCTTGTAAGACAATTAAAGTGATCTCTATAACAACTGAAAATCAGTGAGTCTGACAACATTGTGATTAAGAGTCTCTGATGTTTTGGGAATAACATGCTTGGCCCTGCTGCCTAATAAGGAGTTTCAATGCAGTGATTTTTAAATTTTTTTAACTTGCAAATGAAAGTTAAGATGTTGTAGAATTTACATATTATAATTGAAACTATATGGTATTTATGTATTTAAGTCTTGATGCATATATAGTTTTATAGCATCTGTTTAAATAGCAAAGAATTTGTTTGTAACAGAAGTTAAAGAAAAAAACAAATCATTCATCAGAGTTAGTTTCTTACATTCCTCATGTTCCATTTAGAAAACGTTGTACATCACTTGGTATGTCATCACACGGCGTAATTGTGAAGTTCTGGTAGGTTTAGATATTAGGATTCTGGTATTAAAATGTACCATGACACTCAGTTAATCTTTTTACTTTTATCTGATCTATCTAGAAGTAAAATGTCCTCACGTATGTGCCATCTGATGGCATTCTCAAAAGAAGTTACTGAATGTATCCAAGTGTGTAGGCTGGTGAAGGACGGTTTTGTAGAATCCTCTGATGGGATCCTCATAAGGGCATTATGCCTATGTGCTGTGACAAGTATTGTCATATTATTCTGGTTAAATATACTGCCTTGATTTTAGTTGTTTTGGGGAGAGTTAGAGAGTTAACACCAGCAATACCATTAATTTGATGATAAAACTGACCCTGAAGGCTTGTGACAATGCAGATATCCAATGGATATCCAACAATATTTGCAGTATGATAAACTCATCCTTTATAAAGGTAGTCTGAAGGTGCTAATAATAATGGAAAAACATACTGAAGTTTCACAAGATTAGTGAGGTCGTATCTATTTGGCAGTAGAAAATGTTGTCCATCCCATTAAAATGGGAAGCAAAGATACTTTGCTATTAAAAAAATCCCAAACTGTGATGACTGTGACTATTTTCTGTTTCCTGTATACCTTTCCTTTTTACCTGTCGTGCTTTTATACCCCATTAGGAGCTATTGATCAGTGTGCCTCTACTACTCTCTTCCAGTGCCGAGCTCAAGTGTGCTGCATTTTCATACTGTAACCCAGAGAGAGTCTGAAGCATTCCAGAATATCTGATTAGATGAATAAGTACATCTTATTCCCACATGATCTGCATTTTCTCATGCTGAAATTACCAAGCCAGGGCTGAGTTAATTGTTGCATCTTACAGAGCAGATGAACTTGTTATAAAAAGTGGTATGTTTTGAAATGCAGTGGTTACATAGGAGTTTCTGAGAAATGCAGCTGTACTTTGGGCAAGTGTAAAATACCAGCCCTAAGCATTGCCAAGTAATAACTTGGAATTACTTCTGGAAGCCAGTATGTATCAAATAGTTCAGCTTTGGGTTGAGAATTTGAACAATATCAAAAATCAGAATAAGTAGTTTTATTTTTTTTAATAATTTAATTCCACATTCATGATGAGACCTATTTAGAAGTGGAGGCCACATTCAGTTTTAGAGTTATTTGGTTAAAACCAACCAGTCAAACAAACCCTAGTAAATATATTGTGGGGTTTTTTTGTGGTGACACCACTTCTGGAAAAGTCCCTTTAGTTTCAGCTGGGTAGCATGGAGAACAGATGTGCTGAGGGAAACTTTTTCAGTAGATTAGGGCTGCTCTGGCAAGAAGCAGCCATGAGAAGATACTAGTTGCTTCTGTTTTGGATTGAAGTGCCTAGTTTATATGTTGCAATTTTTCTTTTACCATTGGAGTTTTTTCATGGTGACTCTGCCAGCACTTAGGAACCAAATGGATGTTTTTGCCATCACTGGTGATAAAATTTTGCTGGCCAAATGCAGCTCTATTTTCCAGCATGCTTTGACTTTTTTTTTTTTTTTTTTCAAATTGACCATCCTTGTGGTTAGTGAATTTGACATGGAAAAAAACTTGTAGTACTTTTTTTTATTTTTTTTTCCTTTTGAGAGGAAAGAATACATTCTTTAACAGATGTCTTGGTTTGCCCTGTACATAGGTGAGGATAACCTGTTTTGGCTTTCTCCCTAGTGTACTGATTTTTGTGGATAATTGTGATATGCAGAAGCAAGCATCATGTGTTATGAGCAGAGGACAGCAGATATGGTTAGGCAGAAGAAAAGGACAGACCTAATGGATACCATGGACATCTGGTATATTATTTCAGGAGAGCAAGTTAAATTAATAGTAAGAAATTAGTAGTAGCTTTATTAATGTATGTTGTTCTTTCAGGTGCTAGGAAAAAAAAAGTTGTAAATTTTTCAGAATAAAGATATTTAGAATATTAATTTACCTGTATTCTGGAACTTGTTTTTTGTAATGCATATCAGCTTTTATTTCCAAATATTTTTTAGTACACCTTGCTCGGACCATGGCCGTTGTGCCAAGTAGAGCTAAATCCTTGGAGCCAGCAGATCTGTTGGAAGCAAAGTTGCCAATTTAACACACACATTTTAAAGCATGAGTCCTCCTCTAAAAATAACATTCTGACTCGCTCATTAGACCCTTTTCAGATCTCAAATGTGGCAGCTCTATTTTTGCCTTCTGTTTCTTCCTTAAACTTGTCACACTAGGTTGAAACATTCAAGGAAAGCAGAGGAAAGCCATCATCTTCCAATGCTCTTGCTCAGGGATTTGTGTGTCTGAGAAAGGGGAGTTGCTGGTGGAGTTGTTCCAGTCAGCCAGGCGTGGGTGGCCTCCACCTCAGAGGAGCCTTGGAGATGGCTTGACTTACATAGCTGCATTTTGGGGTGGTTTTTTTGTTGTTTTGTTTTGTTTTGTTTTGTTTTGTTTTTTTGTGGTTTTGTGGTTTGTTTTTTCTTTTGGGGGGTGGGGGGAGCGGTTTGGGGGCTTGTTTTGTTTTGTTTTTTTAAAGGAGTTAGTCCTTAAGTAGGTGATTTAGGAGAATATTTAAGGACAGAAGTCTAGAATGCTCAGGAAATATCAGAAAGTGACTTCTCTACACCCATAGACAAATGATCATGGGTTCTAAAGAGGTTGCTTAAATAAATCTTTGTCCTATAAGCATCCAATGTGGAGCAGATAGAGTTTAACCTGAATCTTCCTTGAATCTTCTAATAACTATTCTGAGAAAATAGGATACTATTATTTTAAAGTCACTTGCTTCTATTGTTGATAATAAAGAGCCTTTAATTTAGTAGTTTTCTAAACAGTTGGAAACTCACAAACACTATGTTTTTTTTCCCTATTGACTGTTCTAAGAGCTGAAAATGTTCACAACAGTCTTAATCTAAATAACTGCCTTTTTAGCTGTTCTCCATTTTGGAAAGTTCAAATTTCTACTGCTTTCTACATTTCATTTTAACAACTCCAAAGTGTTTCTCCAAAACAATGAAAATAAATTTTTTTTTAAATTTATTTATTGCAAGGGTAATAAATTTTTTAACCCTTTCTGTCCTCATAATGTTGCAGATTTTTTTAAACTTTCTGTATCAGAATTATAACAATTCTGTGGATCTTCATGATTGCCCTGTAGAATATTCTCTTTATAAATAGTAATGTGTGATGGTATTTTCACATAAAAAGGCAAAGGTACAGGTGTTCAGGATACTGCTAAGTTCCATTTCTTAGTTTTTCATGCATTAAAATATATTTTTCAATACTTCTCTGCTGTAGTTTTTGTGGCTGGAGAGACTGAACTTTTTTATATATGCAAAAAAACTTTCAGTGATAGAAATTCATTGCTTTATTTTGTTGTCAAAGGAATAGTACTGGGAAGAACAGCAAAACTAACCCATGTGCAGTTTTACACCACTAAGATGTAAATAATGTGTTTTGCAGCTCTAAAATGCCACACAGACTTTTTTTGACACTCCACTATGCTGTGTCAGTTGATGATAACTTGGATTTTAGTCACTGATTTTAAGGGAGATGCTGGGAAGGAAGAATTTGTTGATTACCAGTATAAAATCTAATCTGGGCAATAGGAATTAATGAAGTTTATTAGCAGCTGTTACAAAAACCATTCTTCATACTGAAGTCATAAATTCAGTATTTTTGTGAACTTGTGTTGTGAAGGGATGTATCAAGTCAATATTTTACATGGCACATACTAAAAACCCCTCATGATTTTTGCATGTGAATAGAATCTGCAGTGCTGTACCTGAGTCTCTGACCTTGCAGCTCTCATGAGACATTCATTGTGCCATGGATAGGGACTGAGAAAAAGCAGGAATGTTAGGAGATTGACTATTACTATGGTTAACTTGAAGCAACTTTAGTTTTTTCAGTAGCCAAAGAGGTATGCAGAACATGTGAGAATCCATACACTTTGCTAATAATTACATCATTTATTGGGGGAAATAGGAAGTTTGTGCATGGGGCTTTTTTTTTTTTTTTTTTTTTTTTTAATCTCTCTTTTTTGGGTATGTGTAAAAATTACCACAGCACTGCTGCACCCCTTTGTTTGGAGAACCAGGTGAGAAGATATGCTATACACACACAAGTGTTAGGGCAATTTGCTTCTTGTGTGCAGATTGAGTAGAGTCTAATCCAGCTGTGAGATTCTCTTCAGTCTTGAACTCTTTTTTTTTTCCTCTCCTGCTTGCTTGAGCCTTGAATTTTCTTTTCATGTCCGATTATTTCTTTTAAATGGTGTGAATTATTGAATTCAAGATTATGATTTTGATTTTCTCCAGTATTTGGATATGAATCTGGATATGAAACCTTTCAGGCTGCTCAGGAAGGAGTGCATGTTATTGACACTATCTAGGTGTAATGCCTTATGTTTCAGAGAGGTTTAGTATGCCTGCCAGCAACAATCTGATTTTCATTT
This sequence comes from Phylloscopus collybita, assembly GCA_027886175.1. Classification (NCBI taxonomy): domain Eukaryota; kingdom Metazoa; phylum Chordata; class Aves; order Passeriformes; family Phylloscopidae; genus Phylloscopus; species Phylloscopus collybita. The sequence continues at coordinate 3,182,265 of JAJNNQ010000086.1, read as the reverse complement.
TTTGTCTTCTCAGAATGTTTGTGGTTATTACTGTGTAACTGATATTTTTGGCTTTGCTCTACCAAGAGAAGATACTAATGAAACAAAGCATTGGTATAAAGCACTCCTTTCTCATGGCTTTATAGTGTTTTAAAGTATTTATTTCGATTTTTAAACCTCAACTCTTCCAATTGTTAGAAGATTAGGAAATGTACAGATTCATGGGCATTTCTTGCATTATTCTGCTGTAGATAGAATATTCTTTTGGTTCTCAGTGGCAGATAAAATGGAAATGATAGCCATTTTACTCAAGGAAAATTTGATGGCTTTTATTTAAAGTTAACTTGAAATATGGTCTATGAGTACTATGTACTGGGCCTTTGTATACATATAGATGATCTGTATACTTGTGTGACAGAACAAGTTGAACTGAATCACTGTGGAATACCTGACTTCTCATTTGAGCAATTTTTTTGTGATTTTGATTGCATTGTTTTCTTTGTTAAGCTCTGCTCTCTAAAAGACTCTGCATGTTATGGATGTTTGGGCCATAAAGACAGCACAGCAAACCCAGGGAAGATCAGTTTGGTGAAAGGGTGGTATGGAAGCACCTACTCCATTCTTTGGTTTTTTCCCCATGGGGTACAACTCCAGCCATTAGCAATTTTTTCCCCAGACTTTTTCTTAATGTATCCCACTGTAACAAATACATGCAGTGGGTGGTTGTGGAGGAAGCAGGTTTTCATTCACTGAGACTTTTTGGTCTGTGTGTCTTAAATTCTCCCTTGTTTTATGCATGCTCAGACACTACATGATATTTCAGACTTCATCTAATTTTTTCCCTTTTATCCCAGGGCTCTTTTTAGTGATACCATTGCATTGCAAATCTTTTGTTATCACACTGAACACTCATGTGTGGGAACCCCTGTATTTTTACTGGGAATATTTTATAGATATAGTTGCCTTTTAGTTATACGTAGTTATAACATTACACATGGATATACATAGTATTTGTGTAAGTTAGGTGCCTCCGTAAGCTCAGAGATTCCTAAATAATGTAATTGATGCCTAATACTAAGTTCAGAGTAACCACCTTGTTGTGCAGAGGTTCTGTCTATGGTCTGGCCTGATGTGGGATGAACAGGCACTGCAGCATTAATTTGAGATTGCCTGGATATTTTTGCCTGTGATACTACCAATCACATGGATTATTAATATTTCCCATACACTTAGGTCTTTTTCTAATGCCCACTCTCAAATGTATCAGTCTTTGTCTCATTAGACCATTTCCTAAGCATTTCTGCCATAGATACTGCTTACAAGAAGTTAAGGGAACTAATAATAACTAATTATTTGCTAGTTTTATGCAAGGGAAAGAAGTAGTAGTTAGAGCTTCTGATTAAATGCTTTAATATAGAAAAAAATACTCTTAAGAGTGCTCATTTGAAACAATATAATGAAACAAAATTTTTATGGGAAAATGGTAAAGGAACCCATAAAAACCATTATTTTAGAAAATTATTTTTGCTGGGAGAAAACTTATTCCCTGTTTTTGTCTGAAAACATCTCAGGAGAAGGCGATCTAGGAGATTTACAAACCTTTTCATAATGTGATATATTATCAATACTCATATTTTCAGCTATTTGCTTAAGTCTATGCTTAAGTCTATTTTCAGCTATTTGCTTAAGTCTAATCTTCAGTGCTCAATGTGACTCTTAATTACTGTTTTTATATTCTCAGTAACAGTAGCAGAGCAAGTTTGTCTTGCTCGGCTTTCACCTGTAGCTTGCTTCCTTGCATGCTAACTTGAAGACAAGACTGAAGTTGTTTTTAGAATGAATGGAAAGTGATGGTATGTCACAAGAAATTTGTACATATGCATTCATATGTTGCAAGGTACTAATAATGTGGCATGTGAGAAAGAGGAAATTCAGTAAATTATAATCTTCTATATATTCTTCCTTAAAAAAAACAAAAAACAAAAAACAACAAAAGTACGGTTTTATTTACGGTGAATAAATCCCTAGGCATGTAATAGTAAAGCTTTTGGTGCAGAAACATCCTCACTACTTCATCTCTGTTGTGATTATATTTGGCATTCTGTGCCTTATAGCAAATAAGCTAGAATTAAAAAATACAACAAGGGAAGGGTATTGCTTTGGTTATTTAAAAATTGTTCAGTTAATGGGCTTCGTCATTTCACAGGAAAGAAAATTAGCATATATATGTTTGCCTCTGAATGTGAAGTTTTCTTGAAAGAGTAATGAGAATTACTGGGAGGTCATTGACATCTTCTAACACAATAAACTTAAGACTTCCAACAACAGTATGAAACTGTGGCATAGCATAAAGATGTATTAGAGGTTAAGATAAAAGCTCCAAAACAGGTAAAAGCTATATACAACACTCAAGTCTATATACAAATACACAAGAGCCAGTTTTATTAGCTCTGAAACATAAAAGAAATACAGGGATAAACTTTTTAAGCCAGCCTGTTGCACCAGGACAGGCTGAAATAATTTTGAAGTGAAGGAGGTTAGATTCACACTAGTTGTAAGCAAGAAGTCTTACAATAAGGGTGGTAATGCATTGCAGTCCTGTTGTTACTGAGTGTATTTGGATTGCTCATTATTTTCTGAAGTACTGATGTACTTCTGATGTAGCAGTAATGAATATAATGTATACATATGGCACACAGCTTTATAAACATGGTGATGTTGATACACACATGGTCTGTTTCTCAAAGTTGAATTCAGAGCAGGATTTGCAATGTCGAGATCTGTCTTACATTTTTAAGTAATAGATTTCATCATATGAAATATGTGCATATATGTGACTACTAAAACAAACCCACTATACAAATCCCTCATTATGTTGTGCAATCTGCCCTTAAAGGAGGTATTTTCAAAAGCAGCAGTAATTCAATGAATTTGATTGGTTGGTTTTAATACTTGGTTTGATTATTTTATCACGTTTAATTTTAAATTTTAAAAAACTTTTAATAATGATAGGTTGTAAGTTCGTGCATTAAGGTTTGCAGAAACAATTTACAAAGCCAGCATTAAATTAAGTGGGAGTATTTCTCATGCCCTAACTACCATTTTTTAGAAGATAGTACTCTTAGCAGCCTGAAATGCATGCTGATGGTTTGTGGAGTGGATGTATAAAGATAATGAAGAATGCAAATCTATTTCCTTAGACTACATCTGCCCACATAGCATCAGAACCTTGGGCATCTTTATCTTCTAGGAATATGTTTACTTTATAATCTTGAAAATGTCTTTCTGAAGAAGATAGGGCCATTCCTTAACCTAAAAAACACATAATGAAAAGTATTTTCTGGGTAATTGGTATTATCAGACAGGACTAGGTCGTTAATTGATGTTGAGTAAGGCTGACTTATTTTTAAGTCATTGGGCATCTGGCATTAGAAGAAACCAGTGGATAAAAAGTTGCAGAATTAATGGAATACTGTTTATACTATGAGTGTGATAACATGCAAATGTTTTGGAGGAGCCTGTTCCAGCACTGCTTCTTACCATCCTTTGCCTCAACAGAATAGTCTGTTAAGTTATGAAAATATTGTTGTGTCAGGGTATGTTTTTGGGCCATACCAGCTACAGGCTAATTCATTGAGGATGTTGTGGAGATGATTTGTTTCAGCCAGATCATACTGGCTGCTGAAATCACAACTGATTTTTGAATCACATTTTGTCACCCACATTCAAGGCGCATGTGTTGTTACATATATATGTATTTATGTAATTTGGGTGAAAGTCTGCTGAACAATGGCATAATGAGAATTTCTCAATCTTAGGAAAAAGGCACAAAGCTACTGCAAAATTAAAGAAGGTTTGAAAATGAGATATGAACAAAAAAATGGAAAATTTAGTACTTTTAGCCAAAAATTGCAGTTCTAAGTCAAATAAAAATACTAAATTTTGAAACATCTTACCAACTGCAGTGATAATACCAAAAACAAAAGTACCGAAAACTCATTTAAAGATGGGGTGAAGTTAGTTTATAGATAATATTTAAACACTGTGTTGTAAGTGAAGTAAAATATAAACGCATGGACTAAACTGTGTAAATTATGCCTTATTTTGCTAGCGTGGCTTTCTTTGTGTGAGAGCTGTTGGCAACATGATGATAAACAAATAATGAAAGGTACTAGGTTTAAGAAAGCATATTATTCACAAGTGCTGCTTTAGATGTTGCTGCATTCTAGAGCATGATGAGATGGTTTCCAAATGGTTCCAAAGAGGTTTTTTTTTTTCTCACAGCATTCTGCACACTTAGTGTTTTTAAGAATTTGTCTGATACTTGTCCAACTTGAGTAAAATACTTGGTGCTATCACACCTGTTATCACTGGTGGTTTTTTCTCACATTAAATTAAATTGGGCTTGCATGTTCATTTCTAACTTTCCCTTCATGCACACATTTTTCTGAGTTAATGTTTCATATTTATTTTCATTTTTCCATTAATTTCTTCCTCTTCAGGTGCAATCTAGCTCCTGTGGTGGAGTTTGCTGCCGATGTGGGAACTAAATCTGATTTTATTACCATGAACCCATCAGTTGTACAAAGAGCATTTGGAGGCTTTCGGAATGAGAGTGACAGAGAAAAATTTGTGCATAGACTATCCATGCTGAATGACAGTGTCCTTTGGATCCCAGCTTTCATGGTCAAAGGTGGAGAGAAGCATGTGGAGTGGGTTAATGCATTAATCCTTAAGAATAAATTGAAAGTGCGAACTGCCTATCCATCACTGAGACTTATTCATGCTGTCAGAGGGTAAGTGTATGGAAAAGACTGCTCTGTCCTCAGCACAATGAAACTCATAGCTAGAATTCCTAGCAGGCAGAAAAAAAAGATGAGTGTCGAAAGGAGCGTGGTATTTCCCTTATTGGTGTAATGGATTGCATTTATGACAAGTTTAGTAAGTTAGTAAGTGCTGGCCATTCATTTAGCCAGCTCTGCTGCTAAATGCATTAGCACAAAAACTTTTCGAGTTGCACTTCTATGTGCAAAAATGTATCATCATTTAGTGATAAGTTAATCTTAAAAATAGTCTGAATTCAGTGTATAATGAAAGTGCTACATGTCTTCTTTGGGAAAGTAAAAAATACGATCTAAATAGCACAGGAGTAAGGAAGCAACCCTCTATATAATGAAGCCTGGCATATCTGAAAGTACTGAGCTCCCTCATAAAATATCTAGGATTTGGAGCAATCTTTCTCCTTTTGAATTTGGCCAGATGCTTGGGGAATTCAAAAATATCGATCAGGATCACTTAAAATGTTAATGAAACCACTTATTAGAAAAAAGATGTATCCATGCTTTGAGCTGATATTTTTCTTTTTAACCCCGTAATTAAACAAAACTGTCAGATGAAGGCTCCAATGTTTTTGTCACTACTATATACTACAAGTAGGGCTATGCCTGAAAATCATTCAAAAGATGATGGTAATGCAATTGTACATCAAATTATGGCAGTGTGGTAATATTCTGCTGGAGTTCCTTGAAATGTGCTGGTTTTGGGGTTTAGGAAGATGCCTTGAAGTACTGCTCTTGGCTTGTACATCAGTTACTAATTATGTAGCTGTTCTTACTGTTACAGCAGCAGAGATAAGTTTAGAAATTATATTTAAACCGTTATCCCAATGTAGTGTGAGAATAAAGCTTAGACATAAGTTTTTCCCATGTCTCATAGATTAACTGCTGCATTCCCTCTGTGGTGCACTTCTGGCACTGGAAAAAAATGATCTATTGCCTTTGAAATTAGGAAATCCTTCAGAAAGCCTTTACATTTTTAGTGAGTTACTCAGTTTTATTAAACATTTAGACTTTAGCTATTTATGGACCATGGTTAAGTTGAATTATCAAGTATTCAAAATGTCTGTAGTACGTAAGTATAGTGGTTTGTATGTGTATATGAACCTGTCTGAGATTGCTTCCAGTTTACAAACAACAGTTTTAATTACCATCTGGAAATTTGGGCAAAATTATCAAATGTGAATGGTAATTCAGAGTGTGCAGTCTTTAAGCTGGCCAATTTAAAGGTCCTTTAGGGGGCTTTGTCTTAAAAAAAATAATTAGTACCTACAATTGTCTCTCTGAATGAGGCAACAAAAGCTCTGCTATCCAAATTGCTGAAAATTTGGATTGAGCTGTATTTTAGATTATATCTAGCAGTGTCATCTGATACATAGATTTGTCCAGTTGTTGAATCTGCAGTTTAAAGTCAACAGTAGATTTATATCAATATTAGGAGTTCTTTGATTTAATGAACCTAAAATTTTATTAAAATATGGAAGGAAGTATGGTGAATTTTGTGTGTTGAATTAATGATCAGTAAGGTTCATGATTCCAACCTAACATGTTAAATACAAATAGAGAACATGCTATGCTGATAGGTGCAGACTCAAGATTTGGAAAGTGTCATCTGTATTCCTTTTTGTATGTATCAAACTGTCCGTTTTTTTCTTCATTAGTCTTTAAAGCTAAGTGTGGTGTTAGGCACTTTCTAAGGGAAGAACATAGAGTTTCTTAGACTTCGGACCTAATGAAGCCAAGTTCTTTATTTCTAATGCAGTATAAAGTTATGCTAAAGTTTTATCTAGTAACAGGTCAGTTTGGCTACAATCACAGCCCTGCACTGAAATTCTTACTCCTGTTATTCCTTCTCTTTTGAAAAATATTTTATGAGCAGTACATAGTGTTCCAGTGTTGCGGTTGATCAGATAGTTTCTATTGATCAGATGACTGCATTCTGAGATAATTTTTAAAACTTCTTTCTATCCATTATGCACTTTTTTTGGGTTAAAAAAAAAAGGTAATGTGGTATTGGAAAAAGAAGCTACTGTTTTGCTGATTTCATGCTTTATAAAACTGCTGTATGTGATGGATGCTTCTCTAGAATCTCAGAAGGATTTTAGGTTTTAAAACCAGGTCACATACATACAAAGTCCAGCACGATAACTACTTTTTAAATCAGTAGTATCATAAATTGCTGTTGTATTCAATTTTTTTTCCTCTTCAGTAGATTTGGATCAAGTGATTACCTGTGATAATTTTTCTCTATTTTGATTTTTCACTTCTTGATCACTGAGTTTTGAATACTAGCTTTTGAAAGTGATTTGTGAGCTGCTGCATGATTTTTTCCCAAAGTGTCTCTAAATGCTAATTTATGGAGCTTCTAATGTCGCTGCACATATTGACAAAATAAATGAGGCAATCAATACATGACAGAGTTCAAGATGGAACTAAGGTCATTAAATTAACATCTTAACTGCTGAAAAACATTTATTTCCTCTCTAAATGTCACTGCCAAAAAGATTAATTACAGAGTAATTGTAATGAACAAACGACATAACTTTTTTTTATTGACTTAAGTGATTAATTTCAGAAACCGCTTTCTTAAGAAGGCTGAGATTTAGTGCTGATCTATTTCATTAGGATTATTTGTCGTAATATTTTCCAAATGAAATTATACTCTCTAAGGTACATAATGCTGTCTGTGTAGAGGCTTCTCTCAGTAGCAGAGCTGTAACTGAATATGGATAAAACAGTAGGCAGACAGGAGCTGAGCCTGCTGAGATTAGAGTCCCAGATCATATTGTTTACTTCTGGTGGCGGCAGACAACCAAACTCTGAAGTAGAATCAGCAGGATGTTCTGCAATGGATCCCACCTTGTGGATCCATGGAGGGATTAGAGAGGGTTCCTGAGACTAAGCATGTCGTTGGTACATTAAGTGGAGGTCATTTAACTCCCAGGGCCTTGCACAGCTCTCTCTTTTTTTTTTTTTTTGTACTTCTGCGGGTGAATATTTGAAGACATCTGTTAAAGAGGCTGAAACCCACCACCCGCTTGCCCTGACGAGCAATACAGATTTAAAATACACTTGTACTCTGTGAAGATTTTTTTTTTCTTGTACTTCCTCTCCTAAATCCGCAAAACAAAGTTCTCACGCTCATCTTGATGTGTAAGAATGTTTTCTTGGCTGCTCTTCCAACTGGAGCCATGCAGTAGGAAACTTGATATTTTGAACTATTAGTCACTCAGCAGCCGTATCGCTGAAATTGCTTCGCGTTAGATTCCTTCCCATCTTTTGGGCACGGAACAATTGTGTGGACATCCTGTGGGATTTGCCTGTGCTCTGCCTATTTCCTCCTTGATCCTGCCTGTGAAAGAGCAGTATTATCCTGCATTAAGCATGGCAGAGCTCCCACTGAAATCTCTGAGTTTTGCTTATGTAAGGAGTATGCTGTGCCTTTTTATGGTCATTTCTCAGTGCAGGGTCCTTTTTTCTTTATTAGTGAAAGCAAACAGCTGTTCTTTGGAGTGACCTTTTGCACAACTTTACTACATCTTCAGAATTCTTTACTCTGGGAATTACAGTGAAAATACATTCAGAAAATGAAACGTGCAGAAATCAAGTAGTTTTCCAGCAGCTCTGTGCTGAGAAACAAGTACTGTGAGTAATCTATGTTGCCAACTTCTGCAAGCTTCTGTTTATTTTCTTCCTGCTAACAGACTTCCCTTTTCAGTTTACTGCTAAAATATATTTATTAAGAAAAGGTGTTTTGGAATTCATGGATGAATAAATCACCTCAGAAAAAAAAAAAGGCCATTATGCTAAAAATAGAATTCTAAATATAAAATGACTGTGTCTTTTGCATCATGTATATAAATATTCAAAATACTGGGAAGAAAAACCACACTAGCTAGATTTCAGTGGAGTACAATTCCGTTTTTTATATATGTGGATATTAAAAATATGAGTTTTACATTATAGTACCCTTGTGCCCTAGCATAAGGTATCCTTGGAGCTGGCTTAGTTTAACTTATACAAACAAACGGGAACCAGTTTGGATTTTAAGAACCTAATCTATTGTGTGAAGCTGTTAGTCTAATCCCAATATTCTGTCCTATTTGGGGAGCAGGAAGTGATGTTATTAAAGTGGAGACACTCCGGGGTTGACTTTTCAGCCTAGCAGCTATTTACCAGAGCTGCAGCACACCTGCATCTCTTAAGGACATGCCCTGATCTAGTTTCAAGTTTCACAGGATGAGATTTTATTTCCTTTGCACAAGTTCTCCTGTTTTACCACGTTTCTGAAAGATTTAGCAAGGTCTGTCAAGAGATATCTCACTTTTTTGAGAGACTTTTCATTGGAGGAAAGCACAGTTGAAGTAGAGAACATGAAAGCAGAATTGACAGTGCATTAAACTGCTTTTTTATATTTTTTCACTCGCTGGTCCATTCTGTCAGGTAAGCCAAGAGAGGTTTATCATGATAATAGGGATCTTTTTATCCAATTTTTTATTCTTATTTACTGTTTGACAAACTCCTGTAAGTTTTTGTTTTGGGAGAATGGTTTCATCTCTTACTGAGGTAACTGTTTTGTTCCTTATCAGCAATGTTTATATACCTAACACTTGTAAAACTCACTCTTCCCAGATGGAATTTTAGGTTTCAACTAGTAGAGAGCAACAGAACTAGTCTTAAGAAAAAATAGGAAGGAAATTTTCCATTTTCAAGTTTTGTTGCTTAGGTTTTCTACCGCTCTAACTAATGCTAATGACTCCTAGCAGCTAAGCAGGGAGTAAGTAACACATAGTTTATTCATACAGTATATCTGCAAGTTTATGTTTATTCCAAAACTATTTTGGTATTTATAACGATTTTTTTCTTTCAATTTTAGGGGTTTTTTTTTAAATTTATTTTCCCTTATGTACAACCTGTGTTTCTGAAAAGTAAGTCCCATTTGATCATTTCATACTCCTGAAAAAAAAAAAAAAAAGACTAGCTGTGCAATTGAGAAGCAAACTATCTTGCTTCTGATGAACCAGTAACAGGACTGGAATTCACAGAGTGATGTTGGCCATATGTTATTAATAGAATTGAGAATAGCTTCTCTTGGGATTTTTTTGACACATGAGATGAATTATCTGTTGATTCTGCCTGGAACACGTATGCATGAGAAAATTGTTAGGTTTCCATCCTTTTTTTTTTTTAAAGTGATATTTCCCAGATAAGACAATAATAAAAATTCTGCTTTTTTTTTATTATTATTATTATTATTGTAATGCCTTCTAAGAATTTTTAAAGACGTGTGCTTTTAGTTTTGATCTTACTGAGCTTCTGTGATGAGGAGAGCTTGTATTAAACATCAACCTAGTAACAGATTTCTTAAAGTGCCTAGTTAACTGCTGAGGTAATTTGGAAATAAGCAAACAAAGTTATAGCTATATGCACTCCTATGTTTTGGCCTTTTGCTTTGGTCAGTTCAGGTCATTGGGCTGTTATCATGAATAGTGCTTCAGTGAAATGATACACTGGCACAAATGTAAACAGTGGTGTCAGTACAGGAAGGAGCACTTTCACTTGGTGTCTCCTATAGCCTTACTTCTTAATGCATATGAGTTCCTTCAAGAATGTTTTAATGGATTTGTTTGAAGTCTCTGAGTTCGTGTTGGTATACAGGGAGAGATGTGAGTGTTTCAGATCAGAAGTGCTAAGAAGCATCTGAGGATATTTTGTCTGGAGTTACTAAGACTAATGGCTACTACCTTCCTCCTGAACATTTGTGCCAAAATGTAGGTGCAGTGTGTTCTGTTTGTGGGTAAAAAGTTGTTAGTGTTTTGGCTGTTCTGAATGGCACTTGCACAGCCTCAAAACTTCTGTTACCAAAGGAAATGCCATGCCATCCAGCATCATGCTCAACAAGAAAAACAGCTGTGGTAGCAGAAGAAGAAGGTGGGGTGCAGTTCTTTCATTCACCTAGTAAGCTGTCTTTACCTTGATGCCTGCCTTACTCAGTTTTGCTTTTCCTGTTCTCTCCCCACCCCACTGAGGAGTGGGGAGGGGAGTGAGAGCATCTGTGTCACGTCAGGCCCCTATGTGGGGGAAGCAGTTGGTTTATTTGGCACATAAGCCATGTATAGGCTTTTCAGAGGCTAAGGGAAGCCTGTTAGCCTGTTTCAGTTTACATCAAAGAATTAGAAAGTGAGAAAAAGGGTGAGCATTGCTCTTTTTCAGACCCTTGGGATGGTTAGGTCAGTGCTGACATGCCTGGTGTGATGTTTTAAGAACAGAACATGTTTTCAGAGAAAATAACTGATTCAATCAGGTGACAAATCTGGATTCTGCTCCTTTGCTGTTGGAAAGTACACCATAGTTGACGTAGGTGCTGCTAGTGCATGTGTTTCAGATGGAATGAGATTTGAAGTCTCTCACCAGTACTCCTTTCCTTCCCATTCTAGACTGAAGTCTCTGTCCCTTTCCATTCTGTCTCTTTCAGCAGAGGTTGCTCCTGTGAATCCTGTTTTTAGGTGTTATGCTTATCCTTATCCTCATTTGTAGCCATGAGGACGTATCTATACATGTGTGGGAGATTAGTGCTGTTTGGATTCACATTATGAATTCAATACTCTTAACACTGCTGTATTGAAGTGCTTTTCTGAGATCTTCTGTCCTCAGCAGGTGAATTAATAGGCCATAGGAAAAGTTATGAAAATAATAGTTACTTCTATAATGTGTGAAAAATAATTAATTTCATTGCTAACTTGTTTTAAGCAATATTTCTGTATAGAAATATTATAGTTCCTATACCTCATGAGATCTATGGAAAAGGCTTATTGATGTTTTCTAGTCTGTATTTAGAAGCAAGTGTCATAATTTGCATTTTGTATTGTATCTTTAGTGAAGTAGCCAAAGAAAATGAACTTAGCAGAAGTCATTGCTAGAACTTGCTTTTTCATTTCTCATTTATTTGTACTTTATTGTCTACCTCTGGAATACAGGGGACGTTCCAAAGATGAGTAATCATTTTCTTTTGCAAGGAAAGAAGATCTGTAAAAGGATCTGAGATAGGGCCTTACTGGAAATAAGTGCACCCATGGTTTCAGAACACTTTGGAGGCTCAGAAGGTGGGGGTTTTTGTTCCTTTTTTTCTTCTTTTTTATATTTTTTTTCATTTTAGTATAAGTGTGGGCACACTTGCTTGCAGAATTGGCAGAGGGGAAGTAAGTGGGTGTTTCACAGTCATACTGAAACCAACAGGTGTCACAGCTTGTGCTTTTATCAAATGATTTAGCCTCAGATGAAATGTAACGTACAGATGGGCTAACAAGGTGGTAGAGAGATTCATGTATGGCAGGAACTTTGCAGGTGAGGCCTAGCCTTTTTCACCTTTTAGTCTAAAATGGACAGAGCATTGAAATGCAGTAGGAAAAAGGTGGTTTACAGAACATAGCTCTCAATGAAAAAAAAAGGCTTCAGAAAACAGTCTGAGTATTATCTTCCTTTGCAGAGTTAGTGCCATTGAAAAATCACTAAAGAGAAATCCTGAGGTCTGATAAAGGCAGCATCAAGGAGAGAAGCCTTCCCTCTGTGCTGCAGTGTGTTCTCTCTAAAAGGCATCCACTGGAAGCTGTGTTGAGTGTGTGAAAACCTGGGAGCACAGCTGTGAGCTGTGCTGTGGAAAAAATGAGTGCCAAGCAGTTAGGACAGCTCAGCCTGTTGCAGGAGTATTGCTGCATGCTGGCGCTGGAAACAAAATGCAGGCTTGGCCCCTAGATCACTGGTGGCAATTGGGATTTCTGCTGCCTGCAAAGGGTTTGTTGGGGGTTTCCAAAGAGGAGTTGTTTTGCTGTAGTTGGTGGGTTTCCCCACAAACTGGGATGATGTTTCACTGTGGGACCAGATGCAGAGGGATGATGCTTGCTGGCTCTGGACTCTATTAGAAATTGCACTGGGTGAATTCAGGAGAGAGAGAACACAGGTTTGAGAGGATATGGGTAGAGGAAGATTTGGTTCATGCATTTGTTAACGGCAGCTCTCTGGTGTTGTTAGTAGCAAACATCTTTTCCAAATGGATCTGTTAAAAGAGCAGTAGGCTTCTCACCAGTGAGGATAATAAAGACTGGTGAAGAGCACAAAACTATGCCTCAGATCTCCTTGTGTTAAATCATGAGATTGCTATTTTGGTATGATGATCATTCTCTGAAGCAGAGGTGAAAGAGAACAGGAAATCTGACTTTCTGGTTTTGTTTTCAAATTGTATAAACTTGTTGGTTAATAGGCAAAGCAGGTTCTGGGCACAGAATATGTGGGACATGTGCCAATGTGTAAACACAATTTATTTCCGTAGCACTGATGACTTGGAGTTGAGTAGCTTGAATTCAGACTGAAGATCTCACTTCAAATGGCTGTTAGTCACATGTTGGATGGTAAATTAGTGAAGCCACTGACAGTATATGAAGATAGCATTGTAAGTAGCAGTAAAAGAGCCCAGATTTTGTTTAAAGGTTTTAATCCATAAAGTGAAAACTGTTTCCTTTTAAAATAATTTTAAATGCATTTACGCAACCTTGTTTTTTCTTTTTTTTAAATTTTGCTTTGTTTTAATCTTTCAGTCTGGTGAAGTGGGTTCAGAATTCAGTTTTTTCTTTATTTGATACATAACAGAGGTAATAAAGTGAAAAATGGTAGATACCTACCTACTGTATGCCTCTATTGATGCAGTGCAGATTTAAAGTGTGTAAAACCCACATAAAGAAAAAAAGCAAATTGCACAATGCAGAGGACACATTTCTACTTTTTATTTTCCAATAATGGCAAAGTCTTTTGTCATTTTTCTCTCTGCTCCTCTCATATAGAGAAAATGATGCAGAAGGGTGTTACATCAGAAAGCAAGCTAAAGACAGAAAATCTTTGTGAAGTAAAAACATCCATTAATCTCCTTACTTAAAAATCATAGAAGTTTCTCTTGGGAAGTTATTGCTTGTAAAATCAGTAGTGGTATCTGCAACACTTTACACATCGGTGTCATATATTTGTTTCTGATGGATTGTAGAAGTGACTGAAAACTGTTTTTCCTTGGTGTATTGCGTGTCCTTGTGAAACCAGTTGATGGTTTTGGCAGAACTCCAGTCACATCCCATTGCTATTTAATGGGCATTTTGGTTGGCATTGTTTGCAATGAGCTAGAATTTGATAGGATGTGAACAGCATTCATTCATTCTTTAAAGACACTGGTCCTTTGGCATGTGGACTCCTCTGTGTTGTTTAAGTGTGGTTTTCATATTTAATGGATTTTGTAAGGCAATCTGCCGCTTTGAGTTCCACGTTAAGCTGTGATGCAGCAAATTGATTCTGCTCAATCACATTCTTCAACACATGCTTGCACATGCTTCAGTAATGCTTTTGGCTGGTCAAAAGTTTTGTGTAGTCTTGATCATAAGGAGTAACTTCTGCCTCCTTCATTTACTGAAGTAGTATTACTTTTATTTGTATGAAGCCTGTCTCTATTGGTTGGTTAATTCAATGAGAACCATGAGATTTATGATGATTTCTCACTTTTGAGCCAAATTTAAGAGAGGACACACTGTAATGAGTAGTCTCCTCTAAAGAGTTTCAACAGCCTCCCTGCACCAGTAGAAAATGAATACTAATAGAAGAAGTGGAAAAAAAACCCCCACAGTTTATTAACAACAAAATACCTGCAAGGCAAGCAAGAAAAACAACACTTAGCTGTCAAAACTCGTCTTCTGCCCCACACTCACAGAGGAGTGAAAACCCCAAAATGCCCCAAAAATGGGGGAAGTGTTGGAGAAATACCCCTTCCCAACACAGAGTTCAAAGGCAGAGCCAGCTTTCACACTGAGGGAAGTGGAGCTTCCACAGAGGAGTTCCAGCAGGAGGCAAAACCCTGGTGCCTCTCTGGCATCGATCTCCCCTCCACAGCTGAGATGGCAGGCAAAAAACTGGTCTGGAGCCTCTTGGTGTGCCTGCTGCCCCTGGCCCCCTGAGGCTTGGGGCTGGAACAAGGCAGCCCTGCTCCCAGCAGTCCCACTCCGTTCTCAGACCTGCAGCTGTTGAGTTCACAATTCCTACTTGTTTTGGTTTAGGGCAAAATTGAGAGGGAACCTCCGAAGGGGTTCCTCTGAAAAGCAAACCCAAACGGCCCCTGTCCCCAGCTGGTCCAGGAAAAGAATTTCCTCAGAGGAAAGTGGAAAAAACTACTTATTTAACAAACAAAATGCCCACAAATACAAAGAATTAATAGTATGAAACAATAAAACCTCTCACAGCTGTGAAGAGAGATGGCAAACAGAGACAGTCCTTGCCCTGGGTGCAGCTCAGCTCCCTCAGTCTCTCACCAGCCCCACTCCCTCCGCAGCTCCAGGCCCAGCGGGCCGCAGGTGCCAGCCCTCGCTGCTCCTCTGGGTTTGTCAGTCCAGAGCAGATTTAAACAGTCCCAAGGAAAAAAGAAGAAAAAAAAACAGTCCAGGGAGTCTTCTCTGCCCTAGCTAGCTAAACTAACTAAAAGCACAGGAGATCTCTGTCCCACCGCTGTCCGTGCCTCAGACCAACACCGGAGAGCAGACGTGGGGGAGTCAGGCCGTTTCTCAAAACAAACTGCTGCTGCTGCTTTCTCCCCCTTCGCTCCCAGAACAAGGTTTAAAGGTACAGAACTGAATATACAGCACAAACAGAGCAGACAATTGGGGATACGAGCAGCAAAAGTCACCCTACCACACTACTGCAGCTGCTCCAAGCCAGGGAAGGGAGAAGCTTTCAGCCTGGGCCAACGAAACCAAGCTAGCCAAGAAAAACCAAACTGCACAGGGCCACGGCTCGCCCGGGCAGTGAGTGTGCAAAAGTGCCCACCAAAAACCCCCTGAGCTTCCCCCTCCCCACCCCACACACACCCAGTCCCGGGCCTTAGAGATACTGCAGCCTTTTTGGGCATAAAGCAGAAGATCGTGGAATATTCTATCATCATAAATCACTCCAAGACAGATAGTGAAATCAGTAAGTTTTGTATCTGATTAATCTGCTCTGGTTCATTGCACTGATCAAATTTAAGATCCTGTAATGCATACTTTCTATAATAATCTCTACATAGAAGACTTCAGTTTGTATTGATTAAATCAAAGGAGACCTGATTTTCTTCTATATAACAGAAGTTTGTCTAACAAGTAGCTTAGCACTGAACATGTTGTTTTAATGTATCCAGGCCTGATGTTAGGCGTGATTGACTTGAGCTGGAAAGGGCAGCTGGGCACAAACTGAAAGCAGTTTAAAACTGTTTATAGTCCAATGAGCAAAGAGCATCCTGAACATATTCATAAATTTACAGGTTGTACTTTGCAACATTAGTTTCAGTGTCAGTGCCATTAACAAAATGCTTTGAGATGAGGGCAGAGTACTTACTCATCCTGGGATCATCTTTCTAAATTTTGCCCTGTTTCAGGGATATATAATATAATATTCCGTAGCAGGGACCAAAAAACCACAAGTTGACTCCCTTTAAAAGCGATTAACTCTAAAACATACTTCCATTTGTAGCCCCACCTAAAATGGAGTTGTTTTCTTTTGCCTGCATTTATAGCTGGTTTTTTTAGGATTGGGCCTAGAATGGAAATTCAACACAACTTTTCTTACCAAAGTTTTTCTTTTTTAGGGTAGATTTAACAGGTGATGTAAGTTTTTAGAAAATGGTCTTTCAAGAATACAGACCTGTGGAATGGATGTTTGTCTTGGTTGAGGGCAAATTTGGGAGGAAACCTCCAAATGGGGTCCCTCTAGAAAGCAAATTGCAGCAGCCCCTCCCCCAACTGTTTTGGGAAAAGATTTCCTTGGAGAAAAGTGGAAAAAAAACTTGTTTATTTAACAAGCAAAGTATTCACAAGCATAAAAAATGAATAATATTAAACAGTGAAACCTCTCGCTGTTCTGAAGAGATGGCAAATTCAGAAAGTCCTGTTCATGGGGTGTTGCTCAGCTCTCTCAGTCTCTTATCAGTCCCTCTGGTGCTGGAAAATGCTGTGCTGGACCACAGTGTGCCACAGGTGTGAGCTCCTGGTGCTCTTCTGGGTTTTCATTCCAGAGCAGGTTTGAACAGTTCCAAGAAAAAAAAAAGCCACTGTCCAAGGAACTTCTCTGCCTCAGCTAGCTAAAAACCAGTCAAAAAGCAAAGGAGAGCTTTCTCTTGTGTTTGTCTGTGCTGCAGACAGTCCAGGAAAACTAATGCAGAGGAGTGAGTGCAGTTTCTGAAAAGAAGCTCCATGCTTCTTCTTTTCCCCTCCTTTGCTCTTGGAACCAGTCTTAGAGGTGCAGAACTTTATACCCAGCATAAACAGAACAGACAATTGGGGGTACAAGCATCATAAAGTCACCCTAGGACAATGTTCTAGGCAACAGATAAAAAAGTATTCTGAAGTGACAAAGGCAGAATTTAACAATTTGAGTGGGCCCTTCCATTGTTGTCTTCCTAAATCCTTACTGTGCGTAGTGAGCACTACCTTTTATTCTTATTCTTCGTATATTAGATTTTCCTTCTGAACATGACTGTATTTGCATTGTTTTAAAAAGAGAAAAAATTAGATAGGCTTTTCTTCTGTTACAAAAAAAAATATACAGAAATATATCCATTGGCCATTAGCATAAGAACAGATATTCACTCAGTAGGAAAGACTAGATCTAATGGTGAAAGCTAGAATTAGGGCACGTTATTAATTTTAATTACACCCCTCCAGTAATATTCTGTTCCAATTTTCATAGGAAAAATGCTAATCAATTACAAGTTGTTGTAATGCCTTCATAAAATATGAAGAATTGGTACTTTATATTATGGATTTTATTTCATAAAATATTAAGAATTAATGTTAGTTTTTGAAACCCATATTTTATTAATTTAATCCAAAGTTACCTGTGTGTTTCAAGGCAGTTAGCAATGTCCCCAGTCACTGTGATACTCATTACTGTTACAACTTTACACTAAAGTTATATAGTTCTTTTTTAATCTGCTATCCTTTAACTGACTTTGTTGTATCTTTGTTCCAACAGAAGATTTTTCCATGTTCTTAATTTGACATTGCTTTCCCAAAAAGGCTTTCACTAAAACCTACAGTTGAAGAGTTTCATTCAATCAGTTGCACTCTTTTTACAAACCAAATTCCCCTTTCACTCCATTTTCCTGTCTTTGGCATGGGAGATAAATTTTTGGTGGTAATTTTTAATGAAATACAATGTAATCTTTGTTATGCCCTCACCAGTTCCCAGAAAAAGACAGAACCCCAGGATACAGTTTGACAAAGCACAGAAATTCAAGATCAATATGAACATTTGATTTTATATACCCAGTGGCATTGGTTCTGTGTAACCAAGTTACTGTGCAGAACCTGGATCAAATTCATTTCTTACCTGTGGTACCTTTGCTGACCTAATCCGTTATCAAGGTTTCCTGTCAAGGGACTGCTCAATAGTCTTTTGGAGGCTTGAATAGCTACTCTGAGAAATGTAAGGTCACTTTCAGGAAGGGAATATGGCTGATAGAAAGGAGACTGTTTATTTATCATCCTTCCTGATCTCTGCCTGTTAGAGTTGTCCCTGTGGGCCAGGTAGGGTATACTCTTGGGTTCAGATTTCTCAGTTTAGCTCCAGAAATAGAAGAGATCTCAGAGTGGGCTTGTGTCACTGTCTTTCAGCTTGAGGATGGCTGCTGATATCAACCTTCCTGATGCCACAGACAAAATCCCTGCCAAGGAAGCCAGTCAGCTGTCACAGCTGGTCTGGATCAACCTCTAGGTCCATAAAATGTTCCAGTAGTAGGGAACAGCAACCATGTCTCTTGTGCCACCCCTAGATGGGAAAGGATGAGTGGAGAGCAAAGGAATTCTTTCTAGCAGTTGTTACTACTCACAGCCAAACTTTTTCTTCAGTGGAGGAGTCTGCTTCTAAAACAGACCTAGCACGAACATGGGTAAAAATATAAGCTTAGGCTACAAACATCCTAAAACCTGAAAATACCTCTTTCCTGTGATGCCTTCCCATATTACTGTTAGGAAGTGCTGGAGCTTTTCTGTATACTACACATTTTGGGGTTTTTTTACCTGACAGTTTTTCCTACTTCCACGCTTATTTCTCCCACCTTTCCATAAGTTTCTGTGCATGGAATAGTGGTAGGTAATCTTATTTTACTGAGTAGGAAACTTAGTTTTTAAAGTTTTTAAAATATTTTTATTTTTAAAAATATTATTGTGCCATCTTCAATCTGATTATGAATCATCCCTTTTCTTCATTGCTTCTGTCTAATCCAAACTAATGCCCTAATACCCAAACTAGTACCCCTTCTAGAGAAGAAAATAAGTAATATTTACAACCTGTACAAGAGAAGGAAAAGCCATTGACTCCTTCTGAAACCATTTGTAGCCCTATTTGTTTTAAATATAATTGCATTCTTTTTACTTATTTTTATAAGGGTTTTCTTAGAACTGGGCCCAGTGTGCTTTCCAAAATGGCAGTTCCACAGAACTTTTCCAGCCAAGGTTTTTTCTTTTGTAGCTGTTCTTTATAGTTGTGGGCATAGGTAAATAGTTTGTCTTTTTAGGTTTCATGCAGGAAGAACAGAACAAAGGAGAAAGGAGGGCTATAAAATGATAGCAAATAGTTGCTTAGATTTGGTATTCAGCTTGATGGATCTATTTCTTCCTAATTTATCAGGTACTTTCTCTTCTGTGTTTTATCATTGCTACTATGTTGCTACGGACTTTGTATTTCACTTAGATTTGACTGTTTATGTACCATCTAAAAAATATCTCCTATCTGACATTTCAAATCCTCATAAAGTCATATTCATGCTTCTTGATCACCATTTTTACATCTACCAGTCACACTGTTCTAATGTTCTCCAATATTTTTAAGGTTTTATCTTAGTCCTTAGTATTTCTGTATTTTTAAATTGTTCCATGGAACAAGATAAAAATATGTAAAATAATAGATTGTCATGTTAGCTGTTGGAATTGTAAAGGGAAAAAAACCCCAGAAATGCTAGCAGTTTTCAACAAATGTATAACAAAAAATAGTTCACTTGATACAGGTTCAGTCTGTATTCATCAAAAACAGATTGATTTGAAATTGCACATTGACTTTAATTTTATATTTTTGAAGGTAGTTCATTAATTTATAATGTCTGTGTGGGGAGTAAAACAAAAATCATTGCAGTCTTGTTGTTTACCACCAGTGGGTTCTAGTATATGGCTACAAACTGATTTTAAAAAAAATTAGAAAATGTTTCTTGAGAGATTAGGATTTCTTAACTTGAAGGAAAATTAACATGTCTTCATATGTATATGACCTGGAAGTGTATGCTCACAGCCCAGAAAGCCCATTGCATCCCAAGCTGCATCAAAAGGAGCGTGGCCAGCAAGCTGGGGGTGTTCGTTCTGCCCAATTTTGCTCTGTTGAGACCCCACCTGGAGTCTTGCAGGAAGAAGACAGGGACCTGTCTGCAGCAGGTACAGAGCAGAGACACAGACATGATCAGACAGCTGGAGCATCCCTTTTCTGAAGAAGGGCAGAGGGAGCTGGGCTTGCTGAGCCTGGAAAAGAGAACACTCCAGGGAGACCTTATTGTGGCCCTCCAGTCCCTGAAGGGAACCTACAAGAAATTTGGAGAGGGAGGGACTTTCTACCTGTCTGTCCAAGGCAGGACAAAGGACAGTGGTTTTGAGCTGAAAAGAAGGTAGGTTTGGATTAGACAGAAGGCATAAATGTTTTATCATGAGGGTGTTGAGACACTGGAACAGGTTGTTCAGGGAGGTTGTGGATGTCCCATCACTGGAATTGCTCAAGGTCAGGTTGGATGGAGCTTTGAGCAGCCTGGTGTAGTGAAATACGTCCATGCCAAGAACAGGGGGAGAGGACTAATTGGTCTTTAAAGGCCCTTCCCAAGTCAATCAATTCTGTAATTCTGTAGAATTCCATATTTTGCTGCATTATCTGTATAGTAGGCATATGTTATTATCCAAGTACGTCACAGAAATAAGATAGACATGGAACACCTCACTGGAAGATCTTATGTCTTTCCATCATATTTCAGTAAAGAGCTGATCTGTCAGGAAAGGAAAACCTTTTCTCCAGAAGTTTTTCTCTTGACTTTCTAAGCCTGTAAAATGTACTCTACATCTGTTTTGCTGCACCTTTGCTACGTGTCTGTGTGCACATCTAGTGGAACTCTATAAATAATCTCAAATTATTTATAGATGACTTCTTCTAAAATTAAGCTATGTTTCACTCTTGAAAATGGTTTTGTGGGTGAGTTGATCGTGCATTGCTTCTTAACAGAGGCATGTACTGTGCTAGAGTACATGGCTCTGAAGCAAGGGCAGATGTTTCAGTCTCTATGCAGTAGAAGACTAACCATATTTACTGGCAAAGGTTCAGGTCTCTTTTTCATGTAAATGGATTCCTGAGCACTGCAATAATTTAAAAAATATATTGATAGATACTTAAAATTGCAAGTTTCACTAGAAACATAAATAAGTTGCCTTTGCTTTCTCTTGTTGTCCTGTAGTGTGATGTATCACAGAGAACATTTCTAACTACTAAAGAGGCAGATCAGAGCAGGACAGAATCCTGACTTTTTGGGTAGAGCTCTGATGGGGTTTCAGCTCTTGATAAAGTTCTTCGTTCCCTTTAATGAAAGAGGTTTTTTATGTATGCTCTTTGAAATTATTGTACACTGAAAACTTTCAAGTAGATGTGCAAACACTCAGCAGTGCTTTTGTGCTGGCTGTCACATTTTCTGTGTTGTTGTTCACACTTTAATTCTTTCACACTTTAGATTCCTTGTGCAGCATTCTGCACAAAGCATATCTCATTAGGAAAAAGACAAATAGTGCATTTTTAATTAAAACATTTACATAAGCTTAGAGGGTAAATTAAAGGGTTGTTCCTGTCATTGGTGTGATTAATCCCACTGAAGACAAGAAAGCACAAGAAAAGGATTTGTTCTTTGAAATTGAGGAAGATATTTGCCCTAACACCTTCTTCAGGAAACAGATGTTGGGTCCAAGAACATTAAAGTGGCTATTTAAGAGATCCCTTTCTAGCCTGTAGTCTTACCAGTTCTAGGTGCCAACACAGAAACACAGAAGTTAGAAATAGGGAAAGGATTCCCCTTGTGATGTGTGCTTCCATTGCTAGCAGCTTAGCCAGCCTTTGAGAAGGAGCTTCATCAGCACCACTGGGTTTGTGAACATTGACAAGTTGTGGTTTTTTTAGTCAGTTGGCCAATGGCATCCAAAACATCCTATTGCCATGAATTCCCAGTTCAATGTTGTATTGTGCAAAAGTACTTTCATCTGTTTATTTCAGACCTACTAATAAATGACTTTACCAAGTCTATAGCTTTTTATGTTACAGTGCTTATGTTAAAAGTAGTAATTAAATTCCTATTTGCAACCTTCTCCACTTCATCATTTTGGAGTGTTTTACCATCTCCCCACCTAGCTGTCTCTTTTTCAAGCTACTGTATTTATTCTTTCCTCATACAGAAGTTACTTTATTCTTCTAATAGCGTATGTTGCTTTACTCTGTGTCTTGTCCTGTTCTGAATTATTTTTTGAGGAAGTGTAATCAGGACAATATACATCCTGTAGCTTCTCACACAGACACCCTTGATTAACACTGAGATCATCTTTCAAAATCATTTTTCCCCTGCCTTCCTATTAATGTTAATATATTGACTTCTCAAATTCCATATATGATTTCTCAGGAAGCTCTTTTTACAAGTATTCTCTCTGTCTGTAAAAGGAATTTCAGTGACAGCCAGGTGTGTTGAGTAGGTTTGCTTGGAGATCAGCTTGGACATCTCAAGAAACAGAGCTTGATATATAATCTTTTGAGCTATTCAGAGTTAAAACATACAGGTTTCTTCAGATTCAGCCCTGTCCAGAACAAGGAATTCAAAATCAATTGGAATACATGTAACCAGATTCTGAATCTGTTTATGCTATGACATCTTATGGAGTTTGTAGATAAGGCAAGTAAAGATGCTAAGTACAGTAAATTACCTGGTATTTGAATGTAACCCATCATATCTGATTTTCTTTGTCTGAGACAACATTTCACTCTGAGTACAGCCATGAGAAAGCACATCTCATGTTTTAATTTAGTCAGAAGTCATCTATTCTGCAGTAGCAGGATAAACAATTGTGATTTGAATTCCCCAGTATTCATATAATGTAATGATGATTGGCATCAATTGTTGCATGTATTAGTAATTGTAATAGAGTCTTGTCAGAAGATCATTTTAATGGTAACTATTTTTAAAACCGATGTCTATGTTTTTATGCTTATTTTACTTTCAGTTTTGTCAATAGCTGCAAGAAGTCATTATCAGGTAGCAACGTGCTATTCGATTGACATTCCTTTGGCAGTCATGCTGACCGTAGAACATTCCATTTTCATAAATGTGAGGATATCTTGCCAGATACAGGTGAAACTGTGGTGGGTTTCACTGTATATTTAACTATAGGTGATAGTTTGATCTGGTAGAAACAGCTTCAGTATTTCCAAAATCCAAAATATTGAAGTTCCATAAACTCAAAGACAAATATAAGTGTCAAAGTAATCTTTTAACAGTGCTTATGGTTGTAAATAATTTATTTATCTCATATTCATCAGGGCAGACTTTCACTTTTTTCATAGCTTTTTTAAACGTAGACAGAGTTTCCCACTCAAGCACCTTTGGGCCCCCTAAAGCACAAAATATATTTGCCAACTGAAGCAAGCTAAACAGTGAGCTACAAAGGTGGCTGGGCTGGAGCACAGGCCCAGCCAGCAATGGCTGAGGAACCCTAACTGGAGAAAGAGATTGTACTGAGATCTGTCAGAGGCTGGTCAGAGGTCTGCTGACATTCCTTCCGATAGGAATAATCTCATGATTCTTGTGAAAGTCATTATTACTGAGATGTTTAGGTTTTGTACCAATGCCTCAATTAAAAAATCAAAATTTTATATGATTTTTATAGCTTTTGTATCATCTTAGTAGAGACAAAGAAGGATACATTTTCACATACAGAATTTTTAAAGATGTCTTTTATTTCTGGTGTGGAATTGCATATAAGAAATAGGTTTCATTAAGGAAATAGTTAAAAGGAAGGAAAAAAACCATGCAAGTTTAAAGCATCAGAAAGTACTAGAATAATGCTGGCACAAATCCATTATTGACAGTATTTCTTTCCAGTACTAACAGAAATACCAAAAATGTCTCTGATTATTTTCATTTTTTAACGTAAAATACAGTGAAACATGCAAGAGATCATTGTTCAGATTTTAAAATCATGTAAAATCCATTTGAAATGTAAAAAGGGGTTTTGTAGAAGAGAGACCTGTATTGGACTGTGTGAAAGAGATCTCAGACATGTGGCCATGGCTAACTTCATAATATGTCTGAAGCAGGTAAGAAGTTTCGGAGGCAAAGATGGCTTGGATTTGGGATGAGGAGCTGAGGTGAAAATAGACAGGATGATAGTAGGAGCACAAGGACTGGTTACAGGAACCAGTACCTGCTCAAATACCCCTTCTTTTAGTGGAAGAGGCATTTTTAGCAGTCCCCTGCTGTCAGCGGGGTGACCCTTACTCTTACAGTGTATGAATGGGGTTTTTTCGTTACCTGTTGCAAACATGGTATTTATTTACAGCAGGTTTATAAAATGCAATACATGGGCCTGATACTGACCTGACCTTCCTTTCACTGCAGAAAGTTCAGCATACTGTTTGTGCTGGTTTTCACTTACCCCTAGCAATTGCTTTTAACTTTTTAGTAGAAGTTGAAACTTAGGGTATTCATGGTATCTTGCCAGTGTCTTCAGTGCATTACCATAAGCCATATATTTAAAGTAATTTGAAGTGAGATCTCATTGAATTCAAGCTTCAAATCACAGAAATGATAGAATTATATAAAGAGTGTTTCTGCATTGGCTAATCTTCAATAAATTCACCCTTTGGGCCCCACAAAGGAGTTGTTTTAGCATGAGGCATCAAGAAAACAAGTGCTTGTAGTGGTGCACTGTGTGGCCAGTTACAGACTTCATACTGGTGACTGTTTTCTAACATGGTGAGATCCACCCAGTCCTGTCAGTTAAGCTCATTCCTTATCCGGCTGGAAAATCAGGAACTGGTCATGGGTGAAGATCTAGAGATTAGTTATGAGAAACAAGAGAGATTGCCATTCCATTTTGTAGTTAGTTGCTTCCTTCATGATGTAATCTTAGTTAAACAGGAAATGAGTGCATCCCAGAAAAGTAGATGGGGGGAGTGTCTTTATGCTTTAAACTAAGCTGTAATAAAACTCCAGAAACTAAAAACAGGTACAAAGATGCTTATTGGTTAAAGCATCTTCAACATCAATTGATCCTAATCAGCCTTAACTCAGTTTGAGATTAGAATAGATACCTGAGTGACTGAAAAGTTTTGTATCTTTCAGAACAAAAATCACAAAGACTACTTGAGAGCTTGAGATTTGTGTCACCACTTAATTCTATTAATTCAAGCAGACATTGGGAGCCAGGACTGTGCAGAGATAAATGATCTTTAGGAAGCATTAGCCTAGAGCACTGACTGCCTCCAACTGTTTCATTTGGTGCATTTCTTTTTTCTTTTTATCTGAAGTATAATTGATCCCAAGTTACAATTTTATTATAGCAGTTACATCAAGTACTCTATATTCAATATATAGAGAGAGAGTCTTTTCAATTTTAAGAAATACCAAATATTTAAAATTGTTTTGTATAATATGAGAAACAGAAGATATGCTTTTATGTTCCTAATTTATAAGAGGGTCTTCATTGTATCTTATTGCTTCATTACATACTTATTTCTGAACAGAAATGCTTAAGTAAGGTGTAGTGTCCTTTTCAAATTTTTATCTGTTTACTAATTTAATTTTCTGTCATGAGCATCCTATTCCTGGAAGGGTGAAATTCAGCTGGAATGATAGCAGTGCTACCCTGTAGTACCCTGTAGTACCAGGTGCATCAGTTTTGACTGCTGTTTGGCTAGAAACACTCAGGTAGATGGATGACTGCATGAGATTAAAGTACCAAATTCTCAAGAGACAGCTACCAGTTTCTACAAAAAATAAGTAATTAGCTTCTAATCTGTTTTGCTATACCTGTGATATGAAGTGCTAAAAGTGTTCAGATTCCTTTCTCCAGCAACTTTTCCATAAACAAACATTTATTTTCTGGAACAGAGTCCCTCCTTTGGTTTATCTTGTTTTACAGAGCTGCAGTTTATCAGAGTGAAAAGCAAACTGCTAAGCATGTTATGTCTAAAAAATGGTGTTTATGAAGACAGTGAAAAATGATAAAAATGGTGTTTATGAAGACAGTGAAAAATGATACATGTGTGTGACATTTGTAGATGTACCCATTCCGAATTGCATTCACTCCTTAAATGTGCTGTTTACCACCCTGTTTTTACAGCCAAGCAAAATTCTGAGTCATGCCCTATGCTGGCATTGGAGAAGCAGTTACACATCTCAGAGCTGTTTTCTGCTTGCAGGGTCCTTCAGCTTTCAAAAAATGAACTTGAGTATAATCAAAAAAAAACCAAAAAAACAAAGCAACGAAAAAAAAGAATTCCCCCCCCCCCCCCAAAAAAAAAACCAAACAAAAAACACCAAAAAAAAAAAAAGAACCTACCAAAAATACTGGTCCAACTTTTACATGGATACCTATCTATGATTTAAAGCTATGATTTTGGCAAAGAATGAAACTGAAAAGGCTAGTTTCAATGGGATGGTTAATTTATGTGTTGAACATTATCTGGTGCTTTTAGCATACTTTAAGCTTTGATTAAAGATCTAGTTTTGCTATGCAGTCTCATACTGTGGGGTGGGACAATCGTCCTGCTACATCATTAATGCCTTTATAGCACTCTGGATGTATAATTTTAAGTCCCAGCCTTATTGTAATCCTGTTTAAAACAAGGCCAACTCTTCTCTCCCCTGACCTTCCTCCTAGACTGTGGTAGAAGCAATTCACAGCCTACAACTCAGAGTACAGTGGCGCACTGCAATGGTTTTACATTTGTGTGGTAATGCTAAGTAATACTTACTTCCCTTATTTGCAGTGACACATTTCCACAGTCTGATCAGTACAGCTGTGTGCATGGCTGTTGTTTGTCTGAATCAGCAGAATGACCAAGTTTAAGTATCCTAAGTGACCTTTTTTATTTCCATAAAGTACTAGTGGACTTTCTGTTGAATCAGACCTAGGAGAAGTATTTTACCAGTAATAGCTGGCATTATTCTAATGACATTCTGATTTTAAAGGTTAGAGATGTAGAACAAAATCGGTGACGAACTTTGAGGGTACCAACATGAGCTACCTGCTGGAATCCAGTTCAGTTTCCATTTGTGTCTTTGAAAACTACTGCTTTTAAGACTTCTTGGTACTGGCTCAGGAGAACTGTCCTGTAGCTTCAGTCAGACCAGTGAATGTTTGAGTACAAAACAAAACCTTTTAAAAATCGGTAGTGTAAGGTTTTACTTTCCTGGAGACTGCCTTTAACAACAGGTGATTTTATGTGTTTAATCACAAGCAAGTAAATCGAGCTTCTCTTCTACTGACTTCTGAAAGTTACATGCTTAACTTACGTTTATCATTTCCATTTGCTTTCTATTTAGACAAGCAATCTGTGAAGTAACCACCAAGCCTATCAAATATTCAGCGTAAGGCTCAATTGACCATGTGAATTGGATACCACAACAGGTCAGATTTTATAGCAAGAGACTGTTCCCTGATCTGGCTGAGAAGGTTAACTACAGTCTTCTAGGTTCTGCAGACCTGATGTTGTGGCAGGATGAAAGCCTGAGCAAAGCCCCTTAGTTAGCCAGTTTTTTTCCAGCACTGTGCTAAATGAGGTCTCCCTTAACCTCTTCTAGGGGGAATAAAGACACTGCCCCAGAGGAGTGTAATTATGATCTCAGTTTTGAGAAAAGGAGACTTTTCATAGTGTAGAATGAATGCATAGTAGATAAAATAAGTTCACAGGATTTATTGATGTGAGGTTACCTGCATTTCTTAACGCACTTGTTTCTGTCTTTGCAGCTACTGGCTAACAAACAAGGTCCACATTAAACGACCCAGCACTGGTCTCCTCATGTATACACTTGCCACCAGATTTTGTGATGAAATTCATCTGTACGGATTTTGGCCATTCCCAAAGGATTTACATGGAAAACCAGTCAAGTATCACTACTATGATGACCTGAAGTATCGGTACTTTTCTAATGCCAGTCCTCACAGGATGCCACTAGAGTTTAAAACGTTGTATGTGTTACATAATAGAGGAGCACTTAAATTAACAACAGGGAAATGCATACAGCAATAAAGCATATGGGAAGTACAATAAATACAGAATACACACCTCATCATAAAGATGTTGTGGAATGGCATTGGGACCACAGTGGGGATGTGTTTCAATGCCCACTAAGTCACTGGAAAAAGGTGTTATATCAGAAGTACATAACCAGCTATTATACCTGTAAAGTGCTATATAACTAAGCTATTTTGACTGCAAGGGTTCAAGTAAGTGCCACTTTCACTAAGAACAAAGCTTGAATGTATGCTCAGTAGTGTTTACAGGATGCAGTGACACATTCATCACAAATTAAAGAGGAAAAAGAGCCTGCCAATTTGCAACTGTGATCAAACAGCCCACACAAGAATACCCAGTGGATGGAATATTTACTTGAGTAAATAAATCAGGCTTTGGCAGAAAATACCATGATGGATTTGAGTAGAGAAAGTGAAGTCCGTAATATCAAACAAATCAGTAAATGCCTTCAGAGAACTGTTTCTGATACTGTATTATAACCTCAACTTCTGTTGCTGTTTTTCTTATCTGTTGGTTGAGTTTTGTTGCTTTTAAGTTTTGAAGCCCTTACAAGATTTCAAGGATGTTATTAGTAATTAATTTTTTTATCTTATGGAATTGTCTTAGGAAAAAAGATTTGTAAGTGTGGGAGGGTGGAAAGGAACATCAAATATTTTATCAAGTGTTACTGTGTTGTATCCTGCTGTCACACAACCAATTGTTTTTCTAGCTACTGTTGTCAGTACCTATTACATGAAACCACGCAGACATTGTTTTGATCAGACTTAAAGAGGAGTTTTTCTCTCCTGTACAGATTTGAAGACATACAAGAGAGTGCCCTTGTTTTCAGTGCCAAAGATTACTTTTATACACGTTTTCCTTATCTTGGAGAAATGAGGTGAATTTATGTTTCTTTGCTGCTTAAGGGAACATTTTCTTTATTATTTATATTTTTTTAAGCATCTCAAATCAAAGCCTCTTTGCTGACTTCACATAAAGAATTCTTCAGAAAAATCTGCAGAAGTAAAGAAATTACTTCATGCATTCAAGTATATGTGTGTGTGTGTGTATATATATCTACAGTTTTATTCTTGGTAGAAAGGAAAAGTCTAAAGAAACTCAGGTGACAGTGGAACTAAAGGAAGAAAAAAGACCTAGCCAATTAATGCACATCGTACAGTTCTTTTAAGCTTCTAATGCTGTTAAATGATCTCTTTATTTAATATACCTCTTTTGTATCACCTAAACGTTCTGATGTGTAACTGACTGAAACAATGCAGAGCTGCATTATCTCACAGTTGGTTTTTTGATCATCAGGCTTGTTTATCCAAAAAACCAAGAGTTCTTTCACTTCCTTCTTTCCAAAAAAAGAGAACAAAAAATTACAGGAGTTTAGGACAGGGTGGAGTGTCAGTACAGCATACATTAAGAAACAAAACTTGTCATCCTATGATATATTCTAGTGCTAAAGGAGCATATAAATGGGTGACATCATGGTTTCACGTCTTTCCTGTTATGTTTGGCTAAAGAGTAGGCATGCAGGTATAATGTATGGGTATTTTTTTGCTATGTTTTCAGAGCTACATTAGGTCCTGGTCTCCAAATGTGATATTCAGTATTGAATTTTGAATTAGTTAGAGCAATTTTGTATGTATCGCCACTCTCACAAACATTTACTAGCTGAAAATGCCATTTATTACCCATTTTCTCCTCTTAAGTTTATGTATTTCATCATGCATGGTTGGAGATCTGTGATTATGTAAATTCAGAAGCTAAGTCACTGCCTTGCAGCCAAATATTACAGGAAGTAGAAAGTCAGTTCTGTTATATGTAAGACACAGTAACATCTTTCCTTATTCACCAGACTCTCCTACCTAGGACAGTTTGCTTTGGCCAAATGCTAATGTGCAATAAACAGTCCTAACATAAAACTCACTGAAACCAAGGCATCACGAGGAACTAAACAGCCATGTAGACTGGAATGTGTTTGATTTGTTGTTGATAAACCAGAGGGTGCTACTTGTTCACTATGAACGCCTTCATTTTAATACAAAGTTATTTCTTTGATGAAGTGTGAGCATATTCCTGTTCTTGCTGTTAGAGTTTTGCTACTGTTGATCTTCTACAGCATATTTCATACACATTGACAAAATTGCTTTTGAAATAAGCAATTCACAGATTGCCATTCTCTCAGAAGCTCAGAGAAACACCTGCTCAATTTTATCTTCTGGGAGTGTCTTTTCTTGTCTCTAGTGTCAGGAAATCAACAAATGGCATGCTCAAGTAATCTGAAATATTAACTGACAGGTGATTTTTTTTTCACCTGGGGAAGGTTTGAATAAACCAATTGATTATGTATGTGACAGCAAAGTCAATGGGGACTCTCTTATACCTTGAAAGTGAAAAAAAAAAAAAAGTGTAAATGAATAAATTAAAAGAATATTATATAAATAGAAAGATAGGTGAGAGAATTTGCCTATGAAAGTCAGCAGACAAATTAAATCTTGGCCTAAGCCTTGGTTTTGTGTGCTTCACATTTGATTTTCTGCAAGTGAAGTTAACTTTAGTACATAAGCCATGGAGTCCCGATTTTTACTCTTATCACTAAATTTCTCTGACTTGGTTTGGCATAAGACATGACAGTAGCACCTCCTTCAAAGGCATCAGAGATTTTCTGTACCTCCTCAAAACTGGGCCTTAACCTCACCTCCTGCAGGCTTTCTTACTGTGTTCTTGGACACCGTGAGCCGTAAGCTCAGGGCGCTCCACTGTCATCCACTCATCCTTCTCACAGCCCTCTCCCCTCAAACCAGCACCTAGGTGTGCCTCCCTACCACAACCATGGGACTCCACACCAGTACACCTCTCCTCTCACCTGCCTGACTTTGTCCTGGGCTGAGGTGTGATGTAGTGAGGAGTGGGTCTCAAACTATTCTCTGAGGCAAGTAACAGATTTAGCCTTTGACTGAGTAGGTTTTCACAAGCACTAGGGGTCATTTTCCGCTGTTGTTCCTGGATAAGACCTGTGTCCATGTGAAGCCCAAAGATTCTGGGAGGCTCCCTGATGTGTGGGTTGTTGTGCTACGAATTGTTTTGAGATGGTTTGTGACCGCTAGTTACTGCTTGGTCTAAGGTGACCTGAGGTGAGACATTCTCACGACTTTCACTGTTGTTTGCACTCTACAGCTGGGAAGCTGTAGCAATGGACTCATTGCAGACACCCTTCTTACCTTTCCCTTATACCTCTTGGGGCTCTTGGTGCATTCCTGTTAAGGCACCCCAGGATATAAATGGAAAAACACAATTACTTCCACTGTGTGACTTTTTCCCTAAAGGTGACCCAGGGCATTGCAGCAAAGTCTTAACTGCTCTGTAGAGATTTTGAGGTGGAACAGATGTCACTTTGTGGCTCTTCACTGGTTAGCAGTTAACAGCTTAAGCCTTCATAGCTGCCTTGGGTGATTTCTGTTGTTTATCTACATTCACACCTCTGCTGCCCACAGCACAGAGCAGATAATCAATTTACGTTATAATTACCACTTTTATAATCCAACACTATCAACAACTAATACGTAGTAGTAGGATAAAAAGAAGGATCCCTAATGTTGTAATGTTATCTGCCTTGATGAGGAACAACTGAAATGCCAATCCGTTGTGTTCAGAGTGTTCCTCGAATTTATCCTCTCATCAGCTCTATCAATTGCCTGCTGTAGTTCCTAAATGTACATTAAAAATAAGAATGGGAAACTAAATCAAGACAGCAGAACATGTATGTTTTTCCAAAGCTTATGGCAGCTTTGCATTAAACAACTTCATTTCATTCAGATAAATTGATTGTAAATTGCATATTAAGATACATGTTAATGTTTCTGTGACATTCTTTCATATTTTATACAAATAATAGATAAATGTTTGATTGTTAACTTTTCAGCTTTGGGACAGTTCTCTTCCACAGCTCTAAGCCACTCTCCAGATATAAGATCTACTGAACCTTTCAAATCTGAGTCTGACATGTAATAACGACTGTATTATTCTTTTGTTAAACAATATCAGCAACATTTGCTTGAGGTCAGTACTTTTTTTCTAACTGACTGCAATTTGAAGAAAAACAGGTGCGGGTTCAGTACCTTTTTTTAGTGGTTGATCTAGCAAAGTGCTAAGCACTCCTTGCGGTGACTTTCCTGGGAGAGACGTGTCCAGGATTTAGATGGGGATCTAGATTAGCCTATTTCAGGATAGAACTCTGAAATTGCACATTATTTATTTTTAAGAGCACTGTTACTTTGTGTAGGGAAAAGCACAATTGTTATAAATGTAGATAAAGGAAGAGCATTTACAGAGATTCATACCTGCACAGTACTATTGCTACTGAGTGTATGTCATACAGTTTCGGTGGTTTAAAGTATTGATAC
Source organism: Phylloscopus collybita (assembly GCA_027886175.1). NCBI lineage: Eukaryota > Metazoa > Chordata > Aves > Passeriformes > Phylloscopidae > Phylloscopus > Phylloscopus collybita. The sequence goes on along the minus strand of JAJNNQ010000086.1, from coordinate 3,149,687 downwards.
ATATTCTCTCAGAATTGTCATGTTTTGACACTGTTAGTCTTATTTCAAGTACAGCTATGGGGATTGTTTTTTATTTGTATGACTGAAAAATAAAAAAATTCCTTTCATGTTTTCTGCTATATTCTGTTCCATATTCTTTTGTAACACAGTTACAGTACTTTAATCAATATTGTGCCAATCTTAAGAATCTGTGGAAGAGTGCCTGCTCCTTTAAAGTGTCTAATCAGGGGCTTTCTCAACACAAAAGGGGATATTAAAAAAAGAAGGAAGCCATAAACAGGAACAGAGACACAAATGTGTCTGACTAATAACAAGGGAGGCAGAGATGAGAACCAAAACTGATGAGTCACACAAAATGGTAAGGGTAGAGTGTAGGAATTTTTATTCCAATATGATTTTCTGATCAAGGACTTTGTCAAATGGGATACTAAAGGGGAAGGGGGATGCAAAATCTGTAGAGACCCAAACATGACAGGTGAATCATAATGGGGACAAGGAGAAGAAGCCAACCTCATCAGTCCCACTGAACAGCTATCAAGAAACAGTGGGTAAATGGTACTTCAGCAAATGTTCAAACAGCCTGCCCAGGGAAGTGGTGGAGTCTGACCTGGGGACATGGTGTAGGGGTGGGTTTGGCAGTGCTGGGTTAATAGTTGTACTCAGGGATTTTAGAGGTCTGTTCCAACTGTAATGATTCTGTGATTCAGGGTCAGCAGTGTAGCAGGTAGTGTTTTGTCCTGTTGGGGGAAGAGAATGCTGGCTCTTCCCAAAACCAGCTGCTGGGCAGGCTCTGCATGAGTGAGGCAAGTGAGGGGATCAGCCCTGGTTGCTGCAGGAGAACCACAGGTCACAGTCTATCTTTGTGGTTCCAGCCGCTGGGATGAAGTGTCTGAGTTCTCCCCAAACCTGCTGTAGATGGGGAGCACGTGGCCATCACCAGCAAACTGCCATCTGGACCAGCCAGCAAGCTGAGGACACATGGGTCTAAGGGGGTCTGTGACTGGGGCAGAGGTACCAAGCAGGCAGAGGAGGCTCCATGAACATGGAAAGTGTTCTCAGAATGTTGCACCAGGCATCTGCCTGCCAGCCCAGGAGGAGGAGCAGGGAACCCTGGGGTACTGTGCAGTGCCAGTGTGAGGCACCAGCCATGTCGGTGTCACAAGGATGTGTGCTCAGCTTCCCTTCTGTGTGTGCTTGAAAATGAAAAGACACTGCCCTCAGTCTGGCCCATATGCCCCATTAATAGAATCTATTATGAAATGTTTGAAGCAATTGACAGGAGAGCAAAACTGACTCCATGAGATCTAGATTTAAACTCTGCATGCAGTTTTGATTTTTAAATAGGTTGGAAAAAATTGTGCTCAGTGATTGTGTGAAGGAATGTAGAAATCATAGATAATACTGCAAGTACCATACAGTATATTTAAAGCCTAATAAATCCATCACTATCAATAACAGATTTCAAACAATAAGAGATTTCTAAACCTTTACCAGACACATTGCAAAATGAAATACACACCTCCATTCTGGGTGTTGATACTGGAGAATATCCCCAACTTTTTCTATAATGAGTTGGATATTTTTATGCTGTAATTGCAGTTTCAGTCTTCACACACTGTTGGAGCTTATGTGTCTTTGAGAATTCTATGACTATGTTCTTTTTCATTATACGGGCATAAAAGAGGCCAAATTTTGCTGATTTCTGCTTACGGCTCTGTAGTATTAATTAGATGGTTTAAAATTGCTAGCCATTTTTTATTGAAAAGTGCTGTCTTTTGATTGCTTACTACAGCAAAAATATAAGCATATAATTGATAATAACTAATTGCATTTGTGAAAAATTACTGCACTGTAATGAAGACCTGCTCACTCTGGCACTGTTCAGCCACACTTTCTCCTGCCACTTTTGAAAGTGGCCTCATGAACCTCTGCCTTCTGTATTCAGTTCATGCCTTACCTCCTGCTTGTTCCTTATATCCCCAAATAAATGCACAAATCAATGAGATGTTTTCACCCTTTTCTTACTGCAAAACTTTGAAGATTTTTTTTTATGAGATTCAAGTGCTGCCTTAAGAAACCTGATGGACAAGATAAAAGACTCTTTTTCGAAAGAGTACTCCCAAAAGGAGTACTGCTGAAAGCAGGTAATTTCCACTTCTGGTTTAGTTGTCCCTTTATGGCACTCAGGTGGTAACAGAGCTAGCCAACTGCACACATAGCTCGTCAGCAGAGTAGCACTGAACAGCTGGTTGGAAGAGACCTCTGGAGGTCCTTTAGTCCAACCCCATTGCCAGAACAGGTTCACCCAGTGACTAGGTGACTTAGGAGTATCTCCAGAGATGGATTCTTATTAGAAAAAACGCTTGTAGTCCGCGAGAGAGATGACCTGAAGATCAGGATCTCTGGAACACGTGCTTTATTGGTCGTGGGATGGCAGCCTGACTGGGGAAGGGGTCCAGGGATCCAGTGCAAAGTCCAAGAGGGTCCAAGGGAAGGCAGGCAAAAAGAGGGAACTCTCTGTTACATTCCATTTTAACCCCTTCTATCATGAATATGCTAATGAACGTTAACCAATCACCTTAAGATACAAAACCTACAGAATCTACATACAGCCTATGGGAACTACAACATTACAATACTACTCTACATACCAAAACCTGTGAGACCCACCTTATCCCTGATACCTGAGAAGGTGCAGCCTTTCATTCATCCTTTTGTCTTGGCAAGGGTGTCACTGACCCACCCAGCCAAGGCCTTTCAGCTGCTTAATCACCTTCTTCCTGTCCATGCTTACAGTTCAAACTTTGCTTTTAATTCTATTCCTCTTGTGGGTTTTATAGTTTTAGAATCTTTTACTATTAAATTATCTCTACAGGGCCTAGCTACTTCATCCTCCCCAACAGATTCTTTGCAACCTCTCCGTGCAGCCCATTCCAATGCTCTGTCAACCTCAAAGTTGAAGCTTTTCCTCATACTGAGATGGAACTTCCATGTTTCAGTTTGTTCTGCTGCCCCTTAGGGAGGCTGTGGTCCCAAAGAAAAAGAATACTTCTTTCCTGGAAACTAAAATGTATTCCAAGAGAAGTGCAATGAGAAACATAAAATGACAAAAAGGAACAAGAAGGATCCACTTTACAAAGGAGACATTGCTTCAGTCTCAGTGCTCTTGGATTGTTTTGGAGCAGTTGCTAGATCAGAAGCCAACACAGACAGTGGTTCTTCTTTTGGTGCTTCTGGCTTGATTTTTCTCTGTATGTTTCATCCATGTAGTAACCAAATGAGTGAGCCTTGCCATCCAACTCTGTTGTTTTCTGCCTATTTACATCAAATCTGCTTTTGCTAATATATTTGGTGGTGGTTCTTTAAGGGACCACTCATTGACCACATACTCTGACAATTATGTTCATGCAGTGAACAATCATGAGTACTGAAGTAGAAGTTCAACTCGTGCCTTTAAGCACAGATTCAATTTAAGAGACAATAAAAAGTATTCTTGCAATGCCCCTGTCAAACTGCACCCCACCCCCCTCACAAGGATGCTATCAAGGAATTAAGACCCAGACCTATGTGAAGCAGGAAAAGTCATTAGTTCCAGTGTCAGAATGGGCATGGACAGTCAGCCAAGGCTGCCTGAATATATGTTCTGTACATGAAATAAATCCTTCAAAACAGTTGCCATCCTTATGTGATGTTTATCTCCAAAAATACTTTGAAGAGATGTAGGATTTTTGTAGTAGGTCTTCTTGCTTCTAATTAGTAAGCAGTCAGTTTCTGAAATCCTTATAAAGTGGATTCAAGCTCACAAAGTGTCTTGCTAATACAGAAGTGATGAAATGGGCTACTTCCCTGGGTGGCAGCAGATAGTCAAATGCAAGCATCTTTTCTCAAAAAGTACCTTCTCAACAAAAGTTTTTGACTAATTAGCTGTGCTGTTCTAGGACTTCTGCTTTCTTATTACCTCATGAATATTAGTCTCAGTAGTTTCTTTTCCTTTTAGAAACTGACAGCTGCTATTAAATCAACTAATGAGGCAACTTATCTGCCTCCTGTTACTATCACATTTCTCAGGCTTACCTTCATGACTCAACAGCTGTTCTGGGGCATTCAAATCCTTGTTTGCAGCCTCTTCCAAGTTGCACTAACAAGAGAATACTTCAGGTCTTACACGTTCAAGAACAATGTCTGAGCAGCCCATTCACATCTTGTTTAGTTATATAATCCTCTCATTGCAGAAAAACAAAATCCAAAGTGAAGGTTAATGACATTATAAGAGTATGAAAATAGCAGGAAAAATAAAAAAAAAAAAAAAGTAACAAAATAAAAACAGATGCTTTCAAGTATCTCTCCTGAATCTCTGTGTTCATGGCATTCACCCTTTCCTCTCCAGGGCTGTCCACTTGCTCTCCAAGCTCTCTGTTCTCCTTTCTGCCAAAACATTGGCAAGTGCAAGCTGAGTCCTAAATCTGTGTGTCAAGACAGACTTTGAAGCCTGAGACAGTGTTATGTAGCAATGCACCAGCCTGGAGAAGAGTAGCTACTATAAGGTGATACTGTGACAAATTGCTTCTTTAAGAAGAATAAAGCAGTAGTCTGGGCAATGGGTTATGTTAATGCTCTTTGCTCTGCTTCTACAGCACACAGGAAATGCTGGGTGATACACAAGCAGCATTCAGTGCTGTAATGGCTCTGTTTATCTAGCAAGTCAATGTGTAAAGCCTGATTTTACAGTTATGTTCTGAGGTAACCTCAGCTCCTCTTGTACCAGTTGCATCACTGCTTTTCCACCTTTACACTTCCAGGGCCCTTTCATTGAGCCTGCTTCCTCTTCCAATGATCCCACATCCCTGCTGTATCGACTGTTGTAGAATGGGAAAAAAAGACTTGTTCTGCAAAGACAGGAGAAGCTCATAAGCCAGGCAGCCAAGCAAGCTGCACTAATGTGCCCATGCTAATAAATCTGAACCCCATTTGGGAGACTGTTGCTGCTGAGGGAGTGCAGAGTGCTAATTGTCTTTTCTGCAGAAGTTCTTCCTCTCCTCCTTGTAAATTACCTTTTTCCAAAAAGTCCTAAAGTTCCAAAAAGAATTTAAAATGTCTAAGTCAGCCACTCTTGCAGCAAATATGGCTGAATTTGATCAAGGGGTTAATACAGAATCAGAGAATCATTTAGCTTGGAAGGGGTCTCTTGACATCATCGAGTCCATCTCATGCTGCTTGAGCTGGTTCAGATAAAGCAGTTTGCCCAGGACTCTTTCATGTTTTGAAACATGCAAGTCCTCCCATGATGAAGACTCCATAGCCTCCCTGGGCAGCTTGGTCCTTTATTTCACCACCCTCACAGAAGAAAAAAAAAAAAAAAAAGGCATTTTCTTGTTTTTATATGGCATTTCCAGTTTTTAATTTGTACCTTTTCCCTCTTGTGTTGACAAAGTGTACTACTGAGAATAACAGGGCTCCTTCTTCTTTACAGTCATCATTTATTTATATACAAATTCTGAGACCTTCCTGACCCTTTCCTCATTAAAGAAATGCTTTGGATCTTTAAACTTCTTCATGGGCCTGTGCAGTACTCATTGGCTAAGTTATTAGGATGAACTGACAGTGACATCATTTAAAGTTTATTGCCTTAGCAAACCAGGATGAAGTTGGCTGCACCTAAAGACAAAAGTATGTGATTGTAAATACAAAGAAGGATACCTGAACATAATTGTTTATGTTGTCAATGAGATAGACCCTCTTTCTTGGTTTTGCTACTACTGCTAGTGTTTGAACACCCTCAGTGTGGTATTGGTTGACATATAAAGGCAGAGGAGTGGCAATCCAGACCATATTCTCCCACTTTTGTTTTCAGTAGCTTCTTGCCTGAAGCATGTGATGAACATTGGGAAGGTGATGTGCAATTCTGATAGGCAAAGTAACTTGCTTTACAGGAACAATATGAAAGTTACCATGCAGTCTGGAAGAATTTTGTTCTTAAATTCTTGTGATTTACTGGGGCCAAATTAAATTTTATAGCTTTAACATGGCTTCTGTCTTGAGCAGATCTCTAGGTAACTATGATAAGGTAAGTGATTCTAGATAGGTAAGTGTTTCTCTAGGTAAGTGCTTCTAGATACATTTGCATATTGTTTACTTTCATACTTTGGAAAAGGTTTCAATTAATGGAAAATATATTAAAAATATATGGCCATATGTCTTTGAGCTTTATTTTAGAGCTAAATTGACGGATAAGTCTGGAAGCTGGCTTGAAGGCAATCACTTATACTGAAAAAATATAATGATCTGAATTTTCAATGTGGTTTTGAAACTAGAAGCTTGTTATTTAGAGAAGATAACTTTGTGATTGGGATACCAATCACAAAGACTGGTTCTCTAAAAATTAGTAAGATTTGGTCATCTCTAGATTCTTTATCTGAATAACACATAGAACTTGTATATGCGTTTGTAATTATTTTGCATGGAAATACTTTGTATAAGGTATATATATTCTGTATAAGGTATATATATTCATAATTGCTTGACTTTTTCTTAACTAGATGTCTTGTATTGAAGGACAGGTGTCTGCCAAGGAAGGCAGGAGCCTGCCTTGGAATGGAGAATATGACCCCCTTCCCTCAGAATTATTATAACTTTAAAATCAAGGGACTTTCAAGGAAAGATACAGGGAAAGGAAATAACCATTCTTTATGAGAGTATATATCACAGAATCACACACAGAATCACAGGATTTAGGTTGGAAGAGACCTTCAAGATCATCAAGTCCAACCCATGCTCTAACACCTCAACTAGACCATGGCACAAAGTGCCACATCCAGTCATTTCTTAAACACATCCAGGGATGGTGACTCCACCACCTCCCCAGGCAGGCCATTCCAGTACTTTATCACTCCTTCTGTGAAAAACTTTTTCCTAATATCCAACCTATATTTCCCTTGATGCAGCTTAAGACTCTGTCCTCTTGTTATGTCAGCTGTTGCCTGGAGAAAGAGACCAACCCCCAGCTGACTGCAACCACCCTTCAGGAAGCTGTAGAGAGTGATAAGGTCACCTCTGAGTCTCCTTTTCTCCAGGCTGAACAACCCCAACTCCCTCAGCCCTTCCTCACAGGGTTTGTGCTCCAAGCCCCTCACCAGCCTCGCTGCCTCCTCTGGACGCGCTCAAGCGTCTCAACGTCCTTGCTGAGCTGAGGGGCCAGAGCTGGACACTGCACTCAATGTCCTTCCTGAGCTGAGGGGCCAGAGCTGGACACTGCACTCAATGTCCATCCTGAGCTGAGGGGCCAGAGCTGGACACTGCACTCAATGTCCTTGCTGAGCTGAGGGGCCAGAGCTGGACACTGCACTCAATGTCCTTCCTGAGCTGAGGGGTCAGAGCTGGACACTGCACTCAATGTCCTTGCTGAGCTGAGGGGCCAGAGCTGGACACTGCACTCAATGTCCTTCCTGAGCTGAGGGGCCAGAGCTGGACACTGCACTCAATGTCCTTGCTGAGCTGAGGGGCCAGAGCTGGACACTGCACTCCAGGTGTGGCCTCACCAGTGCCCAGCACAGGGGAAGAATGACCTCCCTGCTCCTGCTGGCCACACCATTCCTGATCCAGGCCAGGATCCCTTTGGCCTTCTTGGCCACCTGGGCACACTGCTGGCTCCTGTTCAGCTGCTGTCCCCAGCACCCCCAGGGCCCTTTCTGCCTGGGCACTGTCCAGCCACACTGTCCCCAGCCCTAACACTGCAGGGGGTTATTGTGGCCAAAACGCAGGACTTGGCATTTGGATTTATTAAACTTCATCTTATTGGACTCTGCCTATCCATCCAACAGTTCCAGGTCTCTCTGCAGAGCCCTCCTCCCTTCCGACAGATTGACACGCTCCCAGCTTAGCGTCATCTGCAAATTTACTGATGAAGGACTCAATACCCTCATCCATGTCATCAATAAAAATAAAAACAGTACTGGCCCCAGCACAGAGCCCTGATGGACACCACTGGTGCCTGGCTGCCAGCTGGATGCAGCACTGCTCAGCACCACTCTCTGGGCCTGGCCATCCAGCTCCTAAGCCAGCAGAGAGTGCTCCTGTCCAAGCTGTGGGCTGCCAGCTTTTCCAGGAGTGTGCTGTGGGAGACAGTGTCAAAGGCCTTGCTGGAGTCCAAGTACCCAACATCCACAGCCCTTCCTGCATCCACCAGTCTATGTGTGTATAACAAGGCAAACAAACAACAAGGACACCAGCAACACAAACAGAAAAACCACAAACAGAAAAAAAACTCCACAAACCCAGCCAAGCCCCGGCCTGGCCTCGGCCGCTTTCCCCTTGGTGCAGTTCCGCTCACCGCCGGCAGGGGCGCTGGTGGCTCCCCCGCCAGGCCGGGGTGATTCCCCCGCGGCTGCAGGGGGCGCTGTGCCCTCGCTCAGGCGGGAATGGCGGGCTCGGCTGGCAGGAGGGATGGAGGAGGAAATTCCTTTAGGAACCCCGAGGGGCAGCCGGCCGTGGTGCCCCTCCGGATAGCAAAAGGAGCTGTAGGAGGCAGGAAGCTGGAACGGCAGGGAGGAGCAAAGTCCCGGAGTAGTACACAATAGGTATCAGAAACAAGGACAGGCAGACAGGTGTTGAAGGACTTCAGCAAAAAGCCCCGGAGCAGTGGCAGAGGCACAGGAAGGGCTGGCAGCAGCAGCCCAGCTCCTGAACTGGGCAGGGAGAGGCTCCCTGGAAGGGGGAATTCCTGGGAGATCCCGGGATTTCCCCTGAGGTACCCCAGCAGAATGTGAAGGCCCTGTGCTCGGTGAGGGGTTGATGAGGTCCCAGCGCAAAGGCCGCTCCCAGGAGCAGAGCTCCGCTCAGGGCAGGAGAAAGGCAGCAGGAGATGGAATCCTGCAGTGCTGGTGAACTCTTCCCACAGAGACTGCAGCCTCCTCCTTCCCCTTCTGAACGTCGGGGCTTCAAGAGAGCGAGGAGCTGCACCCAGCTCCCTTTTCCCCAGCCCAGCTCTCACATCTCTGCCCTTCCATGAGAAACCACCCCCAGCTAAGAGAAGAGCCAGCTGCACCCTCCCCGTGGGTGGTCAGAAATATTATTATACTTCATTAATTAACATGTATATACTACAATAATTAAGTAAATACCTATATGCATGCTTTATTTGCTCTGTTCTGTAAAATATTTATTATTTTGTCACAGCAGCTCAAGAAGAATTGGCTTAAACATCTTTTGTCTTTCTTGCACCCGGTCCTTCCTGTGTCTTAACAACAAAATGGGAAAAAAATTCCCTAAGAGAAATAAAAGGAAAAAAAACCTAAACCCCAACACTAGAATATCTCACAGCTTTTGTAAATTTCAGTTTTGGTAATTTTAATGTCAGTTCAGCTGCTGCCATAGTGATGGAGACACAATTTAAAGTGAAAAGGGGTCCAGGTAGAAAATAGGTGAGTATTCGACAGACAACAGAGCAAAAACCTCATTGGGTAAGGATGTTTACTTTTGTCTGCACATTCAAAATGGTGACCAAGCAGTGATGTTTGACATGGGACATGAGCAGCTATATATTTTTATAACAGTTTTAATAGAAGAATAAAGCTTTTGTTTCCTTAGAGAAGGAGGTCTGGGATAATGGCTGAAACCACTGGTAGAAAGTAAGTACATGAGGGGAAACTTAGTCCAGGGGAGTGATGAGTAGTAATGTGGTAATGGACAAGTTACAAGGACCACAAACATAGCAAGAGGGGGAAAGAAATAGTTTAGAGAACTCATGTTAATGGTGTGATCCTGCTGCTCCTGCCATGTAAGTAGAGTGCACTCAGCTGTGCCAATGTCCCCTTCCAGCACCTGGGACAGCCCTGTTGCTTGAGCCTTCTCTCATCTGTAGAACAAGGGGCACTTTTGTAACTGCTGGTGCTAAGTTTTAATCTGGATTTGGTCTGGATTTTGGGGGCAGAGGAAAGTGAGAGAGAAGTGTCTTTTTAAAGCAGTTTAGGGAAATGATCTGGGTGAGTTTGTTTCAGAGTAGCAGCACAGTAAAGCCATTAACATTACTGGAGCCACCCAGGCTGTTTGAGTCTTAAACTGTTCGAACGAGATTCATCACTGCAGATGCTTTGTATTTTAAAAGCATTTATAACCATTTAACTTTCAGTTTACTGATCCTTGAAAGCTTATGCCAGTTAGAACTCGAAATGTTACACAGCTCTATTGAAATGAAAGAGTGAGAAAAACACTTTTTTTCCTAAGTGTGTGTTTCCATGTGGCCGTGGCTTGCATTGACAAAGTACATGGATTATTCATTTATTATATTTCATACATTGATACATGTTGACAGACATTACTTTTTTCTTTTTCTTTTCTTTTTCTTTTTTCTTTTTTCTTTTTTTTTTTTTTTTAAGGAAAATTTACTGTTTAGGTTTAATCCACCTCAGGGATTAAAACTAAGTAAATTCTTGAACAGACACTTCTGGGTCTCTGGGTTGCTGCTAATTGCTATCAGACTCTCCTCTTACTTTAAAGGCTTTCCTGCAGCAAGCCAGTAGACACAGCTGATGGTTAGATTGGGTTTTGATGCTGTGTAGGTTAAACAGCAAAAAAAACCACATCTGTGCTTTCTACCAATAAGAAAAGCCAGCAGAATGCAGAAATAATCAAGAAGTGGTAACATCTCATATATGTACATGCATGGAGAAAGTGCCAGGAGTTAAAGGTTCCAAAAAAGTTTTTGAAAGGTACCAGTGGCCAGAACTGAAGACTGACAAGTGTCAGCAGGGAAGGAGTGATACCATTTTAGCAGGTGAGGCTGGTTAAGTCATCTGACACTCACTAGAAATGAGTGATAGGTGGGAAATTGTGATAGGTGGGAAAACAAAACCTTTCTGGAGACCTTCCTGAATATAGTAGAGAGAGAGAACTAAAGCAAGGTCTGAAAGCCTTTGCCCTAACTTTTTTGTACTTTTTGTTTTTCAGGAATGAGTCCATTACCTCCTTATTTTAAAGAGGTAAAAGTTTCTGCTTGGAGTGCTGTATGAATGTGTGAGCTGATTAAGGGGTGTCTTAGATAGCTGAGTCTGGGAAAAAAAAAAGGTGTTAGGAAGATAGAATTGACTTTGGAGATTATTGTTTGCAAAAGAACCAGATAAACTTTCAGTACTAGTCCCACCCTTGCCAGCACAGGCAGGATCTGTGCACAGAGGAGCACCCACAGACTTTGAACACTGACTTGAAGAACAGGAGATGATGTGCTGAAGCTATTTATATTACCAGAATACAGACAAGAGCTTTGAGCTGAAGCTCAAAGAAGCTATGTTATTCTTGAGGAAAATTTATATTTCCATGGCAGTCTAATAGGAAATAAATGTGATATAAAATCAGGCTTACTCCCCTGGGTACTTTCTAAGCAGATCCTGTATACCATGGAATACTGATAATGGGTAGGTCTCACTTCTACAATGTACCCTGCACTGACATTTTACAAGATCTTCTACAGTGCTTAAAAGCTTCTAGCACCAAGGGGGTTAAATTTGTAGTGTGGAAAATGTTCACTATGAGAATGAACTGCCCTAATAATGCACAGGCTGGAAATACAGGAAACTTGAGGAATGATGTAATTGCAGCCCACTTTCTGTGTGCCCAGAATCCAAGTCAAATTTCAGCCTAAACATATTTTATTGCATTAGCTTAAATCCATTGCTACACTGTTATCTTCTGCCTCTTAAGAGAATTCATTATTGACATGCTGACAGAACTAAACATATTTTGATTTTCTGCAGACTCCTATTTCCCTCAAGGTATGGGTAAGACAAACTTTCATATGGTCATGTCCTCGGGCAATGTTTCACTGAAGAAGTCTGATGAAAGTTTCAGTACAAAGCCATTGTAGATGCAAAAAAGAGTCTCCAAAAAGTCTGTACACTCATTAATTTATCTGTGATCAGATAAAATTGACATATGCTGAGTCAAGATCCCATTGCTGACAAGGAATTACTTTATCTTGTGAAGAGGGCATCTGACACACAATCAATTCAAAATATATTAACTTCTGTGCAAAGGCAGTTTGGAAACAATGTGCTTAAGGGGTGGTGGCATTATTTTTAACAGTGATAGGGGTAAAAAAACAAGAATACTGTCACAGCACAGGACCCAGAATGAATCATCAACTCTATATTTCTTCAGCAGAAAAATGGAGAAAGGAGAGAGACTCTTTTACAGTGAGAGTAAAAAAAGAGACTCTCTTACAGTGAGAATGTGAATGATTCAAAGTCTTGAGAACCTAAGTAACTCTGTAATTTATGTACTGAAATGTTTAAAAATCACGTGCTTCATCCTGAATGGGGACCTTTAAGCCCTCATTTGTCCTGAACCTTTACCCCTCTTATTTTTCAGCATTCAGATAGATACCAAAAATGGCCAATCTGAATATTTTAAGCTGTCATTAACACATTGTCTCAATGTATGCCCAGCAGCAGAAGAAAGCATCTCCAGAGCTGCTCAAGCAGTGAGTGTTGTGTTTGTTAAGCAGTGGTAGATCTGAACTGTTTCCTTCTGTCGGAAGGTACATGCACCTAGTTGGTTTGGGGTGGAGAATATTTTGATTTTTAGACATTTAAATGAAAGCCCTGCATTTCTGCCCACCTTCTAGGAGAGTCAAAATCTTGTCAATAGAGATATGAATCATGTGATGTTACAGAAGTGTTCAATGTAGAAATATTTAGAGTAAAATATCTGCAAGTAGTTGAATGTTACACACTTCCTCCTGTTGTAGTAAATCATTCCTGGGGCAGTAGAAAAAACCTGCTTTAAGATTCTAGACATACATTCTGGCTGTTTCAGCATATTTTAGGTTAAATAAAATTATATTTTAGGACAGGCAAATTGAAAAACAGATCGAATCATATATTTAAATGTTTCAAGTCCAATGGAAAGGGAGCTCCTTACTCAGGTGCTGCTTAAAATAAACTTTCATTTAAAAGAACTGCAATATAGTGTGTTCTTTGACATCCTTCATATTTTTCTGAGTATTTAAATTTAAAAATTGTAACTTTTTTATTCTGAAGGTCTTTAAAAAAGAAAAATTTACTTAAGGGGTCTCTCATCTAAAATAATATTTTTGTTTGTATTTCCAGACACTTTGTCCTTGAAAAGTAGGTAACATTCATATCACAATTTTTGTAACTCATTATCTTGTATCAGTAATTTGCCTGCATATCTTTTTTCTACCAAGGTATTCAGCTATTCCACAAAAGTGTTTAAACAATTTTTCTATAAAACATGCATAGAATGTTTATTCAGATTTCCAGAAGACAGTAAGTTTCCAACATACATAATCTAATGGAACAGCTGCAGCTTTAGTATCTTTAGTTTGTGTGATAGAAGTGACAAACTGCAAAGTTGTATTTGTCCACCTCTGTATTCTCTGATTCATGGAGCAGCCACTCAGCAGTATTAGAGTAATCTTTGAGCTCAGTTAAGCTGAGCTGAAATGGCCTTGAGAGACCTGTCAGTCACTGAACTGCTACAAAGGAAGAAATCCTTTAATCTCTGTACACTCAGTCTGCAGGAAACTGACTGGGAACCACTGTAGAAAACCCAACACCTGGTTTGGTTTCGTATGTTTTTTTTTTTCCTGATAGCAGCCAAATGTAACAGAGACCTATAAGTAACATTTTTTAGAGCTTGTTGCATGCAAAGATCTGAGAAAATCCTTACAAAATTCTTTATCCCTCTACCCACAGTGTGAATTACTTTTGACATGGATGTACGTATAGGAAAAGGGCTTGGCATATTAACTGGAGAGAGGTACAGCTGCTGAAAAGTGCTGGGTATGGAAACACTCATGGCATTAAATGCCCTCAGGTTAACATGGTGCTTGGCAGGTGCCATAGCTTTATCAATACAGGCATTCTTGTAGGTTTTAAACTCATTCATTTTCTAGGAAGAATTACAGAAACACATCTTGACTTGATACTTCTTGAATTCTGCTTGAATGAAAATACTTAATGCTTAAAATGTTTTTCAATTTGCATTCCTCCTGACTGAAAATTTGGCTGAAATAATATATTTTTTTTAGAAGATTGGAAGGTTAATATCATGTGGAGAGTGTTTTGGGCTTCAAATTTGTTTGGGCATGATGCAAGATCCAAGTGATGAGTGCTGCCATACCTCTTATTGGAAGACCACACTCTTTTCCTTTCCCCTCCCAGAAGGATGAACTAGAGGAAGTTCAAACAATGTTGAGAAGTCAAAGGCAGCAAACTGAGCTATACTGCCTGAGCTCCAAATGTCTCTGGCATCCTGGTCTCTTCAGAAGCTCCTGCGCAGTATCAACATGAAGAGCAGAAGCACAGTTGTATTTGGGTAGACTTCTTCCCAAAAGAGTCTGTGCATCCATTTACAAAGATGAAAGGGGATGAACATGAGCATTGGCAGAGAAATTATCTCGTTTTCATTTTTTACTAACCATGTTTGGACATAGCATTGGATAAAACTAGAATATGATCTGTTCATAATTTTCAGGAGGTTTTGCATGTCTTTTTGCTTGCAATTTAGCAAATGTTTTAAGATGAGATCAGAAAAATCCTTTAGAAAAGAGTGTGCAAATCACATATGAATGAAAATTATTGAGCATTTAATTTGGGGTCATTTGATTGGAGCTAGTAACAGGTAGAACACCAGGAAGTGTTCTGTTGCTTACTTGCAGGATGTCCAGTTGTTCTGACAAAAGCTTTGAATTCCACGTTGGTCACAATTTTCAGGCCTCCATTCATATTGCTGCACATTGTGTGCACCATCAGGAGTGAATTTTTTCTGCTTGGAGTCTGTGGTTAACATCGAAGAAAAATATCTCTGATGAGCCAAAACTAAGTCTTTCAAAGACAGCAGCAATTGCCCAGCTGAAGTGCTGCAGCTGAAGTCACCTTCTTAAAACACAGCTTTCATTATAATCAGAAGAGATTGTTTTGTTTAGTGCACACAGTGCATACAATGAACCACCTCTTGCAGACTGAATCTTGGAAGGTGACGTATGGAGGTTGATCTGGAAGTTTGTCTGTGGGGATTTGGGGTTTATTCCTGCTTCTCCCCTGCTTCTCCGCTCCAAATTACAATAAAATTTCTGATTTTTCTCATCATAGCATAATACTGTGTGATTCTCATGCACATGTATTTCATAGATACTGCTTTCATACTTGGATCACAGTGCCTGAAGTAGCAGTACCCAAATATTTACACAGTTTCATAGCAGAAGGTGTGGAAGGGAGATTAAGCTCTGTATCTGTCACAGTGAGACCCACTGATCTACTTACTGGTAGAAATGCATTTTTCAAAGTTATTTGATATCATGGCTTTGCTGCACTCTAAGTACAAATCTCTTATTCTCTGACAGGGCAGACCAGGTCTCTTTACAACACTTTGGAGCTAATTTAATGTTTGGAAAAACAGCTGGTTGAAAGTGATGTCAAAAGGGGGAAAAGTTTTGGGTTTGAGGGAGGTTTTAAAAATGAAGATGAAATCCAAGTCAAAAATAAGAAAATGCATGACAGGAAAATGTTTCGTTTCCTTCAGAAGTTTTTTTTATATTTCATTAGATGTCATAAATCCTTCTCAGTTTTACTAATAAATGGAAAATTATTTCTCCTTGCGCTCCTCTCTTCCTCATGCACATTTTGTCTCTACCCACCCCCATTCTTCCTTTTATGCTTCCATCTCTCCTTCTTTCTTTCAGTCTTTTCTCATGTAGTGCTGCCTCTCTCACTCTTAATTCTCACTCTCTCTCTCTCACACCCTCTGTGTCCAGCCACTTCTCCTTCATGTTCTGCCTCTCTTCTCACCCCTAGAGCCACTTCCTTCTCTCTCTAGCTCACCCAAAAGTAAAGAAATGGAAAATTTACCTGGTTGGTTTTTTACCCTAAGCTTAAGGAAAATAGTATTTGCAAAATAAACAGTTTGGATTTAGATTCCCTTTTTGTCAGAACAAATTACTCTGCTTCTGTGGGATAATTGTAAACAAGACTGTATTTAGATAATAGTGTGAACTATAAGAAACAAAGTAAAACTCCATATTCTTCTAAACATGGCATGTCTTTGGCTGCAATTCTTATCCAGGCAATGCCATAAATGGAAAAAAAATATTCTGCCAATTTTTAGAGAAAATTATGTTCTTGTTGATAAGCTTTTTGTTTAACTGATGATCTGGTTAAAGAAGCTATGTTTAGTTGGATATGTAGGTGATGTCATGCAAGTCTGACTGTGTATTTATTTTTGTTTGTTTGTTTCATACTTGTTTGTGTAAAATTCTTGTGATTATTTCCCTTAAATATCTCTCTCCTTAATTTCATTATTCTTTCTCTGTTAACCTATTTTAAATTTTTTATGTCTGTTTTTTCTTTAAATAGAACTTCTGGAAAGTTGTTTACAGGGGTGAATGAGAGTGTTCAGGGATTTTTTCTTTGCTAAAGAGCATATAAAATTTTAAGTCATTCTTCAATCCAATTTTACTCAACAGCTACAATAAAGAAGTAACAGTAACATGTTTTTAACTAACTTCTAGCAGATGATGATATTTTAAAATACCATTGTATCTGAAATATAAAGCAATCACAATTTTCTTTTGCTTGTTTATAACTAGCTTAGCTCTGCAACCAAGTATATTGCTTTCTCAGCTGATTACTCAGATGAAGTTGCTTGATGCTGTTGTACACTACAACAACACAAACTTCGACTCAGAAGCTTGACAATGACTGTGTTTATTTCTGGGGATCTTTTTTATACTGTTCTACAGAGAACAACTCAATTGGTGAAACAAACTTCTTCAATCACATTGGTCAAACCAGAGGGACGTCAAGAAGCCCCTCTTAGGGAAAGAATGTAAACAAAGGTTACAGATAGAAAAACGTGTCTCTTATTTACAGAAAACGTTCTAAGAAAAAGGTTTCAGAAAACCAAAACATCTCAGGCACGAACCAAGACTACATTTGCTCTGTTGGAGCCTCAGGTAAACTTGATGTTTGTTCCTACCTTTTCACTTTAGCTGATTTTCACAGCTTTGTCTTGAGATCATTTAAATTCTGCTGAGGAATTCTAATGAAAACTGGGGCCCAAGAAACAAGTTGAAGTATAATTAAAGGAACAAGGTATTGGGGAAGAAAAGGGTTCCTGCATCTCTCTGCTAGTCAATCCAAAGGAAAAGTGGCTATTTGGCATCAGTGACAAATGTGTGCTGCTGTCTAAGACTGGACATATTTGATTATAATGTCAGAAGAAGGAGTTTCTAAGAGACCAGAGATGGTAAAAAACACAGCAGGGATCATGTCACATCACAACAACAGAATGAAGCTCTTCTCTTCCCTTCAGAAACTTGGTGTGGATTTTGTGTACACATAAGCCAAAACAGATGGAAGGGGAAAAGACTTTTCTTCAGATGAATGACAGCATTGCAAACGGTGCATGTGAGAAAGCAAATACATTCACTCTCATGGGGCTAAAACCCCTTTTAAACACTATCTCTGAAGTCTTTAACACATCTGCAGCAACAGAAAAAAAAGCCTTTTAACACACCTGCAGCAAAACAGAAAGAGGTCATTATCACCTTGGCCTCACCTTGTGTCAAAAGAAAAATGAAGAAAAATTGCATAAATCTTTACCAAATTACCTATAACCCTTACTTATTCACAAACTCTTGCATTTTATTTACATATGGATAGGCAGCAAATATTTTCAAAGAACAGACACTACAAATGAAAATTAAATTCAGTAGCATTTACTTTTCATTCCAAAAATCCTTCTGTTTTCAGTGACCAGGTATTATAGTCAAACTTTGTCAGCTCAGCTTTTGGTTGTACATACCTGAATTTAGGACTGTAACAAATACTTGTACACGAACCCATAACCAAAGAGGTTAACATTTAAAGTAAGACTGTTCCATTTCTCTAAATTTAAAGGCCCTGAAAACCTAGAAAATAAAACAGTTCAAAAGATGGAATGTGATAAAGAGAAATGGCTTTCTAGACTGGAATGATGATATTCTACAATCCCCTGGCGTGGTTACCTCAGAGCATAGTTTTGGTTATGGAGGGAGTGGATAGGTCCCAAAAGAGTTAAGCTGGACTAGGATAAAATCTAACTTGACAGGTCTCTGGAAGTTCTGGGGAACTGTAAGATGACCATTCTCTCTAAGTGCAGACTTTTATTTCTCTGTGCTTGCAATGGCAAATAATGATGGAACTAAGTGTGTGTGGGGTCTGTGTGCTTTGTTAGCCTACCCTTTCTTAATTCTTTTTATCTGTGACACTTGACTAAGTTTCTGAGGTCTGCTTTTTCTCCTGCCCATCTACAAGGGACTCACGGGATTTCCTGACATCAGATATAGGACAGCAAAGAAGATATTTAATGTTCTTTAACCTCAGGAAGATTACACACTAGGAAACTGTTGACTTCCTGCTGATGCTAGTCTGTTTCAGATCAAATTCTCTGCAACACAAAAGATTTTTTTTTCAATAATTTTCTACTTTTACCCCAGAGGTGCTACATTTTGCTAATTCACAACTGACATGAAGTAAGTTTCTTGCTTTACTTACTGTGAATGTGAACTTGCCCATACTGTGTTTCATATTTTTAGAACATACACATACACAAATAAATAGAAACACATATATAACATCAATCTTTTGAAGAGAAACATGTATATATTAAATAGATATACATAAAAACTAGTGAAATGCATATATATTCCTCAAAGGATTTTTAAGTTACATATAAATCGGTGACAATTTTTTTTGTCTTATTGTTGACATGTTCTCAGATAATTAATCACATTTTTTTCTTTCTAAGCTTTATCTTCCTTTCATCATCAAGAGTGTAGAATCCCCTTATGTGTAGACTGAGATGAAAAAGGAAGTCTTCTATGATATTGTCTGTTAGTAGCTACTTCATTAGGGGTGTATTGTCTACAGCATTGATAATCATTACTAAGCCAGTTATTTTAACTTTAGCAGGCATGCCCCTACTTCTCTCTGTATTTTTATTCAAAACAGAGCAGTCCTTCAGCCTGTGTATATTCCCAGAGCTCTGTGAGATTTGCTAGAAAAAGGGCTGATTTGCCCTAGCTGAGTTAAAATCTCCGTGTGTGCTTTCCCACAGACTTCACCGCATTTCGCCTCTCTGCTGTTTGATTCTTCTCCAAGAGAGGAGAAAAACATAATGAAAAGGAGAAGTCAACAGTTTCAGATCAGACTGCAAAAGAATTTCCACATGATCTGTAGGAGAAATGAAAGTCTTGCTCCTTCTTTCACTTCCTGCACCAGTGCTTATCTGAATGATGTGGAAACACCAGTGTGAGGGAAGAGAGGTTTCGTATGATGCAAGAGTTAGCATTTGGAAATTCCATCTGATATTGAAAACACATCTTATCTGTGAGTGAGATTACTTATTTTTGGCTTGAGTTTATAAAAGTTTTTCTCATTTAACTTGAGAAAACTTTCAAAATGTGCTGAGCTGTAGCAGCAGAAGCATAATTTCTGTAGGGTTCGTATCAGCACTCACAAAGATGCCCAAAAATTTGCCTGTTCCATAGGATTGATCTTTAAATCTAAATTTAAAACTGATTTAATAAATTGGGCTGATTGAGAATTCTTCAGCATATTTGAAAAGAAAGAATTCGATAGTATTTGATGTTGCTTGATTTCATTTCCTAAATATAGAAGGGGGAAATGAAGCATGGATGGCCTTACTTTAAAAAGATGAAATGTTGATCAGATGAGTAGCAGAAGGCTCAGTACAGAAACTCTGTCTCTCTTCAAATATATATTTTATGCTGACTAATCAGAATGAAGAAAGATTTCTACAGCTTATGTTCTAGTCTTGAAGTCTTGGAAGAGATAGAATGCATGCTTTACACTCAGAAATATTGATGAAAATTGTGAAATCAAACTGTTATTTGTACAAAAGCTTGTATAGAAGAACAATAGCAACTAGTTAAATAAAAATCTTCTAAAAAATCCCCTATTTTTTATTTTCACATACTCCATTTTTCAAAATAAAATCTGACAATTCTAAAGAAATGGATATTTGAATATTACTTTGCAAGTTGTGTTAAAATAACAATGCTGGCATACAGGATCAGGGCTTTCTCTGCATAAAATTAAATCAGCAAATTGTTTCTTAATATATTATTTAACTGATACATAAGGAATATAAATTCACAAGTGAGAGATATATTCCCAAGAATTAGGGGTTTTTATGAAATAAAGAAAACTACTTCTGCCTCCTCAAAATAAACAAGAAAGGTTATGATTACTTTTAAATTTTTCAGATAATGGAAATGTAAGAAAACTGTAAAGAAAATTGTATGTGTGTGGAGAAAATATTAGTTGTTTTTTCAGTGAAAAAATAAAAACAAAGACAGAATTAGGCAGGTTCAGCATCACAAAGAGGAATGGGGTAATGACTTTAATGCTGTGCCTGTGACAACATCTCCTTTCTAGATGTTGCTCATAGTATCATTGAAATAATTTTTACTGATAGAAACAAGAGATAATCAGAATTAGCAGTAGAAATAAGTGATCATTGGGCTATGCATATATGATTAAAGATCTAGAGCCAACAACTGAGCATATATATTTTTTTAAGAATTCTCTGTAAGTATCCAAGGGGGGGGGAAATTGCAACATGTTAAATTAGGTATTCATAAACACCAAAAATATGTGTCCTCCTTCAGTGTCTACATAATAATGGAAGCCCTTAATGTTCTGACAGGCTAAAAAGGACAGAAAAGTGAGAAATTCTCATTGTACCATGCCCAAAGCAAAAGGATAACCACAGCTGAATATTCTAATTAAGTAGAATATTTAAAATAAATAGAATCATTCTAGAAGTGATGCTATGTGGTATGCAAAAGAACAGGTTGTGATCCCTCCTAATTGCAGAGGCAAGGAGCTCCTGATCCCTCCTTGTTGCTTTGGGGTAGAGTGTTTCAGAACCATGGTATATCTTTTTGTTCTGCTTTGAACATCATACTAGTTCTGACAAATGCAGCCATAATCTGTGTTTTCTCAGTGTAAAATTAGTTTACCACATCAAGTTACAGTGAATGCAAGACATTGGATGTCAAAAAGGAATATTTAGGCAGGATAAGAGTTAGTTGTATCTGTTGCATGGACAATAGCCTAAAATTATGTATTTGCAGGCCCATGTTGATGTCAAGCTCTGTCCTTCTGCTTCAGAGGGGTCATAGTAACTCAGATAACATAATAACCTGTAATTTTCCAGGATTGGAATGAGTTGGCTCATTACAATTTGTTATTCATATATTGTTATATTGATTTGGATTCAAGACAGCTTTTTAAATTTTAGTTATATTGGTTAATTCACTAGAATTTCAAGCTATATGCACAGAAATATATACTCAGTTTTCTGTAGAACAACAACAAAAATAAGTATCTATCTTTATTACTATATATAACAAAGGCTATAACAAAGATTTACAACCATTAGGTGATTTGTTAATTTCTAAGACCGGGATTCCAAATGTACATTGGAACACTGATCTGGATTCCAAATGTACATTGTTGTCATTCTCGATTTACTGCAATACTCCAATATTATTGCTCCCTTTCTCTTTCTGATTTGCACCTTGATTACACAAGTTACTTATAAAGTGTTCTTTGTGTTTTTATGTATTTTAAGTAGCTTCCAGATGAATTTGTCAGCTAAAAGGTTACGAGAAATTGAAGGTTTTGAAAGTTATATGTCATGTTCTGTATGTACTTTTAGCACACCTGTATGTACTCTTGACAGTTCAGATAACAGTGGAATTAAATCCAGTCTTTAGTTCTGAAACTAACTTCTTTTTTTTGTTTTTATCTTAAACATACTTATGTTTTGTCTTAAATATTCATAGCTATTAGGGACATGGAAACTTATAGACTCTAAAAGGCATAAAGTGAATCTCCTGAGAAAAACCTGAACTTCCAGTAAATGTGAGTTTAGTGTACACTGTTGTCAATAAAACAAATTTAAGATCCAGGGTGATAAATTTAGATAAATAAAAAAATGTTGCTTATTTTTAATGTGTTCATTACCTAAATGAAGTTTTCTGAGTTGAAACTTGAAGGATCTCAAAGCTTAAGTCTTTGTGACATCACATTGAGGTGAATGTAATAGAAATAGCAAGGAAGAAGCACCAGATATAGAATATCCCTAAAAATATAATATTTATCTTTTTGGGTAGTATTTATATTACCATAAAACTCAGTCTTTAAATATCTTTTTGTGTGTGTGTGTGTGTGGCCTAGAGAGCTTGCAAAATCCACAATAAACATTCCTTATATGAACAGCTTTATGCTGCCTAAAATTAAATAGCAGTTGGCTGTAATAAGATGTGCTATGAGCATTTTGTTATTGCTTTTGTATCTATCTTTATGGGTTTAATAATGAACAAATTGAGCAAAATTATAAAAACTCCTAAAATGTACTTCAGAGCTTGGTCTGCAACCCACAAATGGACAGTAAAACATTTTACTTCATGAAAGAAAATGGAGTAGCATCTTAAAATTTAAAAAACCAATATTAGTCTTTCTTATGCCTAAAGATTTTGCTGAATTTAGGAGGATTAGTCTCTTTAAAGTATTACAACAAAGTTCAACAAAGCCAAGCTATGGATTATAAGAAATGCTATTCACCCTTACTTGCATTTCTGTTTAAAATTTGCATACCTTGATTTGACTGAGGACATTTAGTGAGCTTTATTGCTGGTGCATATTTATTACATCAGGGATAAAATTACACCACCTGGATTAAACCAGTAACACCCTTTATGAAACAGCAATCTGCTAGATGAACTCAAATATTGTAATTTGCCTTTGCTATGCTTAGTCTTTAGGATATATTTCTAGATTTCTTATGCTGCACAGTGAGCTTTTCAGATCTCTTGTAGATTGTACAGAATTTCTGCCTCTTCTGGAAACACAGAGGGAATTTAGTGAAGGCACTAGATAGAAATTGTTGCTTTGGGTTTGCATTATCCTTGCAAAAATATGGAGTTTGGTTCATAAAATGACATTTATCAGAAGGTAAATGACGAGAGGGGCAACCAGTTAACCATCTTAGTTGACTCTGCAAAGAAAAGGCACCTAATTGACACAAGGTGGTGTGTGGAAGAAGTGGATTACAGAAACAGCATTTGCTGTCTAAGACATATAGAAACTCACAAGATCAATACAGTCCTCTCTCCCCCACTTTAGAGGGAAATGTACCTTTAGCTTATCCTCTATAATTTGTTAGACTTGTCGTATATTGTAAATTCTTTTATCTTATTTTGAACCTTTTTTTGAACCTTTGACTTAACAGCATGTAAATGTTGGTGATACAGTAGGTTTCCTAGTAAACTTTTCCCAGCAAAGTGTTTACACTTAACCAACTCTTTTCCACAAACTTATTCTCTATTTTCCCACTCTTGTTTCTCATAAAGCACTAAAATCCACCCCGTTTCCTTTCCTGTGGTTCCTGCACTACATATCCCATAGGTAGACTTCTCCCAAAATGCTGTTCTGCATGCTGTAATATGTCCTGTTCCCCTCTGGCAGTGACCATGCAGTCTGAAAGGTGCTCTGGAATTGATTCATCTTGAAGGGTTTCGTGCCTGGACAAGAAAAAACTTAATGCCTTGACAAAGCACCTGGGTCTCTCCTCAGACAGCTGTGGGAAGGACTGAAACAGGGGGGCCCTTCTGTGTCCTTGCCTTGGGTTCCCATTTGTGTTTGTGCTCCTGGACTCCTCTGGTCTGAGGAAGATGACATGTTAATGAGTCCTGTGATGGGCCTAGGAATGGCAAGGCAGGGTGTTCTTGGGCTTCCACACCTACTTTTGTTTCTCCATGCTCCTCTGTTTGTGCAAGTGAGTTTTTGTCGCATAACTTAACATTCTGACAATTGAAGGTGCAGCTGGAGGGAACCACGGTGTCCTCTCCTTGAAAGGCATTTGAAGACATCTATTTCACCTCCTGGGACAGATCTGCTCACAAAGAAGACAATGCTGCTGCCTCTAAGGGGGCTTGTAGGTCTATGTGGCTCCAATCTGAGTCCTACAGACCCACACCCCA
Organism: Phylloscopus collybita; assembly: GCA_027886175.1. Lineage (NCBI taxonomy): Eukaryota > Metazoa > Chordata > Aves > Passeriformes > Phylloscopidae > Phylloscopus > Phylloscopus collybita. The sequence goes on along the minus strand of JAJNNQ010000086.1, from coordinate 3,125,623 downwards.
GGAAGGGAACTGAGCATCAAAGATGCTGCAGGTTTCAAGGTAACTGTACTCAGCTAGAGAGAGCTGTACCACTTATCTTACCTATACTTTAGGGTGCCTCAGGCTGCATTCACACCTCACCATTCCAGAGTAGGCATTGCTGACCAGCTGTGTCTTGACAACAAAATCATAGAATTAGGAAGGTTTCATGGCACTGTACATTAGACAAAGATAACAGAACACCAGGCTGGAAGCCACATTCTCCTAGAATGGAGTCTGCAGTCTCTATGCTTCTCACTAAGCCTTCCTCCCTCCTTCTTTCCTTTTGTGGATGACACAGTAGATAGAATATCAGACACTAGGAAAGAAAAGAGTTGAGAAGTCCACATGCATTGTTATGTATCTATATCTATCTATCTACTATGGTATATGTATATATGGGAAATGAATTTTTCAGCTCCAAGAAAAACCAAGAACTGTGAATGACGAAAGCACAGCTGGAACTTCTGGTATCAAAAGAGAAAATGCTTCTTACACAATGAAACTCTGGAAGAAACTAAAAGACATTTCTCAGAAGCAGGTCCAGACTGTTAATTCATTCTGATTTTTTGCATTCTATGTATTATTATTTATATATATGTATAAATGATAATAGCAAAAAAGTGAAAGTGAGCCGAAGATTTGAAACAGAAAGAGAAGTACCATTTTGGGAACAATGAAGTCTGAACACTAGCAAAATGCTTCTTCTTACTATTTGAGTTATAGTTTTTACTGAAGAGCCATCGTTGTTGCTGTTTGCATTTCTCAATACATAAAAAATGGGCCTTGCAGACAGCTCTAGTCATCAAAAGAATAATCCATTTAAATGAAAAATTTAGCATATGTGTCCCTTGACTTTGATTATCTGTTCCATTTGAGCTAAAGAAATCAAAATGAAGACAATAACATAAAGGATTCATTCCTGGTAGTTCTGGTGGTTATTCCAATTACATTAAAATTAATTTTCCAGATAAATGGGTCTTCAAAGCTTTCATCTAAGAGAAAGACAGTAAAAAATAGATTTAATGAGCCCAAGTAATAATCCCAGTTATAATGAGCCCAAGTAATAATCCAGTTTCTAAGGGCTCTTTCAAATAAACCTCTCTTTGCTGCTGGTCCTCTAGTTTTGAAGCTGTGTGTTTCTGACTGCAGGGATACAGTTTAGTGATAACCAAAGAAGACTAAACAATCTAAGGTCACATTTATACTATTTGCATCTAAGAAAAACCATGAAGGTTAGAAGTACTCCTTGGATAAATAGTTTTATAACTTACTCTGAGCGTACTAGAGAAAAAAGCCTGTTTAAATATTACAGTTTTCACTGCTGTCACAGTAGCCAAGAACCTAAAATTTGTCAACACAAAATGGATTGTCTTGGATGCCAGTGTATTTGATTGAATTTTGTATTTGACCTTTTTGTCAAATTGGATTTCACTTTTGTCAAGTGATTTCACTTTCAAAGCAGACCAGGAAAGTTCTGAATATCAAGCTCAGGAACAGGGGTTTTGTTAGGATATTCTTTGAATTGGAAAAATGAAAATCACACACATTGTAGAAATACAAAAGAAGATAGTGTAGTTCCTGGGGCTTTGTGGAGACCCTGATCAGTGCTCTTTATGCACACAAATATGCCCAGCTTTATTCCTGTTCCATTCTACTTTAAACCCTCCAAATACTTTGTTATTCAGGATGACAGTCTTGCTTGCAATGTTATTCATAAAACTACTGATTGTATAGGGATGAAATGTAGTATTTGCAACTAAAATAGCAAAAAATCACTTTTTTATTATTATTATTGCTATTGTGCCCTAATTGTAATGATGTGACTGTGTGTCACTGAAAACTTCCTGTCAAAAAATCATGTAGGAGACAAATGAAAATGGAAGAAAAAAAAAAAGCCACAAAACTGATGCAGACAGGTGCATGTCTACCAGTGTTGTGAAGCTATCCTAAAGAAAGCCTAATATCTGGTTGCCTCTTAGTTTAATTCTGATAACTTCTGGGGTTTTTTTTGCAAAAGCTTCCTAATGTAGAGCAGAAGAGTTGTGGAAGGAGAGACAGAAGTTACCTGGCTGCCCTTGCCATAGGATTCATAGTAGCGTTTTCTCTTGCAAGTTTGTTCATTTTTGGATTACATCTTCCAGGCGGATCACTAGGAAGTAGAGGAATCTGACTCTTATCAGCCCAGTTATAGTAGTCTGTTATTTGTTGAGTGAGTCTCCTCTGCATTAACAGGCAGAAGCTGGGCAAGCCCTTCTTATGAATATGTGTTTTATACTGAAGTACCAATGTTCCCTTGCTATACAGTGAAACCAAAGCATATTAATTATCAGACAGTATATCCCATGGAGTGAAAATTTCAGTGCAAATGAGGATGGAAAGAACATGTGGCCTGTGACACTTCAACCATTTTGGATGAAGGAAAGATCTTAGATGCTTACTACCTTTGGGAATGACCACAGTAGACCTGTTAGCATCTAAGTGACTTCTGGCAATCAAAATTTGAGTGGCTAAGCAGTAATACTAAGTGGTAAAGATATTGGATGCCCTCTAGTAAGCCTAAGAACCTGGCAGACTCTTACATTATTTTATTTTAATGATCTTCAGCCTTTAGTTCTACATATGGTATGCAATGTGGCTGCACTTATGACAAATAAGAAGTGACATTGGATAAGATTTTGCCAGAGGCTTCAAGAAACTATAAAATAATAACATGAATATTATCAGAAAATAGTTTTGGCAAGGCCATCCTTTGGGAATTCACTAAAATCTTACTCTTGGTCTCACTGACATTGAATAGATCTTAATAGCTCTGAAAGAAGTGATGTTACATAATCATCAGTCACAGTGGCACAGGTTCACAGTGGGAAAGTCTTGCTTTTCTTTCCTGGTTTTCCTTCATGACAAGGTTCCCAGTCTTGTTGATCAAGGGAAAGCAGTTGATGTAGTGATCTTTCTGAATTTCAGTAAAGCCTTTGATATTGTCTCTCACAGTGTCCTGGACAAATTGTCTAGCACCCAGCTGGATAAATACACCATCTCATGGATGGAACCTACTGGCCCATGGGTCAGGCACAAAGGGTAACAGTGAATTTGGTAACACCAGACAGGCAACCTGTACCTTTTGGGGTTCCACAGGGCTCCATCCCAAGGGCAGTGCTCTTCAGCACCTTCATAGAATTGCTTGGATACAAGACACCAAGGCACACTAAGTGTGCTTAAGTTTTCCAATGACACCTTGATGGCAGAGAGGCCCTGCAGAGCTACTTTTAGTGCTGGGGTCAGTTTTGGGCACCACAATATAAGAAAATCACTCAGCTATTAGAGACCATCCAAAGGAGGGCAATGAGGATGATGAAGGGTCTGGAGGGGAAGCTGTGTGAGGAACAGCTGAGGTCATTTGGTCTGTTCAGCCTGGAGAAGACTGAAGGGAGACCCCATAGCAGTTTACAACTTCCTTGTGAGGGAAGAGGAGGGGCAGTCACTGATCTCCTTTCTGTGGTGCCCAGTGACAAGCATCAAAGTAAATGGCATAAAGTTGTGTCAGGGGAGGTTTAGGCTGGATATCAGAAAAACATTTTTCACCCAGAGGGTGGCTGGACACTGGAACAAACTCCCCAGGGAAGTGGTCACAGCACCGAGTCTGACACAGTTCAAGAAGTGTTTGGACAATTGTCTCAGGCCTGTGCTGTGACTCTTGGGGATGGTGCTGTGCTGGGCCAGGAGCTAGAATTAACAATCCTTGTTGGTCCCCTCCAGCTGAGCATATTCTGTTATTTTACTGTGGGTTTACAGATTTATCTGTGATCAATAATGAAATATAATGGCAGTACTATCAAAAACTAGCAATTTCTCATTAGCTAACCCCGAGACAGAGGTCTGCCTTAAAACACATATGCTTCATTTGCATTCCATGACATTTTAGTGTTTCAAAACTCTTTGGATCATGCCTACCCATTTAAAAAAATGCCGAACACCTCTGAGAAAATCTCTGCTGCAAAATTCCATCTTTGTTGCTGAGCAGGTATTGGAAAAAATTCATGAAGAAAAAAGACTGTAAAGAATTTCACCAAGCACAGAAGCATTCATGTCATATCAGATGAATATTAGGAATTTTTGAATGTTGCAGCATCCCAAACATCCCTTCTCAAGGCATTAGCCAAAAAGCTCTTTGGATTCCTTGGGAATTTAGATTATCAAAACATTTTTATTTGCATTCAAGAGCTAAAGATAACTAAGTGAGAAATACTGGTCTTATGGTAGAAGCTCTTCCTATTTTCCAGCTATTCAGACAAACAATACTGTAGTAAGAGTTATTTTTTTAAACAGTTGTATGTTGGAAATGAAATATCTTAGTTACTTTGTAAGTTCTTATTAAAAAAAAAAAAGGAAAAAAATTAATTTGGAGATAATACAGAAGTTATAAAAGTTATAAAAGCTCATTAAGTACAAAGTATAGAAGAACTAGTGAAGCTTTAAAACTGGTAATTAAAATAGCTGATGTGTGTCTAATGCATTTCCTCAGTGTCTTTTAGGACCAGATCATGATAATGTATGTTTAACTTTTTCTTTCATTTAGTGGGAATTATTACTAAAACTCGTATCTCAATAGTCTGTCAATATCCTTGTATGGTATTTGTATTTGGAGCATAAAAGCACTAGTATGTTGTCTACTGAAAAATCACTGTGTGAATGTACAATATGTGAGCCATCAAATTTAGTGTTCTGCCTCATTAGAAGGCAACGCATAAAGCATTAACTGACATGAACAAAACACTGACTCTGTAGCATATCATGTGTGTTTTAGAAACAGTATAATAAATAGCTTAGAGATGACATAGAGATGACTCAGTAATCTGTGAGACTGGGGTATATTACACTTGCCAATCTGGAATACCTGTTTTGGAGAAGTGTATTTTCCAAGGTATTCTTAGGGCTTTTGAGCTGCTTTCCTATACAATGGAAGAACACAGCTTTGTTAATCTTTTAGATTGTTCTATCCTGACTGCAATGGTCATGTCTAGACACACTTTTTAGTCCAGTTGATACAGCTAAATGTTGAAATTCATTGTAAATAAAGTGATCTCTTTTTCTTCATGGCCTTCTGCAGGACCATTGAGGGATGCCAGCTGCTACATGCTTTTCCAAATGTTGTCCAATTCTTTGATCCTTTTAATCTGCTTATCTGCTTATCTGTTTGAAATTGGGAGTTCTTAGTAAAATAGTACTGCTTCAAGTGAAATTGTTAGTGGCAGGAGGTTCCACTAGCTTTCACTTGTTTGACTGTCTCTCCCCTTACTTTCTTCTTTTTTTCTTTAGCACAAAAATTCCCACAGACAGTTGTTCATAATGCTTGGAAATTCAGCCTGAGAGGTACAGCAATTCCATTTATCAGCCTCCACAGAATGGACTTCTCATTGTAAAATTCTTTGTATATAATTAATCTGTTCTGTTTTAGTAAGGAAATCAAGGAGGCTTTCAGCAATTTACCTGCAAACACAGAAAACAGAAGAAGGAATTATTAATGACGATTATATTACCTGGAGAGATTTAAGATATGAAAAGGTACAAAGCTTAGAAATATAGTTGTGATGCTTAGTTCTCTGCCAGGCCAGAGTTCAAAATAAATTGCTCAGAGGCATCTCTCTGATCACATTTCCAGCTGTTTTACCCCTAGGAGAACTGCCACAGTTACCACAGAGAAAGATGCTCTTTCCATTAACTCCCTACCAAGAGATTCCTCAGGAGAAAGAGCAATATAGAATAATTATAGAATATTTACTCCACAGTTACTTGTAGGGCAAAATTGTAGGGCAAGAATTTTACTCAAATTGCATTATTCTTGGAAAACTTAAATATAATTGGAAATGGAAATACCTGTACCTGGAGATGGTATCACTACCCAGTAAGACAGCTTGTGACCTACAAGAGGCTGAGCTGAGAGACTTCTAAAACAGATCAATAACTCCCAATTTATGACTTTGTGAAGGTCTTGGATCAAATGCCAAGAAAGGATTAACTATTGTGATACTTTCTACCGTCATGCCTTCAAGACAGATTTCTTGCTCAGATGTAAAATTCACGAAGTTGAGTTCAAGTAACTAAATTCCCCACGTAAATTTGGGAGATACAGACATTCATAAATGTGTTCACAGAAACCAGCACACTGACCACCAAAATCCTTAATATTGCTACCAGGAAATGCTGAAGAGATTAATGTGTTTGAATTCTCTTGTGAAAGAGACTGAGTGTCTCTTCTCTGTCTACATGTGCATGTGTAGGTGTATGTGTGTATGCACAAAATCTGTAGGAGTCCAAGAGCCTACTAAAATATATGCCAAGTATGTACCCTGCACCACAGCTCCAAAAGGGGAGAGGTATTTGAGAAAGAAAAATCATAGTATTCAAAATATTTAATGTTAAATCTGATGAGAGAAGTTATCGTTATTATTCAGAACGGCTCAAATAACAACAGGGAAAAGCTCTGGCTGATTTGGAGGGCATTGTAGCAAAGGTTTACTGAAAGACACACTCTTTGTACAGTGTTTCAGTACAATCAATATGATTCGTCATGTAGTGCTGGGGTGTGTTCCTGGTTCTGGCCCAGCTTGGTGTTCAGCTTGGGCTCCCAGCAGCTCTGATACACTACAGCAATACTCTTTTGTGGGGTCATGGCTTACAGGCAGTTGGCTCACACTGTCATGGATGTGGTAAAAAGAGGGGACTCTCCAGAGGCTTTCAGGAAACAGAGGCTGTATTTGGGGGGGTCAGGGGATCCCCCAGCCTCAGGTGGGTGCCTCAGAGAGACCCCCAGCCTGGGCTGCAGGGCGGTTTTGTACAAAACAGTCTGGGAGGTGGGTACAAAATTATACTAACCAATAAAACAATCCAAACACTACATGCCAACTAAGTTACCTAAATTCTAACAAATCCAATACAGGTTTGGGAGTGGTCTCAGGAGAGTCTTGCCCAACTAGTGGCCAAAGCTCTTGGACCTTAAAGATAAGAATTCCATGATGGACAAAGGAAAAATTATGCATAACACAGGGATGAAACAAGAGGGAACCAATAAAGAAGAGTCTCCAGACAGAGGCTCCAGTTGTCCTAGAAACCCTTATCAAACTACGATAAGAATACATTCTAGGATGAGAGGCCCTTTCAAGGTGTTCAAACTATACTAAACTTACAATAAAAAAAACCCCTTATACTATATTCATAACTAAAGCTTATAAATCATTTCTTGCAAACTCACAATGTAGAGCCTACACCTCCTTGTAAACAACTTTGCCAGTAAACAAGTTGGAAAAACACCAGGTGTCAGGAAAAGGGCTATCTACAAGGATTGTTTGGGCTCCTCCTTGCAATCTCCCAGGCCAGAGTGAGACACAGCCTCAAGGTATTGCCTGAAGCCTAAAAATCTGTCAGTTCCCACAAGAAGTCAAGAGACTGTTGCGTCCTGCATGAGTTTTATCCATTAAAATGTCATTTAAACAGACGTAACCCTGAGAATAGGCCCTGAGGACTCATTGCTCTTGAGAGAACTTGTGAACAGCTATGCTGGGACATTCAGAATATCAATCCTCCTGTATTTGCAATCATTTTGTCAGTTCCTCTCTTGTGTAATCAAGAGTGATAATCTTTCTGTAGTATAAAAGAAACAGTCTGATTTCATGTGCAGCAATTTCAAGCCTCGCAGCATAAAACAAGCACTCAATTTTATAATGCCAAAGCTTCCTCTCAGTTTCTATGGATTCTGCTTCCTTTGTATCTTCATAGTGCAATCAAGGAGTAGCAGTACTTATCTGAATTATAAATCAGACTTATTCAGTGTAGCCAGCTGTAACAGCTTATCTGTATTTCTGTAATTAAGAAACGTTATTTTCATTGCTTTGTGGAGGCCAACAGGTGCTCTGCTTACTGTTCTTTGCAAGAACAAAAATGCAGACATAAAATTTTTAATAAAGTTTTCTTTAAAGAAGTATTTTTTAACTTTCTCTTCTTATTTTCCCTAGTCCTTCACGCAGGTCAAGATGACAGATTGTTTCTGCTGCTTTCATTTTTTAATCCATCTATTTTTAATCTTTTTTTTTTCACTCATTTGGACATTTGCCATTCAAAGACTCCAGTTTAATCTGGAAAAACTCTGTTCTGGAGAATACAGATCTTCTTCCTTATTAATTCATTTCAAATCCATTGACCCATAATATAATTTTCTTTATCACCTTTTAATTCCATTAACTAAGATATTTAGAGATCATCAATTTGGTTGGTTGTTTAATGTACCCCTTGTCTTTATTTCATCTTTTAAATACTTAAATACTGTGTAATGATAAATTTCAATCTTTCTCTCAGCCTTACTGGTTAGATCAGCGTCATGAGATCAACCTGTGCATAAAAGAAAAACAGGATATTTGCCACGTGCATTCCTGGGAAGAATTTCTCCAGCCGTTTGAATCTTTTTTTTTTTGTGTCTTTGCTGCTTAGTCACTCCATCAGATCACACTGCCTTCTTCAGATCATAGTGTCTTCTTCAAAAATAGATTCAATTCTGAAATCCTAACTCCCTTTCCTGAATTCTTAGGAGAATAATAAAGGAGAAGTGCCTGCTGAAAACACAAACAAGGTGTGTTGAATTCCAGCTTTGCTCAATATTAAATCAATAAACTTTGCTGAAAAGCCATCTCCGGTCAGCTGTGAATCGGATCAGGAATTTAAAAGACTATTGTATAACCAATTTAAATTTAATATAATTAGAGGGAAATATGTAAGCAATAGGAAATATGGCATCAAATGGCAACAGGTGCAGATGGGTTCTGTAGTAAAGAAAGTTGTTAAGGCAGGTAAGGATTCCAGCCAAACCTCTATAGCTAGATAGGGCAAAGAAGGAGTTTAAGAGTTTACACTATTCAACGTATTTATCAAAAAGAGAAGGAAGACTTAAAAGAGAAGTAGGCATTTCTCTTGTAAGTATTTATGAATGAGGACGATTTCATATCACAGTGATACGAAGTTCAGTTATTCTTAGGGACTGCACTTTATTGTGAAAGGAATAAAATTATTTCTTTAATTATAGGAGCAATTGGCACCTAAGTTTTCTTAAAGAAAATTATAAAACCTCCAAAAAAGAAGAAGAATGGCAACATTATGCTGACTATATAGAAACAAAAAAACCCAAGAGCAACCAACCAAACAAAAAAACAACAAAAACCACACACACAGAAAAAAAAAGGGGCAGAACTCCCCAAAACAAACAAACAGACAAACAGACAAACAAAAAACAATGAAATATGAAATAAGATAAGCTAAATAATAATGGACTAGAGAAATCCACAAAATAATAAAAAAGATCTTGCAAGAATCTCTTCATAAACAGTTTTAAGGATAAAAATTTAAATCTCATATGGAAAATGCATCTTCTCAAACCAGAGTAATTTTATTCTTTGCTGAAATAATAATTTTAATGAAGAAAGACAAAGAGGTGTACTTGGATGTTATAAGTTATTTGATAATATAAACACACTGACTAAAAGTTACAAATATAATAAAACAAATAAAGCAAATGTTCAGTAAAATCCACCTGATGGATTGGGTTTTATATCGTAGTAGTAACCGTACACATAAATAATTAGTGTTCTGCTATCAACATTCATGAAAGCAAAATAAAGAAATTTATTCTGAGGATGAAATTATGAGACTGACCCATTCAGATGAACATATTTTTAAAAAGGCTGTCATGGTTTAGGAACGGAAGTTCCAAATGTAGTTGTTCCAACAAGACTCCAAACCTACTGGAAAAAAATAAGCCTGCTCTGGGCAGAACTAGGACTACAAAAGGTAATGGAAAATTGGATAGATCATGGAAGAGAAATTCAAATTATGTTTGAGAACTATGAAACCACTACAATATAAATGTGATACCTTCATTCCCTTCACAAGTTTTGTTGGAATTATGCTTTCCAGACAACTTCTCCTTCATCTACAGCAACAAAGATTTGGTAAATCATGCCCTTAATAAGCTGGAATTCCTCCTTAGGCAAACTCCTTTCCATGCAACCTTATACTGATATTTACTTGAGTACATGCTTTACTACTACAGAAAAACACTTTTGCACAGGTCATTGGAAAGATGCTCTTTCAGAGAAGTCTGTAAGTGGTTAGTGTGGATATATAGAATTGCCGTATAAGTAATTTCCACTGATTTTTGTGACCGCTGTTATAAAATAGAAAGAACTGTATGCAAGGAGAAAAGGCAGTGTTTGAGATTAAGAGAATATCAAAAAATATGTGTTTGACGACTTCTTAGGGAACCTTGTATTAATCTTTGACAATGGCAGTACTTTTAGCACTAAATACAACATAATTCAGATGTAATTTAATTTCTAATTTTAGACACAGTAAAGGGCTCATTAAGAATGCTCACTTGAGAACAAATGAGAAGAAAGAGCAATTTATCTAATATTTTTATGTAATATCCTCACATCTGTAATTACTTGAAGGTTCAGGAAGAATGATACATGTGATTTACTTGTTTTAGAGGAACAGAAATCAAATATCATTTTGCTTTTTCAATAAAATGTATGAAATAGAAAGCACTATTCTAAGATGTCTTACAATTTTTCCATAACACATTGGTTTCATAGCTCAAATAATATTAAATAAATAGACAGGTCATCTTCTCCCCAACTTGATTTTTTTTCTGAACCAGAACTAATATTTAGGTTCCAGCAGACTGAACTCAGAAACATTAATTTCAGTTCAGGTGGTCAGCAGCTTTTCCAACGTTGTTCTGAATTTGTGATCTGCCGTTAATGCCTCATCAACACAAACTCCAGTTGTCCCTAAAACCTTTCTCTGTGTTTCTGCACTTAGGTTCTTGCATGTCTTATGTTTGAAAATTACTACTGCCAAATGCAGGTCAATGTTATGCACCCTTTGGCAGAGATGAGCAGTGTGGCTGGCAAGGAATTCTGTCCCTTCACTTTGCTCTGGTGAAACCCAACCTGGGGTACTGGAAGGCAGCCCTGACCATGCCAGGAGGGCTGCAGCCAGGTGATCTTTAGCATCCCATTCAACCCAGCCCATTCTGTATGTTCCTGAGGAAAAACCTTGTAAATAGCAAATCCTGGGGGGAAAAAAATGGAAACAATAACTAGTGATAACAAAAAGATATCAAGATTTCTGCACAAGGCTTAAACAAGTCTGCTCTAAAAACTAGATCAGTTAAAACAATGGTGGATAAATGTCAAGCTGATTTCATTTTAGTGAGAAGTCTAACTACAATATGATATTTGCTACAACACAATGTTAAGGTGGTTATATTTCTACTGATGTATTTTCTTTTTTGTGTACTCTGTGGTTCTATCTCTCCAAAAATAAAGCAGGAGTTGTAAGCCAAAAACAAAAACAAAAACAAACAAAACAAAAACAAAAACAAAAACAAAAACAAAAACAAAAACAAACAAAAACCCAACAAAAAACAAAACAAACAAAAACCCACAAAAAAGACAAAAAAAACCACAAAAAACCCCCAAAACTTATTCTTTATATTCATGGGTTGTTGCAATGTGTTTTTAATGTATTGTTATTCCCAATAGTTTGTTTTCTGTCCCCCCCTCTTTTTGCAGTATTGGTTCAGTCCTAGTTGTCTGTGGTATCTTCCCACTGCGTTGTCTGTTAGACTCTAACCCTTCCCCTTTTTCCTGAACATTCCTTGGCAATCCCTTAACCTTCGAGGCACCATTGGTTGAATTATTTCCCTCCCCTTGTACTCCCTTACTGGTCTTTGTGTTGTGGTCCCCACCTAGTACCCGTGTTCCTGTTGGTCCCTGATCCCAAACTCCACCCCTCAGCTGTTCTTTAAAACCCACTACCCTGCCCCTGCACCAGGGCCTCACCTCTGCCTCCCACGTGAGTTCAGCTGTGTTTTGTGTTGCTTTAGTAAGTACCATCCTCAGACTGGCAAGTGAGATCCATCTTGTTTATTTCACTGCAAGGATCAGCAAGTGACTGCTCAAGGGTGCCAGGGCCCCGGGGGAGTGTCCCCTCCGTAACGCGCGATCGGAGAGTGCACCGCGACAATGGGCCAGATGCACAGTGCTTGCTGCACCTCGATTTATACCATTTATACCATTTATACCATTTATACCATTTATACCATTGATTTGAGGAATCAATCCAGAATTTCCTAATTCGTCCATGATTTCCTACAGGTTCAGCCACGTCCAAGCATTTCTACTTGTAATCATAGAGTCACGTTGTACCTCTAGTATTCCTGCTCTGAACTACTGTTAAACAGCAGGCTTGTCTTAAAATCACCTTTCGGGGCTCTAGCCTGCCTCTGTATCTGTTGCTTGATTAAATATATATGAAGACTGCCAAATTATGAATGCTAAAATTAACAGAGTTTCTTGTTCTTTTATACTGATGTATTTTATTAAAAGCAAAGGCTAAGTTTTTTATGATTTGCAGGTTAACATGGAGTAAGTTTTGCACACTTCCACTTCTCATTTTAGAAAGAGTTTGGCATAAAAGGCAAATTTAAAAAGTAGGTAAAATCAACAGCTGGGAAATAGGTCGTGACTCTAAAAAGACTTTTTCTTTAAGATGCTATATATTTCTCTGTAATTAATTAATTTTTCCCCTCTAGATATTTCCCTACAGTGCCTTAACAATCTGTACCAATACTGCCTATTTTTACACATTCCATTTCATTTTGACATTAGCCAGTTTTATTTCCTACTTTTTTTGGGGTTTTTTTTTTTTGTGTTGACACACATCATTCTACCACTATTAAGTTACAAATGTCCTCTGTAGAAAAGAAAAGAAAAGAAAAGAAAAGAAAAGAAAAGAAAAGAAAAGAAAAGAAAAGAAAAGAAAAGAAAAGAAAAGAAAAGATATGATTATTTCACTTACTGAACTCCACTAAAGAAAAAGTGATTGTTTTTTCCTGACAGCATCAAGACACTGTCAGTGAAAGCTGCACTTTCTGTTAAGGGAATTGAAATGTTATTAATTTTGGCATGTGCTGATCCTTGTTGTTTTGCTCACTTTCTAAGTGTCAGCCTGAGACTTTTTAGTAAAATTCTCGCAAGTATAGCCACGTTCCAATGAGTCTCCCTATCTTTTGTCAGGGTAGTAGACAGTCACACAAGGACTTTGGTGTTGTTTCAATCCATGTTCTGTTCCTAAATGTAATTTATGAACAACTGATGCATGGAGGGATCAACGAGAAACAAGCTGGTGTTACACGATTCTTCAAGACACCATATTTCCTTATATGATATTTCTCACTAAACAACCTATTACACATTGCCATGTCAGCAACACACTTTAATGTCCTTTGTGTCCCCCATGGGTGATCATCTGCTGCCCACTCATCTGCCCAGCAGGCTCTGGCAGCTCCTCTCCCATTGATTTATTAAAAATATGAATATTGACCTAATACCAATATCCAACTGAGACGGACAAAAAACTCTCTAACAGTTCAAAGTTAGAAAGTGTGTGTTTATTGCAGCACTGGGCAGCATGTGGGATAGCTCCCCAAAAACATACCGTGCCTTACAGAAAATCACAAAGCCATTTTATTTACAAAACTGTTGAATATCCAAAATACAAATGCATATTCATAACCTTGGTACATCCCATTCCCCGCTTTGTATGGTAATTAGCAAAAAAGCAATTAAGCATGCGTAGTTTGTCCTTTGAAATGGGTTGGTGGTCTCATTCAAGAGGAGTGGGTTTAAAATGAGGAAGTAAAATGACTCTTCATCACCCTGAACTTTCTGCCTGTTCAATGCAAATGGTGACAAATGGGTGTTGGTAGGACTCCCATTTCCTTAGGTACAGTGACTTTCAATAAGTTTCAGGACTGGGGAGTTTCTGCAATTGTCCTGTGTCCCTAAACCTATTTATCAGGTTCTCTATTTATTGTTGCAAGCACAGCTAAGCAAACATAAAGTTGACAAGCAATCAGTTATTTGGAAAAAGTTAACTCAAGCCCAGTCTTCCTTAGCTAACTACAAAGCTTTTAATTCACTTCAACAACCATAAGGCTTATTTCTAACTAAAATCTTAATTTCCTTAAAATCCTATATTCTTTATGTCTCACCATAGGGCATTTGCTACCTCACATCTCCTCCCCACAAGGTCAGGCAGAGACATGCTTCTCTGTGCTGCCATGGTGTTCTGCAGGGATGTCCCAGAGCCCGTCCTATTCTATCCTGTCTCCCTCTACAGTAATAAATAGATTTATAGGTTCTGTGTCCTGTAGTTTTATTGAAAGTCATGACACCAGTAGAAAGAAAGGCCATTCCAGTCTAAACTGGATCACAGGGATGCCTTGTCTCACTTTCCCCATGGGTCAATAAGGGCTGAAGTCACTGGCAAGCACACTGCGGGTTTTACCTGTTCCTGTTCTCTCTGTCAAGAAATTTGGTAGCAATTTATCACAAAAAATCATAGCTCCTGAGGAAGGGCAGAACCTGTCCATGAGCCTGGAAACTTGCCTGCCTTCAGAAGTTCTAATGTCAGCAGTCAGTCAGAAGCACTTTACTCCAAAAGGTCAGGCAATGGTAGGAGGTCATACTGTCAGCTGGGTGTGACTGTCCTTTTTTTCACTCTCTGTGCCTAAATCTTATTTACATAAATGCAAAGTATTTTTCCATCTGCCATAGTGTTGCTAAGTTATAGCAGCTTATTTACCTCTACCTCCCTGACCTTCTCTTCAAATTACACTATATTTGATTGACAGTAAATTTATAAGAGTTCCAAATAACCAACTAACTTTCTGCAGTGTAATTCCCAACCATACTACATGCCTGTTTCCTGCTGCTCTTCTAAGCCCTTATAGATGGATAAATTCCTGAAGGAGCTGCAGCCTCAGGTACACTGCTGTCACTCTGGGGCAAAGGCCAAAAAAAAGGAAAGAAAAGCTGTAAAGCACCCACCCAGAGCTTTGGCATCTTCAGAGATATTCTTAAAGGGGATTTTGACATGTGCTTGCTCTTTGGGAAGACTGATTTGGGCAACCATATCAATTATTGTGAGTTCCCAAGCAGTAGTAAAGAGATGCTTTCTCTCTTCTCCTAGATTGTTGAATGACAATGGATTGATGCCAATGAGACAGTGGAAAAAGACAACTAAGAAATGCCTGCTGACATGACAGGCACTGCAGGCTAGACTGGCCACCACCTCCTGCTGGCATCTTACAGTGGAGGCCACCACAGGGATTGCAAGGAAAGGAAGCTACAGGAATGAGGAGACACCTGAACCCTGCATTGCAAGATGTTTTTATGACACTGCCAAACCTCTTGATAATTCTCCTTCTCCCTTTGCTTAGCCAAGAGCTACCCTGGTAACCTTCAGGCAGAGTGCCTCTGTCTGCTGGTAATAGAACTGCTCTGGATAGAGTAGACACATTTTCTGGGCTATGTTGCAAAACATCTTCATTTTTATTATGTTTTGCGTATCTCCATAGAGGTTTGTGTCCCCTATTCCCCAAATTTTTTTCACCTGTCATTTCTATTAATAACTTCTTTTTCTTATTCATTTTCCCGGGATTTCACTGCTATGGTTATTATTTTCCTCCCTGACCCACTCTTCTTAGCTGTTGATGAGAAAATCTGGTTTTGCCTTCAATATTAGAATTTTCTAGTTTAGCACTCTTTATCCAATAAAGAGATATTTTGACTTCAGCTATTTTTGAATAGGAATTAGAATACAGCAATTCAGGTTGAGTTTGTTGGGATGGTTGTGAGACAAGAAAGGAATGGCAAGGAAAGATTATTTTTTGTTGTTTTTTTTTTTTCTTTTGGTATGATATAAGGAGTCTGTGGATGAGTGCAAGCACAGTTGGTAGGATCCATTTGGTCCAATGTCCTCCAGTAATATCCTCAGCATGACAATGTCTGAAAAACTATGTGTCTACAGAGAGTATGAGAACTGGGAAAGCATGGCATGGACTATACAGAGGTTTTTTTTTAATTTGGCTCTGTAAACATCCTTACACAGACTGAAACAGGCTGATTTGATCTCCGTGGTAATGTTCATTTAATAACCTTTAATTGATCCTCAATGATTATCAGCAGGCCATAGATCAGCCAGAGCCCCAGCACGATCCTGGCAAGACAGTTTGTGTTCTCATGAGCCAAGAAGTCATCCACACTACAATGGATGCACATTGCTCCTGCAAAATCTGGTCTCAACCAATAGCTGTGTCACCACCTCCAGGACAGCCATTTCCAGCTGTATATTCAGAAGGTGCAACTGGGTTCCTTCTGTGGATCTAGAGGGACCCATAATTTAACTCTTGACCTATCAGGACCGTGTGCCATAGTCCACAAAGACTTAGGGTGTCTCTTCGGATGGAAAATTCAATGTCACGGATGTGAGGTAGACAAATAGTGTGTTTGGACACAATCCTGAGCAATGTGCTCTGTGGTACCCTGCTTGATCAGGGATGTTGGACCAGATGACTTTTGGGTGGTTATTTCCAGTCCTTCCCATTTTGTGGTTTGTGACAGAGGCTTATGGCATAGCTATGCAGTTAAGATTTAATCTTGGATACGCTAAACATCATATATGCAGATTTTCTGTTCTAGCAAGACCTTATTTTGAACAACACAGGCACAAGAAATCTGTGCTGAAAGATGTCAGAGATGGCATTTGCCTTGTTACAGGGAATTTAAGGTACAGTTACATCTTTTCATTATAGTTTCTCTCTTGGCTCTCAAAAATGAACCACTGGGACATCATTATTACTAAAATATGAAAAGCAAGAAAGACTTATGAAATGTGGTTTAAAAAGTTAGGAGAATGAAAGTTAGGACAATGAAAAATAACTAAGGAAAAGTATTCTAGAAAAATCTGCTACAAATATTATAACTTGGATTCATAAATAAATCATACAAGGGAGAACTACTCTGAATATCTTTCCTCAGTGGGTATGTGACCCAAAGTGCTCAGCTTTTGTTCACATACCTATTGCAGTTAAATTCATTTATATGTAGTGTATAGATAGAAAAGAATCAGAAAATCTGATAGAGGGTGTTTTAAGAAAAACGTTATAGGCCAGGAGGGCTTTAAGCAAAACAT
The DNA here is from genome assembly GCA_027886175.1 of Phylloscopus collybita. Classification (NCBI taxonomy): domain Eukaryota; kingdom Metazoa; phylum Chordata; class Aves; order Passeriformes; family Phylloscopidae; genus Phylloscopus; species Phylloscopus collybita. The sequence goes on along the minus strand of JAJNNQ010000086.1, from coordinate 3,108,514 downwards.
TAAAGCCAGCAGATCTTGTAGTGGTGTGTCATATGATTAATACTTACAGTGGGATGAGGAAAGGAAAGAAATAAATATATAAATGCTCTTTAGTTGGAGAATAATTAAGTCTGAATTTGCTGGTTAGAAGCTGTCACAGAATCACACTTGTGGTCTCTCAGGTGGTTGGTATCACTATGGCAGCTGGTTCAGTGCCACTGCTTCCAAGGGCTAGGTGTGAGGCAGACAGGGACTCACAGTCATGGTGCTGCTGCTGAGAGGGAGTTGCCAGAACCCACAGCCACATTCTCTGTGGCAGAGTCACAAGCAAACCTCTTGAGTCACTGATGTACAAATCCTATTCTCATTTGGGCTAGGACTGGAAGGCGGGGAATACCTGCTTTTAGGGGAAGTTGGAGTTACACAATGGAGAGAAGTAGGAAAAATTAGAAGTGAAAAACATGGGGTGAGCCCTTTTTTGATGTTTAGATGTTAGGTAAAACACAAAGACTTCAAATCTTTGTAAGCTTTCAGAGAGCAACATGACAAGCTGTGAATGGACATTGGCTGGATGCTGGTAGGTGTTTAACAATCAGGAAAAATACAAAGTTTGGCAGCCTGTCTTGTTGTGCTCCACGATAAGCCTCTTCAGTATTTCCAGAAGGAGCTTTCATCCTTCATGCTTCTTTAGTTGACAGTTTGTGCTCCAAATCCCTCCATGTCACCATACAATTAAAAGTAAAAAAATGCATTTTTCTGCTGGGCTGCTAGTAATAACTAAAACTAATCTCCCATCATCCTGGTTATTTTAGTGCATTGAGGAATTATTTCTTGTTTCTTCTATGTGCTGAGGAGGTTCACTTCATGTCGTTTCTGTTGTCATAGTATTTCAGGATCAACATTTTCTAGAGTAGTTGCTATAAATGAAAACTTTTGTATTTGTGAATGTCCAGCTTCAATTTTCATGTGAGGATTTACAAGTATTGAGCTGATTCTTTGAACATATGCATCACCATTATGTGGTTTTATTCAATTTAGGCTACTGAAGAAGTTTTGCCTATATATAAAATGCTTTAGGAAGATCTAAAGAGAATCTATGGTTTTCAGTAATAGATTTCAGAGGCCTCATATTTAGGGAGTAAAAATTGCTTAGAAAGTAGGGATTGAACTGGTATTTCAAGAGTTGTAATTAGAGTAGAATATACAGGGCCTTCAACTCTGAATACTCAGACTTCAATGATGAAAAGAGCTGTTCTTGAGTACCCACAAACATATGAAGGCCTTGATATTTGTGTGCAAATCCAAATGGCATATTCTTGAATGTGTGATTCAGCTAGGCTTAGGAGAGTGTGTTTCTGTTGAGCATCTCTGAGAGTCTGGCTTGAAAAATTTATGAACATTCAAGTTCTGATGTTGTGACTCTATAGAATGAAGACAGTGCCACTCTCCATGTAATTTCATGTGGTTTATGTGTGAGATTTTGTCTACTTTGTCTTCAGCATAGTAATCATTAGGCAGCCACTTTCTCAAGTGTGTCAACCAAAGTGCTTTACAACTACCAAATACACATTTTCCATACAGGGTATGCTTTAAAGTAGGAACTCAAGATGCATCATTCCTGAAGCATTTCCCAATGTAGTGGTATATCATTCCCCAAGCAAGCTCCAATATCATAAAAATTTGCCCCACCGTCACAGGCAAAGCAATCTCCTTTCTCTGCAATGCTTCAGAGATGCAATTCCAGGAGAAAATGGATGGCAATAAATATATTAGATGGTTGGATTTTCCCTGGACTCAAGAACTATTGTTCTGATCATGTTGCTGCAGTTAAAGAAAAAAAATCGTCTTTTTTTTTTTCTTTCTTTTTTTTCTTTTTTTTTTTTTTTTTTTCCCTATGGAATCAGGTACAGAAATTTCTTTAGCTTGCAGAAGACCAGGAGAAAGAGATGTCTTCTCAGAAAGAATATTTTCTCAAAAGGCATGTGAACAGTGGGAGGTGCATGTAGAAAATGCAGTTTATTTAAGGTATTTTAAACAACCTGCATTCAATCTAATTGCTGATCACAAAATTACAGGATGAACCATTTGATATTTATTTGACATGTTTTCTGAAACACTTTAACACATGCAAGAGACCTTCCCATTTCTCTCCTCCTGAATTAAAATACTGTGAGATGACTATTTAGTTTGGGGATTCACCATCAAATTTCCCTCCAGAGTGAACCACCTAACTCATGTATTTATAATTTACACCTATGGCTCACTTCTCTTTTACAAAAACAGTAAAGATGTAAGAGGAAAACCCCTCCTTTTCCATAGTAGCTCAGTGCTTAATGGTTAGTAAGCACTGATGAGTATTACTCATACTAGCTGGATACATTCACCTAAAAAACCCCAGGTTCCACTGAAAATGGTCACTTTTTTGTGGAAATTGTAGGATTTGGAGATTCTGAAAATACAACCATGCAAATAGTTGTCAGGTTTCACATTTCTGTTATTTACTAGACATAACTGGCTTGCCTTTTTTTTAATCTTAATCTTTCACACACGCACACACGCATATGTTTTTCTCTTCCTGCCTCTCCAGAGCACCAACTTTTGGTTTCACAGGTTCACTCACAGTACGTAACAGAAAAATCTGGCAACTTCTTATTTTATAAACATTTCCTCTGTTCAACAGGAAAGAGTCATCTGTATTTGATTCACAATTCATTCTTTAATCTCTCTACAAATGAATAAATGTTTGCCCTAAACCCAAGGTTTCAGGAATGTATTTTGTATTTTTCTTTGCAGAGCTTTCCAGTAAATTGCAATTTTGTCTTCCTTCCTTTTCAGTAGTAAAGCAGTGGCAAGGGAGACTAACAGATAATTTCAATTTATCTGGTCCTGTGATGGAGTGATTGTTAAATATTCACTTTGATCCCAGGCCTGTGTGGGATTTCTAACTGTTCTCACTTTGAAAGGTTAGTAAGGTCAAAGTTTGCTTGTTTTCCAAGATGAATTATGTATTAATACTCAGAGTAAAAGAAGTTATCAGGCCCAAAAAGTCTTCCTTGATTAATATGGCACAGCATGTGGTATCTCATGTATTAACAAGTAGGTGTAAAGTGATTTAAATAACATGAAATCTGATGCAAGATGAAAGCATCTACTGAGGTGGAATGCGCAAAAATCAGATTGCAGTTTTTACAGGATGTTGAAATATTTCACAGCATTTTTTTCAGGCAAGCTCTATACCAAATGCCTTTCTTGCTGTTTTGTGAGCTGATTTATTTGAACAAAATTTGAGATAACACATTGAAATCATTTGAAGGGCAAAAAAGGGATTTGGAAAGAATGGGAGAGAAAAAGAAACTCAGAAATGTATGCTATTAAAGTGATAGGGGTTAAATGGTTTTATATGAGGTCAGCTGGTCATAAAAATCTAGCAATTCCTGGCCTTTTCCATACTGTGGATCAGTCTGTGGAAGCTGGATGCACAAAGGGAAACATGGTAGCTGAAAGAAAATTTTTCATCATTGAAGAATATTGGATAAGAGGATAACTAATTCTAGTCACATCAAGGGACAAGTCTGGCACTTCCACCAAGTCTGAGAGTTGTCTGCCAAGATGCTGCTGCTAAAAAAATGCATAAGAAATATTGTTATCCAAAATTGGTATCTAAGATTCAAGTCTGTATTCCAGAGAACAAAAAAGCCTACACTGTAAAGAAGTATCATCACTACTGAGAACTTACAGATCTACTTTTTATGATACCATCTGCTACTATAAATGGGAGAAAAACACCTCCTCCTATGAAATTCTGAGGCTTGTTAAATTCAGTAATAAAGACTTTCATGTAATACTCTCAGGGGAGATACAATGTCTGACTACTCTCATTGTGGAAAATGTCCCTCCTACATCTAATTGAAATTTCCCTAAGAGTTACTTGCACTTTATTATCTCTTCTTTCCCATGTGACTCCTCATAAAAACTGAGTTTCCTTTGTCTTTGCATTCATCTTTTAAATACTGAAACATGGCCTTCCCTAAGCCCTTTTTACTCAGAAGTAAGGAAATTTAGTTCTCTCAGCCTCTGGAGCTATCTCTTCTCAGCCTAGCCCTTTGATCATCTCTGGCCCTTCTTTGGACCTTTTCCAACCTGCCCACATATTCTTGTATAGTGGGGATAAGAACTGAGCACAGTATTCCACCTGTGGCTTGACCAGAGCTGAGTAGATTAGAAAGATGACTTTTTCTTTCTCTCAGCTAGTCATGCTCTTGCTGATGCACTGCATTGATTTCCTTTCCTGCATCATCATCGAGTTCACTCATATGAACTTCTTGCCCACCAGGTCCTTTCCACAGCCAGGTAGATCCCAGCCTGTTCTGCACTCCTGGGTTACCTTTTTCCAGGTGCAATACCTCACACTTGTCTGCTTAGCCCACTCTTTCAGCCTATCCAGGTCTTTGCAGGGTGGCTTTCCCTGCCAAAGTGCCCACTTCACCACTCAGTTTGGTATCATTGGCAAAATTTAAAAGGTTACACTTGATCCCAACTTCCAGTCCACTTAGAAAGATCCTAAGCAAGAAGAGATGAAGATTTTAAAAATTATGATATATATGATACAATATATAAAATATACAAAAAGGGATTTTGCTATCACAGTTCTTACGTCTTGGTGGTGGTGAAAGAATGAAATATTGCTGCTGTGAAATAATGAAATATTGCAAAACGTGATTAGAGTGAAGCCTATTCAGGAAAAACCAAAAACTTAACATATATTTTGAGCACCCTTCAGTTTTGACCCAAACTTGCTGATTTCAGTGTGAATATTTATTCTGGGGTTAGCTTCATATAACTAAAACACAAGTTCTCAGGTTCTGCTCAGTCTTGAACGTTTGGCTGGAAACAAATGAGGTAAGAAAAGTACTTTACACTTTAGACAGAGCTAAAAGCATAGAATGAGAGCCAGGGCTCCTGCAAGCCATAGGTCAGGGGTCCCATAAATAAACACAGGGCAGTTCTGTGTGAGACGATGCATCACTGTGTGGGAGATTCCTGTGCTGTCACTGAGTCAGGACAGACACTGCAGTTCTAGCAGGGTCCCAGAATTGTCCTTTCAGACAGTGTAAGCTGTCACACTTAGATCTCCTTGCAGCCCAGGTAGCTACTTACACCAGGCAGTGAGAAGAAGGTTTAGTGGATACTAATGTACAGACCACGGATCAGAGTCTGGAGAGGCATTTAAATAACCATGGTCTCTTTGTGACTGCAGCTCATCAGTCTTTTTTTCTGCATAACCTTTAATCCCAGCTAAAAAATGAGAAAATCCCAACCAATTACAACAAACCAAACCAAACAAACGCACCAAAGAAAGCCAAACAAAATCACCACAAACCCCCAAACCAAAATTCCAAGCACTAGGTGCTCATGCTTTCTGATTATCCTTTTTTTTTTGATAACATCTAACTATATATTCTCAGTCTACAAGTCTGTTGTTTGTAGCATATATTATCTCTTTTATCAGCATTTGCAATGAAAAGTCTGTGTTTCTGTGCAGCAGGTAGAAAATACTCTTGGCTTCTGCATGCATTTCAAGTTGTAGATTAAGCAGTTATTTTCTGGAGAGCATTCATAAATATGTTATTACTATATTTTAAAGTTGGGATAATTGATCTTATCAAATATTTATAGAATAAATTTATACCCTCGATTTAGGTATCTTTGATGAATTTGGCTGCCTAACTCTTTGATGCCCTTCTTGTCTGTTGTTTTGTAAACCAGTCATTAGCCAGTGAATCATTGAGGTATTAACAAAGTCAGTGTCAAGGTAAGTGTGATGCAGGGGGAAAGCTATTTCATAACACTTCAGCAATGTACAATGCAGTCAGGTGAAAAGAAAAAAAAGAAAAAGAAAAAGAAGAAGAAAAGAGAAGAGAGAAGAGAGAAGAGAGAAGAGAGAAGGGAGAGGAGAGGAGAGGAGAGGAGAGGAGAGGAGAGGAGAGGAGAGGAGAGGAGAGGAGAGGAGAGGAGAGGAGAGGAGAGGAGAGGAGAGGAGAGGAGAGGAGAGGAGAGGAGAGGAGAGGAGAGGAGAGGAGAGGAGAGGAGAGGAGAGGAGAGGAGAGGAGAGGAGAGGAGAGGAGAGAAAAGAAAAGAAAAGAAAAGAAAAGAAAAGAAAAGAAAAGAAAAGAAAAGAAAAGAAAAGAAAAGAAAAGAAAAGAAAAGAAAAGAAAAGAAAAGAAAAGAAGAAAAGAAAAGAAAATCTTTAGGACACTGTATAATGCATTGAAATCAAAATGTCCCCATTTACTGTGCAAAAGAATTGGAAAAGCAAAATACTACTTGAATGTCTGAATCTCTGTCTCTATATAAACTGGCATGAAACTACAGCACCCAGTCATTCTGCACCAAACCCAAATCTTTCCAGCTTAGAGGTAAGAATGTTGCAGGGGACCATATCAAAGGCCATAGTGATGTTTAGTGAGATCCATAGGTCTTCCCTTGTCCTGATGCAGTCACTTAATTGTAGCTAGATGGGTCAAGCAACATGTCTCAGAAGGTGGCCTACAGCAGCCAAGGCAGGAAATGAGGAATTAAACAGCCAAACAAACCCCCTGGGAGGGAAAGCTGCAGTCACATCTACTTCCAGATAATCTCAGAAGTTTATCACTTCAAGTACAGAATTCCCTTCTGAAGTCAGATATCTATGCCTGGACCTTCTCCATTAAAAATTCTGGCAACAACAAGTACCCTTTTGTAAGCATTTCTGAACAGCTGTACCATTTCCCTTTTGCCATTTCTTCTTTCACTCAGGAAAATTAGAGCCCACAGGTTCCTCTTTGCCCCCACTTCCACTCTGCCTTTGCTTTCTGAGTCTGAATGTGACAGAAGCTCCTATTGGGCATGATGGATATGAAAACAATGGCATGCATTGAAGTCTGGACTCATGCCAAGTTCCCATTTTGTTTGGGGCACTGAAAATCCTAGGAGAATGAAAAGTCCTGGATACTTTTTCAGTCATTTTCTGAATAAGGAAAGAGATACTTGGGTCTTACTACCTAATACAACAAGGGTTTAGTTATTGAGCATTAAATAGGCAAGAAAACAAACAACTGTCCTTTTCAGAATGAAGAAGAAAAAAATGTTTCTAGGTCCTCTTTCATTATCAAGCAACTTCCCTCCAGGTGTTAGGAATTGACACAGGAAAGAGCTGAAACATCATATCTGAATCCCTCCCTGTGTCGTGTTCCTTCAGATGACTGTTCAGGGCTTCCTCCTCACATTTTGCAGTCTCCCAGCAGAGCTAATTGAACAAACCAGGTGAGAGGGCTGAATCTGAGCACTGTGGAGTGACCCCCACACCTGTGTCAGAGCTCTTGTAATGCATTATCTAGGGACAGTCACATGCAGTGCCTGGCATTTTTGAATAGTGTTTTAAACCATTTGATGTACATTTGCAGCCGTGCAAATTCTGTTCTGATGTTCACGCATCTGACTGTCTGGCTTATGCATTTCCTTTTCATTTCCAAAGCCTCTTCTATTTCAGAGCAACAGGTACTCTCTAAGAATAAGTATTGTTGTGAAAAGCCATTCTGGAACAGCAAGAATCAAATAATTTTTAAAGTGCTGCCAAAAAAAAAAAACCCCAAAAATCCACCCAACCCCCCCCCCCCAACAAACAAACAAACAAACAACAAAAAAACCCCACAAGACCCAAACAGACAAAAAAGAATTAAAAAACCAAACCAGACAAACCCCAACAACAACAACAAGCTACAAAAACACCCCCCCACAAACAAACAAAAACATCCCCCAAAACGAAACAACTTCTATATGCCCAGACAGAGGAAAATTGATACTCTTTATGAGTTCTGTATAAAAACAAAAATTGCCATAACTAAAAAGTATGTACATCAATTACACTTAATTTTTACATTGTTCACATTTCTGTTAGGTCAGACATTTAACAGAGCTTTTACAACCCTGTTGCACTGTATTATCTGAAGCTGTCCAAGTTTTAGTTTCCAGCCCTCCTGATGCAGGAAGGAGGTTTCCTGGATAATGTATTCTGCTTCAGAGAAGAGTCAGCATTTAATATAGACAGTGTAGGTATTTTATTATTATTATTTTTTCCTCAAGGACATGACCTGCTTTAAGGTTGTGCTCCCCTTAGCAAATAGGAGGACTTTTGTACAGGAGAAAAAAATTAATGCTGAGACACCACTGCCATCCTTTCAGGGTTTTACCCCAGGTTCCACTGTGGTTCCAATGACTGAATGACCACCAGTAGCTGGAGCTGGAGCCCAACAGGTGCATTTCCAGAATATGTGTGTCTTGTGGGCACAAGTTTCCATCTTGCCATTCACAGTGTGAACTAAATCATGATAAAAGGGGACACTTAAGAGTTTTGTTTCAGAAGTTCACTCCTGCTCTTGCTAAGAGCAAGATTGCACAGAAAAGTGGAAGTTTCTAAAGAAAGCCATTAATGGTTCGTTGTCATCCTGTTACAGGCATTTGATTTGCTCAAATACAACTCCAATGTCTAAGCCCTCTCATTTTTCTTTATTTACATGATATATACTCCCTCACCTAGTACAAGTTAAAGCTCACTAAAATTATAACAAACAAAAATGTCTTTGCACCTTAAAGAAAGACCATTTTGGTCCTGTCATAAAATCATCAAAGAAATACTACTCTTTTCTAAGCTTTAGTTTCAAAACCTATATATATGTAACATAATTCCAATAGGTCAAAATAGTTTGTACAGAAAATACTTTTTGGTGAGTATTTCATACCAGTAAATGAATATCTTTCGTTGTTGTTGTTGTTTTTCTTAAAGGAGGTTGTAAGTCAAATTGTATGCACTGAGTATATGAAATGCTGCAAAAAAACAGCTGGCAGTATTTCTTTGCACTCACTTCTGTCATAAGGATCAAATCCCTCTCTCTCTCTCAGCCAGTTTCTGGCTGCAACTGCTGTGGTATTGTCTACATAAATGACAGAATTAATATTCTTCTGTAGAACAAGGCTAAAAACACAACTAGGTTAGACAGCAACAGGCCTTACCCTGACAATTTTTTTGTTACTAAAACAACCCAAGCTCTGGCCCTTTCCCATTATTCAAGGAGGGTGTCTCCCAGAACCACCTTACAGCTGTGGTGTGTTTGATCAGGGGTTCAGGAATGGCTGGATCTGGCTGGGGCTGTGGGAAGGAAAGGCAGGTGGTGCAGTACCAGCAATGCACAGAGCTCCACTGCTGCAGCTCAGTTCTTTGCTAGTGTTGTCTCTGCAGGTGTTAATTGTAGAGCTGATAGGAGAAAAAAAAGGGAACTGCTGTGATTTATAGCTGTTTCTCTATTACAGGATATACAGGATATAGATCCTGTTTTTACTTTGGGGACAGGAATTTTTTAAATATTTTTTTTTTTTTTTTTTTTTTTTTTTTTTTTTTTTACCAAGTTTCACTGACAACATGTGTTAAATTAAAAGTTTCAAACATTCCCCTAACACAGACCTGTGAATATTACTTAAAGTTCATTAGACTTTGCTGTAATTTAGAATTTCCCTTTAATTAGTTTTGAGACTGTATATTCTTTATCATTATCCCAAGCAAGATAAAATGAGAAAATTTAACACACTTCATTTGTGCCATAAACTGAATAATTTGTGAAAGGTTCTGAATGAATAAGGTAGGTCTCTTACTGACTTACCATTTTCAATTTGATTACTCTTCACATAGTGTTATGTCTAATTTAGGGTCCCATTGTGAATATATCTTTGAAAATTGCTAGAAAGACCCTCACATATTGAAAAGGCAGAATAATATTCTTAAAATTTATTCCAGATGCATACAAGTGAATTGGTTTTAATTGTTTGGTTTGGGTTTAAGTTTGTCTTTCTCTTTGGTTATATTTGTACAGGGTTTTTTGGGTGTACATTAATTTTAATGTATTATTGTAATTATAATTAAATAATAATGTCTTCTTTTGGATATGTACAGGTACTAGGTCCTAACCTGTTAGCATCATTGCTTTTGATCTGGGACTGCAAAAATTACTGAAATTAATTACATTTTAATGAAGCCAACATTGTAAGGTGGCTTGTTGTAATATCCTCTATGTCAATGTTTCTTCACAACCCTTATCAAAGGTTACAAATAAAAGACAGATATTGTTTAAATATTAATTTTCTGAGGTATTTTTTATATCTAATGAAAAAATTATTCTTTTATTTCCTTACTGCATAAAAAAAATCTGGAAAACCTTATTTCAGGTTTAAAATTGCTTTTACAGTTTTGATTCAAATACCAAAATTGAAGCTATTTATTTGAAGCAAATGTAAAACCAAACTAAACCAAACCAAATCAACAAAAAACCTCAACCAACCAACCAACAACAAGAAACCCCAAACAAAAAAAAAAAAAAAGAAACAGTAGTATGCAGCTTTAGAATTATACAATTTGAACAGACACCTGATTAAGTGAAAGTATTTAAAATGTTGACCCATAATTAGAAACATATGCATTTTGTATTTCAGTTTGTGTAGAGTTCTGTATTTCAGTACTTATTCCATTCTTTCATTTCTCACTAGGAGGTAAATAAATTGATTTCAACCTGAACTAAAACTTACGGATCATGAAAACTGAAGTCGTGGTTGATAATTCTCCTGTCCTTTATCAAGACCTTTAAGCATTGCTTTAAATGGCTTGGTAAAGCTGAGCAGTCACAATTGATCTCAGTGGGTTCTAAGATTTCTTCTCCATGCTTTTGCAATGTAAAGTAGACACTCTTGCAACAAAATCTGACCTCCAGGTTTCTTGGTATTTCCAGCGAATGTTCTCCTTCCCATTCACAGCAAATGTGTCCTTTCTGACATCTCAGCCTTAAGAACAGAAGATCAAAGCTGTTTCTGCTCAGGTATGTCATCTCAGACACTACCAAAGTGGTAGAGAAGGAAGGTAGTGAGAGGCAAGTAGAGGAAATATTTTCTTTGCCTCCAAAATTCTACTAAGGCTGTTGTGTTCCAGTGGTTATCCCATATCTGTGTACTTTTGGTTTCCTAATTTGCTAAGCCTGTACATTTTTCAGGCACAACATCCTGCGGCATAATGTCAGGCAATCAACTTTAATTTTATGCTAAGTGGAAAATTACTTCCTCTGAAGTCTGACATCTTAATCTAGGGATGTTCTGGTAAGTGGTGAACAAGTGTTCCCTGTGAATTTCCATCACATTTGTGACTGTAGACATTGATCGAAGGGTACATTTCTGGAAAAAACTCTCCATAATAACTACTTTATTCTGAGTGTAATGATTTATGATGTTTCATCTTCTCTTTGTTTAAATTTTGTTCGGAATCTACATTTTTTGAAAATTTTGTTTAAAAGGAGTCAAAGGAGGTCTGAGAATTGACAGTTCTGTAAGTCTCCAAGGATACCTGTCTTCTGACTGTAGGGCTCAGGGCTTGGAATGTTTAAGTTCCCACTTCCAAGAAATGTCTGTCTTTGATTTTGCCACACTACTTTATCTACCTGATGATGAAGGCACAGCTTGAGCTCCTTCACAAAACCTGGGGAAATGATTAAATTCTAAAACTAATTAGCCCAAGTTCTGACAGTAGCAGCTATTGAAACCTGAGCAAAAAAAGCCTTACACCTGGGTATTAGGCATGCAAAGTGGGTAACAGGCTGTCCAAATCTGCTTTCTCTTCCTATGAGGTAAACCAGTGACATGGCAGAGAGGCACAAGGAGAAAAAATATTCAGCCTTGATGTGCTCCAATGCCATGCAGTTTGAGTAAGGAGCATCTGATCTTGCTGTAGAAATTACAGTAGGAAAGACAATCAGCAAAACTGCAGTGAGACTGTACATCAGGAAAAGTGTCAGAGCGAGACAGATTGAACCACCTCAAAAGATCTCATCTCTGATTCTCTTCAGATGTGTTGATACAAGAATTGGGTGTGTTTCCTCTACAAAGCTGTAAAATCTGACTTTGTAAACTTATCAAGAGATGATGATGCTTTCATCTACAAAAAAAATTACAAAAAATACAATGAAATTCCTATTTAGTTTTTAAACTATTGTAAAGAGACTTGAAGAACTGCAAAAATATCCTAAAAACGCCATTATTTAAACATAACCCTATGTTTCACTTTCTCAAATAAACAGCTTCAACATTTCCAGCTTTCTATTCATAAAAAAGCCTTTGTGGGGACCTAAAAGATCTTTGACATGCTTGATATTTTTAAAATGTGAAAATTTTGATCCCCCTAAGATAAAAAAAGCCTACATATTAAAACTTTTCAGGCACAAAGTTTGACAAGAATTGCACTTACAAATTTCCTAGTGTTTGGCAGTTTACAAAGGCTTTCTTGAAACGGGTACACACTTCAGTGCAGCATTAGTTTAAAGTAGTATTTCAGCTACTGAAATTATTTTTCAAAATTATTGTGTTCTTCTAGGGGAATTTATGTTTGACTTTAATAAGTTCTGGTTGTATCAAATATTGTAGTATTTCTTAGTAGATGAGAAACCCAGTGCTTGTGTTTCTCTCATGTTTCAATAAATTGTCTCTCATTCCTTCAGCTTGTGAGAATTTTGCTGAAATTGCAATGAGTATAGCAGTTTTGACCAGCAGCCCTTTAACTAATGCATTTCTAACCAAAAGGAATTAATCTAAAGCAAATAGAATAGATTTTTTTTCTTTATGATTCATATTTAAGAAAGAAAACAGTTTTTGTCTGGTAGTGTCATATATGAGATGTTTATTAAGGGTAAATGGAGATATTTCATACTAATAATTTTTTTTTAGAAAACCATCACAGTCAAATGCTCCAAGAATTCAGCAATCTAGGATTTTAATTAATACTAATCTAAGCTTGTTTTTATTTTCATAAAAGGAATGTTGAATGTTTTGCAATGTATCTGTTCAATGAAATGTTCAAGGACATTTAACTACAATAAAGTTCTTGATTAACTTGAAAGGATTTTTTTTTTCTCTTAGTATTAAAATTTTGCTCTTAGTAGCTTTTTCTGAATAATTGGTCCTTCATAGTGCAGAAAAAAAAATCTGGTTTTGGAGCAGAATAAATGTCTTATTCTGGCACTGCTGTGTGCTTCCAATTTGCAAACTGAAAATGGTTTGGATAAAGAACAGCCAAACCAGACAGCCCCATAAATATTTGGAAAATTGTACAGCTATCCTTATCAGTCTTTCTATCTTTACTAGTATTATTTAATTAATATAATGGTATCACTTCGTGTACTTTGAGACTCTAAGCTTTATAGTTTGTAATCTAGTCCAGAATATACTCAATATATTTTCCATATTTCCTCATATAACTTTTTTCTAATGCTGATATGTTAATGTACTTTATATTCTCCACATCCCCGTAGCTTTAAGCAACATAAAAAGTAGAGTGTGTTCATTTTGTACTGAAACATTTGTTATATGTATGGAAGAGTTTAAAAACCACGTTTTCAGAAATGGAGAAATATTGTTTCAACTTGAACACATCTTCTGTGAAGCATTCAAAACAAAACTGCTAATATTACTGATGTTCACAGATATCATAAAATCTGTATTCCAAAGTATTATCATGGCAAGCATAGCAAGCACTGCTGTGTTTTCATATTTTTATATATTTTTTGGGGGGGGGGGGGGTTGTTCTTTTTTTGTTTGTTTGTTTGGGTTTTTTTTGGGTTTTTTGGGTTTTTTTTTTTTTGTTTTGTTTTGTTTTGGTTTGGTTTGGTTTTTTATGTAAGTGGTGTGTGTTGGTTTGAAAGCAAAACCAGTGAGACTCCCAGTCAGAGATACAATTTAATAGGAGAAGAGAGGAAAAAAGGTGAAATAAATGGAATGATACAACCTAACACCCTGTTGGTCAGGGTGTTTGAAGCAGTCCAGAAATCCTCCTGGGGTGGCAGATGTGGTTCCACTGGAACAGAGATGATCCTGAGAGAGAAGGGTCCAGGGATGATGAGAAGGGTCCAGTCTTCCTCCAGGAATCCAGGTGAGATGTTCTTGTCAAAGCAGTGATTCCTGTAGAAACGTCTGGTAGCTCTTGTCTCCTCTGGGAGTCCAGTGGATAAAAGCTGCTTGTGATGTCTCAAACCCTGGATTATATCCAGGTGGGAATGCTTGGCTCCTCCCCCTGGGTGGAGCATCTCCCAATGGGATGATCTCATTCCATGAGTCATGCAGTGGGTCCTTGATGGCCCATTAACCAGAGATAACTCCCTGAGGAAGTTATCTATGAGTCATGTGGCAAGGCATTGTTGGGCTCATTAACAGAAGATAAGGAAAACCCTGCCCCACCTTGGCTCCAACGGCTCATGGGGATAGAATACAGACCTTGGGCACAATTTTACATTGTAACCTAGGACATGGTGCTTTGTAAGATATCTGTAATATAACCAATAACACTTTAACTAAAATGAAATGGCCAGCTTAGTGTTTTGAGCTCCTTGGCAGACCAGCACAAACCGTAAAACTAAACAAAGCACAAAAAAACCAAAAAAACAAACTAAACACAAAACCAATGGAGAGTGACTGGCAAAGAACATGGGGATGTGTCTCACTGACACCCTGCAGGTATGGAACCAGCTGAGGGTTTGGACAGGTTTTTGGGCTGCCTTTGATTATATCAAATGGCTAGGGGATGACGGCAACATGTTGTTTTAGAAACCTCCTTTTTTTTCTGTTCAAACTTGCTCTCTGCAGTAGAAAATAAAATTTTCCTCTAATTCTCTAAGAAAACTGTATTTTTTTCTATCATCCTATTACTTAATTATATTTCTATTAAATAATAAAAATTTATAGAGATTAAACTGCACATGAGCAAACACGGTATGTCCTTTATTAACCTGCTCCATCCATTAAAAATAGGGGGGGGGATGATTTTTATGATTTATGTTCAGAAATATAGTCAAGAAAAAATTGTGTCAATTTTTGTAAACTAAGATGACAATTCTATTAAAAATAATTAAAATTTTAATACAGAAATAATTGTAAATCCCATCTAATTATGCTAATCTTTTAAATTCCCTGTGCTGGCTTTCTCTTTCCTTTTTGTTCAACCCCATGTTTATTATTTCCACCTAGAAGCAGCCTATCATCCAAATAAATGGGATACTCAGCCTCTGTTCAAATTTATATTTATCAAAGCAGTTATTGTCTTGAATTAGGCAGTTACTAAAGAAAACGTGTTTATGCAAAAAAAAAAAAAAATCTGACCAGCTCTACTCCTCTTCTATGACTGACAATTTTTCTTCTGTGTTTGGGAGCTTGACATACTGTCAGTGATGGATAGGTTTTTCTTTTATCTAGCAAAACCAAAATAAAACAGACCTCTTTCCCCAAAACTCCTAGAGAAAATATAAGAAGATGCCTTCCTTTTTTTCAGCCACTTTTATAGTGGATGTGCTGTAATTTAATGTAGTGTAATTTTATTTCCTCTTTAAACTACAATTTAGGAGACATTAACTTAATACAAGTAAACTGGATTTTGGAGTGGACTTCTGTCATATAAAACTAGAAAACTCTGACATAGGCTTTGGCTGAGAATTTAAATTGGGCTAGAAAATTTAATAAAAATTTTATTTTATTATTTTATTTTATATTAAAATTAGGAGTGTTGGAAGGTGTGAAGGCATTCTGTTTGGTTTTGGAGTTGAGGTGAAGAGCTAAGTACAGAGGATGAATTTAGAAAAGTAGTATTTAAGCATTTAAATAATGATTTCATAAGTAAATATTGGGTTATAAAACAAAAAAAAAATCTGGTGAAATCACATCTTTTAAAGTTATGGCTTATTTATATTTCTTTGCAGAATATCTCCCACTTAGATACTGTTGACAATAAAAATCACTTACACTGTATTAAAAAAGATAAAAGTTATATATGGTAGGTATGTATTCAGATCAAGTGAAGTGAAAATCATTGGCTGGTAAATGTGCATGACTAATTAGACTTATGCAACTATAAACTTAGTGGTAGTTATAGAGAAAATTAGTTATAGAAAAAAGGAAAACATTTTAAGACTACCTTAGAGAAAAAAAGAAAAAAAAAAGGAAAAAAAAAAAAAACCAACCAAACAAAAAAACCCCAACAAACCCTTCTTTCTGTTCATTAAAATTCATTACCTGGCAATAGAAATAGCCTATATCCTGGAAGCTCCACCTAGAGCTTTTGGTTTGGTTCAGAGATTATTTTGGTAACACATTAGTAAAGTATGGTGGGCACACACCATGAACACATTACAGCTGGATTAGTCTCTATTAGTAGAAGCAGAAGCAACTTACTGAATTGCTGTAAGACAAAACAGGAGGAGAAGAGGTGTTTTGAGACCTAGGCACTGCCCATGAAGGTGTTAGCATTTGGCCACATTTACAGGCTCCAAGTCTGGGGAAAATGAGCTACAAGGAGCTCATTTAGGACCAGTGCACCACAACATCACACACAGAGAAAGTAATTCGGGCAGGAAGAGGCCTCAGGACATCTCAAGCCCTGCTCCTGGCTACAGCAGGGTCAGAGTTGGTCTGATGGCAGAGTTGGTCCTGAGGAATAACGACAAATCCTTTCTTCCTCCAAGCAGGGACCATTCTTCTCAGACTCATGCTCTGTGAGAACCCTAGCCCTTGGCAGCAAGCTTTTGACAGCTAATGTTTGGAGGAAATGTCTGAAGAGTACGAGGTGTTGCCTCCTACACTCCACCCATTATTTTACTGAAGGGGTATTGGGTCTTCCAACAGCACTTCATCTCTGCTATGAATTTAGCAGGCAGTGTTCTGGTAATAAAATTCAAAAAGCTGTTCTGTCATAGTGTTAAACTTTTCACAGGCAGTTTCAGGGGGCCAGAAATTCTGTTCTAGTAGATTCTCAGACCCAGTTTAGCACTTAGAAATTGGGTTCTGAAAACTGATTCCAATAGTGGGCTTGCTATCTATTTTAGGAGGTAAAATACATTTAGGTGGAAGAATGGAGGCTGTTCACAGCAAGAGTGCCAAAAACCAGCCCCGTTTTCGTTCATTAGCCATACTTATAAAGGAAATTGCAAAGGAAGGGAGGGAAAGGAAGCTTACAAAAGAAACCATGTCAGGAGAGTGACAGGATCTCCGTCACTTACTGCTTCACCAAAAGAAAAAAAAAAGGGAAAAAAAGAAAAAAAAGGGAAAAAAAGAAAAAAAAAGAAAAAAAAAAAGCCATCCTAAATGAAAGCGTAAAACCATTGAGGGGGAAAAATAAAAATCAGGACTGGAAAGAAAAAGGGAAGAAAAAAATCTAGTCCAGCCATAATGTAAACATTAGATGCTAGGTGCAGTCTGTAGTCAGTGTGATTGCAGAGTGCATGCAGACAGGCAGTTACAGCTTCCTAGGGAGGTGGTCAATGCTCAAGGCAGTCACTGTTTAAGAGACATTTGGATAATACCTTTAATACCATGCTTTAATTTTTGGTCAGCCCTGAACTTGTCAGGCACTTGGAGCACATTGTCACTATAGGTCCCCTCCAACTGAACTATTCTATCTTTGTCTATTTTAGAGCCTCATGCAATGCTACTAATACTGAATCTCCAGTATATGCCACGTTCTTTGCCAAGTTTTATTTCAGAATTAAGTTATTCTTCTGCCACACTAGATTGCCTGCCAAGAGCACAGTCTTTTATCACATGTACAAATTTTCTTGGAATAAACATATTTCTTTTTAGATGAACAATCCCTCTGTACTTCATGGGTGTGGGCCTTTGTAAAAGTCTGATGTTTTTTTTTCAGACCACAGCATAGTGAACTGTTACAGTATTTGAAATTTGTTTCTGCTTTTTAAGAACCCTATCTACTGAAGATTTATTGCATTGGAAGAATGGATCTAAAAGAAAATAATTCTAAATCCCACTTTCACACAAAGTGGTAATTTGAAAGAATTCTGGAGCTGGAAAACTGTCGAGATTTTTGTCATGGACAAACCCTAAGATGCTGTGACTTGATAGCCTAACAGTTTCACAGCACTAAAACTGCCTTCAAATGTCTGCATACCTGCTGTGCTCACAAAAGTCAACACTGTTCTCCTAACTTCTTCAGGAAAAACTCCCAATTTCCTTGTACACACATACATAACATGCATAATGACAGCTGTGGCAGTTTGACAGAACGTACACTGCTAGTGTGGCCAAAGGAAAAAAAAAACCAATTCCACATTCAACTGAACTTTTAAATTCTGGTTTCCATAGTATTACTGTTTAATAGACTATTTTTTTCGTTTTGTTTTGTCTCTTCTTTAGGGTCTCTCTTCTCTATTTGACTACGTCTTTTTTTTCATTTTTATGTATAGGAAGATAATGCCTTTGATAACCACCTTTCTTTCTGCCACATCAGGATGAAATGGGCCAGCATTTTCATTATTAAGACAGGCAAGCAGAAAGACTTTTGTACCCATGCAGATAATGTGATCATGGTGTTTGTTCCCCTAGGAAGATAGGCTAAACCCAGGAACTTATTTACAATAATATTTCCATTGCAATACCATGTAATCAAACTGAAACCCAAAGAAAAGCAGAGATATTTGATGTTTCATTCTACTGGGAATGATTTTTTTGCATTAAAAAATTGCTTGACAGACATTATACAACTTAACAGTAATTGTTACTAAAATAAAAAAAAGTCTGGTAAAGGTGCAATTTTATACACAAGTAGGAATAGAATTCTGTCAAGCATAAAAACAATCTTTAAAGTCCATCCAGTAGTACAAAATATTTGTCATACAAAAGTGTACTTCTGTGTCTTGTATTATTTTCAAAACATGTTTTGGAATACCACATTTTTTGGTAATGTACATCCAAATACAAAATGCTCTCCATAATGATGAGAGATATCAGTTCTTCAGATTTATGTTAAATTTATCATTTTGAATATTACCCAATAGATGTTCACACTTAGAAACCCAAATCCAATTTCAAGTGTTTGATGACGTTTAAAATACGTAATATAGCTGAAAAAAAGTGTTCTTCAAGGGAGGAAAGGATGCTATCTGCGAGGCTTAACTTAATGGAGGATCTTTTCCTTATCTTTCCCCAGATATTTTTTATTTTGTCCTGTTGACTCCTCCTCATATGAAATGCTCTGACAGGAACAGAAAGTAAAGTCTGAATTTGGCAGACAATAGATATTTTTCAATTTTTATTAGTCACCAAACAAATAGGCAAAGCTTTTACTGAAAGTGGAACACAGAAGTGACATGACTCCTGAATAATAGTAGGGAAATATTGTCAAGACACTGGGCAGGAAACAAGAGAGCTCTTTGTGCCTCACTGTATATGCAGTGATGTGCCAGTTTATTTGTTTGAAGAGAAATTGAAAACAAAGAAAACTATAGCTCAGTGAAATACATAGGTTGCTTATGCAGTGTTAATGACTGTTGCATATTCTCATAGAAAGCTGCTGAGTTAGTGCCACAGTGTCCATGTGTGTGTGTTTAAGTAATATAACTAAAAATGGAAAGAGTTAAGTAATATAACTAAGAATGGTTATGTATGGATCAGATAATTATATGGAAGACTTCAAATTTCTCCATGTCCTTTTACTCACTGGATGTGATTTGTCATTAAATTGAAGATTTTCTGAATGTGAATTGTTGATAAATACTAGTCCTGCTTATGTCAAAATGCTTAAAAACTACCCTTTTCCAAGACACACTTTGTGTGTGTTGGAAATGATTTGTTACATTGTTAAAAAGAGCTACAGACAGAAAAGAATGCTGAGACACTCAGGATTTTTATTCATACGTAGTATTTATTACACCTGTCAAATTTCGAACATGTGCTTACAAACAGAGGCATTTTCTGCCTTGCTAATGTTACTAATCCTGCTGGTGAAGAGCAAAGGCTTTTAGGTTTGTTCTCCAACATATAGCAGATTATTAAACATGCTCTCCAAATCAACTGAAGTATGACATGCAGCTCTGTTAGATATGTGCAATAAATAGAAGGCATCAAAATGGATTTACAGGATCTATTACTATTTCCTGCTGAAGACAAATTTGAAATGAAGTTTTAAAGGGGACACAGAATAAGGATCTGAATACTAAAAAATGGTTGCTTATGCAGCAGGTTTTTTTCCCATAGGGGTGCAGTTTAAAGCAGACCAAGCTGAGGGCAATGAAAAGCAAATATAAAAAAGTGATGAAACTTTGAGAAAACATGAAAGGCCATTGAATGGATGCATAGATATAAAGCAGATAAAGCAGCTGCTTTACAAAATCAACTAGGAAAAAAAGATCTGGAAAACTATAAAAAATTAAAACACATTATTTTGTTCATTATGAAAAATTCAGTAAAAGGAGTACTGCCTAGTAAAAGATAATTCAGGAAAAATATGATTTATCTTTGCAAACTGGTTGCAGCAATTTACAAAAATCTGTCCATTTGTCTTAGACTATGAGCTTGCTGCTGACCTTGCCTTGAAAGGCATGTCCTCACTTTTGACATCTCAAGCATCTGCCTGTGGAAATGACAGAGTTGGTGATCAAAGCATACATGCATTGTAATACATAAAGAGTTTACAACCTGCATATCATTTATGCAGTCAGCAATGTTCATTTCAGAGAACAAAAATACCTAGGAAGGTGAGGCTGTACAGGCATCTGAACACATGAATCGAAGAAAATTAAAGCTCAAGAAATTTGTCCAAAGGACAAATATTCCTGTCTTACCTCCTTACCTTGATAATGTTTCAGATTTGTAAAAATCTAAAAGTGAAATACAAAAATACACTGACAAAAACTGAAACTCCTGTGAAGTAAAAGTATATAATTAATAATGTATTTCATGTTTGACCTTCATCCCAAAACACTTGATCATATGTTAGAGATTTTGGATCTGAACCTACAGGCTGTACTGCAGATTCTTTCTTTTTTGCTGGTGTACCACAAAAACGCAAAAACCTGTCTGCAAACCCAGGCAGAACCGACCTTGTGAAACTGAGCTGCTACACAGACATGTACTTATTTTTTCATTCAAAAAATGAAATTTTTGCATATGTTCAGAGACTTACTCTGCTAGCTGTTAGAATTCCTTTTCCAAATTCCCTCAACTCTTCATCTAGAGCAGTCAGGTAAATATTTCTACTCCTTTTTGGGAGTAGATTGAACTAACATCCATTTATCCATCCATCCATCCATCCATCCATCCATCCATCCATCCATCCATCCATCCATCCATCCATCCATATATCCTCCTCTCCATCCACTTACTTATATATTACTTACACTGCAGGCTCTCCAGGGCAGTGCTCACAGCACCAAGCTGTGTTTGGACAATGCTCTCAGGCCCATGCTGTGATTCTTGGGCTGTCCTGTGCAGACCCAGGAGCTGGACTTGATGATTGTGATCAGTCCCTTCAGAGTCAGCATATTCTGTCACTATATTCCATATAAAATGATGAGCCTCTGTGTGTCAGAGGGAAATAAAGCACAGATGAGCAGGAAATAATATCACATTTCTTTGTAAACTCAGTATTTGCCCATCCCTTCTATAAATACAGCCCATTAAAAGTTTGAATAGGTGTGGTGGTTTGAGTGTCTTTTCTGCTTTGAGATAGAATCAGGAGAAAAGCAAAGCAGGCCTTATGTTAACCATAGCAATAGGTCTTCAGGTTTTTGATCTATTCCAAAATGAGTTTACAGCACAGGTTTTCTCCTCTCAGTTGAAAAGCTAGCACCCAGAATAGCTAATGTACAAAACTTTGCAGAAATATACGCTATTGAAATTTTTAGCATCTGAAGGATGAAAGAAAGATTGTACTTACAATTTAGGCAATCAGCTACTCTTTCAGACTGATGAATATTTACTCTTTTTCAGTAAAACCCTAATGATTTTTAAACTCTGAAATTATATGTATTTCTTAGCTTCCTATTCCATTTATTCCATTCTTCACTTCATCAGTATACAAACTTGCTGCTTATGAGGGATTTTTTGGCTGGTTTTAATTTTCTTTTTTCTTTTTTTTTTTTTTCATCATGAGTATGCTAGCCTCGTCCTCAAAAGGAAAAAAACATTTATTAAAGCACATTCCAGTGCATTACAAAGTTAACTCTACATTCACATCTACAATCTTCAAGATTTTGCAATAGGGACAGCAATCTCCTTATGTTGGAGATTTCTACTGCTATGCTTCTCAATAGGTTATGTCCTGGCATCTTCATACCTGCTACCTGACTAACAACTGAAATAAGATTCAGTGTCAATTTTCATCTCTTATTGAGGAAGTACTCTACACCATGAGATCAAAGATTCATTAGGATTGGAAAAGACCTTTAAGAGCCTTAAATCCAGCTGTCAAGCCAGCATCACCACCATGTTCACTGTTAAACCAAATCCTCAAGTGCCTTATCCATACATATTTTGAACATTTCCAGGAATAGTCATTCCACCGTTTCCCTGGTGAGCTTGTTTCAATGTTTGACAACCCATTCTGTAAAAAACTTTTTCCTAATATGCAATCTAAACCTCCCTGGCACAGCTTGAGGCCATTTCCTCACTTGTTGCCTGGGAGAAGAGACCAATCCCCCCACCTGGCTACAACCTCTTTCTGGTTGTTGTACAGAGTAATAAGATCCTCCTGACCCTCCTCTTTAGGATAAACAACTCAATTTCTCTCAGTTGCTCCTCATCAGACTCTTCCTTGTGCTCCAGATGCTCCAGACCCTTGTCCAGTTGCCCTTCTCTGGACTCACTTCAGCACCTCAGTCCTGAATTGAGGGGCAGGAGTGATATATTATAAAGTGATCAGGTACCTGCAAAATTAATTATAGGGACCCAGGAGAGTGGATGAAACTGTAACTATAAGAAAGAGTATGCCTCTTCTGCATGTAAATACATACACACACAGAGGAAGAGGTCCCAGCCCCTATATTTCAAAACATTCCTTGGGATTTTTCAGCATCTGTACCCTCCTTGGTTTTTCAATTACTATGCCAGTGATCTCAGCTGAAGTGGTTGTGTGACCAGCACCCAGAGAGGGAAATGAGGAAGCTGAGGCTTCGGCTGTGTTACCCTGGTCAAACTGTGTATTTCTGTAATGATTTTGTCATCTCGTCTCCTGTTCACAAACAGATGCAGCAGAGAAAAAGAGAAGTGAAAAAAACCCACAGAATTCCAGACATCTCTGCTGCCAAGTACAAACTTTGGTTGCTTATTCAGCTCTATTTTGGTATTTTATGTTTAATGATTCACTTTCCCTACGGGAGTCTGTTAAAACTCCATCAAGGCTATGTATAGTCTACAGCTAGGTTTTTGAAACAGAAGCAACCCTTAGAGGTTTTAATAAAATGTTATTTTTTTTAACGTCAGGCATGCTTGTTAAATCACTGCTACACTTCTCTTCTAAAACCTGTCTGCTATTTAAGTGCCTAAATAGAAATGAAGGTTTTCTTACAGTCTAGTTCCAGCCCTGCTGAGTCAAACAATGTTTGTTGGAACTACAGGATCAAGCTTGTGCAATCAAAATATTAAACTTACCTTCAGTAATTGAATGTCATGAAAAATCTCTTCTAGGCTTGTACTTCATGAAAAAGAAACAGACTCCTGGAGTTGGGGGGAAATAAAAATGTTGACCATGTTATACAAGGGCATTTTTGCTCTTCAGAAATTTCCAGTACTACAAGAATGGTTCTTTCGAATTAGAACAAAACTGAAAAAAAATAGACATTTTGCAGATGCCAATATGCTCTAAAATTATTTTCCAAAATTCACTGAAATTAAATATTTCATTACTCTAAAGAACATTTGAATACTTGATTCAGTATTTCAAATCAAATATTTCAGATGTAATTGAGAGCTAAAATGGAAAGACAAATACCTATTTGAAACTGGAAATTTTTCTTCATATCAGGAATTAAAAAAAAAAAAAAAGTAGAATTTTTCTTGCTTGGAAGAAAACACATAAAATTGGAAAACATTTTTGCTGAAGCAAATATTTTTATAGGTCTTATTTTACCTTCAACAGATACTATATTTGGCTAGGAATATTTCCAAACTATTTTTAGTCTGTATTATGGATACTGATTTCTGATGCTTGGATTCTCCAAAGTCACCTCTCTATAGAAATATTTTGACAAGTGTCTCCAGTGATTGAATATTTATTTTCTATCATAGTAGGGTGATTTCTTTTTCTTCACACAAAACTTAGATATACACACAACCCCCATTTGTTTTAAACACAACAATACTGTTCTAGCCCATACTAATTCCTGAACTATGCCTTAAAATTGTCATGAGACTATAAACTGGGAAGAACTCTCCCTGGAAGTGTTCAAGTCCATTCTGGATGGGGCTTGGAGCAACCTGGTCTTGTGGAAGATGTCCCTGTCCTTGGCAAGGGATTGGGACTAGGTGATCCTTAAGGTTCTTTTCAACCCAGGCCATTCTGTGATTCTATTTTAATTTGTCAATAAAAATAGCATTATCTCTTAGAGAATGGTAACTTCAGCTGTTTTAAATTGAGAACAGTAAGATAAATTTGCAACTAAAATGTATTTTATCTAAATGTAATGAAAACTATTGTTCTCCTCATCCTTTCTAACTAAAATATATGATGATTTTTCCCTAGTATCCAGTTATTCTCTGATATATAATGTGGTGTGAATTTGGAAAACTCATTGTCAGTGTAATAGCTGCTGCATCCTACTTGATTTCCTCCTTGACAGCTCAGAAAAGGTCCTTTCTTTCATGTGAATACTTATTTCCTGCTGCTTTCAGAAAAAGTAAACACCTCAATTAGTTTTGGATGCTGATGTCAAGGTATACCTTTCAGAAACCTCATTTAGTAACAAACCTGAAATCAGAATTTGCACTTGGCTTCAGAACTGAGTCTGGAAACAAAAAGAAGGAGCTATTGAGAGCCCTTCATTTAGACATGGGGCTCTTCAGAGGGTTTGGTGCTCCTGATTCCTCCCTCCATGGGTTGGTGAACTCCTAGAAATAGAGCCTTAGGTTTGAGCTTTGTGCTGCTGTCCCTTGGCCAAGGAGATGATTAAGGATGGTCTCTAAAAGTTCTATGCTATTATACATCAGAATGACTGGAAACTGGGGGGAGGGCAGGGGGGCAGGGAGGTGTTTATACTCTTAGAGAATTAAATCATGTTTAGTTAAAGGAAAGGAAGAAAAAGACTCAGCCAAGAAAATCTTGGATACCAAATAACAAACATAAATTGTTAAACATTGGCATCAAACCAAATATTAATAAACATGCATTGTAACTAAAGTTGGTTTATCTGCCAAGTGGACCTCTGTATACACATCCCTTTGTTGGGATTCAACTTGAAGGATTAAGTCACCAATAATGTTAATTCCTAGCTATCTGTTGTTTCCTGCTGTTGCTCTGGCCTCAAAGACAAGCAGAGTTGAAATTGAGTTTGGTTGTACTTCCTGCAGCTGAGATATCCAAAATGTTTTCAGGACCTCTGACTGCAGAAAGTCAAATGCTACCTTTGGGGTTGCTAAAAGCACTTTTCTCTTGTAGCCACTCTGACTTAGACATGCCTGTGTCCACTTTCAACCCAGTATGACTAACCACTATTACACTCAGACATGCAAATGGGAATCTGAATCATTGATTTCTTCTCATCTTTCCTCCACCCATTGGTAGTTATGCCTAAAACTGATATGCTGAAGCTATTTCCTCTTGGTGACTACCTGGTCCCCTAACTTGTTGTTTAATGCAGACCAAGGGTTGCACAGTTTGTAGGCTCTGTAGTGACCTCTGGAATCCACCTTGTTAATTAGCTTTTTAGGCAAATGGTAAATTTATTTGTCATTCAGAATAAAAATCTTCCTTATTCTCATACTTCATGCTTTATCTATGTATAAGTACACTGGTTAGACATTCAATGGAATCTGCTTTAGTAGAGAAAGCCCTAACCCAACCACCTAATTTGTGTTAAATGGTAAGATGGGACAGTCTGTTATCGTTTGGGACAATATAACATCCTGGGATAACGATACGAGACTCCGAGCTTTCTTCAGAGGGTGTTATAGCAAAATGTTTATTGAGAGAAAGACCATCTATACAGTGTTTCAGTAAAATGCATTTGACTGGTCATTTAGAACAACACCTTCTTGTAAACATCTTTACCAGTAAACAAATTGGAAAACACCAGGTGTCAGGAAGAGGCTGTCTATAAGGATTGTTTTGGGTTCCTCCTTACAATTTCCCAGGCCAAGAGTGAGGGTGTTATGTGCTTAGCTTTTTCACAGGCTTCAAGCCATGGCCTGAAGTCTAAAAATCTATTTTCTGACCACTGTCAGTCCCCACAGGGACATACTTTTCTCTAGTTCAGGAAAGACACCTTACTTAAAACTGACCCTTAAAGAATTCTATGTTCTTTTATTTCTCCTTCATTAAGGGGAAAAAAAAAGGAAAAGGAAAAGGAACAAAGGAAAAGGAAAGCCTCTGCTCTCACTTCTCTTGAATGAAAGATCAGACCAGGTTAGCAAAGAATTTATGATTTGCCCTTTCTGATGCAAAGTTTGTGGCAGATCATAGTGCAACTATCGTATTATAGTTGTAAACTGAAGACACCGCTGTTTCTTGTCTATTAAACCTTGTCTCCGTCATTCTACTTAGTTTCAAAGATCTTGGCCTGTCATATTTATTTGTAAGTGAACCAAACACCAATAGCTGGGAAGGAAACAAAACAGGTATCTCCAAACAGAGCACATAGCTGCACCATAGCGAGACAGTTTGCTGACATGTACGCACATAAACTGGAATAAAGCACATCCTCGTAGAGAACTTAAAATTCACAATTGCAGATAAACAGTTCCTTCAGCCTTTTGGTCCAGACTTGAAAGACGTCATTCAAAGCAAATCAATTCAGAATTAGTCTCTCTTTGACAATGAAATAAATTGACACCTCTGGAAAATACTCCAAAGACTGTTTTTTATCCTCAAAAACATCCTGTCATATTCTCTACCCTCAAAGAAATCCCTCCTCCTTCAGAAGAATATTTAATAAAGTATTCCCTTCCAAAACAATTGCAAATTAAACAGTTGCCAAGTTCACCCTTTTTTGACTTCTGAATACTAGCTCAGTTCTCTAAACACAAAGAACTTCTCTTTAATCATAGTCATAGCAGAAGAAAGTTGCCTCCTTGTGCATATCACTGCAGTACAACCCTTCACTACATAATTATAAAGTATTTTTCCCCCCTTCCTTGAGCATATCAGACTTAGTAGAATTGAGGAATGAACTAGGGATGCATGGATATTACAGATCTATGTGCTTTATTTGAAGCTTCAAAGGAAAAAGAAAGGGAAAAAAAATTGAACAATGCTCTAGAGAAACTGATACCACTCCAAGCTCTGCCACTGAGTTTCCAAGTAATGTCAAAGAAATCTTTTAACTCAAAATTTGTACAGTTTGCCATTCACAATGTAGTTCTCATTTGCTGATCAGTCAAATTAGGATTCTGGCTCTATAAAAGCTCACACAAGACAAAAGTGAAAAAAACAGCACATACATACCCTGGAAAATCATCTCTAGTTGTTTTAACTGAAGAAAACTTACTAAAATTAGTAACAATGTAATTTCTCATGGTCTCAATACCTTAACTGTAGAGTGGGAATAAGAACTTCTGGTGTTTCTGTGAAAATTGATTTGGTTTTATTGATTTGAAGGCCTAAGACACAACTGGTGTGGATGACTTGAAATAAAACTAAGGAAAAAGCAGTTACTCTTTATGTAGAAAATCATTTTTATCCTGGAATATTGTGGAGGCTTGTGGGGCTGTCAGGATACCTTCAGGAGCTATTGCCCCAGAACAAAGTCCCCTAGTTTTTGGCCTCTCCCATGGACGTTGTGGCAACGTGTTAATCCATCCCAGTTCTGCTCCCCTTGCTGGCCCAGTGGCTGTTCCACCCCATTAACCATTATCTGTCCAAGTTCTAGTAAATTCTCTGTACCTTGCACCCCCATTGGTGTGTACCCCTGTCAGTTTACCCTGGTTTTTCCCTGTTGGTCACTTTAACCCCTTTTTCCACCTACTCCTTCAGTTGGTCCTTGCTGTTTGTCTCCACCCCCCTGTACCCATAATTAACCCTGGACTCTCCCTCCTCTTTGGCCCTCGACCGTTTCAGTGGCTGGATGAAATAAACACCAGTGAAAACCCATACAAAGACCCTTCCTGCTCTCCACCACTCTAGATAATTATCTGTGGTGTGTGAGCGTTGCATAGTTGCTGAGTGCCTGGTGGAGCACCTTCCCTGCAGAGACGCTCTCAGAGGGTTTGGCAATTTACCATCAGTCCGTGCTGCAACAGAATATGGCCTAAATCACCCATGTGTGTGAGGAAAACAGGACAATGAAAGTTTACTTTCGTCCTGCAGTAAACAAGAAAAATCCTGTAGAAAGAAAAAGGAGACACAGTCACTAATAATATCATTATGCGTGTAGAGAATTAAAATAAGATTGCTGAGAAAATACTTCCCCATATTTAAGCACTTGATCTTCAGTTGTAAATTCACCTTCTAACTGTATTATAGGCAATAAATACATACACAAGCCATGAAAGAACCTAACAAGGGTCAGAGAACTTCTGTTTGAAATACTGCCTTTATAAATATCAACAATCAGTTCACTGCTAAGAGAACAAACATGTTATTGAAAAAGTTTAGATTTAAGATTTAAAAAGGCAAGCATGTAAAACCAGACCATTGATAACTCTTAGTAAATGAAAGCCAGCAGAAATATCCCCAAAGTTCTGATCATGAAGACCAAAAAACCCATCTTACGGCAACAGTGAAGATTACTTGAAACAGATATTAAGGAATTAATGTAAATATTTCCATCCATCTTCAACAGAGACTCATCTCAAACAAGAACCTTTAAACAAATTCATTTATTTTTGAAGATATATTAAAAAAATATTATCTAGTAAAACTGGATTAAATTTTTACATCAGTATAAAACAAAGAATAACATTTAACACATGTAGCTAAATTTTTTGATACTGCATACTACATTAAATATGTAACTGTACATTTTAAGTTGAGTAAGTGCTCCTTTTTTTTGTACACTGAAGCATCTGGCCTTCTGAGTATCTGTGCAGCAACACATGCAGTCAAAGTGGTTAGCAAATTCTTCATATGTTTCAGATGATTATTTAAATATATCTACTTCAGATTAAGCCAAAACTCTATGGTCTGTCAAGGCTCACTAAGTACTACTAAGTAGATAATTCCTTGAATTAACAGGGTATGGTGTCTGCCTGCACACTTTCCACAGGGAATGGCTTTGCAGTGACTTGGTGTAGTTACCTGATTCTTCCGAACAAACTGGAATTCCATTACTGCAACTTAAAATGCGTCAAGCTAAGCAGAGACATTAGATATCAAGTTAAATCCAGCTGACCTCGATGGAAATTAGGCACATGAATAAGTGCTTTGATAACTTTATTTTAAATAAGCATCAATATTATTGCATAGTAAGCACATTGCAAGGCAAAGCTGTGAGTAGTGCAGTTATTCTGGAGCTAAATATTTACACAGTTTGTAAGTAAACTGTATCTCCTCTTAGTACACTGTGTTGACAATGTAGAAGAATCTCAACTACAGCTCCTTAAGAGAGAATTAAATACATTGTAATGAGATATTATCACCATGTCTAGACTGGTCCTTCACATCAAATCTAGTTTTTAAATTAAAATGTTATCTGCCACTTGCCAGTGCTGATGCCTATGTAAAATGAGCTTGCTAACACAGATGAATTCATCTTATAAAAAGTAATCTGTCACAAACATGAGCCAATGATCTGCACATGCCTGAGTGACTGCATATAGGTCAGCCAGACACTATTTTCAAGGGTTTATCTAGGCTACACATTTCAACTGTATGCACCAAACATTCCCACATGGAAAGACACCAATATGTCTTCACTCACATCTACGAATAAACCACAGAGGGACCACTAAAGCAAGATTTAAGATACAAAGAAGACATGATTTAAGGCAAAACTTACAAGATTGCTCTAAGTTTGGCAAGTCTTTTCTAGGTCTCTTTTCATTACCAACTCATCAGCTCCTCTCTCATCTACCTTTTTTTAAGGTCTGCCTCCCATTTACCTTCAAACAACCACATGCATCCCGCTGAAGCAGGATGCTGCCACAGGGTGGAGGTAGATAAGGTAGAGCTTTTACCAAGCAGAATATCAAGAGACACCCAGGAAAGCATGAGGCAGCCACTCAATCTGTAGCAACCTGGTCAGAAAACAAAACAAAACAAAACAACAACAACAAAAAAATCCTAGTCTGCTGTCTGAGCAGTTTTGAGCTGGCAGTTTTGAGCCTACATCCACCATTGCTAAAAAATTACAGGTATACAGGCTGATCCCCTCAACTTCTGTACCCATAAATTTCTGGGTGCAAGAGGTTTGCAATTTTTGGAACTGGTGATATATTCAATTCAGCAGCCTCCATTTTCTAGGCTTTTCTTCCAGTCCTGAAACAGGCAACACTAACCTCGAAGGGATGAGCTTCATAGCAGTTAATGTAGTTACAACAAAGATCCGTGACACCACCTGAAATATTTAGTGTAAGTGTCACAGAATTCAGGACACACAGCATATGAGCCCATAGATGAGAAATCCAGTAACTAACACAGTGAGCCTGCAGTCTCAATCAAAAGAACAGTGAGATGGCAGCAGTGTTTCAGCAGAACTCTTTCACTCACACTAAGATATTGGCTGTAAACACTGATGTGTATCATGTCAGAACTCCAGAAGTTGTCTCCTGGAGACAACTGTTGGCACCTGTTCTAAACATGGGACACAACTACAACATTGTCAACAGCATTACTTCACTACTACTGCTCCAGTGGCTAACAGGGCTCCAATTCTAACCATCAATGCTATTGGAAATAGTGGATCCTTAATTTCTGCCAGGTGACCATGAACTGAGCCCCCAGGCATTCCCATGCACACATGAGGGATGGAAAACCCAGAGCCTGGTATCTGGCAGGTTCACTTTGATTCTGGATAGTGATCATGCCTGGGAGAGCATTTCATATGAAGGATATGTCTCCTTGTCAGCACTTACTACACAACAGAAAAGGGTGCACTTGTTGAAAGAGGAAGGAAGGCAGAGAGGAAGGAGGAAAGAAGAAGGCAAGACATGGAATTGTTTATAGTCCCGCAAAATGCAATCACTTGGTTCATATAGACATTAACAACACCTCTGAATGATACCTATGCAAGAAGGTTCACTTTTCCATTTCTTTCATGGCTTCTCAAAAAGCCTCTTCATATTCCACTGCAGTCCATTTCATTTCAGATTGCTTTAAGTGATTTGAACACAGCCTCTCGTCCTTGAGAAGCTGACAGCAGAACAACATAAAAGGCAGCACTTACAAGTCACAGACAGAAAGAAAACAAATGTCTTTCTGAGACAGAAAACCTGAATGTTGAAACATGCAACTACATTATTGCTAAAATTGCCCAAAGTGTGCTTAAAATTTACAACAAAAGGTGACAAAATATGTTAGCAGCTCTTCATCTATAGATCCACCGGTAGTTATTTATACACTGAAGGGTACTGCCCTCTTATGTTAGTAGGAGCAGTTCACAGAACTTGCCTACTTAGACCAAGTCCTTCACAGCAGCTTCACAGAATGGCTGGAAGGGCCCATTTTGGGGTCACACTGGCCCTGGGGGAAAATCCACAAAATCCTACATCAAATACATTTCTTCAGTACTTGCTAATTAGGAAGAGAAAGCTTGGCTGATTACAGTTCAGCTTAGGAGCTGCTGCTGAAGAGAAGTCCAAGCTGACTGACAGCAGATAGTCAAAATAAAGA
Source organism: Phylloscopus collybita (assembly GCA_027886175.1). Classification (NCBI taxonomy): domain Eukaryota; kingdom Metazoa; phylum Chordata; class Aves; order Passeriformes; family Phylloscopidae; genus Phylloscopus; species Phylloscopus collybita. Next base: position 3,076,722 of record JAJNNQ010000086.1, on the reverse strand, counting down.
AAAAGAGGCTTGGTCTACCAGCCATCTTAGGCAGAGCAAGTAGTAAGAGTGTTAGGTAGCATATTCTGGAAGGAACATTTCACTGTTTGGCACTTGGCTTTGGCTGGTAATGTTAGTAAGATGAATGCTCTGTCAGTGATGATGGGATACCTGCTGCCATACATCTGTGTCACATATACCACTGACATTATTCAGAAATATCCTCAGGGGAAAAGCTTGTGAACACTTCTGGTTTTGCCATTGTTGGTAACAGAATACCACTTCTGAGATTCAGGCAGTACAGGCTGAGTGTTGACCCTCCTTCTGTATTTCTGCAACAGGCAAGGGAAACTCCTATCTTCCTCCCACAATCAACACCACTCCTGTGCATGTCTTTCTGCAGTCAGTTTATTCTGTAAACTTTACAATGGTAGAAGTAACTAGAAAATATTACTTTGTCATGCTAGTAAAGTTTAATAACATTTCTATTTCATGCATATTACCTCTTACTGAGATTAAATAACAACTTGGGTACTAGATTCCTGATTACTAGCTAGGAAGAAAATAGACATACTTGGAAGCCTTGCTGCAGAATTTTTAAGGGGATGTTGTCTTTCAGTCTATGGGCACAGTGTCCCTGAGAAATCTGCCATGATATTTCTTGGATTGAATATCATCAGTTTTGAAAAGTGTGAAGGACATTATTGGCACATGCAACAATAGTCAAAATAGGTTCATCTGTTTAACAACCCAAAATGGTCATTGGTCAAGGGCTAACCTTGGACAAAGCATATGCTCTCTTCCTTCCACTGTTAAGAGTTGCAACTTCACTCTGAAATATAGAAAGGTTTATAATGCTTCTGCTACATAAAAGGCTTGTAGTCCATTGTCAGTCTTAGACTTTAAGCAGCCTCTGAACAAAACATTCAAATTAATTCTGAAAATATGAAACTACTATCATTTTGCCAGTTAACCAGAGAAAGATTTTAAGAAGCTGTGGATTGAACTTTACTGAACAAAACATATTTACAGTAGCCTTCTCTTGCTTTTGCTCACTGGAGAATGGCACATACGCCACTGAAGACTGAACTTGTGTTTGCTGCAAGAAAAGAAACAAAAGCCTAAATGTTTCAACAGGATTTTGCTGTGGAGTGTCATACTCAAGGCAGGTCTCATGCTCTGGCATAAGAGATGTTGAGTACATTTACTTCACTATACTTGGCACTCAAAAATCACAGTGGAGGTGCCAGAATGGTGACCACAGCAACAACACACAGATAAGACCCCAAAACTTTGCAACTTGCATTTTTTAATCATAATTTTGCCCTTTTATGAATTTAGAAATAAAACAAAACTGAATCTAAGATGAAAATTTTTATTTTCACTTAAGATTTGAAACATTATAAATTATTTTGTTCCTGATAGAAGGTATCTAGCAATGCAAATGGGCAGAACAGCATCTACGGTGTTAAAAAACGAGAAAAATATTTCAGTTTCATAGGTACTGAAGACATGTATTGGCACCAAGGATAACAGAATTAGCATTCAAATAAAATGAGTACATATTTTATAATTAGCAGTTTTAAATATATCCTACTTTAGCTTTCTTTTTCTTGAAATTTACACCAACACAAGTGAATTTAAGGGTTTTTCTTGGAGACAGCTAGAGTCGCCAAGATTATCACTTAAAATCTTAATGACTCTCTACTATTTATATCCAAAAGACTACAAATACTTCAGTTGAATCAATATTGCACACTGGCATTCAGATGTTTCATGGTATGTTAGTGGAAAACATAAAAAACTGGACCAGAAGCACCAGAGCTGCTCAGGCAAATAAGCCCTGGTCTTACACTGCCTCTGGGAAAATGAATGCTGTCACGTCCAGCCTGGACTGAACAAGGTCTAGAATGTCCATCCTACTTGCAGATATAAAGCAGATGTGTAGCTACCCATATAGAATTTAGAACCCTACTTCTGCATTTACTTTCTAGTATCAAATGGTTTCTGAAGCTGCTACAAAATCCACAGCTCTAAATCAACTGAAGTTATTTAGAGAGCTAAAACTGAAAATGTGGTAATTTATCTTTTATATGTGAAGAGAAGGAAGGGAAGTGATTTATACAACTCAAGGCCAAAAGTATGACAGCAGAACAATTTTTGTATATGTTTCCATCACCATAAAAGCACAGAAACAGAATCATAGGTCCCAGATGACTGAAAGCTGGTGAACATCCCAGTTTTCAAGAAGGGCAAGAGGAATGACCCTGATAACTACCCGCCTTTCAGTCTCACCTCAGTGCCTGGCAAAATTATGGAGATTATTCTGTGAATTATTGAAAAATACCTGAAGGACAATACAGTCATCATTCACAGCCAGCATGGGTTCTTGAGGGGAAAGTCCTTCTGACACCCATTCATGACAAGATTCTCCACCTCATTGATCAAGGGAAGAGAGTTGATGCAATCATCTTTTTGGATTTCAGTCATTCAGTGCTTTCACAGTGTCCTGGACAAAATGTCCAGCACTCAGCTGGATAAACACATCATCACAAACACAGCAATGTGTTGGGCTAGCTCATGGGTTGGGCACAATGGGTGACAGTGAATGGGATGATATCAGGCTGGTGTTCTACCACTACTGGGGTTCCACAGGGCTCCTTTCCATGCCCAGTGCCTTTCAAAGTCTTCACAGATGTCTTAGATGTAGAATTTTGAGGCATACTAAGCAAATTTGTCAATTATAACTATCTTGGGAGGTGTGAATTGACCTGGGCCAGATGCCAGGCACCAATGAAAGCCACTCATTAACTTCCCTCTGCAGCTGGACAAAGGAGAGAAAATACAACAAAGAATTCATGGGTTGAGATAAGGACCAGGAGAGACCCTTCATCAAATACCATCACAGACAAAACAGGCTCAGTTTAGGGATATGAAGTGAATTTATTACCAAGAAAAAAAAACAGAGTAGGATAAAGTGAAGTAAAAGAAGCCCTTAAAACCACCTTCCCCCCACCCCTCCCTCCTTCTAGCTCTACCTCCTACCCCAGCAGTGCAAGGAGACATGGAATGGGGGTTATGGTCAGTTCATCTCTTGTGGCTTCTCCTGCTGCTCAGGAAGAGGAGTCATTCCCCTGCTGCACTATGGGGTCTCTCCCACAGGAGACAGTTCTCCATGAACTTCTCTGATGTGGCTCCATCTCAGGAGCAACAGCTCCCTGTGAACTCTGCAATGTGAGCCCAAACCACAGGCAGCTCCTCCCCAGACTGCTGCAGCATGGGTCACTCTTCCATCACAGGGGGAGTCCCTCAAGGACAGGCTGCTCCAGCACAGGAGCAGGGCCCCTCTCTCCACAGGTCTCCCACAGGATCAGCTTCCTCCCAGACATCCACCTATTTTGGTGGGGGCTCCTTCATGGGCTGCAGGTGGATCTCTACATCCCCATGGACCTCCATGGGCTGCAGCTGCTTTGCCATGGTCTTCACTGAAGCTTGCAGAAGAATCTCAGCTCCAGCACCTGGGGCACCTCCTCCCTTCTCCTTTCTCCATTGTCCTTGCAGTCTGCATAGTTGTTCTTCTCACGTTCTCACCCCGCTCTCCTCTGGCTAGAATTTAAACTCTGCAACAACTTTTTGTTTATGTTTCCTCCTAAATGTGTTATTGCAGAGGGATTATCACCATTTCTAACTAGCCTAGGCTTGGCTAGCAGCATGTTTATCTTTGTAGACACCAAGGATTGGCTCTGCTGAACATGGTGGAAGCTTCTAGCAGCTTCTCACAGGAGGCATGACTCTAGCATCCCCTCCTACAAAAAATCAATGCAAAACCAATACAGGAGAAAAGAAACTGAGGATGTCTTGTTTAGACAAGATGGAGAGGCAGTAGAATGATCTTTAAAGAAATGGTAGCTCTCAATAGAACAAAGCTATTTTTACCATTCACTGTAACTTCAGTGCAATAGGCTTAAAATGACTAAAAACAAGATATGTCTATATTGAGAAAGGCAAAATTAAAGATCTGATAGAAAGTACAGTTAAACTTTTAATTAAATTTCACCACCTATCGGAACAATCTTCTTACTGGGAAGTGTACTACTAACTTTCAGAAACTGATGAATATTCATTTCAGAATGCTGATGTATATATATGTCTGCTTTGATTCAGCAAATTTAATTTTTATCTTCATAAAACTGTGTTTTCTGTTTAGAAAGATGAGGGGCCTTTGGACTCTACCAGAGCACAGAATAAAAATTACTGTATTTGGTCTGAAAAGAAATCCACAAAGTCACACAATTTGGGTGACACATTGTCCACTTTTTGGGCAATGCCCAAGGCAGGTAAAAGGAGTAATATCAGCACAAACACGTTCCCTGTGAAATCTCCCAACGTTCAAAATGCGGCATATAGACCTTTCAATAATGTATTCTCTTGAAGAAGTTTCATTAAGATTCCTCAAATATGCCATTAATTTACCTACAGGCTTTTTGCTGGATTTCTTTTTTTAAGAAAAAGCTGTGGAAAGAATAAAGAATTTGTTTCTCAAAAATGAGTACTTCTTTATACAATGCATGATCCAGTCACCTGTTGAACTGACACTGACTTTTCTTTAAAACACAAGCAATGAAGTTCTTGGGTGAGAATGTGTACTATTTCACCCTCTGTCTTTATGGACCAAGTTTTCTGAAGCTAATATGAATGAATCTTTTTTTCTATTAAACAGGGTGAAACTTAGGGAAGAAAATCAATAAACAAAGTGCCCATTACCTAGGTGGATATAAATAGGGATCAAAAGGAACTCTGGCATAACTTTTGAACTCAGACTATGCTGTTTGTCCAACCTGAATTCCACTGGATGCAACCTCATTCCCATCCCTTCTGCCCTTTCACTGGTCAAAGGGCATTTCCCACTCTGCTGCCCTTCTTGCCTGTTGCCTTCTCTTCTCTAAGCTGAACAAGGCAGTAATTCCCTGTCCTCCTCATATTGTGGTGCTCAAAACAGAGCAGGGTGGGACAAGTCCCTCCCTTACCTGGATGCATCCCAGGATACAGGTGGTTGGCCCACCTGGCTGCCAGGGCACTGCTGACTCAAATTCAACTTTCCATTGACTGCAATCCCCAAATATCTTTCTTCAGGGCTACTCTTCAGCTTCTTGTCCTCCAGTTTGTATGTATTATCTCATTCCAGTTGACAAAACCAGCACTTCTCTTTATTAAATGTCATACACCCAGTGGTTATCCTGCTATATAGTCTATTCAGATCTCTCTGTAAGGTCTCTCTACCCTTGAGGGAGTCCACAGCTCCTCCTAGATTAGTTGCAACAGCAGATTTACTTAATGTGCATTTGATTCATATGTCCACATCACTTAGGAAAATATTATTATTAATATTATACTGCCATAAGCATTGAAAGGCTTATGTCAAAAACATACTCATACTTCCCCAACTGTAGAAAGCAGGAAATTACATGCAAAAGATTTCATGATTTAAGAACCTTCTTTTTATCTTGGAATAAAATCTTAAACTTATCCATCCATCCTGATAATACCTTTGAAGAAATCTTCTTGTTTTATCGTTTCTTAAAGTAAGAATGTTTCAAGACAGAAGCTAAATAGAGTGCAAGCCACTTGGCAATGATGAGTAATTGTAGACAGAGAAAAATCACATAAAAACTCTCACCAGAGGACACCACTGCAGAGAACTAGATCAGTTCTGCAGAGATTTAACAGTTAACAGTTTGGAACACCATCATCAGTAGAACCACAGAACAAGACACCTGTAGCAAACTGAAATCCATTCCGAAACTGCAAAGCAGTCCACTCATATTGGGTCTTTTGAGACTCAAGATTTTCAGTTGCCTTATGTATTAAAAGGTTGCTCCTGGCTCCTACTGGTCAACACAAAAAATAAAAAGGCTTTCTGCCTCTTCAGTCACATGGATTTCTTGTGCTTGGACCCATTCATCGTATCACAGGGTGCTGCTCCATTATCCTATTAATGCACTGAACTAACACATTCAGGCTTGATCAGGAACTACATAACCTTTACAAGCTGTGCCTGACACTACACTAGTGAAGGAAAAAAGTCATAAAGCCATAGCAAACAGTAATAGACACGCTGTGATAGCTTGGATATGGTAAAAAATTGTGAAAGTATCTTTAAACTTTTTTTTCAATCTTCCAAGATTTTTCTCTACATTCCAATTTCTGTCTTCAGAAATTCAAGTTATAGAAGAAATCTAGCCTCTCTCCCAGTTTATTCTCATTAAACTTGGGCTATCTCCTATCTTCAAGGAGGTTTACATCAGCACATCAGCTTACATTCTTTATTGGCCTATTAATATTTTAGTTCAAATGGGGCTAAAATTTTCCATACACAGCTACTCAGTTACACGTTTCATAATTATTCATCTTCAACTTTTTAATCTTGTTCTTTTTATGAAATTTTAAAGTGATAAATAAGCTTGATATAAACTTCAGTTCTGTTTATGCATGGGTCAGTTACTGGCCTCTGAGGTGGCATATTCTTTCCCAAATTTTTGAAAGTTCAACAGTACTAAGAACAGCTTTTCACTCGTAGTTGTAAATGGTACCGATGGTGTTGCACCTATCAACACGGGCTGTACATAAATCACAGCTGCAATTTCCAACTGTTAAGACCAAGATATACAAAACCATGCTTATTTTTTGACTAGTTTTGTGTCTGCAAATGCAGTGAGAACCAATTCAGCTACTGAAATTAGATACAAGCTGAGTAAGGCCAAGGAAGCTTGCTCCAGCAAGCACATGGTATCTTACATATCAGAAATCAAAACTGTTTCAACTTATGTTGTATGATTGCTTTACAGATGCTTTTCCTGTAAATAGATCCTCATAATTTTGGAGGCATGGATGAAAGAAGCCTATATAAAATTTCTGAGAAAATTTGTGGTTGGGTTTTTTGTTTGGTATTTTGGTAATTTACTTGGAAACATAAATAAACTGTTCAATTTTGGGTTTTTTCTGCAGGAAAACATCAAGGTTTACCTGCACCACATACAAGAGCTTAAAGATTAATTGTATTTCCAGTGATTTTAACTTGCTTAAACAGTTCAAATATTTGTGCATAACAAGCACAAAACCCCCTCCCTCAGGGTGGCTCAAACCGTAGAGAGATTCTACAGGTTTGAATTCTAGGATGTCATGAAGACAGTCTATACTTCTGAAAGCTTGCAGTTATGTTTAATTTAACACTTTATATATGGAAACAGCATACTTTGCCTTCTATCATTTACTGATCTCTCACCTACAGTCTACAACCCAGCTGTTCTTTACTATGTCTCCAGATTCCTCAACAAAGCAGCTCCAAGTATTAGTGCTGTGTTTTCATTTCAGTTTTATCTTTAAAAATAAGCAGAAAAATTAGGTACAACAGGAAGCAAAATAAAGACTTGCATTTATTGTAAATACAATTAACTCCCAGCTGTGTGTGGCACATGGGCAGGTGTAGGTGAAAATTACCTTGGGATACTGATTTGACCTCATCTGAGCTGCTACTAGAGCAAGTAAGGTTTCAGTATAACAAATCAGCTGGTAGAGGTAAAGAAAATCTACACCAGACTCTTTCCCCACCCTATCACTGTAGAAATGACCTCAAAGAAAAGTATTCCAATTTTGTTCAAACACCAAGAGGGTGAAGAAATAGGAAAAATTATTCCTCTTCCTGTGTAGCCCGTAACTTAAGCACTTTGAGGATACATAGTTTATGCCTTGATATATATGGATATATGGAATCTCTAAGCTAGAATTTGAGCATTTTGTCTACATTATCAAGATCACAGTGGAAACTGCAACACATTTTAAAAAGTATATCTTCCAGGTCTTAAAGACTGTTCTAATAATTTTATGGCACTAGCCAAAAACTAAATGTAACTGCTGTATGTCAACTATATTAATGTGAGTATTACCACACATTTCAGTAACAGCTGCTTCTGATGTCAATGTTTCATTTTAGAGTTACAGAATATTTAGAATTTTCCCAAAGGCTTATGTCTGCTTCATTACAGCTCTGAATACTGACATCACATGGATTACACTAGCAACACCCTAAAGTCACTGAGCCACATCTGTCTACACAAGTTGAAGATAGACGTCACAAAAAAATTAACTCAAGAGTTGCAATCAGGAGTCTCAACAGCAAGAAGAATTTGCAATACCATGTTTTACATAATTATATTAATATCCCAAGTATCCTTAAAATGTATAGTGTTGGAGTATCACACTAAATGCTAGGAACACCGTAAACACATTTTATTTTTTCACTGAAGTTTACACAAAACATGTTAATTCAGTTTTTTAAATTCTCAACACAGAAGGCAGTAGTTTGGCTTTTTATAGGTAAACAATAAATCATCTCCTCAATTAAAGTCAAGTTTTAACAATTCTGAGAAGTCCACAGTGGCTATATTTACTTACAATTTAATATCAGAAGAAAAAATTAACATTCCAGGTTACTGTAGAAAAAAAGTGTATACCACACTTAATGGCATACAAGATTTGTAACAAGCAAAAAAATACCCTGTTTTACAAGTAATCTCCCTTCCAAATAGGTTTTTATCTTAGTGCAGTTAGTACTCTCTCCCCATAGGCTATACATTGAGAATCTCTATATACAAAAAGATACAACAAATTGATACATTACTTATTGCAAGATATTCAGGATGCCATAAAATACACAAATTAAATTAGTTCCCCCCCACTTGCATACCCTCTTGCTTCTTATTTCTCCCATGAAGCAGTCTCCTTCTCTGGTTCTAAGATTAAGTTCTTTCATTGAAAGGCACGCACTTCTCTACAATAGAAGAAACAGATGCATTAATCTGAAATGCCCTGTTTCAAGGAGAGTTTAGCCTACATTTTTAGAGATCACACATTATGAAAGAAACCAGAGAGACATGGCATTTTATTATTAAATTTGACTGGAAAAACTCATAGTTACCATATTACTGTGAAGCAAAGTACCATAAACCTGCATTCACTTAACCTTTCCAAATAGAGAGAATTCATTTACAAAAATAAAAAGGGATTTAACATGATGAATGTATTGTTAAACTTTCAAGGCTCCTGAGTTCCTATTGAAACTTTGACAAGTCTTGGTATCATTCCAGTTATGGAGTACTATTAAAAAAAAAATGAGTAAATTATTTTCCTTGTGCCTTGCAACATTGAGCAAGCAGTTTCTGTGTGAAGTCATTCAATGGGAATTGTAAAGTACTAGTGTGATACAATTTTGAAAAATGAAGATGTGGTATTAGTATACTGTTCCTCAGTTAGCACGTATGTGAAGTTGTACTGCGAGAGACCAAAGGCTAGAATATCACACTTGGCATTAAATGGTAAGCTATTGAGCAAAATGGCTAAAACCTATGGTTTTGGTTAACTGCCCCTAACAGCAGCAGCACAGAGACTAGTGACATGGTGATGATGACAGTGGGAGTACATGTAAACTGTGTCTATGTTACAGCTTGAGGGCACTGGGGACCTTTTTTCATACAGCTCTGAAAGAAAACAACAGTAATGTACCTGGACACCAATATACTAACACTACTGAAGTGATTTTTAGGAGAGAAGCCAGTTTCTCTGCCTAATCCTGCAAAGGGTCTAACACAGTTACCAGCTAAGCAAAAAAAGCTTATAGGGATTTCTAACTTAGGCATACTATTTGTAGACTATCACCTTAAAAAAAGCTTGATTGTTTCAAGCAAGAAAAATGAAAGCAGACTGGGTGCCACTATAGTCTTTTAACAGAGAAATCAGGAAAAAAGACATTTTTCTATATAAAGCAATACTTTCATATATATACCAAAACTTGATTACTTTGATGTCAGTAACAAATGTAAATGAATATGGAGATAAGAATTTCCTGTAAATGCATTCAGTTTTTTAGTGCCTTCCATTATGAGTTACAAGGGAAAGAAATTTAAGCACTAAATAAGCTCAATCGTTGAGTTAAGTAAAGTAAAGTAAAAGTTAAGTAAAGTTTACTAAGTTAAGTAAAACTGCAACTGGTCTTTACTTAACAAAGCACTAAACTCAAAAAACTACTAAAAGCCTCTCTTCCTTGTTCCCAGGCTCCAGGCCTGACAATATATTTAAGCTACCCTAAAAAAAATCCAATCAACCACACCTCTGAATTACTGCAAATGTCAGAACAAAGTGTAATGACACCTCCCAAGAACATGAGTAACAACTTCCATGAAGTTGTCCTCAGCATCAAGATGCCTTTGCTTACTTAGGCATTTTGTACTCCCTTTAGTCACTGTGCTTAAGCAGTAACATGAAGACTGATTGCTGAGCTTCAGTGCAGATGCAAACAAGTTGAAACAAACTTTAAAAAGGTAATTTGTATTGTACTTCAAAAAGTACATTTCCAATCAAGATTTAAAAAAATAAAATCATTCAAATACTCTACTTTTCAAACTATCCTCCTTGCAGTGATGCATCTTTGCAAAGTTTGAACATTTTATCAAGCTGTTCTACAGAGATTTATGGAGTGAATTCACATTGTTCAAAACTGCTTTCATCCTACACATGAACACTATTTCAAAATAAAAAGCAGTTCTTAAATTTTTAAGAGCTTCTCCCCTCAAAAGAAAACACAGGAAGATACAAAATATACAAAACCAGAGAAAATTACCATCTTCACTAAATATAACTGAAGTCCTTGTTTTCCTGAGTTCCCAGTATCAAAATAAGGACTTCCATAATTTAAGCACATACTTTAAGAGCGCTATTGAAACAACAGTTTAGATACTTCTACAATGAAATACTTCAACAAATGTTTCTTCCTCAAAATGAAGTGTTTAGGAAGAAGAAGGAAGAAAAATCAGAAATATGCTCTCTGAAACGTTATAATTGTGTAATACTATTTGTTAATGATGACTAGCTATATAATAATTCTACTTCCTACTAAAAAATTTACTCCTTGTAAACAACCATTTATAAAGAGTATCAAGTTAACTGCTCATTAAATACCTCAACATCTAACAAATATCCTGAATTTCAACAGAAGCTAAAAGATTTAAGGAAGACATTGTGGGAATTCCTGGATATAATGTGACAATTACCTATTACATTTTACATACATACATACATATATATACACACACACTGGAAAAAGGCTAGTAACATAGGGTAATGGTAAATGTCACATAATTATAAAATACAGAGGAATGCTATGTGGAGATACTCTAGCTACTTTAATCTAGTGTGTGGGGGAGCAAAAAAATCAAGAGAGGCTTTGACTTACAAAAAAATAAAAAATCAGAAAGATTCCCATTAAGGAGAAAAAGTTAAAGCAGACTGAACTTTTCTCTTCAAGTTCCAGAACTGCATCCAAAGTTCCTTCCAATAAATGGCAGAACACTTGACTTACTATTCCAATACTTTTAATTAATTTGAGACATCATGTATTGCATTTATCAAACTGTTTTGCCTCAGATTTGAATCTGATTTCACAATAAACAGTGTGAATCCATTACTTGCTGTGACTGGAAGAATTCCTCTGATCTCTTCTGACACTTGACAGTAGTCAAGTAGCCTTCACTATGAACTACGACTACGATAATCCCATCAATACTGTATCTTTGCACCTGCAATGTGATGGCATTACTCAAAAAGGAAAAAATTTAAGTGTGAATTGCATGAATTTAGGTTTTAATTGATCACGTTTCAGGACACTAAGGACACAGAACCAAAGTTAAACACAATAAGGAAATACAATAAAATTTTGCTCTATCTACAAAGTCTCAGAGAGTAGCTTAAGAATATGAATCTTTCAGTGCAGCAGTACCAAATATAAAACCTGGTCCAGGATCATCATTAACTAACTGTTGACTATTTTATCATTAAGAAAGCAAAATGAAGCAAAGCTGCTTGAAGCAGAACTCATAGGTGAGAATACACAGGAAAAACTGAGGAGCCTTAAATTAGGGGGAAAAAAAAGAAAAGAGAAAGGTAAAAGCTAGTCGTTGACTTAACATTAGCTTCAATGACACTGTATTTGTAACAAAAATATCCTACCTTCCTCTCCATTTCTCTGGAACTCACATGTTGAAGACAAATGGTGTTTATCTTCTTGCCCACTAAATTCTTGCCCATTTAAAATTCAAGAGATCTTGACATCCCTTCTCCAACTATGCATATGAAACACAGTAGTGAGGTTTCTAAGAGAAACTGCTTATCACCCACACTCCTTCACTTCTATTGCTAGAAGTACATTCAGGTTCCAAATACAAACCTTCGAGGATGGCTGGCATCGAATAGTGTTGTATCATCATCATCATCATCTTGTTCTAATGGGGTCAGCTCCATGTTTTCTATGTTCGTATCCAAAACTCCATATCTTCGGGTTTTTCTGTTTTGCCTTCTGAGCCTGAAAAGTATTTTAAAACATTCAGGTAATGTAAATTTTTGCTGCTTTCTGATCCAACAATGTAAAATACTGCTATATTGATACTTAGTGTGAATTTCCTATAATTTATTGTAAGTGTACACACTTAGCTCCTGTGAAATTCAGAGGTCAGACAACTCTAAATGTCAACAGTTTACAAGAAATTATTACTGCCAATAAGAGTGTCATCTGTAGATTAGTAGATAGTACAGGATTAATGTAGTGAATACAAAATGGCACTTAGCATCTAAATATAAGAGCCATATAAAAATATATGCAAAAGCATACTTCTAACATACTTCTACTGAAAAAAAGCTGTCTTGCTACATATGCTGTATGTGTCTTATGCACCTGTAAAGAACAGCAGATCAAATCGAGCAGAACCCAAACAAAGCTATAGCAAAGCTATAACTTGTAACACAAATTATGGCTGACACTAGAAAATTTTATTATTGTTTGCGAAGTTTTTATAGCTACCAAGTTTAAAAAAGTCCATAATTACACTTTAGAATAAGACAGATCTTGTAGAGTCAATGTCTTGTATGCTTCACAAAGCACGGAAGGAAGAGGCAGTGACTCATGTTTCAGGATTAAGGCACAGTGCTTATCACAGACAAGCAGACTGCCTGCATCTGCTTTTCTCACTCTCTACAACTTTGCTGCATAGGCCTGGATCCCATGTGCATCACCCAGACAATGAACCATCCCATTTGCCATTCCAGAACCACTCTTTAACTCATAGAACAAGCCGTGCTCAAGGTCTGGAACTCAGACCAGTAGCCACTCACCAAACAAAGGCATCTGTTTGCCTTTGCACAGTGAGTTTACAGAATGCTGAAAGAGCCATTTTCAGTAACTGGCAAACAACTACTTGAAAGCTATAGGACTTCAAAAAAAGAAGAAGAAATAATAATTTGTGTCTAGGTACTTAGTGCTAAACACAAAGGTGGTAATAGGTCTTTCATTTAGAAACTCCAGAATTTACAACCCCAAGTTACGTGCCTACAAAACATGTTTACAACTTTCAGGAACTTTAACACAGAATATTTCTGAGCTAATAAAAAAATATTAATATATTATGACACAGTATTGCTATCATATTACGTATAATACATTATACTACTGTATACTGTGCATAATGACTCCTCTGTCCCAGTTTAGGCACCATTTTAACTATCTTGTAAGAGATATCAAATACAATACTGAAATTCTCAGCTTCAAATCCTGTCCTGAAACTCTAGTGTACTTACACAACTAGTTTAAATACCCTTCTTGAAAGAACAGACAACAGCATTCAATCTTGGTTTATCTTTTCACTATACTCCAAAGTGTGTCTCCTTTTGGAACTGAGAAGCAAATGTAACCTTGTAAGAATGGGAAAGAGATAAAGCACATACTCATCTTCAAAGTTCTCCAATTTCTCATGTTACAAGAAATAATCAACACAACCATTTCCTCCACTCTCAACTATGATGTGAAAATGCAACAGCTGTTACCCCAGGCATTTAAGTGCTTTAGCCCAGAACAAACTACCCAGCTTTTTCATTTAAAGCTACGTCTAGTACCAATCACAAAAATTTCACCTTTCAGTTCAAGACAAAGTCCCTTCCATGTTCTTCACTTACTTCACCTGTTCTTTACTCCTCAACATAAAGAAGCTGTATACTTCAAAGCACCAAGTAAAAAAAAATTCTAAAACTTTTAGGATGACAGTGTGATGAAAAATAAGGTTGTTTCTTACATATCGTACTTTTTGGTTTTCACTAAAGTAGAAGTTAAGCAATTGGGACTAGGACAAGCATTGTGGATATCCCAGAAGATAAGAAACTATTCTAAACACAACAAAAATATGAAATTAAGAAGAGGCAGTACATGCTACTCGTACAGTCAACATTACTGTTAATCTCACTTTACATTTTACCTTTTTCCTTTAATAGGTTAAAATGAAAAGTGAGTAGCTACTGTGATTTGAGAGTAACCTAAGACAGTCAAAGCACATGTCTAGACTGTAGGTAATGCAAAAAAAACTTATCACAAAGCTGGCACAGATTTTAGATTCAAGCAAATCCTGTTGAAAAAGGATACACTAATCACTTGCGACTCAGATCATTCTCTATTTAAGAAGTAGTTAAAAAAACTACAGCTACAGGAATATTGGAGACACACAACATGCATGCTCACAGCCATGACTCTAAAGCAGTGTCCTGAGTGTTAACAAAAATCAGTTAAAATCTTTTACTCTGTGACTGACACCGCTCAGTTGGAAGGGACCTACAACTACTGTCAACTGCCTGATCAATCCAAAATTTAAAGCCTGGTACCATGAGTATTGTCCAAATGCCTCTTGAACACTGACCCCTTTTCTAAGAAACCTGTTCCAGTCATTGATCACCCTACCAGTAAAAAAACCACATTTCCTAATGTCCAATCTATTCCTCTCTTGGTGCAACTTTGAATCATTCTTATGCATCCTGTAGCTGGATCCCAGCAAGAAGGGATAAGCATCTTCCTCAGGGACCTGCTGGTAGCAATGAGGTCCCCTCTGGCTTTGTCTTCTTCAAAGTAGACAAAGGCAGAGTGCTCAGCCACTCCTCACAGGACAGGCCTTCCAGCTCTTTCACCAGCTTGGCTGCCCTAGTCTAGTTGCATACAAGTGCCTTACTATGCTTCTTACTGCACACAGTTACTCAGAGGAGGGCCGTGACAATGCTGAACAATCCCCTCTCTCAACTGTCTGGATGTGCTGTGTGAAATGCATCCAAAGGTGAAGTTTGCTATCCTGGCTGCCAGGGCACATGTTGGCTCATACTGAGCTTGCTGTCAACAAGGACCCTGAGATCCCTCTTTGCATGGATGCTTTGCAGCCACTTCTCTCCCAAGGAAAAATAGTGTCCAGTGTTACCCTCCCTGTTCCCGCTGCAGAGCCCAGCATTTCTTCTGGGTAAATGTCCTGCCACTGGTTGATTGCCCAATGCTCCAACCTATCTAGATCCCTCTGCAAAGCCTCCTGCACCTTGAGAAAGCCAAGTGCACCTCCCAGCTTGGTGTCATCAGCAAAGCTGTTAATGGCATATTCCACTCCTGTCTCCAGATATGTGAATATTGAGCACAGCTGGCCCTAGAACTGAGCCCTCAGGAGCAACACTGGTAACTGGGCTTGCACCTGCCCCTTACTACAGCCTTATGAGCCCTGTCATTCAGCTGTCTCTTCTACCAGTGCACCACAAATCTGCTCACCCCACAGCTGGAGAGCTTGTCCAGAGCGGTACTGTGAAGAACAGCATCAAAAGCCTCACTAAAATCCAGAAACACTCACTTGCTCCCCTTCATTCACTGGGTAGGCAACCTGGTCTTATAACAAGATACGTCTTCATGCCATGGAAACCTATCAAAAAATGGGTTGTTTGCACGTAATTCTTATATTTCTTATATAACCACTGCAAAAACAATTCAGCTACAAGTTTGAATTCAAAAACATACACTTTACCTATTCCAAACTTCTGAAGCAAGATGCAGCAGAATTATAGAATAATGTGAGGTGTTAAGCTTCCAGTTTACAGTAGCACCTAGAAGACAGCACTCCAGTTGCAAATGCAGAACAGCATCCTACTGCCAAAACCAGAATATCAAGCCATTACCACTCATCCAGAAAATAATGGCAATAGATGATAATTTTCCTCTCCAGCTCCTGCAATGACAGACTTTTATTTATTTATTTGGCCATTCCACAGTACTACCCACATCTCCAAATCCAACAGGCTGGTGTTACAAGACACACTAACACTGAGAAGTGCCCTCATGGCTTCTCAAGAATGACCTCCATGGAACAATCAAAATATCCTAGTTTACTTGGCCTTTACATCTTAGTACATGACACAAAACAGTCTTTCAATTGCCCTTCTAAACCAAATGATGCAGATACTAGACACAATGGGTGTATCTAAATGTAATGAAAAGTAGATGGAGAGCTTTCTCCATAACTCAGGTGCTTTATTCATAATCATACATTTGGGCCTTGCTCTGAAGAATTCAACTTATTAAAGCATGAGAGAGAGAAGTAAAACTACCAGGACAAAAAAATACAATGACAAACACTGCACTTAACTGCAAAAGCACATCGAGGTATGTAGAGAAAAGTTTCTATGAGCAACATAAATGCAGCCAAGTGGTAGCAAGCTTTTATAAGGGCCCTTTCCTTAAAAAGACACAAAATAGGTTAATTTTACTGTGAAAGCAAGCATAAAAGAAAGACATTTACTGACAAAGTCGAGGAGGACAACTTAGAAGTTTAGCGATACAGAAGTTTGCAAACTGGTCAAAAATCACTCTAAGAAGACACAAAACAAATTTAGGTGGGCTGATGGATGCCAGCAGCGACAAGTCCACCCGGAGGGTGGTGGAAAGAGAGTTAAGGAAAGGCCCAACACTGACACGCGACTCCCGGTGACGTGAGCGGAGCCCACCGCGCTGCTCCCGCCCACAGCGGGGAGGCGGCCCCGGGAGCTCCCCGGCGCGGTTACTCGGGCATTACCCGCCCGCCCCTCAGGAGCCCCGCGCCCCACGCCCGCTCCCCGCCCTCACCGCACGGTCCGGATCACGAAGTAGACGATGAGGGCGGCGCTGGCTAGCACCAGCACGGACAGGGCGCGCTGGGTCATGGGCTGACCCTGCTCGGGCGGCGCAGACACCTCGGCCAGGCGGCTGCTGCTGCTGCTGCTGCTGCTGCTGCTGCTCCGCGTGGCGGCCCCGCCGGCCGCCTCCGTGGGGCGCGGAGAAACGGTGGCGGCGTCGCGGATGTGCGGGGCCGCGGCCTCCCCGCAGCGGGCGGCCTCCAGCAGCACCAACAACACCAGCAGCGGCCCCGCCGCCAGCCGCGGCAGCGCCGGCGGCCCCATCTCCCTCCCGCCCAGCGCGGCCGCCGGGCCCCGCCGCCGTCTGTGCGGCCGCCGGAAGCGGAAGCCCCTGCACTGCCCCTCCGTGTCGCTCCATCTCCTTCGCGGGCACCACCCTTCTTCTGTGTGTGGTCAGTGGCGCTCGGGCGCGATGAGGGGCTACTTCGAATGTAACAAGTTTAAGGCGGGGTAGTGTTTTTTGTAACCAGTCCTCTGTTTTGGACTGATTCCGTGTGTGCAAAACAACGGACATTTTGTAACTGAGTTCAGTGAAAGCAGAAATGTTAAGGAGACCTTCCAATGTGACTCGCTGGCAGCCACTTCTGTCAGCGTTGGAAACACATAATCACGGAGTGATTATATGCAGGTGCTTTTATTGAGGAGCTCCGGGAGCCGGGGTACACGACAAACCCAAATCTGACTCCGACAGTGATTCACAACACACACGTTTTATACCCCTCTGCCACACAGCTACAAATTGATTAGTTACCCTGGATTGTTCCTAAGCAAAATTTCTCGTAATTTAGCCAAACAGTGATCATATTCAATTCCCCAAACAAGATCATACTTGATTTAGTTCAAACAATGGCCTTAGCTACTGCAGCTATAGCAAAGCTAATGTTCTATTCTCAAGGCCCTGTTGACCAGCAAGCCCGGGCCTTTCCCTTCCCAACCATTACCTTTCCTAACCACCACCACCCTTAGTTACCCACCTGCAGTTCTGCAAAAAAATCATTTTAATCCTATACTATCACTTCCAAAGCCAGAGCTGTCACTGCTGACACCGAAGTTGCCTTCGCCGCGGCGGCTCCCGTGGCACAATGTGTCCCCGCTTATCTCCCCACACACCCCACTCACACCCGCAGACCGGGTTTCCCACAGCAGTCTCAGTCAGATGTCTCGTTTATTGACGGTGCAGTACCACAGGAACAGCCCGAGCTGCTCCTCCGATGCTACCGAGCTACCTGCAGCAGATGTACTCCTCAACAACAAGCAAAAGAATGGTTTGGAAAGTGGTAGGTCATGAAAACTCTTAGTTTTTGCTTCGGCTGTGGTCCAGTGGTGGAAAGACCAATAAAGGGTTGTGTCTAGATGGACCACAGCCGAAGGTGATGGAGCAGTCAGTGTATTACAAAGCCAGTGAACCTGGAAGACAGGACCCTGACTTAGGGTGATGCTACAGTGTGACTTTGCCATCAGTTTTATTGCTCTTGTGCCACATAATTCCTCAGCTAAATGCTGTCCTGATAGGATAATCCTTTCATTTTTAAGATCCATTATAAGATTTTTACTGGCTTGTTTTCTTACTGTATACTACAGCAAAGGTATCAGACGTATAGTGTCCCTGCAGAGTGAGAAATCCACATTGGTGGTGAGCTCTTTGACATTTGTCACTATGTTGAAGGGAATTAATAAAATGTTAGAGTAGCAAAGAAGCCTTGTGCAGATATACTTCTGCAGTTGAAGTAACATAGGCAACAACCAAATTTTGTTGAGAAGCTGACTCATTATCCTGGAGGCCTTAAACTTAGCAGTGTATCAAATATATCGGGTCACATATACATAATATAAAAACAACAATTAGTTAACTTGTTAACAAGTTAACAAGTTCCGTGGTTCATTTTAACTGAGAAAACAGATTCAAGGTCTTGTGTCACACAATTAATCTGAATTTGGAAAGTGTAAAACTGATTTGAGAAGCACGTGAGCCATTAAACGATCACCTGTCTCCCTGTTGAAAAAATATAGGCCTTTTAATGGGAATAATGTTTCAGATGATATGAACAACAGATTTTGCTGAAGGTGCTGGAAGGATGGAGCATATGAGTAAGCTTCCATGATAGCTTTTTACAAGGTTTATGACTTTGACAGAGCTTGACTGATTCAGGTCCTCCCACTGCCAATATGTATCAGCCTGCTTCTATCCTATGAATTCCCTTGAGATATATTTTCTCTAGACAAATCCAAGTAACTTATTTGCAACACAGGGACATATGACAGAGGAAAAGTCAAGGAAGATTATTTCTTAGAAAGACAGTCACTTATATTAAATTGTCCTTGATGCATGGACTGTGTAAAGTCTAACAGTGCTGGGTTGCTCACTTAGGGTGATATGATGACATACGGTGTGGTAAACTGCATGTCAGATGCAAAGCATTAGGGGAAAAGAAAAGAGGGTTGCTGTGGTCAGTAGCAACTATGGCATGACAATATTAGTATTTTAAAATGCCCTCTTGGCAAAATTATTGTCCTTAAAACCAAAGGTTCTAGTGCTGTGTGGGAAAAGTTGTTTTTTGAAGGTTTGTTGTTTTGTTGGGGGTTTTTTTCCTACATCACTAGCTCTCAATAATCAGCAGATTAAGATAGTCTTTGAGTCTTCAGATAGAAACCAAAAAGGCAGAGCAATTTATGTTCTTTATTTTGAAACAAAAAGAATTATTGAGGTCCTTGAATTTTTTTTTTGTTTCTTTGGTTGGGGGTGGAGGTTAATCATTGAAATGCATAGATTTGTTCAATATTCAAGTCAGGTATAAATAAACACCAAGTGTGCATGCAAAAATTTACTTCAGGAGAGCTATAATATAAGTCTTTCATGAAGTGTGGCTTCAAAACTATGTGTGGAAACTGGAAGTAATTTTTTTAGATTTTTTTAGAGTCCCTGACTGTTTGTAATTGTTGTCTAATTTATTGGTTAGAGACAAAGACAGGAAACAGAATTTTAAAAAATTATGAGGTTATACAGCTCTTGAAGGATGCACTTTAGGGTTATATTTCCCCATTCTGAATTAAAGTGTAGAAGCTTTTTCACTCACAAAAGGAGTATGGAACCTTCTTGTCTTACACCTAAATGGTGAAAAAACTTAAGTGCCAGTGAAAGACCCTGAAATGGTTAAATTGTCCATTAAAAATAATGGAGCCTACTTGAGTTTTACCTTTGAGGGGAAAAAAAAGTCAATTTTTTTTGGAGTTCCATAAAACAGACCTTGCAGATTATTTGGAAGAGCACAGAAATTACTCAATTATTTGAGTGTCAAGGATGTCTGAGAAGGTCTTCTCATCAGAAAATGAAACAGTTATTCAGAGAAAGGTACTTAAGAGCCCTACACATACTTTATTTTTTTTTGTTTAGCTAGTTGAACTAAAATGTCATTATATGGTTCCTGATACTTGTAGCACTGAAGTGCAATACATGTGTTTCCTTCTCCCTCACCACTATCAGTCTGTCTATATCACAGAATATTCTTTGTTGGAAAAGGCCAACAAGGATCATCAGGTCCAATTCTTAAGTGAAAGGTCCATCCAAGCATCAAACCCACAACCTTGGTATTTGCTAACACCGCTCTCTAACCACTCTCAAGTTATTTGTTTTCATCCTTTATGAAGCCCTTGTGGAATGATTTTCACGTGATTTTGAGATATGAAGACATAAGAAATGAGCACACTTTTCTGCTCTGATAAGAGGTTACCAAGGAGCATGCTGCTTGCTGCCCTTGTAAACCATATTAAGCTCTTAATATAAAACTACCCAGTTCTTCAGGTTCCCAAATCACACTCTAGTCCCTATCATTTATGCCATCTGAGGACACCTTTGTTCAAACATATCTATACTTACCCTTGCATAGATTAGAAATCTTTTTGAGTAATCAATTAGAAAAACCTCAGTTAAGTCTCTTTTCTTTTAAAGACCCTTCCCCTGATGATATGCAAACTAGCTAACTACTGTTGCAAAACACAGAATACATTCTGCAAAGAATTTACAGATATATTTTGTAAACATTTCTAAGAAAAAGGATTCGTTTTATATTTATGTATGATTGGTACTTGACTGCTTTTTAGAATGCAGCTGAGTGCCTTTTTAGATAAGTACCTTTAAAAATCTAGCTACTTAGGTCCACATAATTGTTACTTGAAATGTCCTCATTAGCGCTGGATGAGACTAATTGAGCTATTTTAATTAATGAAAGCTTTGTGAAAAAGACAGTATGATTTCTTGAACATAAAAGTGGTATGTACAAAAAGAAATATTTTGAAAGCTAAAAAATACTGTCTAAAGCCAGGCTTTGAACGGAATTCTGATGCTGCACGTAGTTGTGCCCCAGAGGAGACACAGAGTGGCACTTTCTGTACCTGTGCAGTTACAGAGTCAGGGACTATCTGGTATTCTATTCTATTCTGTATTGTCCTTGTCATGGTATTCCTACACTAAATGCTTATCACAATTAAAATAATTGATATTTCTGTGTAAGTTTTTGCCAAAAGGCCTTGAAGGGACTGAGAAATCCCATAATGTTAGCATTGCATTTTTTATGTTTATTACCTTTTGGTCTTGGGAAACCAAAGGGCTCTGACAGTGCCAAGATCAATTATTTGTGGCCAAGAATATGAAGAAATTAAGAGGACAAAAGAATGCTACTAAAAAAAACCCCAAAACTTAAGCTTTTTATTTTAAATCATGAACATATATCTAGGAATATATCACATAAATTTATATTCTTTTTGGAATAGAATTTTGTCATGAAACTTGCTAATAAAATACTGCAATTTTTTTACATTCTCTGCTTTCTTATTTTGAGCAGGGGAACAATAAGAATTAACAATAAATGTTACCCTTTTTATTGTGCTTTTGTAAAATTGAGTTGCCAGATAGAGTCTGCTTTTATTATAGCAGCAAGTTCCTGAAGGTAGACAAGATACTTCAATTTGTTTCAAAGAAGAAATCATTTTATATTGATATGGAACTCAGCTGGATAGAAACTTTCTAACACAGTTTTAAGTATTAGAAAGCATGCATTCTTTAATACAACCTGCTGGACACAAGGAGGATTTTCCTCATGTTGTTGCCTAGTCTTGTGTAACCAAAGACAGGCAACTAAGGCTTTTTGTTACACATTGTTTAGATATTTATCACGTATTCTCACTTGCTGGATGTATATTCGTTGCCCTGTTTTGCATAGTCCCTTCCCTATCAGAAGTCCTTATTTGGTCCTCAAGGGTCTCTGGTGATGTTTGATTCCCAATGTCTTGGGTTATAGAACCAAAAATGTGTATTCTATTTCATTTGCTGAAAGCAGCTGGGGAGATTTTTTTTTTTTCTTTATCTCTTGTAACTCTGGGGGGAGGGGGGCAGGTGCCTTCTGATAATGAGCCAGCTGTTAAAACCAGGTGGGGCAGTGTTTGTTATCTCTTTCACCATCCATCCTCCCTCCAGGGGGATATCTTCTGCTAATGAGCCATTAACACATCCCCAAGCAGTCATCCCCAAGCTATACATCCACATTCCATCATCCTATTGTGAGATGCTCCACCCAGTGGGGGGAGCCAACCATTCCTACCTGGATAAAACTGAGATGTAGGAACACAAGGGATCTGGAGGAAGAGTAGACGCTTCTCACCATCACTGGACCCTTTTTTCTACAGGATCATCTCTACTCCAACAAAACCACATCTGCCACCCAGGAGAACTCACTTTTAGATGGCTTCCAACACCCTGGCCAACAGGTTGTCAGGTTGTAGCTCTGACTCTGTCAAGGGTTTTTCCAAGATTGTTGTTTGTTTGTCTGCTTGTTTGGCTGGGTGGGTTTGTTTTCTACTACATTTGTATAGTTAATATTCCTAGTAAAGAAGTGTTGTTCCTATTCCCAAATCTTTGCCTGAAAGCCCTTAGTTGCAAAATTATGATTTGGAGGGAATAAAGAGTTTACATTCTCCATTCTAAGGAAAACTCCAGCTTTCCCTGACAAATACCTGTCTTTCCAAACCAAGACACTCAAATTGTGGATCTGCTGGTTCACCCCTGGTTCTGAGCAAGCTTCCAGCAATTTGCAAGGCTGGCTTTTATTATCTGTGCTCCCAGACCTCAGCCCACATCCCCAGGACTTCTCCAAGTTTGTTTTCCTAGCGTTCTGTTACTTATTAGATCATGGGATGTGGCAATATACCATTTCCCTTATCAATATACAACTATTTAAAAAAAAAAGTGGTTTATAGTACCAATAAATTTACTTAAGAATTTTCAAATTACTTCTTGATACTGGCCTGAGATACTTGTTTCTCTTGCAAGTTTTCCTCTACAATGGTGTCTTTTGGTATTCCAATGAACATATATTTCTTTCATTATTCTCACACTTATCTTCAGGTCTAATAGCTTCCAAGAGAATCTAGGCTGTCTACCTACAGATGAAAGCCAGAAGGAGTCCCAGCTGGTATCATGCATTGTTATAGGTGACCTTCTATCATGTTCCCCTGCTTATTTTTTTCTTAACTGAATTGATTCAAATCTGTGATACCCCCATGTTTTGAGCCTGTGGACCATTGCAGCCTCTTCCTCTGTCACAGAGAGACACTGTAAATTTCCTAGATGCACTCTGTCCCTCAGCTGAAGTAAAATCATGTTGCTACCAAACACTGTCTTTTGCAGTGCTTGGTGAAAATCATCTGCTCTCTTCTGCAGAAGTCACAGGTCTGTCCTGACCAAGTGATTAGCAAGAGGACAGAAATGCTCTACTAGAGGGAGCCACCATGAGTGCCATATGTTGATTGTTCTTACGACAATAGCTCATTTCTTTTCCAGGCTGCCCTGGTGTACACAGAGACTCACCTGTCTAGATATGCTACTCCTCGCAGGAGCTTTCTGCATAGCAGACATGCTTGATGCACCCATGGTAGTCCTGTCCTGGAAGCTGTGAATATTCTCTATAAGGATGAGTGGCCTATGGCTGTTTCCTGATGCTGAAAGAATGTACAATGTCTGCTGTTGAAAAGGGTTGGAGGTTGGGTATCGCCGACCAGTCTTGCGATGTGTGTGAGGAACAGTGAGGCACAGGCAGAGCCCTCACTGAACCTGAGCTCATGGCGTAGGTTATGACCACAAGTGTTGTGACACAGATAAAGGATGCAAGGGAGACTTTTTCTCTCTGAGGTTTCTATTGCAATGCGTGCTTGCTCTGACCCTGGCTCGGTGTTCAGCCTGGGCCTCCCGGCAGCTCGGGCACGCCTCAGCAAGTCACTTTGTGGAGGCTCGGTTCACACAGCTGGGTAACACTGTAAAGTCTGGATCCAAGAAAGAGGGGACTCTCTCAAAGTTTCCAGGGAACAGAGGCTTTATTCGGGGGGGGAAAGGGGCTGGGTGATCTCCCCAGCCACCAGGCTGGTGCCTCTGGAGAGAGACCCCGAGCCTGGGGTGGTCGGCGGATTAATACTACAACTTTGGGGTGGGTTCTAAGTTACAGATACCAATAAAACAATGCAAATACATCATGCCAAACTAAGTCACTTAAGTTCTAACAAATCCAACACAAGTTCTGGGATGGGCTGAGGGTGGTCCAGCAAAGTTAGTGGCTAATATTACTGTACTTCAAAGATAAGGATGCTAAGATGGACAAGAGGGAAATTATGCATGACAGAGGGGGTGAGTCAGGAAAGAACCAATAAAAGAAAGATTCTAAGCAGGGGCTAAAGCTGTCCTAGAAACTCTTATCGAGCTACAAGAAAGTTACATACTAACACAAGAAATACATCCTAAAACAAAAGGGCTTTCTAGAGTTGTGCAAGCTATGCTAATACTTAACAATAAAACCCTTCATGCTGTATTCACAGCCAAGGCCTGCAAATTATTTTTTGCAGACTCACAGTTTCCAGGGTTTATTGCCACTGAAGGGATCAGAGAGGAAAGAGCGACACGAGCTGCTGTGCAGCAGGTTTTAAGCAGGGGTGGAACCTGGGGAGGTACAGACCAACAACCCATGGGATTCTACAGGGTGGGGTTTATGGAGGGAGGTGCCAGGGGTCACAGCCAATGGGATACACAAAAGGGTGTTCAGGGCCAGTCAGGAACTGAGGAACATAGACAGGGAGGTAGGAACAACCTCTGATGGACAGGGAAGGGAGGCTGGGTCAACTTTTGGGATGTACTAACAATGGGGAAACAAAGGGGAATTAGAATGTATTACCACAACAGCTGGGCTTCAAAATAAACAGCACTTTTTACCACTTTGATTAGTTCTTAAAACTCTAATGTATCCATTTCAAAGATTTACACTTATGACTCTAATTAGATGCCAGAAATTTCCTGATTAATAGCCACTTTTAAGTACTCTCTAGGTTTGCATTACTCCTTGCTGTTTAGAGTTACGTATTGCCTGTTTCTGAAACTTTGGTGTTTTGCTTTCTTGTATTCTTTCGTGCAAAAGCATCAAGAGTTCAATATGTTGTGTCAATGGTAAAGTATACTGTCTGTGGTTTTAATAACACTCCGAAAAAGATGGTTTTCATGAGATGGGAAACAAAGGGGGGAAGCAACCTTAAAATATATTCTCTGACATTTTTCTCGTTTTGTCAAAAAAGGGCTTGTTTTAAGAACAATAAAAATACAACAGTTCTATCAGTTACAGAAATCTATTTTATTTCCTCTATGACACTGTGGAATGGTACCACAATTTTCTGCTTAGAGCCCTTTGGACTATTTCCAGAGAATTAATTAAATCTCAGACACTTAGATTCTCAGTATTATGCACACAAACAATTTATGTTAAAGCACACAAGATTACATGCAACTGTACTTTGAAGATGCAGAAAGTAGAGTTCATTATCAAATTTTTCTGTAATCATAGAACAGATCAGTGGTCTTAAAAGACTAGTTGGTTTAATACCTAACTGGTTTTCAACATAAAAGTGAGTTAGAAATGTTTTCAAACACACCTGTGCTGGCTTTGCATTGATATTTGATGAGGAAAGGAAACAGCTTATGAATCAGAACCTTTATCACACCTTACTCTTTGTCTTCAAAGAGATGTTGAATGAAAAAGAGAAATTAAGAGCATACCATATAGGGATAATAGTTGAAAATATAGAGAGTGCTTGTTTGCTGATAATACTTCTAAGTATTTTTTAATATTTGGACTTGTCACCTGCCAAGAGTGAAATGCAAGGGACAGAAAAAAATAACCTGTAACATTTTGTTGAGAAATAAAAGTTTAGCAAAAGAGCCTATGAAGTGTCATATCAAGCAAGATGCAGCCAGAAAATAGAGCCTTAAAGAAGCCAGAAAATGTCATAATAAGACCTATCTAGACAACACACCAAGATGCAGATATACTGTAAATAGTGGGTTTTAAGGAGGTAAACTAGCAAGATTGTCTTGCACGTTTGTGTTGTGTTCTTTCTCTAGATGGTCATATTGAGACACTAATTTTGAAGACTTAAAAAAACCCAAAAAATCTAAAGTTATACTGCTGATTTAGCTGGGAAAAAATAAGCTTTGCTGAAATCAGTTAAAATTCAGAGGATGGTTGAGACTGGATTTTAGATAAGATATCCCGGATCTAGTAACTCATTGCCTGTCAAGTTTATGTTTGTGTAAGCTGGGCTTGTAACAAAAAACAGGGAAATTGATCAATAGACCCCAAAAAACACAAGATGACTGTAAACTCTCTATCTCCAAAAACAGGCCTGAGAACAGGAAAACTATAGGTTTCACCAAGGAGTCATTTGTCAGGTATGCATCAAAAGGTTTAAAGTTCAGAACGAGAAAGACTAGTTTTACTTCCTCCTTTTGGTGACCATTCCCCACATAAGACCCCCAACTCATTTCAGAGAACAAACTACACATGCTTAATAGCCTTTTTGTCAATTAGCATACGGGAGAAGAGGAGGTGACAAGGGTATGAATAGACATTTGTATTTTGTGTATTCAACACTTCTGTGGATAAAAGGCTTTGTAATTACCTGTGATCTTTGCAGTGCCCATTGGGGAGCTATCCCACGTGCTGCCCGGCAGTCAATAAACATTCACTTTCTAACTTAACTCTTAGAGAGTCTTTTGTCCCTCACGGTTGGGTATTAGATCGATATACATATTTTAATAAATCAATATGACAGCAGAAAAGAGAACCGGTTACTACCATAACTTGGCGCGATGTCCTCTATGGAGTGTCTCCATCCACCCAGGCTAGCCCAACACTGTGGACATGTGGGGGACACTCCTCCGGATCAGGGGAACCAGAGCAGTGGCTAAGGGGTCTTTCCCCTTGTCACAGGAGAGAACTGCAATGATGGCAGAGGAAGGAGTCTGACTCAGATGGAGGGCAAAGTCCGAGAACTTTATTCAGCCCCAGGAGAGACCTCTAAGCCTCAGGAGAGGTGCTCCATCTGGGCCCCGAGAAGGGGTGACAGTAACTTATAAACAGGGGAGGTACAGAGGGAGGGAACAAACCACTAACCAATAAGGGACAAAATGGGAGTGGACCAGGGCTAGAAGGATTTACAGACCAACCAATGCGGGCATCAAGGGAGGAACCTCCTCTGCTACTGCCCTATCACTCGATGCCCCTCCCCAGGCTTTCTAGAAGCTGGGAGGAGCAGCCAAATGACAGGCAGTGCCCGGAGGGGGGGTTTGGGAGGAACATGGGAAGATTGACAGGAGAGAGAAAGGTAGGGACCAACTTGGAACATAACATTCATCAACAAAGGAGAGTAAGGGTCAAACCATTATGAAATATAACAAACATTTTGAAAACACAACAATAATTACTACAAAAAATTCAGTCTTAAATTGTGTGATTAAATGCTGTAATCCTTACAGTAACTTGGTATAGGAAATAATTTTCTATTGTGAGTTTCCTCCTGTGTCTGCCCTTTTTATCATTAACAGCCTTTCCAATAGGAAAGATTCAAGAGTGACTTTAGCAATTTTTCTCACTCTCTCTTATGTGCAGGTTCCTTAGAGACAAGTATAAAGTGAAGCTGTTGACATTGCTAAATTAGGTTCTTAATAGTCATAGCACCTATCTTTTCCATCTAAAGTAGATTAGATGAGTACTTAGAAAAGGAGGGGGGTGAACACATTAAAAATATAGTCTCCTATGTGCAATTTTATTTGAAAAATGTGCCTCAGAAAGCTTGAAAGTATCTCAAAATTTGTAAAAGACTAAAGTCTTTGCAGTCCTTTAGTACTGGGGAAAGATACCAATTTATATATTTGAATCTGATACTTTATGATAGAAAATTGAGCTTGCAACCCTTTAACAATTATCTCCCATGTTTCAATCAATATTTTAATGCCTAACTTTTCCTGTGTAAGAAAGCTTGTGGTATCAGAAAGATCCAGGAAAAAAGTTAGAGACTGTTGTGTAAGTTTTCTCTGTGGATGGAGGTAATGTTGACAGTAAGTGATGCCTTTCTGCTTTTAAGAACATACTTCAGTCAGAATTTTACATGCTCATTTTAGTGTCTCACTCAATCACTCAAATCAGTGTCTGCTTCTGAGAAACTTGTGACAGTTTATAAATATATATATTTATACCATTCATTATACAAATTTCAAAATGTAATTTTGAAACATAGTTGGAAGTATTTTTAAGGAAATCTTTAACAAAAAAAATAGTATTCTAAAAATTCTGCAGTGAGCAGAACCCTACTAAAAGCTGTTATCGTGCACCATAAATACTTGCTAACATCTAGACTTCAAAAAGTTTATTTTGGGCTGGAATGAGAGGCAAATCCCCACTGCTGTTGCCCCTATTCTCTGCAGAAAACCTGAGCAGATGGTGCTGATGTGTGTAGCTTTGCTCCTCCCTATATCTCCATGCATCATTCGCCCTACCTTTCTCAACATGGTATGGGTATTGCACCCCTCATTTATCAGCTCTGTCTCTTGCCTTTCCTGATTGCATCAGAGGGCTGCAAGTAGGTTCCTTGTGCCTGTCTCTGGCAGAAACCATAGATGTCAATAAACAGCAACCTGCTCATGAACTCTGAGAGGCTTTGATGGGATGAGTGGTAGTAGTATTGGTGGCATTGGTAAAGAGGGGACCTCAGGAAGAGAGGGGAGGAGAGCAGGAGCTCAATGCAACTCAGTAATTTGTGGTGGCCCCTAAGCCATCCACAGAGGACATCTCTCTACCATGGAGAGTATGCAGTCTTTAGGCTGATTCAGGGCATAGGGATCTCCCACGGGGAAGTCTCTCTGGGAGACTTCCCTTTGGCTCATGGTGACCAAACTGTGTCAAACCAAGAAGCAATCATGTTGCTTCTTATTGGTTAGTTCCCCAGTTTGGTTATTACCCCTACTGATTGCTTCCTTTTGGATCCTCTCCCTGATTGTCCCCTTTCCCAATTCCTTTCCCCATTGGCCAAGTTGTAAAACCCCACCCCCTGGTTACCTATATAATCCCTGTCCCCCTGAGTTATTCAGTTCTTCCCCTTTGGAAGTCCTAGAATAAAGAAGACCTCTGAAGGATACAAGACCCCATTTCACTGCCTTATTCTTGCCTCACCCGAAGTGGCAAGGGTGGATCTGCTGCTCAGGCAGCCTCACAAAAGAGCAGGGTCACTCAACACCTGAGAGTGCCTGTGCCACATAGGGCATCTTTTTAAAGACACTTCTGATGAGGAAAGTTGTGGCACCTACACCATCACACCAGTCTGTGACAGTCCTTCTCACATACAGGCCATCAGCCACTCCTTTTCTTTCTGTAAGGTAAGCAATTCAGAGTCTGTGTTGAATAAAATGCTTTCAGACTGAGTCAGTAACTTGAATTCCAAATGGTAGGTATAAAAGGCAATGATGCAAAGAAAGTAGAGTGTGACCTCCCCTCTACCAGATACCTCCTACCTCTCTACCTCCTCTCTACATAGCTTCACTATCTACCAGATAGTCTCTGGAAGTGTGTTCAGAAGTCTGAGGATATCCTGTACTCCTTCTTGTGTGCACCTATCATCTGCTCTCCAAGCACAGCCACATTTTAAATGAGAATACAGGTGAAGAAAGGGCGATGGGATAAGAAGTAGGAGGACTCTGAAATTTTTGATGAGTGTGTTTCTGTAATTCCTGTCTTCCTCAGAGCACAGGAGTTGGGAAGTCCCAGGGGCAAAAGATAGGGCAAGGAGGACAAGAAACTGGCATGACTGAGTTGTAACCTGCAGGTCAGACTAAAGGGAAAGAAGCAAATTTACAGGCAGTTGAGGCAAATACAGGTTATCTGAGAAGAGTATAGGGTTGTTTAGGGATGGGGAATACCACGGTGAAGCTGGAACTGAACCTGGCAAGGAGTACAACAGGAAGAGCTTTCTACTGGTATAGAAAAGGAAGGTCAAAGAAGGTGTATCCCCCCCCAATACACAGTGCTGGAAAACTTGTAACTACTGGTGGAAACTCCGAGGTACCCAGCCTTCAATGACCCTCTCTATTCCCTCACCTCTCGAGTCAGTGAACAGCAGGATGGGACTGGAGGAGCAAGATCCCTCCCACTGTAAGTAAAGATCAGGTTTGTGACCAGCTGAGAACCTTGAATATACATAAGTTTGTTGAGACCTGATGAGATGCATCCTGAGGGAGAGGATAAGATACGAGTCCTGGGGGAACTCACGTAGTTACCGAGGCACTCTCCCCATCATATTTGAAAAGTCATAGCACTCAGATGAAGTTCCAGGAGACTGGAAAAGGGTACCCCTTTAGAAAGGTAGAAAAGAGAGCTGGGAACCATCAGCCTGTAAACCTCACCTCTGTGCCTGAGAAGATCATGGGACAATTCTTGCCAGAACCTTTGCTAAGGCACACAGAAGACAGGAAAACACAGCTTCACCAAGAATAAATCCTGCCTGATCAACCCAGTGATTTTCTATCATGGAGTGGCTGCATCAATGGACAAGGGAAGGGTTCCAGATGACATTTATCTGGACTTCAATAAAGATTTTAGCATGATCTCCCACAGCTCCTTCTCTCTAAATTGTATTTGATGAGGACAGTTAGATGGATAAGTGTTGCAGCAACCCTGTTGTTAGTGGGTAGAAATGAGCCAAGACACAGACTTCTTATTTATCACAGCATGAAAAGGCTCCTGGTTTATTCCTCTTTACAGCTTAGCCATCCTGACTCCAACTATTCACTGACCCTGCCTGCAGCAAACCTCCTACTATAGGTTTCCTTTGCAGCCTCTGTTTGCAGGTTATTTCCTGCTAAACAATGACTGCATATATTAGTTTGCAGAGTCTGAATGCAAACCTAGCATTTACCTAGCTAGACTATGACTGCTATTTCCAACAACAGGCTCTAGCTGCAGAGCCAGACTGACCTCACAGCAGTGATTCTCTCTCCCCAAAATCATCTTTCTTCATGATCCTCCATGATAAGCCCTTTCACCATCTAACCCACTCCCTTTTATCACACTTATCTTTATTGGATATAGCTGTGACTCATCGGGGTAAGGCTGTATTGGGTAATTAACACAGTTGTTACTTATCAGGGACGAGGTCACCTGTATTCCCTTCTCCTACAGATAAAAAAATGTGATTGGATGGTCACATCCAGAAGATAGTGGTCACTGGCTGGGTGGACAAGTGACAAGTGGTTTCCCTCAGGGGTCAATATTTGGACCAGTGTTGTTTAAATCTTTCATTAATGATAAAGATTGTCACGAGCTGCTGGAGGTGGTCTTCAGGGTGCCACAACCTTCCTTGATGAGCCACCTTTACAAAGGAACTCTGTGTCTCAGGGACACAGGCACACCCAGGTGATTTTCAGCTCTCCTGTGATGGTTGCCAAGGCAACCAAGCTTAAGAGTCCTTAGTGATTTCAGGAGGAGAAGCTGCTGGGCCAGGTCAGCTGAGCAGCTTCTTCCAGGTGGCACAGGAACAGACAACAGGAGTCCTCATGATTTTCCAAAGCTTCCTTTAGTCCCCGGAGTTGCCGACTGGAAAGACCCCAAGGTCTCAGGTACCCGGACTATATGGGGAACTGAAGGGGTGGGGTTTGCACTTGGGCCAATAGGGAAAGGAATTGGGGAAACAACCAATCAGGAAAAGGATCTAAATTCAACCAATGAGAGGACAGGAAAACCAGGAAACAAGGATTCATCCAATGGCGGTGAGCGTATTAACATATGCAAGTGCTCATGGGATTTTTGCACATTTTGCTTGCCCTAACCAAAGGTGTGTCTCTCAGAGAGACTCCTGTGGTGGAGTTCTGTCACATTAAGCTTTGCTTTTCCTCCATAGGAGAGCACACTTCCCCATGGGGACCTCAGGGGCTCCCACAAAAGATGAAAGATTTGAGGGCACTCTCAGTAAGTTTGTAGATGACACCAACCTGAGCAGTATGGTTGACACACCTGAGGGACAGGAAACCATCCAGAAGGACCTCTGGATGGACCAGAGGACAAGCTCAAGAAGTAGCCCATGGGAATCTCATGGGAGCTATGAAGATGGTGAAGGACTTCAAGGTCAAGACTCCAGAGGGTTTGAAGAGCAGCTGAGGTAATTTTTTCTGTTCAGCCTGAGGAGGAGGAGACTGAGGGGAGACCTCATCACATTCTGCAACTTTCTTGTGAGGGGAAGAGGAGGGGCAGACACTCATCTCTTCTTTGTGGTGACCAGTTGCAGGACCTGAAGTAGGCTCCCCAAGGACGTGACCACAGCACCAGGCCTGACAGAGTTGAAGAAGCATTTTTACAATGCTTTCAGGTCAATGGTGTGATTTTTTGGGAATGGTTCTGTGCAGGCCCAGGAGCTGGGTTTGGTGATCCATGTGTGTCCCATCCAACTCAGCATATCCTGTGATTCTCTATATTAACACGTTGAGCTTTGTGTTTTGTGAGATTTCTCCACCCCTCCCCTGACAGATGAGGACTGTAACCATCACATCAAGCAACATACATCAAAATTACCACAACCAAGTCAAATCCCCTTGCTGGACCCACAGGGGATGACTATATACATCTTTCTATTCTGTCGTTTTCTCTTTCTCTTTCTCTTTCTCTTACTCTTACTCTTTCTCTTTACTTTTTGTTAAGTGTTATTTGTCTACTATTTATTGCTATGTTACAAGAAGTTATAACCAAAATGGCTACATAACTGCTTTCCACTGCAACCAAATTGTTCTAAAATAAACCCTAAATATATATTTACAAACACTGATCATTCACCATTTGGTCATAAGAGGATGCTGAGGCAATTGAACACGTTGCCCAGAGAAATTGCAGATGATCTCAATGATTTTGATTGAGATCCTTAGTGGTCAAAGTGCAAGCATACCTCAGGCTGTTGGTGTGAAGTTAGCCTTTCTCAGAACTTCAGTGAAACTCCATATACCTGTGGACTCTAACTTTGGAGCATGGAGGTTAAAAAGGAAGAACATACTGCCATTGCTTTTTCTCTCATTTCTGCTGATCTTGCTCTTATTTCCATGCTGCTGTTATCTCCCACAAACAAGAAAGCAGAAAAGAGTATAAATTCCAAATTTGTAATATGCTTCAAATAAAATAATAATTTTTTTGTGCATGAAGTTGAAACACCTCTGAAAATGAATCCACCACTTTGTGATAACTACAGCTATCACAAAGCTGTAGCTATAGCATAGCTACAAGGTTGTTTAGTGTGGGTTTTCATAAAGGAGTTGAGTTTTTCTTTATAGCAAGGATCTCCTTGCTGCATTACTCTAAGGAAATGCACATGCCAAATGAAGAGCCCTTTAGGTGTCAGTCAAATGTAGCAGTCTAAAATACCTTCTAAATAGCATACTTTTCAAAGATTGCATTCAAATAGGGAAAAAAAGGAAACACAACCCAAAACATGAAGCATATTAGAAAAACACCAAGAAGTCTCTGATGCCTAATGTCTTTTTAAATAGGTAGCAAATAATGGGATACAACGGTAGCTTTGACTGCGGTGTTGCCAGGTGTTTTGTGTTCTCAAGCACAAAACTCTGCTTTGCTTTGGCAGAGTTCTTTTGCCTAAAGATATTAGCTTTTTATGGGAGCCCAAATGCCTTCACAGCTGCAGCATGCTGAGAGGCAGCTATATTTCACAGACATGAACCTGCAAACAGTATAGTCTACCTGGACCAGTGAAGTCTAAGACTCTTATTGGGAAATTCAACTGGCACCAGTTAATCCGCAATAATTGTCTTCTTCACATTCTGTGTGATTTCAGTTTTCAGTGCTTTAAGAAAGGAAAGAACACAAACGAACAAAAAATAACAAAAAAACAAAGGCCCATAACCCAACAAAAAACCAAACACAACCAGCCAAAACCGAGATGTAAATGAGGCACCACTGACAAATGGGTAAGACAGAATTGTTCATCACAAAATAAGTGTTCACAGATTAATCTGTTAAAAAAATAAACAGTGAAAAAATTATCAAAATACCATTATCTGTTGTTGATATCCATGGCATTGGAGTGCTGTAGGAATATGGTGTATTTAATGCCTTTCTTGTGGCATTTCAATATGTTTCTTTGTTAGCATGATCTGTGGGAGGTTCTGCTCAAAGCCAGTGTTATTCATGGATGTGTTGGTTTTGCTGGGCCTGGTTCTTGGTAGCGGGGGGCCATAGAGGTGGCTTCTGTAAGAAGTTGCTAGAAGCTTCCACCATGTCTGGCAGAGCCAATTCCTGATGGCTCTGAAGATGGACAAGGTGCTGGCCAAAACCGGGCCAGTCAGGGAGGTTGGTAATGCCTCTGTGATGACAAATATAAGAAGAAAATCAAAACAAAGCAGACACAGTTATCTTCTAGTCAGAGACGAGGAGGAGGTGAGAATGTGTGAGAGAAACAACATGGAGACACTGTAGTGGTGTGTTTATTTCTATTTGTTTAATGTTTGTTCATGTTGCTCATTGGTTCATTCCATGTACCCCCGTTCAAACCCCAGCTGGTTTTTACCCTGGTTGTTTACCCAGGTTCAGTTATCTGTCAATCCTGTACTCCCTACCCCCGAGGACCTGTCCATCTCCTCGAGGCCTCTCCCTGGTTCTAGAAAGTTCCAAGGAGGGCGTCGAGTGATAGGCCAAGATCCAAGGAAGTCCATCCTCCCCCACGGGGATTGGCTCCCGGAGGAGTCAATCATCCTGGCAGCCTCTCCCCAGACTTTCCTCACTGGTTCCTTCCCTGACACCTCCCCTCACTCCTCCCCCGGGTAAAAGGAGCTGTCACAGGGCAGTCTGTGCTCTGCTGGGGCAGGCTCCCTGGAGTGAGGTTGTTTCCCCGGAACCATCAATAAACTCCTGTGGCAACCCCTCAGCAGAGTCCTCCTTCTTTCCTCACCATGGTCACAGCTCACACCGAGCGGCTGGGCAGACAGGAGCCCAGCGGATCGGCTCGGCTGGCCAGCCTGCCGGGCCGTACCGATAGCCTGTGGCCGTCGCCAGGGCTGGCCAGAGGCAGGCAAGGCTCTGACCAAGAGGTGAGAATAGGCACAGCTTCAAGACACCAAGGCCAGTGGAGAAGGAGAAGGAGAAGGCGCTAGAGCTGAGATCCACTGCAGGCAGTGGTGATGATCATGGTGAAGCAGGTTGTCTCCAGGCAGTCCATGGATCCACAGGTGATGCAGAGATCCACCCACAGCCCATGAGGAGGTGCTCATGCTGGAGTTGGTGGATGCCTGGACAAGGCTGTGATCCAGTGGGAGACCTAGCAGAGAGAGAGGACCCTTGCTTCTAGGTTAGAGCACCCCGTGGAAGAGTCATCCCTGCCACAGCAGTTTTGGGAGGACTGTGAGCATGGGAGGGACGCACTTTACAGCAGTTTTGGGAGAACTGGTGCTTGTGAGATTCGACCATGCTTGGGAAGTTCACAGAGAGCTGTCTCTTGTGGGAGGGGCCCCACGGTCTCACAGGGGAAGGACTCCTCTCCTGGAGCAATGGAAGAACAACTCAGGTGATGAACTTACCAGTCCCTCCCCATGCCCTGTATCCCTGTGCTTTTGGTGAGAAGAAGGGAAGGGCTGGGGGGCAGAAAGGTGTTTTAAGGGCTTTTTTCACTTCTCATTATCCTCCTCTGTTAATAATAACTTCACTTTGTATCTTTAAGTTTGAGCCTGTGTTGCCCTTGGATTGTTGCCTCCCAGTCCTTAGCTCACAAACCCTTTTTTAATTTTTTGGTTTTCTTTCTCTCCTCTGCCCAGCTGTAGCAGGGTAGGCTGTGTTAGTGGCTTTTGTGGGCTCCTTGCCTTTGGCCAGGGTCAAACTACGACAGGGGAGAAGCAATGAAGGAGCATCTTTTCTTACCAGTCAAAGGCCAGGAAAAGATTTTCACTGAAAACTGTTCCTGTCATAGCTATTCTGTCCAGTCCTCCACAATGTAAAAGATCTGAAGAGTTCTGGTTTTCCCTCCAAATTGTACATTGCAGCAATCCAAGGACTGAGTATAAAACATGGTGCATAATTTTTTCAAAGTTATCTTACTATTTACTATTGACCTTTCTGCAAAAAACAAACTTTAACTGAGCTGATCAAAGGAAACACATTAATTATTTCAAAATTCTGATGCCTGTATTTTAGAAAGATCTTCTGATACAACATTTTATTTAATTTTTAGTTTAGGATATGCTAAAACCTGTAGTTTCCACAGGAAGTTAAAATGAAACACAAATGGCAGTGCAGAAGTGTAAAATGTCAATTGCCTGTTGAGGAAGCTTTGCAGCCACCCTGAATTATTTGCTGAAATTGCACAGCAATTCAGTGTGATATCCTTCTATTCAAGTTAATGAAAAGAAAATAAAAAGGATTTGACAAGAAAGCAGTTTTATTCAGGCACATTTCTGCAGGGTTTACATTACAAAAAATAGGGACACATTTCTGCTATTTAAAAGAAAAATATCAAAATACCTAGATTATAAAGTACTCTATTTCATTTGGTCAAAAAAGTAATGTTTTACTTCCATATAAAACCAGCATAATGAAACAAACATTTAAAACATTTCTGCATGCAATCTTACTAACAGCAAACACTTCATAATGTCACATTGTGTATTTCTAAGTGTCATTATAAAAGCATTGTCTTTTGTATACATCTGGATTTGCATGGTTCTGCTGATCATAATAGGATTATTGTCAGGGACTGTAAATAACAGTTTTCTGAAGCACATCAGTTTGATAGACTTGATCTACATTCTTTATATAAAGAATTAAAATCAGTAGAAAAAAGAAGCAGAGCTTGGGTTTATTGACAAAAGAGGATAACTAAACACATGCTAAAAAGCACCTCACATGTAAACAGTAATGCTGTCATCTAGGTTTATAAAAAGCAATATATGCTGAGGAAATTATTTATGACTGTAATATTTTACTATCACAAATACTCCTTTAAAATTATGTCTCGCATTTAATTTTCTAAAGTTTAAAAAATTAGGGTCTTGTGTATTAATATTTGCTATCTAATACTTTAAATAGTGATGGTTCTCCATTGTCACTTATCTTAGATATAGTGCCAAATTTAAAGCATCACTAATCACTACAGCCTCTTACCCTGTAGCTTACTCTTATACATTTTTCTTTTATTAAATCACTAAAATGCAAGCCCAGAGGCCACTTTAACTAATCAATCCATAAAGCAGGCTTAATTTAATTCAATTCAGCTCACAGAAATCAGAAGAGTGAAGATTTTATCATAATTAAAAATTCTCTAGTCCTACAGCACAGAAAAAAATTATTTTTCAAAACTTTTCAGAAGTGCTAAGACTATTCCATACTGCATACAGTTTCCTTGCCTGCTAAAGGCAACAAAGTCACATTTTGTTATCCAAATGTTACATTATTTGATCACTTCTCCTCCTGCCGCTATTCAGGTGTCTATTCTGATTTTTCCTCTATTCTTAGTCATGTTTGGGGCATCAGAATGAAGAATTGAAAAGGTTTCAGTATCTGACTTTTCTCTCACTCAGCTTTTATCTGTAAGCAACATTCAGATCTAGTTTTCTCCTTTGGATTTGTCTAGAGATAGATCTGCTGTGCATAATTAGATGGCCACTGCTGCAGTACATTTTAAACACACCATAGATCAACGAGTTAAAAAAAAAAAAGTTAGACAAATTAGTGGAGAATTTGCCTTTCAGTCAATGCTATTAAACATATTCATATAGCCTGGAGATCAGATTTTCCTAATACATGATGAGAATTGGAAAGACATACACAGAAAAAGAATGTTCTGCTACCTGCAGTTTCAGGCAAGCTGCTGCCCAGTCTTTAGACAGGATACTTTACTGGGCCCGTTATTCTGACTTAAAATCTGAGAAAGAAACACTAGAGATAGCATTAGAGAAATTAGATCAAAAGCTGAAGAATAAGTGTCTTTCTTGCTGAGAACAGCTGCTTGGGGATGCCCTGCCATGTTACACAGTGCAGTAATGTTGCTCAACTCAACTCTCTCTTCACTCTACCAGAAATACACAATGAAGACTTTTGCTCTTTTTGCTTTCCACCATCTTAAGAATTCCAGAAATCATTCTGCATGCCACTTTAAGATGTGTTATTCCTTTTCTGTTTGTTCCATATGCTCACTTTATTTTATGAATTAGTAGATACATCCACAAAACACATCTTTCTCATGTTGCTGTCCCTTTACTTGGCAGAGATAATTTTCTTTTTTGTAAATACAGCTTTGTTTCCAAGATAACTTGTCACTCATAGGTATCTATATATTTGCCCTATTATAATAATTAATAATAATAATAATAATATAGGGTTAGCTATAGTTTTAGCTCCATTTTAATTTGGAATGGGAATGCCCTCTATTATGTGTTCTTTGAACCTCTTGGCTAGAAACAATTTCTTGCAATACACTAAGTCTACCTATTGCCTTCAAAATTCTGCATGCCTGTGCCCACTCCCTGATTGCTATTTTTCTGGTTTTTACTTTTCCCTCTTACTATGCCAGTCCTTGTCCATCTCACTGGGCTTTGTAATAATTTCTTTTTTTTAATTTCTGGTAAATCAGGCTTTCTGTATTTATCCATACAGATTTCAAACTTATCTTTTATATATAGCTGCTGTTTCCCTCTTAGTATACCCTTACATAAAGCCCATTGACACCATGTTGATGTGAAAAACCTCCAGCCCACAGACTGTTAAAGATTAAAAATTAAACCCAGAGGTATTAAAATAATTTGTAAAAGTTAGAAAATAATTAGGTATATAGATATATACTTTTATTAGTAAAGAGGAGAGAATTATACCAATGAAAGAATAATATAGAAGGATTAGGCAGCATACAGACCCAGTTCAACATTATTATCTGTTGGAGATAATCACTAGCATCATGCAGTCTTTTAAAGATCAAATAAATTTTATTAAAGTTAATCTCAGTGAAAGTCATAAACTTGAATTTTTTCAGTTAAAGGCAGCAGGTGCTAGTAATAAAAATAGAAAATCAGCAACAGAAAAAAAGATAATAGCTGAAACTAGGCAAAAGAGAGAAAGATATATAAAACATTAACTAATAGTATTTATTACTATTAGTAATAGTAATACTTCATTACTATTGAAGCATACTTCAAATGCTTCCATTCTCTAATGAAGAAGGTTGGGTTTTTAGAAGGAATGATGATCCTCTTAAAAAGGAAAAGTTGGCAACTTGAAGGCTGACAGAAACCAATCACAAAAGAATATTTGATCTGAGGAAAGGAATCTGGAAACATTCAAAGTACCACCAGTCACTGAAATTGTGATTGGCTGTAGTTAGTATCTTCTTATCAAATAGTCAGGAAAATGCAGTTTCATAATTAGTTTAATTACAATAATAGGGCAAATATATAGGTATCTATGAGTGACAAGTTATCTTGGAAACAAAGCTGTATTTACAAAAAAGAAAATTATCTCTGCCAAGTAAAGGGACAGAAATTTATCTGACTTCAGTAAGAAACTGTAAGTTGTGAGAATTAAACACGAGTATTTGCTCTAGTACTTAATTATCTCAGTGTGTTTGTTTTGCCAGATTTTTTTTGTTTCTTCTAGTGTTAGCTTTTGAAAATCATAATTTTTTATACAAAGCCTCAGAATTTAAGTTCTCCAAATCATATTCATGTCTTAAATTCTGCAGAGTATCAAAACTAAATTCTGCTGCATGCTGTTGCAGACTGAAAACACTGAAGGGACAATGTAAAATGCAATAAAGTAGAAATCAACAGCATTTCTCATTTTCTTATTTGTTGAACCAATGAGCTCTCATGTTATTTCCTTGGAGATTAAACTCAATTTATTTTAAACCATCATTTCTATTTTTTTTGTGTGCTGGAGGTTTCTGGACTGGTAGCACTAAGCTGGCCTGATAAGAACCACAGACCTACAGACTTGAGTGGCTTTATAAGGAAGAGGTGGACTGTAACAGGGATGATGTTAGGGAGTTTTTGAATTGTAAATATCTGTTGGATGGTTTGACCAGAATCCTCACCAACCATACCATTTAGTCAAACATTGCAGTGTAATTCTTTGTTCCCTATTAGCACTCCATTGAGAAGAAAGGGTGTTTAAATCCTCTACAAACATCTTTTCTAGGCTAGAAGCATATCTATAGACTTATGGAAGAAATACTGAAAATATTGTGAATTCTCTGTGCTATTCTCCATAACAACATTTGTATGATGACCACAGGAAATTCTTTTTTGTATGCATTTTTTTCAGCCCCTATGTTTATCACTTCCCTAAATCAAATCTGTGGGGTTTACACCACAGTTGCAAAAGGTCCTGCTTACAAAATAGTTCCCAGCACAAACCCATATACTAGGGGTAAACTACACCCTACCACTGCAATCTTTTTGCCATTTGGTGGAGTGGCAAAGGCTCTCAGGAAGTGGCTTGCACCAAACCATGATTGCTTGTCTGCACAATGGAGATAAACACATGGATATGGTTGGGGATGGAGTAGATAGTGTTCCCTAAACACAGATTGTAGGCAAAAGCCTTTGCCAGTCACGGGTAATTTAGAGGACTCCTGGAACCTCCCTGGAGTGTGCTGTGACTGTGTTTCTAGAATTAAGTCCTTGGAGACTGCTATTCAAGTCATCCAGGAACATGTGTGGGAGCTGCCAACTCTAGCATTTCAATTTTATATAAATACCCTATTTATCCCCATCATCAGGACCCTTTTATCTCCAGAAAAACAGCAACCACAAAAGACAGATTTGTTTATTTTAAACATTGTGCTCCAGTAAGTAAAACTGACTCTAGTTGCAAGATAGTTTACAGTCCTGGAGAATATTGGTATTAATACTCTTCTGCAGTGGGTCATTCTGTGCTAAGTGTACAATATACTCCCTTGATTTTAGGGTTATCTTCTTGATCTGTGTTGTGATAAGACAGTACATTGAAAAAAGTATATACAACATATACTATGTATTAAAAAAAAGTTAGTATTTTCAGCCTGGAAATCAATGATTTTGTGGCTCATCAGTGGTCTCACTTATTTTCCATGTTAATGTACATATTTCATGGAAGTTTTCCATCCATTGAAGCCTGAAGCCTTGTGGAAAAAAAGCATGGGTTTGGTTTTTTGGGTTTTTTTGGGTTTGGGTTTTTTGTTTGTTTGTTTGTTTTATTTTTTTGTTTGTTTTTTGGTTTTGGGGGGGGTGGTGTGGTTTTTTTGG
The DNA here is from genome assembly GCA_027886175.1 of Phylloscopus collybita. NCBI lineage: Eukaryota > Metazoa > Chordata > Aves > Passeriformes > Phylloscopidae > Phylloscopus > Phylloscopus collybita. The sequence goes on along the minus strand of JAJNNQ010000086.1, from coordinate 3,035,075 downwards.
TTTTTTGTTTGTTTGTTTTTTGTTTTGTTTTGTTTGTTTGTTTGTTTTGTGTGGGTGTGGGGGTTGTTTGTTTGTTTGGGGTTTTTTGTGGGGTTTATGTTTCTTTGTTTTGTTTGGGTTTTTTTGGTGGGTTTTTTGTGGTTTTTTGTTTGCTTTTGGGTTTTGGGGGGCTTTTTGTTTGTTTTTGGTTTTGTTTCTGTTTTTGTTGGGGTTTTTTGTTTTGATTTTTTTTTTCTTGGCAGTGCTTAGGGATGCAGAAAAACACAGGGTATTTGATGGAGCATAAATCAGCCACTCTCTCCATCTACATTCTCCTCTACCCATTTTTCAAAAGGAGAGGTACTTCAATAAATAGCAGCTCTTGCCACTATACAGACACAGTGACGTAGAAAAATTACCATCAATGTGATGAGCAGATTTGCAGTAGTTTTTTTAGAAAATCTATCTGCAGTTAACCACTTCACTGCTGTATATTTGCATTTGAAATATGTTTTTCAGAGAAGTTTCACCAATAGGTCTGTCAAATCAATCAGTACAACATTAATTTAATTCTTTTATGTTTCCTTCTATTAAAATTTGAATACATATTTAATTGGTTTCCAGAGACCCAGTGTGAAGCAAGCAACATGTTAAATAAAAAAAAAATTTAAAACAAAAATTAAAATATTAAAAAATTTAAAAATTTAAAAATTTTAAAAAATAAAAAGGAAAAGAAAAGCAGAGATCTGTGTAAGTGAAACAGCAAATAATCAATATGAATGAAGTAAATGAGTAAAAATCTGGAGAAAGAGCTAGGACCAGATTTGGCAGCTGGTTAACAAAAGCTGAATTTTGATGACCTAATTTTAGAAATGTGGAACTATTCTGTCACCATACTAGACAGAGGGTTCACAGCAGTTTTTAACTGTTGATCTTACTGTATCTTCCAATCTGCCTAACCTGGAGAACATCCAAATTAAATGTAGACCTAAAGTTCCTATCTACTTTATGTCTCTGCTCTTCTGATGTGCAGAACTGTCAATGTCAGAAAGGCTTGTTCCTATACCTGTCAGGGGTGGTGCTAGCAGGATTCAGTCAGGACAACCACACAGAAGCTAATTTAAAAGACCTGCTCATCACATGGTCCAGAAAACCAGAGTACTCTGAGAGCAGTACACTGAGAAGGCTGCAGATCAAATCCTGATGTGTAAATACCTTTTTAGGAAAGGGCAGATCCATTTAGAAAAATAAGAAAAAATTGTAAAGCCGGAGGAGGATAGGAAAAGTGAAATTTGAGACAGAAACTTCTGCTTTGCATTTCCTATGGTGAGCTTAAGAAACACATTTTTGAGCCTTCTGGCTTTTATTTAGCTCATTCAAGCTAAGCCCTTCCTGACCTATGAATTCCAGTAGCTAAAAAACATTTTGGCTCACAATCCAAAGCTTGAACCTGTCTGACCCCTCATAGAGTCCTTGGCCCTCTTCACCACATGCAGCTGAAACAAACTGTTGTTCAACAGTGATGCAGTTCTTACACTATACCATTATTACTTGTTTTGTCGTTGTTCAAAGGTGATGTAGGTTTTTATACCATATTGTTATTAGTTTTAATGATTTTGAAGAAATTTACTGATTTAAGCACTCCCTATGTTGTCTTTTTCTTTTTTCAGTTTCCTTTCATAGTTGCTTCTCTTTACTTATATAGACTCTATCCCAAATTCCCCACTATTGAACTAATAGGGAAAAATTCAGGTATGAGAACATTTCTGAAGGTTTACAATGCAAAAGCATCTAGACAGCATGTATTCAGACACATCTTGAAGGTCCATCTTGCACATGAACTTGCACTCCTCATATATGTACACAAAAGAATAAACTGTATTGAAGCTGGTGAGTGTAGTGACATAAAACCAGGAGAAAGTGAAATGCATTAGCTATTCACCTAGTAGGGTACTAAAAGCTAAATTTGCTCATAAATCATATTAGCAATTCTCTAATACCTTTTCACAGACTTCAAGTGTGTTTCACAGGACTGCACTTTCATGCCTCATTCATGAGATTGTAAAAATGTATTCTTTGTTATTTAAAGGATTGTCAGATGACCTGAAAAATATTTGAATGTGCTTTTATTGAAAAGACTTGCAGTTATTCAGTGAAAGCTTTTGAGCTTCAAGTTCATTAAAAATATTTACCTTTTTCACTACACAAATTATAGAAATCATCTGGTATTTTTTTGCATAGTCTGATTGGGTGATTTATGTCACTAAGGATCAGAAAACACACTGGGAACTGAAAATTTTATAGTGAAATATTTGTGCTTTTTTATTGGTTAAATACTAGCAAAATCCTACATTTTTGGTTTTGTGCTTTGGCTACACAGTAAAAGAGCCTCTATTTAGAAGTGGAACAGGAGCACTTGATGGTTCTAACATCTCAGTGTTACAGGTGTTCACAAGCTGGTTCTTGCTAGGTTTCATCTCCACTGAAAATCAACTCTAGACACTTAATTTCTGTGAGGAGATAAGCATGGAATTGCCTACATTTTAGAAACTTCAGCTACTGCAAAGACTACGCTGCAGCTTAAAAATTGTGTGTTTATCCCATTGTCTATCCTGAAAGATTTTATCTGGGTAGTAAATTTTGTACTTCTTAACTCGACACAGAAGTCAGGCAACCCTCAATACCATTAGAATATCTGAAATTCTCAATAGTTAAACACATTTATCTGAAAATGTTTCTGTTTTCAAACCAGAGGAATATGTAAATAATAATTCTCCAAAAATATTATCCAGTGGGTTCCTGGGCAGCAGACTGTACCTGTTTTTTTTCCTTTGAGGGGCTGAAAGAAAGGCTGATTTTTGTTTAATCCCAGAAGGCAGTTTGCAGGTGCAGCTGCAGACTGAGACACCTGCCACTGAAGTGTTGGTGTTGGGCCCTTATTTATCTTTAGCCTTTCTTACTCATTAGCCTAATTTTTTATTTCTTGCTTGAAACAGATGCATATGTGGAACACATTGTGAGTGTCTGGCTCTGTAGTGAATTGTTGATCACCTGAAACAGAGAAGCAAACACCTAAATCCACTTGTGAGAACAATTGTCCATCTGTGGGAAGCTGACAAACATGCTAACTTGGTGTGATTACAAGGAGAATGGAGAGCCAGTACATGGTCTAAAATGTGAATGGCAAATTAATAATGTTATTAACATATCACCTAAAGTTCAGGTATTAAACTGGAAGTCTATCAAACTGGAAGTCTTAGGAACAAATGTTTTAGAAAGACACCAGACCTTTTTTTTTGAACTTGTTAATATATTTGGGAAATATATTTGGTTTTTGTCCTGCATATCTAAAATTTGTCTGTTTTTCCCAAGTAAATCAGGTTGCCTAAGAAAAAGGTATGGCATACTGTATTGGATTTGCATGGCCAGTTTTCGGTAGTGGGAAGAGGGTACTGCAGGGGTGATTTCTGTGAGAAGCTGCTAGAAAATTCCCCTTCATCTGACAGAGCCAATGCTAGCCAGCTCCAGGACAGACCTGCCGCTGGCGAAGGCTGAGCCGATCAGAAATGATTTTAACACCTCTGTGGTAACACATTCGAGAAGGAAAAAAGCTATTGCACACATGTAATTGCATCCAATGAACAGAGTAAGAACAGAGAGTACCAACTCTGCAGACCCAGGTCAGTGAGAAGGAGAGAGAGGAGGTGCTCTGGGTGCTGGAGCTGAGATTCCTCTGCAGCCCATGGAGACCCATGGGCATGCAGAGATCCACCTGCAGCCTGTGGAGGAGCCCTGTGCTAGACCAGGTGGATGCCTGAGAGGAGTCTGTGAACCTATGGGAAGCCTGTGCTGAAACAGACTCGTGGCAGGGACCTGCAGACCTGTGGACAGATGAGCCCATGCTGAAGCAGGCTGTGCCTGAAGGACTGCACCCTATGGTAAGGGACCCACATTGGACCAGTTCATGAGGAGCTGTAGTTTGTGGAGAACTGTCTCCTGTGGAAAGGACTCCATGCTGGAGCAGCAGCAGGACTCCTCTACCTGTGCAGCAGCAAAAATGTGTGATGAGCTGACCATAACCTCCATTTCTCATCTCCCTGAGCTACTGGGGAGAAAGTGGTAGAACCTGGGAAAGGGTGGCAAGAAGGTGTTTTTTGTTGTGATCTGCTGGAGGCCAGAGGTGGTCTTCAGGGTGCTGCAACTTTCCCAGGTGAGTTGCCTTTAAAAAGATGCTCTTATCCTCAGGGGCACAGGTACACCCAGTGATTTGCCAGCCCTTCTGCCAGGGTTGCCAAAGCAACCAAGCTTAAGAGCTCCCAGTGATTTCAGTGGGGGAAGCTGCTGGGGCAGCTCTGCCAGGCAGCTTTCTTCAGGCAGCGCAAGAAAAAGAACAGGAGTCAGTGTGACCTTCCCAAGCTTCCTTTACTCCCCAGAGCAGTTGACTGGAAAGACCATGAGGTGCTCAGGTGCCTGGATTATATAGGGAAATGGGGGGGCGGGGCTTGCCACGTGGGCCAATGGGAGAAGGAATTGGGAGAACAACCAATCATGCAAGGGATCCAATTGAACCAATGGGGGAACAGAAAAACCAAGAAGTACAGATTGAGCCAGTGGGGTTGAGATATTTACACACGTGCTCATGGGTTTTTACCACACTTGCTCACCCTGACTACAAAGTGTATCTCCCAGAGAGACTCCTGAGGAGTCCTGCTGCTTTACACCTTGCTTTCCCTCCATGGGAGAGCACCCTTCCCAGTGGGGGTCCCAGGGGCTCCCACAGTTTTTAAGAATAGTTTACTTCTCTTTATCCTGCTCTGATTTTGATTGGTAATAAATTCATTAGTTTTAAGAATTGTTTACTTCTCTTTATCCTGCTCTGATTTTGACTGGTAATAAATTCATTAGTTTCCCCAAGTGAGTCTGTTTTAACCATGATGGGAATTGGTGAGTGGCCTCTCCCTGTCTTAATCTAACCCCGTGGACCCTGTCCAGTTTTCTAAGGGGAGTGATAGAATGACTTTAGTGGGTGCCTGTCACCCAGCCAGGGTCATACCTTGATGCAAACCTGCTTGGTGTGACTGTTGTCCTTGTAAGCTGGAAGAGCACTTGTGACTTTAACATTTCATATGTTTTCTTGACACTACATGTAAAGCACTCAAAGATGCTTGGAAATGGGCTAGGAAGGGTCATAAAAACCAGTCATATTGACATCAATGTTCTCAATGAATATTCATTACTATTTTTTCTGGTTTTGCTCAGCTGTATTTCAAACAGATTAATTAGTAGTTAAGATCCGAGTCTGTCACCATCTACCAGAACAGATGAAAAGAAATGGATCTGTCTTAGCAGGGAAGCTTAAGCTAACAAGGTAAACAGCTCTGCATCATGTTCTGACTGAAATAAACGTGGTTATTCTCTCCTCAGCTTTCACAGTTATCACTTCACCCTTGCTGAGAGTGGTTCACTTGCTTAGAGTGAGAATATACCTGATTTTTTTTTCTTGAGTTTTCTATACCACAGTTCTGTGCACAGATTTAAATATAATAATCTTCTTAAGTGCACAGACTTTAAATTTTTTTGAAGGAAACATGGCATTATTACTATAGGGTATTAAAAGGTGTTAGAAAACTCGGCTCAGCAATACTACAGGTGTCATGCATTTTTATAAATGAAGTTAGTAAGACTGTTGGTTTAATGTATATATTCTGTATAAAATATCCACATACGTTTTCCTCTGTTTAAATTGAAATATGTTGAACTGACTTGGAAATAAAACACAATTTATTGTTTACACTATTGAAGTAATCAAAAGAATACATTATATCTATATTTGTGAAAATATGTTTCACTTGCATTTCTTCTACCACTCATATAGAGCCATGTGTCCTTACAGTCCGTTTCATTAAGATGTAAGTATATTTGGCACAAGTATGTATTCATATTTAGAAAACACAGTATCTTCAAATTAAATTATTTTATTTTTTCTCCAAATATTTTTACTTCTGTCACTTCCTTTATTTCTTGCAATAACCAGATTAGGGCTTGAAATCTGTGGTGCATTCACTTTGGCTGGGGCGCATGCTTTGGCTACACCCCAGGGACAAACTGTACACCTTAGGAGCAGAAACACTGGAATCTTGGAAGTCTCTCTAAGGGAGGCATGAAACAAAGGTGCAGTGACATAAAGGTGCTGTGGTCTTGTTCTGTAGAAATCAGTGTAGATATGAATTAAAGGATGGAGCAACACAGTGGTAATGTGTTTTTTATCCATCAGAAATGATCCAGCTGACGGGAACTAAACCAAAGGAATGATCCAGATGGCAATCCAAACTTGAACTTTGCTTCATTAACTCAAAAACACACATTGCTTTTCATGCCCTTGCGTATGCTAATGACTAAATTCAGTCAAACTCCACCCAAATGTGAAATTACATCAACTGTTACTTTACCTTTTCTCTTCCCTAGGAAAAAATAAATAAATATAGTTTAAGCAGGAAGAGAGGTCAGAGAAGATGCCATCTGTCCTGTTCTGCTATAAAAAGGGGATTCTGGGAGGAATCTTTTTGAGACTTCTCGGAGGAAAATAAAGTGCAAAAGCAGCAATATTATATCTGAGAACCATTATTATTGCATTTACTACAGTGGGGGATAGAAAAAGGAGCAGAGAGGGGAAAAAGAGAGAAGAAAGAAAGAAAGGAGGGACAGCGTTGCCACAGGAATGCCGGCTGTTTGTCAGCATCTGCTGTTATGAATGGGCCAATGCTGTTATGAAAAGGCCTTTATTAGAAATCAGCTCTGGGTAGGGGGCTCAAGGGGCCGCGCACGCCGCCGCTGCTCCCAGTGGACACCACGGAGGAGGAGGTGCAATCAAATCTGCTGTTCTCGCCACAGAGTTGGGATTCCGTCCTCACGGGAGTTCCCAAAGAATCACCTTGGCTCGTGTGGTCCAGGGGGTCACCTTTTTCCAGCACTCTCTAGGTTATGGCGAGAAGATAAGAAACTACCTGCAGGTAGCTGGACATGTGCCTCACACAGCATTGTCCTTTGTAGGTCCAGTTTTTGTGCTGGCTCGTTGTTTTTAGGGGTTTTTTAGCATCGACTGGACTTCCGCCTGTAGCAGGGCATCTTGGGAGTCCCTCAATTTCCATACTGGGCGGTGTCTGCAGTTCAATGAGCAGGCAGGAGGCGGCGGCGGGAGGCAGCGGCGGCTTTACCCGACAGAAGAGGGGACCTCAGGACTTAGGGAGAGGGAGTATAAAACTTGGAACATAATAAGCAGAAATTCGGGGGTACAGATCCAACATGAACAGTTTAGAACAGGTAAGTAACAGTGCAACTTTGTAGCAAACAGTATAACAGTACAACCTGGGAGTGCATAAGCTGGGGCTCTTTATTCATTTCACTGCTTAGCAGGCAGAGCGTGTGCCTGTGCGCTGCGAACCGCGGGGCATTGGCGTAGCTCCTTTGTGGTGGTCTGGGCACGATTTCCAAACAGCAGCAGGCTGTTCTGTGCTCCATCCGTCGGCAGAGAACAGTCTGTCGTGGCCATGAGTGGCTGGCTGGCTGCAGCGGCGCCCACTCCCTCGGGGAGGAAGCGGAGCGCCAGGTCGTCGCAGTGATGAGCTGATTTGCAGAAGCAAATCTCTGTGAAGTAAGGAAGCAGGGAGGATCTCAGGGAGGAAAAGGCAAGGCAGGGAGGGCAGGCCAAGTGGACCCTACAGGTGAGCCCGTACTCCCACCAAGATACCCAAATTAAAAATAGCTCCCAATGTGTCCTCGCTGGTTGCCTTTTTATGTGCTAAGGCTCCTTCCACAGCCCAAATTCACGGACATTTTTTGCGGGCATTCTTGGCGAACATCCAGGCGTTTTGCCCCACTGGCAAGTGAGGCGGATTGCTCACAGTCCAATCGTGGAGGCTTTTTCTGTGCTGATTGGCTGCTAGGTGAAGCCTCTCCGGGGACAAGGATGCATATAGACACTTACAGCACATATACAGCTTTATAGGAAGCCTTCACCTCATGTGTAGCACATGTTGAGACATAAATAAAAATCAGATTGGTCCCTAGCCTGCCTTCTCCCCCACAGGAATGCCTGTTGGGTAAGGACCATATTAGGTGTGTGCCAAGTGATGATCTCAAGCCAGCTTTCATTGGTGATTAGATTTTGCCTGTATTTCACTTCCAACTCATTCTTGTAGTCAGTTATACTATCAACGACTAGGATATCTTTGAACTTTAACTTGTCACAGTCTTCTTTCATCACTGTTACACGTACAAAAAACCCGACATTGATTAGCTGTATGTTTCGATTTCTGTTTGTAACTGTGTTTATTTTGCAACTAGTTCTAAGTTGTTAAAGATATTCACTGTTGTAATGTTGTTCAGTAGTTGTTAGATATTGTTACAAGTGTTTAGTTACGAATGTTTGTAAGAGTTCTGTGCGGCTGCCTCCCTGAATCTAGCTAAAGGGACAACACCAAAGCACAGGGGGATCTTCTACCCTTCCCCACACAGCTCAACACTGAGAGCACCGCCCAGCGCTCTCATTGGAGGACACAACCACCCAATCAAAACACGGCAGGAAGAAATGATTGGTGTAGAGAGCACCCCGCTAAGAGCCAGTGAGAGCCCGAAGAATGCACCAATCAGGGAAAGGATCCAAAATGGACCAATCCCTGAGGGGACTGAGCCTTTAAAAGGGACTGACCCCCCCCCCCCCCCCTCATTGGGGGCTTCGCTCTCAGGAACTGCCTGAGGGGTGGTCCGTGCGCAGGTTTCTGTGACTTACTGTGAGAGGCTGGGGCTAGCCCAGCCTCCTGTTCCTGTAGCCGATTTTACAACAATAAATGATTGGCCTTTCCTTTTTAACATCTTTGGATTTACAGCCTCATCATTAAACTTGCAACATTGTAACATCATTGTATTTGTTAATAAAGTGCGGTATTCCAGAAACTGTTTAACATGAGTCCTTCAAGGACACTAGCAGTGGCTGGCAGCACATTACATACTTGACAAAATTGTTAATATCCCAGCTAAGAGTGGCGACACTGTCAGCGCGTGACCCTGAATATGGTGGTCAAACCTCCGTGGGCTATTCACTGGGGCGGGAGTAGAAAATGTGACCCCCCCCCCCCCCCCCCTTCCCTCCAAACTATTATAACTCCAAAATTATGGGCCTTTCAGGCAAAGATATTGGAAAAGGAATAAGAGTTCTTTACTCGTACGTATATGGGTAACAAGGCACACAAACAACAACAACAGCAGTAACAACAAACAGAAGCAGACGCGCAGCAGCAGCAGCCCACTCTCCGCTGTAGCAGGAACCTTGGAGCAGGTGTCTGAAATGGCAGAGGCAGGCACACCCAAGGTAGCAAAGAAAAAAGTAGAAAACAAAAAAAATGCAGAAACTCTGCAGCTGTGGCAGGAGCTGCGTGGTGTCCTGGTGGGCACAGGGTGCTGGGTTACAGCGTAGAGAAAAACCCAGAGGAATAGTAGAAAACTGGCAGGGCTGGGCAGCAGCAACCCACCTCCCAAACACAGCCTGGAGAGGCTCCCTGGGCAGGGCACAGGGTTCTGGGTCTTCCCTGAGGCACCCAGGTAGACGGTGAGGATCCTTTGCAGTGAGGTAGGGTGCTGTTAAGGTCCCAGTGCAATGGCCTCTTGTGTGAGTAGAGCGTCACTCACAGCAGGGGAAAATGGAACGAGACATAACTTCGCAGTGGTGGTTGTAGTATTTGTTCATTCATATTCCTAAAATATAATGGTAAAATAGTTCATGATCTCCTGATAGGGTGATAGTGGTGGAGGATAAGAATATGTTCTCTGTGATAAGTTTGTCTATAAAGCCTCAGAAGGAACTACTAGCTCAGGCAGGCACCGAACTAGTAGCTTTACAAGAAAATCTGTACACATAATCTTAATGTATACTGGCTTATGTCTATGGGTTATATGTTGTACACATGTATTGGTGTGGCTAATGGTATAATATACAGTTCTTAAGAACGTCAGAGAAATTTTCCCAGCACAGAGAGTCCCCCCGCTGGATCCGGGAAGGCGACAAAAGAATTAACATACCAATACAGACAACAGAACGCTGAAACCAGGTGTGACCCCAAAAAAATAGGCCCTGGGCGAATCATCAAGGATGCTTGAGAACATCTCCTACGCCCAGGAAAGCTCATTGATGCTATCAGCAGCACCATCAAGAAACAAAGCTATAGAAATTCAGAGCAGAACAGTAGCACCAACCTGGAGAGATTCCACACTTCCCTCGCTCCCCTCAACACCTGGACTTTTTAACACGTTCAGACTTGTACCTGGACTTCTCAACATGTTCGGACTTGTGCACTGAGCTAAAAGGTATAAAACCAGCGGGCCTGGAGGCAGACCCCTGTGGGACCTGGGGGATGTAGTGCTGCACAGCGCTTCACAGAGGTCCCACCCAATGCTGACCTTGTTTATTTCCTCACTCCCTGACTTTGGTCAATTTCAGTATTGGCTTTGTCAATTTCGCAATTTCGTGATTTTTTTCACTGGCAATCTGGCAATAAATTCTATTTTATTCTAATTGGCTTTAATCATTTATAACAGTGGTGATTCTTCCCACAGCAACCATAGCCTGTCTCCACTCCAATCCCGAGAACAAGAGAGACCAATGAGCTGAGCCCAGCCCCTCATCCCCCAGCCAAAATCTCCTGGTAGCTCTGCCCTTCCCAAGGGAAAACCCCTCAGCTACCACAGTGCAACAGCTGCACTCCTCCCCCTTGTCTACATCTTTCCTTCACTTAAATATTGGTCGTTATCATCTCTTAGCAACAAATGGGGAAAAATTCCTTGAGAGGAAGAAAAAAGAAAAGAAAGAAAAGAAAAGAAAAGAAAAGAAAAGAAAAGAAAAGAAAAGAAAAGAAAAGAAAAGAAAAGAAAAGAAAAGAAAAGAAAAGAAAAGAAAAGAAAAGAAAAGAAAAGAAAAGAAAAGAAAAGAAAAGAAAAGAAAAGAAAAGAAAAGAAAAGAAAAGAAAAGAAAAGAAAAGTCCTCATCTCCAACAAGTTCCCATAATGGGGCACTGGGAGGATGGTTGGGGGCACAACAGGCTCATCTTCCCTGAGGGTGTTGGCAGAGTGATCAAACATAAAGGGTTCAAAGGCAGCCTTTCATATGATACTTGATGTTTTCCAATATCATGTTTGTTAATATTTTTATTTTCCTACTATTTTTGGTTTTTACAAAATTAAATTTTCTAATTTAAAAGAGAAGACGTTTTTAAAGGATTCTTATTCTGCTCTCATGAATTTAAACATGTCCCCTTTTTACTGTTGTACTGTTTTTTCAGTTTCACTAGTGAATTAAAGTTTGAGCAATATATTTTGTATTAAAATTTTGCAACTCCAGAGTTCATGGTCCTAGAATGATCACTAGAACTTCTTGATGGTATTGGTGTTGTCATTCCAATATGTTAAAATGATTTAAGGTTACAGGTTCTACACAGACCATGGCATCATAAACAATAATCCAAGTAATTTGGGAGATTTTTGTAATCTGCTAAGAACAAAAGAATGTACAACTGTAATATCCAGCAGAAAACAAACATCAAGGAGAGGATATTGTGAATGATGACCTAATCAAATTAACAGACTGGGTAAAACTTTCAAGAACTATGTAAGAAATCAGTTTGCAATACTTTCACATGAGATCCATTGGTATTAAAGTTGCAGAGTCAAATTTAGCAATACGAACTTGTAAAAAGCTAAGAAAATAGTCTGTTAAAATACTTGCTTTGCTATTTTTAAAACACTGGGTTATTGAATGGAGGTTGTTTCTGACATCTTATCTAACTCAAAATAACAGGTACAAGAGGCACAGAGACACTCAATTTAAAATAAGGTCTAGTTGCTGTAGCAACTGATATTTTTTTTTTTTTTTTCCACTGAGAAAGAAGCAGTTGAATATATTTAGTATGCCATAGAAGAAATAAATACTGGGGGAAACATCTTTTTTATGGAGAATGATTTTGATAAGGAACACCTCTTGTCAATCATTTGTTAAGTTGATAAAATATTTTTTTTTAACTTACGGTATTTAATTTAGAACAAAAACATACACTAAAGAAAACTAAGTAATTTTTCTGATTTGAAAAATACTTTCAAGGTTCTGCTGAGGAGATTCTTTGAGTTTTATAAGGACAGGTTATTTTCCAAGGGGTACAAATGAACCACAAATGTACTTTGAAAGGAAGGGCATGAATGGCTTGAAAGGAAGGGCATATTATGGCTGGAAAAGGCAGTTTGCTTTCTTGCCTGCATATAGTGTCATAAAATCTCAGAAGTACCAAGTCACTGAAATTTGTCAAATTGATATGTGGTTCAAATTGATGTGACACTACCTAAGTCTGAAAAATTAACAAACTGTTAACAACATGAGAATATATTCCACATAGAGAATTGCTGTGTTAATTTTATTTAGTCTAAATAGTCTCTTTGTGGTTAGTCCATGTAATATTTCCTATTGCAAATTTGTACAGCAGAAGCAACCACTCAGTCTTTTCCAGGCATTTTTTTTAAGAAGGACCAAGAATATATTTCCATTAAACTTCCTATGTTCTTCCCCTTTTCATTCTCCTTCAGAAGAAAGTAGTAGATGACACTAAATAACCAATATTTTGACTTTCCAGGTTATTTCTTTCACTATCAGTGTAATACGCCGTGGTGTAAGACCACAGTACATTTCCTGCAAACTTTCCTCTAGTTCAAAAGTAGAGCTTGAGTTGACTGTATTCATAATCCTGTTGTGTTCACTAACTGTGAAATGCTGAAATGCCTGGTAGATAGCTGCATAAATGCCATAAAAAAGAATTTATTAAGGTTGGCTGCTCCAAGATACCCATACAAGAAATTTTATATTATACATTAGATTTTAAAATGGACAGATTTGCTCTTTGGGTTGTGCTGATGCATTGTGCTTACAGCATCCTGTCCAAGACTTGACAAAGTAACATGACATATTGAGCCCATGTGTTCCATAGGAATTAATAATTTCAGTTAATGGCCTGTACCACATAAAATTTTCTCTGCTGAAATGTATGCTAAGCTTACAGGAACAACCAACCTGAATGTTCTTCAGTCCTTTCCTGGGTAATTTGCAAACCAAGGAAAAAAAACCCCATTGGTACCTTTGATGCCAAATGGAGCATTTGATATTTCCTCTCCTGATTTAGACAGGTCTTTGCTTGTTCTGTGGCTGGTGTGAGATGGAATTAGCAACAGTTGGGTGTCCAGGATCCTTCTCATTTGGTGCTTCTTTTGCAGTTTATTAGCATGTGAGTGTGAAGGATATATACTATTTTGGGTTATAGTAGAAGACCAAAATGTAAAGGAAGAAAATTAGTTGTTACCACCTCAAGACTTAAAAATACAAAGATACGACAACTAATTGTTTTAATTGCAATGAAGAAATATGGATATGAAAAGAACTGTTGAGACATTCTCAATCTGAAGTTTAGGCTGAGTAAACCTTTGTTAGAAAGCAATCAACCTTGTGATTTCACTGCATGGGAATGTAGGATTTTCAAAGCATACAGAATGATTTGAAGCCTTTATATCGCTATTTTTAGCATCTTCAGTGTGGAATAAATTTGTAGGTAATGATGTGATCCTGACATACTTACTTGGCATTCTGCAATTGCCACACAAGAAAATTACATGTACATAATAAGGTGCATAGATAGCAAAGTCAAAATAAATCATGATGTTGGGTTGAAAGTAGTTTAAAAAAAAAAAAACACCAAAACTAACCTAAATTCGTTAGTATTTATACTGCTCAAAAAACCTACCTCAGAAATTCCTGAATATGATCCAAGAACCAAATGCTCTTTCTATTTGCAGTTCTTTGAAGGTATTCCTTTCATCTGCAAATAAAAATCATACACAGCATACTGTAAGTTAATTCCTCCAGTCCTGTGTCATTACACATGCCACTGTCAGGGTGATCTAAGTGTTTATTTGCATATATGAAGTTTCAGACATCCAAGTAAAGATTATGTAGGTGCCTTGTGGAGTTTGTCAAAAAGCCTAGACATCAAAACCCTGTCAAAACCTGGAGAATGAGGCACTTAATTGGGGCAGGACCTTCAAAATTTCACAGAGCAGCTTTGAAATTCTGAGCCTTTCAGAAAAGATGCAGGGCTTGATTCAGTTACTCATTCCTGATCTGAAAAATGTATTGCCAGGGAACAGGCCGTCCCACTGAGGGATTGTAATTACAATTGTAATGCTGTGTGAATGATAAATCTCTCATTATACCTTCAGAAACCTTTTTGACATATTGTTTTACATATTCTGTGTTCCACTGTCTACAGCAAATCAACATGGAGACAAAATAATTTATGAAAAAGCTCTTCATAAATCATTTTTACTACATACTGTAGATTAATTTTAGTAATGTAAAACAGCAGCAAAAATGTGCTGGAACGGATTTTGATATACCAAAGGTAGATATTTTGGGGTTTTTATTCCCTGAACTGCACCTGAAAGAAGGCTGTGCTTCTGGGTAAAAATAACTTTACATGGCATATTTTCCTGCATTTAAAACCTGATCTATCACCCTTATGCATATCAAGAGACACTTATTCTAGAATCCTTTATTTGGACTCCACTGCTAAGAAAGGTTTTGTACTGAGAACTGGGGACGACAAATTATTTCACAGAAGTCAGATTTCCTTCAGAAAAAAATATTTGTGTCTGAAATGCTCAGACTGAAAGACTATCAGCTGATAGCATCTACAAACAAACTTGAACTTCCTGTGAGTATTTATTTACTCTTTTTTATGTTATCTGTTTCTATTATCTGTTTCTGCCTTGCTGATTAGCAAGGCATGAGGAAAGCTGAGGAAATCTCTAATGAAACATGTTAGTTACTAATTTGGTACATCGACAGGGTAGACAGTAGCTCTGTCTCCAAGAATATCATTGTATAAAATAAAATGAATAATCATGCTTTAGGAAGATAGATTGTTTTCAGAATAAAGGTAAATTATAGCTGAAATTGAAATGAGTAGCCTGCAAACATAACTGCACATTGAGGGAACACTTCATTGCCCACATGGATACAGAGCAGCACAAACTTGGAGGTCACTGTAAACATGGGATGACTCACAGGAAACAGACTGGCTTTTCTTCATTGAACAACTCTATGGCTGAGATGTACTAACAATATTAAATTGACATAAAATAGTGGAGCTAGGGAGCCCAAATCTCTCTCCCTCTCTCTCTTTCTCTTTCTCTCTCTCTCTCTCACACACACACACACACAAAAACACAGAGAATGGGTCAGATGGAAAAGAACCATGATGGGTCATCTGGTCCAACCTCCCTGCTCAAGCAGGGCCATCCCAGAGCACATGGCACTGGATTGTGTCCAGTGAGTATATCTCCAGTGAGAGAGACTGCACAACCTCTCTGTGCCTGTTGGGCACGCACAGTAAGGAAATTCTTCCTCACACTCAAGCAGAACTTCCTGACTTCCTGTGTTCCAGTTTCAGTCCACCTGGAAAAATTAGGTCAGACAGGGCATGCAAGAGCTTTCATGGCTTTCTTAATAGATTCCAAATAGGTAACAGTGTCTTTCAGCATTGTTGGAACATCATCTACATTTAACACAACACTCATAATAACAGTTTCTCCCTCACAGTCTTTGATGGATCCAGCTGTCATAGACCACAGCTTATAGATATCTCCAGTTCATGTGAGTTACCTCTGCCCAGATATAATTCTTCATGATGTAGATCTACATATTACTGTTACTATCTCCTGTTTCTACCACGGCATTCTTCTACCGGAGTTCTTTCTGCAGGGATTCCAGGAAAGGTCAATGAATTCAACCTTTAATTCCGGGACACAGGTCTCAATCTCCTGCATCATTACATTCTGCTTTTATAGATAAATATTTATAAATATGTATTTATGACCATAAATTTTTATCTATATAAGAGATATGTACACCTGTAACTTTTTTCCCCTTCAAATCATATAAATGACAAGCAGCTTGAAAAAAGACAACTTCAAAATTTGGAACCCACAAAACAGTGATATAGATAAGTCTAAGCCTTACAGCATATTAAATCTAGGCTAATGATTCCTAAACAACAAATTACATAATCAATATGGGCTGATTTTCCAAATCATCCATGAAATATTTTCTGATTATATAAAATGTAATTTATTGCTTGATTTGGTTAGTTTATTTTCAGAATAATTTATTAAATAGTTAATGGTTGATGGATGATAGATTTCTCTGGAGGGATTTAATATTCAAAATTCAAGTGGCTTTTGTTACTTTTAATTGAGAACAGACTGATGCTGTTTCAATTCTTTATCTCAATACATAATGCCTAGAATCCATTAGTCATGTAAATATTTCCACTCTTAAAATTGATTCCTTCATGTAATTATGAATATTCTCCTGAAATGTGCTCTTTGAAAAAACACTTTGGTTCTTCAAAACTTAATACACATATTATTTAATAAAGTGTATTAATGTGGCAACAACTACAACAGAAGGTCAGTTTTCGGGGGGAGTTCAGACAGTGTCCTCAGTTAATATTTTTAGTCAATTTTTTTCATTATTAATTAATGTGTTGAATTAACTTTTATGATTAGTGGTATTCTCCTAACAGTATCAATGGTTCCTCTTGCATTCACATGCCTAAAGGAGTAAATGCAAAATAGTTAAAAAAAAAAATAATAAATGCCACTGCCTCCTGCCTTTGAACTATGCTAAGTCAAGCACAAGAACACAGGGGTAAGGGACAGCTTTTGTCCTTCAGAAACAAAGAAATAAACAAAAATTGAAAACCCCGCATATATTTTATTTTTGTCCTTCAGTGCATAAAAACACAGCTGAATAATGTAGGACATCAATTTTTTTGGCACAGGAGTTTTGAACTGACTTTTCACAGGCAACTAAGCTGCCATTTAACTGCAATATTACTTTTCAGGCCTAACCACAGTTATGCATAATCCCACAGCAGTGTCCTTAACCTCTTGAGTGGTTGCCTGCTGCACTGTCATAATATGTCAGACAAATTACAAGACTGAAATGGTTTAGAATTTAATGGAAGTCAAATTACTGTTATTTTCTTCTTTGAGAATATTTTATGACAAGGTCACTGACTTTGCACATGATCTTAACTCTAATTTTCAACATATATTTTTCAAAATTAAAACAATCTTGTCCTCTCCTGACAGCCACATTAGAACCTCATCTGCACACGTCACAATACTGTCACCATTACTGAATAATTTTGTCTTCATTTCTGATCATTTAGATTCTCAGCTTCATTAAAAATACATTGATATTTTTAACCTAGCTCTTAAAAGTAGAAGAGAGAAGCTATAGTGTGTAATTTTCATGCTTGATAAGAATTCCTCCACAAGAGGGAAATGGTAAATCTCACTTACTCTGAAAATTATTTTTCAGTTAAAAAAAAAGAAACCCAAAAAAACAAAAGCAACAAAAAAACCCCCAAACAAGTAAATTAATTTAAAAATTTGTCTTGATGTTTCATACAAGAAGAGTTTCAAGAGTTTCAGGATTTTCCAGGCAAATAAAAATTGCACTTTCAGAGATAGTTAATTCCTGCAGTCCACAGTCTATAAATTTGATACATCTGCTATTTTTAACTATTTGCATATCTTGACTGTACAATATACGGAAACCTACTTTTGTTTGAAAAAGGATGGATAAACATACACTAATCCCACTCATGAAAAAGTCCTTTTCACCTGGAGCCTTTCTTTATACAGGAGGAAATTTCACCTGTTTTATCTGCTGATACAACAGATTGCTGATTGTATACTTGCAACCCTGTTGCAAGTATAGCAAACCCTAAACATAAAGCTATTTTACATTTTCTTGAAATGATGGGTGAGTTTCAATGCACATGAGAAGGTATAACTTCAGAGTTTCATGGTATCATAATAAATTTTGTCAAATTTTTGTAATTTAGACAGAAATTCCACTACTGACAGAAATTCCCACTTAAATATATTCCCCTACAGACAGTTAATACCAGTCAATATAAAGGATTACAAAAATAGTCTTTTCATTGCCCCAACACAAGGTGCAAAGCAGTCAAGCCAGTGTTTCCACTGCTTTATTGTATATACTGATTCTGCTGCTCCACTTTATCAAAACCTAGTAATTCTAAAGCTAAGGCAGCTCAAGAAATGAAAATTATATGCAATATATATAATACTTAATCACACAGATATATTGTGGCTTAATATATAAAGGATTTAAAACTTTTAAAATCAGCCAAGGATATGTATTTTAAGTAGCTGCCTTTTAGTAGAATTCTGAAAAATATTTTAAAACAAATTAGACCATGATTATTACCCTTTGTGACTAACTAATTAGCAATGCACACATTGTCTTTTAACTAAGAAATCTGAATTAAAAATACATCTGAAGTGCTGTTACTGAAGAATTTTCTAGTGGACTGACCAGGACTTATTCAGAAAGTAGACTTGAACAACAATGAACACAATATTCATATATGCACACGGCAGTAATAATTGGTACTTTGCAGGCAAAACCACAAACTCAAAAAACTACCAGATACAAAAATTTCTGTGGAACAGTAATTTGGTCTTTTCTCAGACTGGTGTTTCTGCCTTATAGGTCTCCTTCATGCTCATGACTGATGTAAAATGTTATCCAGAGGGGTTTTGATAACAGGATTTTTGTCCTTTAATGGTTCTAGGCCTTGGTTAACACAAACCAGTAGAAGCTTCTCATTGTAGAATCAAATATTTAAGCATTTTAATGATCTCTTTTAGATGGTATTTATATGGTATTTTTGTACTTTGCACAGTTCCATTTAGCTTCACAAAACTTTTTTTGAAATAAAGGCTTTGTAATGCTTGTTTTCTCATGGCAATCTGAGACACAGAGATAAAGGTGGAAAGTGCTAAGTGCTAAATTATTCAGAATACCCCATCAGAGATGTAGGATTTAATTTTACAGGCCACTACAGATTTTATAGACCTTACGGATTCAAAAAATGCTCAAAGCCAAGTCATTGCTCAACAGGTCTTAAAATCATACTCAATATCTCATATCAAACACTTAAAAAGCTAGGACTGTATAACAACAGGCAGTCCTAGAAAAATGTGGTGTAAATTATTTGACTCTCTTCACATGGCTTGTGCAAGAGGAGAGCATAGAATATGACCCTCAAAGGTATTATTTATCTTTTTGAGATTTGTTTATAATAGGTTATTTTTCAGGGCTCAAGAAGAAAAATTTGAAAAATGTTTCTATGGATTAAACCAAAATTATTTTCCTGTTTTTGTGGAAGAGAACTGTTTTCATGTGGTAAAGGCACCTTGTATTTCAACATTTTCAAGTAAAAATAAATATTCCTAGTATAATTTCCAATGTAAATGAGTTAGAAAATGTCATCACAACATGCCTCAGCAAAAAGTTTGATGTTCTCTCCCCTTCCAAAACCATTCCTATTTATGCAGGTTTATTTAAAATCAACACTTACTATTCCATAATGGGGAGGTCATTCATCCTCATGTCAGTCTCCTCATTCTCTGGACACCTTTTAAGTTTTTTCAACAAATAAAGAAAATGCATGATTCATTTCCTGAGCATCCAGTCTGTGAAACCAGTGAAACAAGGTCCTATGGAAAATAAGTTCTTTAGTTCAAGGTTGTTTAATTCTCGTGTATTAGAGTTGCAAGGCAAGATCCATTTGTCATTTCCAAATTTCAGATACTTGATCAAATTTGTATGGACATATGCACAACTTGTGCATGGGATTTTAAGACAGACACTGATTTAGAGTAATGATAGGAAACAAAGAGCAATGAAATGCAAATATTTTTGGGCTTATTTCAAGGCTGTGGAAAATGGGCAGCTGAGAACTCTCTCTTGGCCTGCTCAGTCCTAGCTCTCCATTTATTCATTCTCACCACCATTAACATCCTATCTCAGCTTCTTCACTTGACAACCTCAGACCTGCTTCTTTGCTTCCTGTCTGTTTTATTCAGTTGTAGTCCCAGTCACCATCAGTCTCATACAGCAAACCCACTTCAGTCATTTTTCTTAACTAATGGTCCTCAAGTATTCTTCAACTATCAGTTCCCCTTTACTTTTCTACTCTGCTATGTGTTTTTTAAGCTTCTTGTTCAACTGGTAAAGATTAATTATACTAAAATTTATCAGCCAAAGCCTAAGGGGATTGTGAATTTTCCTGTTCTCACAGTATTTCTAAGCCTTATAAATTTGACAAATTTAAGAAAACTTCCACAAAGATGGCAAAATGTGGCCTACACAGAGGACATGAATGCCAAATTTTAAGACTTAGAACAGAATGTACTGTATTATTTCAAGGTAGAAATTTCCCCTATTTTTTTTTTTTTTTTTGGAGGGCAAACATCTTGCGCCTGATCTTGTTTTCAGAAATAACTTTACTAATAAAATTTAGTCTACATTTTCAAGACTCTAGTGAGTAGATTGATTGTACACATG
The DNA here is from genome assembly GCA_027886175.1 of Phylloscopus collybita. NCBI lineage: Eukaryota > Metazoa > Chordata > Aves > Passeriformes > Phylloscopidae > Phylloscopus > Phylloscopus collybita. The sequence goes on along the minus strand of JAJNNQ010000086.1, from coordinate 3,014,563 downwards.
TAATATCATTTTGATTTGGGCACATGAAAATATTTTTCTTCCATCCAAGCATGACATAAAGGAATTTATGTTTATTTTATATTTTTTTATACTGCACTGCATTAGCTCCAGGTAGACAGATGGCACGTGATTCTCTATCTGCAATAGAGAATTCAATTTATATAGAGTTTAAAAAAGAAAAAAGTGCGAATCAAGAGTGACTTTAATGTCCAACATAAAAACATAATGCCTTTTCTCTAATACTCAGAGTTTAACACTGGATTTATCTTCTTGTTAAGTTGTGTTTACATACATACTCAGAACAAAAAAATCTCACATCTAATGATTGAAGTTTGGCAAAACTTCATCAAGAGAAAATGGGTTTGTATAACAAAATGTCAGTTATACCTATGATTAGCAATGTTAGGAATTCAATATGCAATAAAGAAGATATTAGAAGTTAAGGATATTCAAAGTAAAATATAGATTCTAATGTACTTTCATCTAGCAGAATTCTAAATTCATCTAGTGAAAACTGCAAATTCTCAGCATGCCCACTAATAATTAAAACTCAAGGAAGTAGAGCAGAAAATATATGATATGCAGTAGAAGACATCAAAATTCCCTGGGAGTGAACCCCAGAGTTATGATACTGATTTGGATCTAAGTGAAAAGAAAGAACTTCTTTACAATAAAATATTTTTAGAAGTATTATAACCTGCTCAAACAAGAATTATACTACTAAAATAAAATTCTCATCATTCTCTTCACTTCTCTAAAGTGAAGAACCTAGTATTTATTAAAGCACTATTACAAAAAAAAGTGCAAATATAAGTGCTTCTAAGACTGTAGAGTGAAGTACATATGTGGTGAAAGTCTGTGCATACAAAAATGAGTTTCTTGAGTGAGAGTTATTTAGCAGCAAATAGAGCAGGGGAGTTAGATTTAATTGAGGAATGATTGACACCTGATCTCCTAGGAAACAATAAAAGAGCAAGGAGCTCATAGCTTCTTTTTTTACCTGATTCCTCTTCTCCCACACCCCAGAAATTGTAAATCATAATGCATTTTTAAAGAATAGTAATAAATAAGAAAAATTCAATTACATCTATGTGTAGAAGAGAAGAGACAACATGGAGGGAAGTTTGGCATAGAAATTTCACATTAGTGAGAAAGAAAAATATCTTAGGGAAAATATCCATCCAAATTCAGTAAAAAAATAAGATGCTGTCTTCATGGGTTAGCATATTCAATATATATTGAGCTTTAAATAATGAAATAATAAAAAAAGTAAAATTCATTATGATGCTTAGAGTGTGTCATCAAGCTGGGATGTAGAGAGCCAATGCAACTTCTATGGAAGCCAACAGAAGTCTCTGGGCTCACATGGATGAGATATCTGGTTATGCAGCTATCAGGTAGTGTTACTGGGAAATCCTAAAAGCTCAAGTATTTTAAGAATAACTGGATTGAACACAAAATAGAATATCAAGTAACAGTAAAGCTCAGTGGTAAGGACCTAGCTTCTAATTCTGAAAACAGTGTGAAAACTGTAAGCTGAACCCGTGGAACAAATAAAATCACTTCTGAATCTCCAATGCTGTGGGTTTGATAAATTATTTATTGTAATACTTATTGTATTGTAACCCATAAATTATTGTAATACTATGTATTGTAGCCCATAATTTAGTTTAATTCTCAATCTATGTGGAAAAATGACTGCTATTAAAAAGACAGAACTCCTATTTTATATATTTCTGTTAAAACATGGAAAGAAAACAGGGAATAACAAGAGATCATCAAGTAGATTGTATGTAGATTTAACAGGGTATTTCTGTGAATACCTAAAATGAAAATGGGGACTAATTTTAAAACTAGTCTCAGTGTTTCTACAAATAATTTTCTGTGTGGAATTGAAGTGTAACATAAACCTGTGTTACAGGTGGCCTCTGCAAGATCATTGAACAAATTATAGACCTTGCAACCCTTGATTTTCAGGGCGATGCACCGGAGGGATGAAGACTCTTTTTGAGCTCAAAGTCTTGATTTAGGAGGCCTTCCTCCAGAGGACTGTGCATGATCCATAGTGTTGCATAGGAGAGTCTAAAACTCCCCTCAGGGAGGTATCTGGTCACTCAGCCTGAACCTAAACATACATCAAGCCACTGGACTTCATGTTTCATGGGCTTTCCCTCACCCCCATTGGATCAATAATGTAATGCTTCAACCAATGGACATCAAAATTGCAACAATCAAGTCCTGTTGCTGGATTCAGGGGTGGTGATACCTTTCTATTCTTATCCATTTTTCTGCTTCCTTCCTTCCTTCCCTCCCTCCCTCCCTCTCTTTTCCTTTCTCTCTCTCTCTCTTTCTCTCTCTCTCTTTCTTTCCTCTCCTAACTTCTTCATTTAGGAATATATTTTAAGCCAGACTAAAAAATTCCTTTCAATGCCTTAGTAATGGCCTTGTGTTTGGGTAAGTTAAAGTTGGCTAAGTTTAAGTTTGCTAAGTTAAAGTTTGTGAAGCCTTACTTTGTCTGGCTGTTGTTTTTAAATTTGCCCACTAGTTTATTGTATTTTACTGTTATGAAGTTTGTAAGTATAAGGTTGCTACTGAATCTCCTGAGAATTTTGGGATTTAGGCATTGGCAGGTTCTATAAGGGCTCCCTTTTATTCTCCAGGTTGAACAACCCTCCCACTCATCCTGTCCCCAAGTAGTAATTAAAACTAAGCAAGGTTGGATGTTGATACCAAGAAATTTATATATTTTATTTAATAATAAAAGATGCAAAGAGTAAGAAAAGAAAGAAAGAAATAGAAAAAGAGGTGTGTGGTGTGGGAAGGTAGGAAAAAATATCACCCTTCCAAGTGTCCCAACGAGGTTTCATTGATCCCCTCCATCTGGTCTTCTCAGTGGTGAGGGTCCCCCATGCCAAAAAGTATAGAATCTGATTAATTAATGTAGGTTTGGGCAGTTGGGAATGCCCCCCCTGAGGGGGGCAGGTTTGCCACAGTCCCTTGCCACACTGTGGATCTGTTGCATGGTTTGCAGTGCTCTGGTGCAGGGTCTGGGGACTCCTTTGCAGGGGGGCTCTGATGAGCCATGACACCCCCTCTGCTGTCCTGCAGATGTGGCTCTCCCCAGGGTGAAGGGACCCCACAGCTGAGCTGGTCTGCACAGCAGAGGATGAGTGTTCACTGCCTTGGACCAGAGGCTTTTTCACTACTGTGCTGGTTTGAAAGCAAAACCAGTGAGACTCCCAGTCAGAGATACAATTTAATAGGAGAAGAGAGGGGAAAAAAGGGTAAAATAAAATAAATGGAACAATACAACCTGACACCCTGTTGGTCAGGGTGTTTGAAGCAGTCCAAGGTAAGTCCTCCTGGAGCGGCAGATGTGGTTCTGTTGGAGTAAAGATGATCCTGAGAGAGAAGGGTCCAGTGATGATGAGAAGGGTCCAGTCTTCCTCCAGGAATCCAGTGGAACCAGATGAGATGTTCTTGTCAAAGCAGTGATTCCTGTAGAAACGTCTGGTAGCTCTTGTCTCCTCTGGGAGTTCAGTGGATAGAAGCTGCTTGTGAGGTCTCAAACCCTGGATTATATCCAGGTGGGAATGCTTGGCTCCTCCCCCTGGGCAGAGCATCTCACAATGCTATGATTTCATCCTATCAGTCATGCAAATGGGTCCTTGATGGCCCATTAACCAGAGATAACTTCCTCCGGGAAGGCATTGTTGGGCTCCTTAACAGAAGATAAGGAGAACACTGCCCCACCTTGGCTCCAACGGCTCATGGGGATAGAATACATACCTTGGGCACAATTTTACATTGTAACCTAGGACAACTACACACACAAAACCCCTCTCCCCCTCCCCCATTTGATGTGTGTGTGACCCTGACAGCACATAGGCCTGGGGTGGTGGTCTCTACCCCGAAGTTCTAGGCTTGGTCCTCCTGTGAACGTACTCCTTTTCCCCAGCTCAGACCCATATCACTTTATCTTATCTCCATCAACTTCCAGTCCAGGACCTCAGTCAGGAGGTGCATTCAGGGTGTGGTGGTCTTCCATGCAGCTTTTGTTACACAGTTTTGCTGTTAGAAGTCAAAGTCCTTCATGAAGATGTTCAAGCCATAAACTATAACATTTTAGTCTCTGACAACCCCAAAACAGGCTTTCCTTTGTCCTTCATCTTTGCTGAAGAATAGGGAGCCAGCCCTGTTCCTTCAGCAATCCTGTACTTCAGATACAGAGTATAGGAAAGGAAAAGCTAAGAAGTGTAATCTCTACCACTTGGCCACTTTCTTCCTTATGGATGACATTAGCAGCAACAGACACTTGTTTATTCAACACAAGGATAAAAAAATCATGTTAAGATGGGTGGGAAGATTTCAAGCTTTAGACTAAAATGCAGATGATGAAAGCTGAGGTTTGCAATAATATGTAGTAAGTCAATTCCCCTTCTAGCCATATGTATTTTTTACTTCAGTTGTAGTTTTCAGGGAAAATCTTACTAGTCATGCTCCCTGAAATCAAATGAACTTGGGAGTCAACAAGGATGGTGTTTCTAAGCTGAGTATGGGGGTTATCCTTTGCCTGACTTGAAACCTCGGCCTTCTGAATCAAACAAGTTCTTGAGTTGGGTTTGTATATTCTCTAATCTTGAAAAAAAAAAAAAAAAAAAAAAAAAAGCAGTTGGCCTAAAAAACCTTTCCTGACGTAGCCATGATCAATAAAAGTCTTCAAGAGTAAAAATAATCCTGCATTTGCTGAAGTAAAGACGTGTGTTCATTGAAACAATTCCCAGATTAATCTATTTATCTTAGGTTTTGTAATCTTTGGTGTTCATTTCTTTAAGGGGCAATCAAAGGACTGACTCTTCAGGCAGTAAGTCTACTCACTAAAACCACAGAACTTTCACAATCACCTTTTATTTTAAGTGACTGTCAAATTACAAATTTTCAGTGGATTTACATTAAAAAGTCCCTCAGGCAAGTGTCTAGCAAGTGAAATACTGATATTAACATTTGACTTACAGTTCTAGAGCTAATTTAATTACTTAATTTCCTGTTTCACCAAGCGTCATGCATTTAATCAGTCTTGATGAAATTTTAATTTGTAATGTATTTTAACAACAAATGTTTTGACAAATTATTTTTATTAGTGTCAGGATATCAAATTAATTTAAAATGAGGACGGCTTCTTTTTTTTCTAGTACATCTAGCATATTTATTAAATCTAAATGTTATCCAAGTTACTTGAATTGCCTAAGCAGGATGAAAGCTGCCCCTACTCGATTTGAAATACCACTTCTCACACTGTTGTGTCTTTGAAAGGACAATTCCATAGATTTCTAATTGCATTGATTGGTAATCTCAATGTATGGCAAGAATAAATATTTATGCTTTAGATTTCATACTCAAATAACAGATATCGCTCCTTTCAGGCATCTTTGCAGAATCAGCTTCAATGAATTATTTTAGCTTCTCCTTTTTTCTTCCATGTGAATCTCAGTATTGCACACAGAGGGAAACTGGAAAGGGAAAAAAATTAAATGGGAAGGCTAGTCCTGTTAGAGGGTCAAAAAAGAGGAAGAAAAGGTGAACACAACTTTTAGAATATTTTGGGGACAAGAAGTCCCCCTACATGACAAAGAGCAGTTATTCAAAAATAGACTATAAAATGAATGCCTCTGAATCTGACTTTTAAAATAAACTTCATTTCCTGGAAGAATTAAGAAACATTATTTCCTTTCATTCTTATACTAACAGGAAATGAAGAAGTTTGAATGGTTTTTATAAACCCTGGTTTTGTCTTGTATTTGGGAGTATTTACCCACTTCTCACTAAAATTCTTCACTACTTGTTTAAGATTTTAGCATTCTCTATTATGCTTAAAAGAGGTATAGGTGTTAAGCCTGCATGACAACCATGGAAGTCGGGCTTCTCATGAAAGCCTTTTGTTTTTTGCTGATTATAACATTTTTCTTACTGTATCTCTAACACCAAAACCTATTCTTCTAAAGAGTGTCTTTGTTTTACTTTACTAACACTAGAATTTCCACACTGGAGTTATCTTCTATCTGATTGGCTCCAAGTGCAGTAGCAGAATGCCATCTTAATCCTGTAAAGCTTCTGTTAACATATTGAAACATTTCACTTGAAAAATTAGGATCTTAAAATATATCCTAATTTTTGTTTGTCTTATAGCTCATATAAGCACTATTACTTCCTTGTTGCTTTAGAATTGTTTTTGTGGGATCTTGAAGGATTAATCAGTCTTTGCCAGGATCAGACATAATATACCACCAGGGCTTGCTGTTTGATTAATGAGTGATCAAATATTTATTGGATATGATGAATGCCAGGGTCTAGCTGTTGGTAGCATTTCTTCTCAAACATTTACCTAGTAAATCAAAATCCTTCCACCATCTACAGAATCTTCTGTAGAGTTTGTTTTTCATGTAACTAAACTGACATCTTTATCCAAATCCAGTTCTTATCTCAGGAGCCTAGGGCTGTTTCTTAGTATTATCTGAACCAAACTTAATTTCTTCTTTTTTCTATCTAAGAGGTTGCATTTAAACCATTCCTTGATCTTCCAAAAGAAAAAAAAAAAATTTAAAAAAATCTGTATTTTACAGTGTTGTTTTGCCAAATTCAAGGTCAAATATTTACCTGAGTTAAATCTCAGCTGCCATTTTTTCTCTACTGTGAGTATTAAGGGACTGGTATGTCCCAGCACTTCCTTTCTGCATTATTTTTTGATTTCTCTTCTTGATGGAAGGAGTTCAAGAGACAACTTATTCCTAATTTGTAGTATTAGCTGGTAGTATTTCTTTCATGCCACCAGCATGGCTACAGTCTGCTTTATGCAAGAATGATGAAGGTGCCTGGGAGAGAAATGAAATGATCTCCAATCTAAACATCACCACACTGTTTTGCACACAAAAACCTTGAGATGTGTTAGGACTTGGGATACTATTTGCACATTTTTTTAGCCACAGGCACAGTGAAACACAAGAAGATTGAAAATGTAGCTGAAGGCAGAGCATAAATTAGATGAGATTTTGGCTTTGTGAAGAATAAGAAATAGCTTTGGGAGAGACGGAGTCAGGGCAAATAAGTTTTCTCATAGCAGGTACATCTGATAGTGTTAAGGAGTTTTTAAAACAAGAAAGGAATGCTGGTAGAAGGCAAGAGGAATAAGAATTGTTATGAAAAATGGTGCTGTCAAAGAACAAGTGTAGCCAATTGTCAAAGACTGAAATAATTCATGCCTCAAACATTTTAGTTTTGCTCATTATAACAAAAACTGTATAAGGAAGCTACAACCGAAGAAGGCTCCCTGAAGATACCTGTCTGGGACTTTCGACTGTAAGTTAAACCACTATGAATAGATAAAGGAAAAACCCATTTTTAATCATCTCAGGCAAAAACAAACAAGGCTGAAGGAGAGGAATGCATCTACAAGAAAGCCAAATACAGCAGAGCTGTAGAAGCTGCTGAAGAATCTCTGCTGTATTTATTTCATTCCTGAAGCCTTGCACCACAGGACTGCTCGTGATGTAACAAATGTGGAATCTGTTGTAAGAGACAATGCCAAACTCCCCCCACCCCAGGGAGGTGCCTGGATTTTCCTACCTTGCCTGAGTGTGTATTAACCCACTGGATCTTGTGCTTTTTGGGGGGACCTTCACCAAGAAGACCAGCTGGAGAGGATCAATTGGGATCCAATTGATGGTGAAATGGTGAATGGTGAAATTTTCCTTAATCTGTCCCTGTCACTCTCTTTCTGTCCCTCCCATCTATTTTCTATCTCTGTCTTTCTCTCTCTCATATTTACTACCAAATAAAGAACATACTCTTGTCACTGACATATGGTCTCATTTGCACCTTAATTTGGGTGTTTCTGTGAACTTCAGTGACTGTGACACCACTGAGACCCAGACAGCAGCCTAAACCTTTTTCAATAGAAGCATGAAGAAAAATAAAGTAATTACATACCACATAGCATACTTAGGCTACTGTAAAAAATGAAGAGAACAAGCATGTTTGTACGTATTTTTGGACATGTAGGAAATTATCTTCTAAATTGTAATGTCAGAGAATTAATATAATCTACACCAATATTAGTTTCAATAGACTTCTTTGGATTTGAGTCAGTAGAAATGAGATGAATAACACAAATATTTTATGTGTGGTATAAATAGGTATTTTTAAAAGTTATCAAGAACTGATGTAGCTGAAAAAAACAAGCTTTATTTCCTAAAAATTTGAAATTTTCCCCTTTTTATTCATGTGGTCTTTGTAGCAAGGATTTGAGTAAAGAAAAAAATAATTTCTTATGAAGAGTAGCCTAGAAAATTTTGCATGCTATTGAATCTCATTGCTTTGCTTTGTTAGGTAGAACTCTATTTTTTAAGTCTAGAAGTCATTAAGGGGCCTAATTAAATTCTTAACTCATGATGAGATTTCAAAAAACCAAAAAACAACATGGGCAAACTGCTTTCTATTGGATTTGTTATTTAAATTTATATCTGTCTTAAAGGAAAACAAAACCAAACTACTGTGTTCTGTTTTCTGCTAGAAAATAACTAATAGCATTCAATGTAGCTATCATAAATTACTGAGAATTAAGTCTGACTTGGCATACAATGTGAATGACCAGTAAAGTTATGAAACAAGTGCTTTCAGTCAGCAGACTGTAGTTCGACTAGCTGCTGTGAGTCAATTGGGTTTTCTTTGCCTTCTCTGTAATCACTATTGACTTTTCTCAGTTTTAGTGACACTGCTGATCCTGTGTTCTGCTTCCTCTCTGTTCAATATTTCATAAGGATACATGAGGTAGGAAAGGTGAGTGATATACCAAAATCATATCAGGTTAGGAAAAATAAACAGGCAAATGGAAGCTGACTAGAAACATATATCTATCTGATTGTCTCCATTATGTGTTTACAAAGCCAAAGTCTAACGAATCTCACAGTTTTGAATGCTTTCTCATCGCTCTTTAGAATTGTATCGTGTATTTTGAATTTAAACACAAGTTTATCAAGCACAAGAAACTGGTACAACAGTTTGGATCCCTACATAGGACAATGTTCAAAAAAACCCTCAGTTCATCAGTCAGGAATCCCAGCTGTCCATCCATTTCCAGATAGCCTATAATATATGCATTAGAGAACCCTGTTGTAAGGAAATGCATAAAAAGAGCTAAGAGTAAGAACACACATTTTGAACAAGAACATGCAAGTTTAAAAGTACCTTCTGTACAAAATTTCTGCATGGAATTAAGAAAAAAAAAATCCATCTTAGGCTATCTCAAAATGATCCTTTCTTCTTGGGTTGTGTCCTGTTTGAGGAAGACCTGTAGGAGAATCTTTCTCCCTGGGGGCTTCTCTCCATGGGAAAATCTATGAAGTAAGCTACTATGCAATAAACCCATGGTACCTTTATGTCTCCTGCTTCTGTAACATAAACATTTGCTGTGGCTTTTATGGAACTTTTTCAACAAACTACATAATTTCACTGAGACTGTGATTTGTATGTTTTCCAGCAGCTGGTTTTCAATATATTGGACTCACTCTCAGGCCTTCTCTCAGGAGAAAAAAAAGAACAAAAGGAGGCATTATCCCATGATTTTATTAACTATACTATATTCCATTAGGCTTCACTAGATACGTGTAACTAATAGAGTTCTCTGGTTTAAAGCTCATGACTATATTTTTAAAAGTTTTCTGAAAAAAATAGCAGTCCTGTACTTTCTCAGCTATTACAATAATTTTATGCATCCATAATATACTGGATAAAGAAATGCTAGAGTCTCAAAACCTTACAAATTGAATTTTCCCTCAGGTTGATGGAGGAAGTGATCCACAAACTACAGAAAAGCAAATTACAGATGGAAAATCCGAATTTTCTTGAACAAATTTCAAAAGAAGTAATCCTTTTTAACTTTATGCCTTTCATTCTTTCCTTTGAACAATTTGTTATTGGAAGCAGCTCTCAGCTTCAGACTGAAGGTTCAAACCTCTGCTTCTCACACCTTCTCCTTCAGTTATAAAATTGGACCCTTTCAAAATGTGCTACACAGGCTCCTTCAGAGGGTCAGCAAATCTTTTTAGGCTTCCAGTGAAACAGTCAGTTGATGCAGCAGAGAGTAGAGCAAGTGGAACTATCTCCGGTGTACATGTCTCATAGATGAAAGAACAGCTCTAGAGGAATTTTTGCCCTGCAAGATAACATGTTAACTCCAAAAGATAACCCTGTTTCTTGGGTTTCCTTCCCCAGATTCCAACCTGCAAATTCTCCCTTCTGCATTTGAGTAGAGTACGGAGTGATCTTGGTTTTCTTTCTTAGGCAGAGCTTGTAACCAATTAGAATACTTGCCTAGATTGTATATTATTCTCCCTGGTGAAAAGACTTCTGTGAATAGTTAGGCCAAGGTTAAAGGTGTTAGTCTAGATTGCTGTAGTGACACTGCTCGTTTCAGGTTTGCACTGTAGGACATTGAATTGAACTTACTTCCTAGATGTTAGTCCTCATCTCGTTGTCATGAATGAGTGTTTTAAAGAATAAGTGGAAAAGGTGTATATCTTAAAATCACTTAAAGAATGTTTCAAAGACACTTAAAGAATAGCTGGAAAAGGTATATAGCAGGTATATATCTAGTTTGAAATTGACAGCATGACAAAATTTGTTAGCAAGGCTCACTCTATTACTTACTAGATGGTTAAAACACACCAAAAAGACAACAAAAACCCCAAATCAATCAATCCAAATGGAAATAAACCCAAAACTATGGGGTGGGGGGAGAGGTCAGATGAAGAGGGAGAGAGGAGGAAAAGAATAGGAAGGGGTAAGGGTAAAAAGGAATATGGAAGTCTCTCCTTTTGAGTCAGAAGGTTCACAGTAGTCCACTGTTGTAAACTGACCCCAGACGTGGTCAACTCTTTATGCCCAATGGCATTTAACTTACCTTAAATCTAAAACACTTAACTGAAAACTTACTAGCAAAGCATTCACAAAGAATTTACTACCACAACAGCAACTTAGAAACCTAAAGTACTCAAAATCCAGGAGACAACATTCATAGTGCATTTGCTGTAGCATATTCACACTTGCAGGCACACATACATAGAGTCTGTACAAGATACCTATGAAAAATTCCCTTCAGATTCAGTGAAATGCTCGCTTCAGATGTCTTTGCATCTTATCAAGAGGTGAAGGGTTGAGCCTCAAGGAGATGGGGGTGACAGCCCAGGATCCATCATCATCAAGTATAGCAGCTTTGAGAGTTCACTGGCTCTGGGAGAACCCACTCAGAGGAAGGACACTGGCCACAGCCCACTGGAGTCCAGGAGAGATCAAAGGATCTCATTCAGGGCTGATGTTTATAAGGTCCCAAGAGAGTTGGCTTTTGTCATAGTAATTTTCTATCTTGGTTGCAATTCATCCTTCTTTGAAATTTTGGTAACAAAAATATTATTCCACCTGGGCTTGTTATTCAGGCAAGAAAAATAATTTTCAAAGGCTGCTCACTAAAAAGCTGGAGCTCGTTGGACAGCACAAGTTCCTGGGAGCAGACTGTCTCTGATAAGCTCAAGGGAAGTTCAGCTCAGGAGCTGCTCATCAAGGACAAGGCCTCAGTGATTTCTGAGATCACTGTTCAGCCTTGGGGGGTGGAGTGGGGTTGCACCACCACACTAACCCAGATTTGAGTACAGAAGGTTAAGTGCAAAAGCCTTGTACTTCATTATCAGATAACATAAACTACTTTTTATTCCATTCTTTATTTCATATGTTGCCTGTAAAATTCTTTTTTTAAACTTAAGTCAAGAGACTGATTTTTTTTCTTTAGAATTGACAAAGAAAATGATTAAAAAATGCTTTAACCTATTTTGAGAGTGGATTAACTTTCTATTTTATACACTTCATCTTTTTGTCCTGTTCTTTTATAAACCTACTTACTAAGTAGTGGAGAAAGAATTTTTTTACAAATAACTTCAAGGACATATTTTTTTCGTAAAGGTCACACATAAAAAGAACTATCTCACTTTATCATCTCTATTGACTATGTCATTGGTCAGTGAGAAAGGGACTTTTGATTTGACAAAGCTGCCTTTATGGGTGAATTGATATGTTTTAAACTGCCTCTTTGCCTCTTTGCTCTAAGTGTTAAGAGGATTTTTGGAAAGCAGATTAGAAGTTTGTCCCTTTCTATCTAATGTATCCCATTTCCAGGTTTTGAACAGCAAGCTCTAAGGAGTCTTGCTCTGTATAGCTAAGATAATCCTCAATATTTGACATTGCTTTGGTTTCAGTCATGCATTGTAGCAGAAGTCAGCTAAAATTATTTTTGTTCCTCTGAATTAGCTGAACAGATGACAATACTTCCCTGAAGGGAAACAGATCTTTATGATATCTTTATCTATCTGTCACAAATAAGTGGTTTTTTGGCATTCAAACGAGTAGATTTTCTTGGTTTTGGTTAAAAGCAAAACAAAGAACGACAAAAAACAAAACCCAAAGCAACAACATAGAGAAAAAAAAATCATGACAGGTCTTACTTTGTCAAAATTTTTCTATCAGACTGGAACTCAATACAGTTCACATACACAGCCCAGGGTGCATGGTGTTAGTTTTTCCACTCCATATGGTTACAAAACCGATTTGATTCTTTATTAACCTTTCATGGTTATGACCATCAACCATATAACCTTTATGTGGACTGACAGTTAACCTGAGAGTCTTTTGTCAAAAAACTTTGGACATAAACTTCAGTGCAATTTAGTATTTTTACTATACATGTGGTGGTTTTATTTTTTTTAATATTAAAATAATGTTGAAGGCAAAGAAAAAAAAAGAAAGATATTGAAACAAAACAGAATTTATTATATTCAAGAAGGATCTAAGCTTATTGCATTTAATGCCATGTAAATGCCACTTACTTCTTCTGACATCAAATAAATAATCCAGTCTTTTACAGCTGAAATTCTGCAAGAATAAGTAGCTAGGTAATTGTAAATGTCTATGAATACTTATATGCGTCCCTGGTCATTAGTATTAATGATGACAGATGATAATTAGTGCCATGTTAAATCATATGGTAGCCTAAACAGACTTACCTGTAAAAGTTAATGTAGGTTTCCACTTTTCAGAGTCTCCTCTAGTATTTAATTTCCTATTAGAAAAATAAAAAATATATAAAAAAAAAAAAAAGAGAGAGAGTGAGAGAAAGAGAGAAATCTACACAGCTAACAATAGCCTAAAAGGTAAAAAAATGTAATCCAAAGTTTAGGAACAATCTACAAGTTTTTCTGCTTATTACTAATATTTTTCAGGAAATCAGAAAATCTAAAGGACTATTCCAACTTCAATATTTATAGCAGATATTTATAAGCCTTCCCTGAACTTGGAATTCTCTTTAAAAACAGTCATTGGCTTAGAGTGATGCAAATCCAAATAATTAAATAAAGTCATGAAAACAGCTTTTATTTCTTCAACAGGAGCAAAAAAAAAGCAGTGTGGGTGCTGTAGGAGACACAAGTGGAAAGCCATAACAGCCTGCTGGGGGTCTGCTGGGGACTCTGCAACCTTCCCAGAGGGAGGTCTGGCTAGAGAGAACCTTCCAGAGGTCTGGGGCATCCTCTGGCTGCCAGGTAACCCCAGCAAGGCACAGCCTGTGGCTGCAAGTGATCAGCTCTCAGCAGTGATTTCAGCTCTGCCTGGCCAGGTTCTCCCAGGCTGACACAGAGAGACAGCAGAGTGCTGTGGTGATCCCACAAGGACAGCCTTTTCTGCCCAAGTGTTATAAATGCATATTTTAGAGTTGGCTTCTCGCAAATATCGGAATGAATGTTATGCATATAAGGTAAGAAAGTTGTACTGTATTTCCTTTTATTTGTAGGATTTAAAAATGTAATGATGGTATATTTTTTAATGGTAACAATGTAGAGGTGGTTTGTAGTTGTTTGGTTTTTTTTTTTTTTTTGTAACCTCTAACAAGATAAAAACCAGAAGACCCATCTGCATTCCTGTGAAAGATAAAGAACAAGGAACTTCTATAGTTAAGAAGGATTTATGACACCTAGCCAGCTAGAAGGTGCCATGCACAGATAAAGGAACTGCAAATTTTGGGGACCCTTGAAACAGATGTTTAAATATGCATTAGTCTCTTTTTGAATATGCAACACCAAGACTGATAAATACCAAAGAATTTAGAATGGGGGGTGTGTTGCTCTACACCCTCAGCTGAGAAGCTACCTTATTCATCTCCTTAATTGTCTATTTTTATTCTATTTTATTTTCTTTTTATTAAACTTATAAATTAATATAAAAAGGTGAAACGTCATTTTTCACACCAGCACCCTGTGAAGGGGGCCAGGGCTGACAGCTCCCTGCCTAACTGCTCAGAAGCACAGGGGGAAAAGAGGGAGGTATCAAAGGGTAGAAGCCAATGAGTTGGAAAGAATCTACATCAGTATATCAGAGCACAATGGGATCTCACCATGACCAGGAGAACAGCCTCATGGAAGGGTTATCTCTCCTGGGAAGGGCTGAGATGAGCTTATCACATTCCATTCAAGGGACATCCCTCCAGGGGATAGGCTTGGTAAGCCCAACTGCCTCCACAGAAAGCAATCACAGGATAAAGCACAATACTGCAGTTGTGGGGTGACTTAAGGATGCTGTATTGTTTTTGTATCCCCATCCATCTGTTTAGCCCAGAAATAAGTTCTGCATCTTTAAAACTAGATCCGAGAGCAAAGAGGGGAAGAAGGAAAAGTGGTGGAATTTTTTTTGTGGCTGTATTAAAAAACATAGAGACAAGAGCTTCAGCTCTCTCTCTTGGTGTGTGTTGTCTCCAGCATTGACAGCAAGCAGGAGAGAACTCTCCTTTGCTTTTAGTTAGTTTTTTACCTAGCTGAGGCAGAGAAGTTCCCCAGATGGTGGCTTTTCTTTTTTTTTTTTTTTCTTTTTCTTGGAACTGATCAGACTGCTCTGGACTGAAACCCCAGAAAAACACCAGAAGCCCACACCTGTGACCAACCAGGGCCTGGGAAGTGGCATTTTCCAGTGCAGGAGGGACTGATAAGAGAGTGAGAGAGCCAAACTACACCCCAGGACAAGGACTTTCTGAATTTGCCATCCCTTCAGAACAGAGAGAGATTTTATTGTTTAATATTATTCCTTTTTTCACAGTTCTGAGTACTTTGCTTGTTAAATAAACAGGGTTTTTTTCAAAGGAGATTTACCTCCTGAACCAGTTGGATGAGGAGACACTTGAATTTGCTTTCTAGAGGAGACCACTTCAGAAGTTTCCTCCCAAAATTTGTCCTAAACCAGGACAGCTATTCAAAGTCAAAGTGAGCAACTAAATTAATTATAGGGATACATGTACAAAATATTTTTTTCTGTGTAGTTTATTCTTCATGATGTTCTTTTCTGCTTGGATATAAAGTACATTAGTCAAGAATTGACTAGAAGAGTTAGCACATGACATGTGTGATAAAGATTAATTTCATGAAGAGGCTAGGTCAATGCAAATGACAACCTGAGAAAGCTTGGGGAAAATATGTTTACAGAAGTTGTTGCTTGGTTGGTTTCATTCACTTCTGAATTTCATCCATACTGCCAAACTGCTTAGAAAAATTTACTACTCCATTCACTTGTTAGTTATGCTATTTCAGTTTCCTTGAGTAAAGTCCTTATTTTCTCACAATTAATATTAAGCAACATTTTAGCAAATTCCCCCCCTGAATAAGCAACACTCCTGAGCCTCCCATCACAGACCTGCTGTGCTGTGAAACATTTGACTGGCTTTGAAGCTTCTTTGTTCACTTTTGAACAAATTCAAAATGTGACCTTTTGAAGAAAAATTCTATACCCTCCATGGTCACACGCTTCATTTTACAAGGTATTTTTGTTCAGAAGGTTAAATTATATACTCTCTATATTTATATTTAATGAAAGCCCTGCAAATTATAATGCTGAACTTTAAGGTATAATTTGGTTCATTAAAGGATGGACTGGTTTTACAGATTTCTTTGTTCATTGCCTCTTCAATCTAAGTAATCATCATGTGCAGGGTAAGGGGAAATGGGACCTTTATTATTCAGAAACACAGTTCTACTGATTAGAAAAAATTGTTGACTTACAGAAATATGCTAACCAATACATTTAATAAAGAATTCAAAGTCTTGTGGTATTTTTGAGGTTGTGTTTATATCTGGTTTGCTCTGGTTTGGGTTTTTTTTTAATAGATTATGAACATCCATACCCTAAGTCACAATATGAGACAATAACTTCATAGCTGCACAGCAAACATAACATGGTTCTTATTGAGACCTTGAAATGAAAAGGATTGAACTGACCAATGTTAGAAATAGTATTGAAAAAACTGAAATAAAACTAAATATTGTATCCCACCAGACTGGTTTCATCATGCTCTTACTGTGTGCAATGTCAAATCTCAGCACAAGAGTAGAGAAGAAGGTGGGAATGGAAACTTCCTAAGAAGAGTTTCTTTACAGTTTTTTTTTTTTTGCAAGGTCTCCCGCAATGAGCAAGAGTAGCAATAAATTTATGGCAAATAAAATAAGAATCATCATTTGCTAAAATTGCAAGAATGTCCACTCATGCACAGAATGTCTTTCATTAGGTAAGCTTAAATATTATTGCAACTCATGACGTCAATCTGCCTGTCAAAATTCTGAACTGACTATAGCATATGTCAGGGACCTCCTTGGCACATTTCCAAGTTGGGGGAGTAAATTGTATAAATTCCACTTATTTTCCCACTCTTTCTCATTTTTTTAAGTCAGTATACATCTCTGTAGTAACTCCTACGCTAAAAGCTAGGAAACAAAATATATTCTTTCTAGTTTGTAACCCTTCATATCATGCAAATAAGTATTTTAGTATGCTTTAGATTTATCCTCTGATACAAGTCACAAAAATGCAGTGAATTTTTAAAGGTAAATTTGGAAATAATAATAGATATACAGATAGACTCATATATAACAATAGATAAAGAGATTTATAGATAGCTATGGATATACATATACATATACATAGATATACATAGATATAGATAAAATCCCTACTTGAAACAGTGCAACGTAATTCAAAGTTTCACACAATTCTGTCTTAATTACAAGGTATTTTTCATTTCTTCCAGTTCATGAACTGGAAGAAGAACCCCTTTTGTATCTAAAAGCTGTTTTCTAAAGCAAAAAAACCTCAAAGCACTATTATTTGTTTCTTTCACTTCATACTGCTTCTTTCATCTTTATATTATGATGTTATTAGAAACTACTTAAGCACAGTACAAGTCAGGGGTAAAGGGGAGAAGAGATTCTCAGATGCAAAGAAGTAACATAGCCATGGGGTTAGACTAGGCAATACCTGTTTAAAGATGTATTGAATTTCCAAGATTTCCAAGCAGTAAATTACGTGACAGGTCTTTTGAGCAGAGACAGAATCACTGTGGGATTACTACCTGTGCTGCCAGAGTGGCAAGTGCCAAGATGAGCACCCACTTAGCCAGAGCAGATTTGTTCTGCTCCCCAGATGGCCTTGAGACAAGTACCTCTCCTCCCAGAGATACCTCAGGGCACTGCTGCATCATCTCTTTGAACTGGGCCAGAGTTATTTTTCTAAACTTCTCTTCCTTACCATATCCAACCTGGGTGAGCAATGGGTTCAGAGTGTGAAGGAAGTCTGATCTGCAGGGATGTATCTTTGCTCACAAAGGTCAGAGAAAGTGTCTTGGTTTGGAAAGACAGGTACCTGACAGGGAAAGCTGGAGTTTCCCTTAGAATGGAGAATGTAAACCCTCACCCCCGCCAAATTACAATTTTGCGATTAAGGGCTTTCAGGCAAAGATTTGGGAATAGGAATAACAGCTCTTCACTAGGAATACTAACAATACAAATGTAGTAGAAAACAAAACCACCCAACCAAACCAGCAAACAAACAACAATTATTGAAAACTGTGGTCACTGCTTCTCCTGTTTGAGTTTTTCTTAAGTTCTTTTCCAGGACCTAAACTGGTAAACAAAGTCACACTTTGTAAACTATCTTGTTTTTCACATTTCTCTCCTAAGGAGGGACTTTGCTTGTTGACCCTTGGTGTGACCAATGGTTCAAAAGATCCCACCTCTTAGGTGGGCACATTGTAAAAAGGTATAAAAATAGGTTCTGAGAATAAACCAGCTCTTTTTCGGAGAATCAGCCTTCTGAATTCACGAGTCCGTGTCTCATTCATCGTGTCCTACAGTGACAGAAAACCCTGACAGAGTCAGAGCTACAACCTGACACCCTGTTGGTCAGGGTGTTGGAAGCTGTCCCAAAGTGAGTCCTCCTGGAGTGGCAGAGGTGGTTCTGGTGGAGTAGAGATGATCCTGTAGAACAAGGGTCCAGTGGTGGTGAGAAGGGTCCATTCTTCCTCCAGGAATCGGGTGAAGCTGGATCCTTTCTGTGTTCCTGTGTCTCAGTTTTATCCAGGTAGGAATGGTTGGCTCCCCCCACTGGGTGGAGCATCTCACAATGGGATGATGGAATGTGGATGTGCTGCTTTGGGGAGGGTATAGTTTGGGGATGTGTTAGTTTGGGGAGGTGTTAATGGCCCATTAGCAGACATTAGCATCCCCCTGGAGGGAAGACTGGTGGTGAAACAGATAAGAAACAAAGCCCTACAGTTGGCCCATTGACAAAAAGGCACCCACCCTACTCTTCCCAGAGTAAAGAAGAACAGTGCTTTCAGGAGATGAAAATAGAATACACATTTTTGTTTTCCATAACCCAGGACAGAAAGTAACAATGAATCTTTTCACCAAGCCTTACATGGACAAGGAAAAGAAACATGGAAACATTTCTGTCACAGACATAAGACAGGCCAGACAGTAGTGTGCTAGCCCCTAGGGTACCTGATAGGCCTGATAGATGATTTCCTATGTAAAACATCACATCATGTGTAAAACACACTCAGTCTAAAACTTGCTTTCTGTAGAACTAGGACCAGTAAACTGTGTATATCATGGAGCTGAAAAGCCTCAGCACTTAGATTTTCAGCTTTTTACTCAATCCTATAAACCTAGCTTTTGTTAATGCCTTGTTGTCTGCCTTGGGAAAGAAGGAGCCAAAAGGAAAACATGAAAAAAAGATACTCCTGTTGGTGGTTTTTTATAAGACCAGAGAAATCAAAGAATTAAATGGAGGGGAAAAATTATGAGGTTCTAAGCAAAGGACTACCAGAAATCAAATATTAAACAGATAATATACTAATACTTACACATTACAGCATTATTATGGCAAGAATGTTCCTCTAAACATCAGCTGCTTCTCAATGATTTAGATGAATAGAGAGGATCTTCACCTTCTTTCTTCACCAGAGCATGGTTCTTCATTTTCCCCTTCTTCTTAAAGCATCTTTGCTTCTGAAATTCTAAATGAAGGGACAAAATTTGACTGCAAGTTTACTATGCACACTGCACTACATTTCATACTTGTGTCTGCACACATATACTTACCATGTTTTCACAGTAGAACAATATTCAGGGAATTTTCCTAGCACAGTCTTATTTTATTTCCTAGGTGCAATACAGAATTTTGTACAATTATCATCAAAGCATTTCCTTAAATATTTATATTACTCCTTTTTGGCCACTGAGGTAGTTCCTAATTTGGATTAAGATGCTCCAAGAATTATTTAATGGGACACAGACATTACAATACTAAGCAATTTTCTTAGTAGGATAAAGAACAGTAATGTAGCTGATACTAAACCACAGTAAATCCTTTCCACCAGTGGACAACTACAAAGGATGCCTTTTTTCCTGCTTTGTTTAAAATTCTTCTGTTCCCATTTAATTTTTTCCTTCATAGTTTTTCACCATCTCAGCCCCTCCACATAAGACACTAAAGAGCAGATGCTTAAAAATTTTTTATGCTGTGATTATTATTACCTTTTTAGTAACACTTGTTCAGGCACCACTGCTTTTTCTCCCTTTTATAAGAACATTTAGGGACAGTTTGCACTTGGTTTCTCTGCTTGTAGCAAAGACACAGTGTGCCAGTACTAAAAGCATGTAATGACAGGATTTCTGGAAATAAACCCCTAGTAGTAAGAATGAACAGACAAACACGCAATCATTTCACAGAAGTCCATTATGATTTCATAAGAAATCAATTACAGAAATGTTGTTGATGCCCAAATGACATGCTATACAAAAAAACCCTCATGTTTTTCCCACTCAGATTGCAGAAAAAATAACTCTTCCCCATTTTTAAACTGCAGTTGCTTAAAAATGTCTACTGAAATCATAGTACATTTTCTGTTTCTTCTCAGAGTTCTTTACTATCTCATGTAAACAAAACACTTATGTTGTATGACTAAACAGCATCCTCAGCCCTCTTTCCTTTTCCCTCCAAAGAGTATTGCCTCAAGTCAAGCAAATTCCAGTTTAAGCTTTTCTTGTGCCAACAAATCTGTGTCAGCCAGGCTTAGGGATAAATCTAAATTTTGCTACCTGCTCTGCAAAAAAAAGAGACCTCATTTATGGCTAGAAGGTGAAGAGCAATAACTTGTATTGACGAAATACTCGTGTGAATGGATTCAGATTCATCTCTGGTTATTTTCAGCCATGCAACACTGTCACTAATGCAGACCAATGACCCAGTCATTCAGACTGATGCAAAATCACCAGTATTTTAAACTGTATTGGTTTGGCACAGCCTGGTTTGTGACAGCAGGGGGGCCAGAAGGATGCTGCTGTGAGAAGCTGCTGGAAGCTTCCACCACGTCTGGCAGCACCAATCCCTGATGGCTCTGAAGATGGACAAACTGCTGGCCAAGGCCATGCCAATGAGAGAGGTTGGTAACACCTCTGGCATGACATATTTAAGAAGAAAATCAAAACAAAGTCACAGGGTTTTTTACTTGTAGTCAAAGAGGAGGAGGTGAGAACATGTGAGGGAAACAAGATGGAGACAGCAAGGTCAGTGGAGAAGGAGGGGCAGGAGGTGCTCCAGGTGCCAGAGCCGAGGTTTCTCTGCAGGCCATGGTGAGACCACGGTGAAGCAGCTGAGCCCCTGCAGCCCATGGGGATCCACGGGGAATGCAGAGATCCACCCACAGCCCACGGGGAGGTGCCCTCGCTGGAGCTGGTGGATGCCTGGAGGAGGCTGTGATCCAGTGGCAGACCCAGAGCAGAGAGGGGGCCCTTGCTTGCAGGCTGGAGCAGCCTGTCCTTGGAGGAGTGCAGCCCATGGCAGGAGAGGCCCAGGGCTGCAGTGCTGGCAGCACGGCCTGCCCGTGGGGGCAGCTCCCGCTGCAGCAGCTGCGCTTTGGCTGCTGCTGCTGAGAGTGGGCCCAGGCCGGGGCAGCTCACGGAGAGCTGGCTCCCGTGGGAGGGACCCCACGGCCCCTCAGGGGAAGGGCTCCTCTCCTGGGGCAGCAGAAGAAAATCTCGGTGATCGACTGACCAAACCCCATGGGCTGTCTGCCTGTGCTGCCGCTGGAAGGAGGGAGGGGTTGGGGAGGAAAAAGGTGATTTTAAGGGTTTATTTTACTTCTCATTATCCTCCTCTGATTCCATTAGTAATAAATTCACTTTGCAATTAAAATTGAGCCTGTTTTGCCCTTGAAAGATTTCTCCCGGTCCTTTCTCCCTTCTCATTCATGAAACCTTTTTTTAACTTCTTTTTTTTCCCCTTTTCCATCCTTTGCCCAGCTGTGGCACAGGAGGGTTGTAGTCACTGTTTCTCATGTTTGCATTTTTCTTAAACTCTTTCCCAGGGATCGAGGCAGTAAACAAGGTCACTCTATGTAAACTATCTTGTTTTTCACCTTTCCCTCTTCTGAGGAGGGACTTTGCTTGTTGACCCTTGGTGTGGCCAATGGGTCCAGGGATCCCACCTCTTAGGTGGGCACATTGTAAAAAGGTATAAAAACAGGTTCTGAGAATAAACCAGCCCTTTTTTTGGAACATCAGCCTTCTAAATCACGAGTCCGTGTCTCATTGATCGTGTCCCACAGCGACAGAGGGTGAGCAAGCAACTCTCATGAGTGCCTGGTGTTGGGCCAGTGTCAAACCACAACGTAAGCATAGAATTGTCTGACACCTATTTTATATGTCTGGTTGCAGAGAGTTATGATGGCTCTATAATTTCCAACAGGAAAAGTAACATCTCAAAATTATGCCCTATTTAAATTATTTTGAACAAAGACTGCACAGGAACAGTAATTTTCTGGGTTTCAGTTGTAGGGAAGAGCTAGAATTTGTAGTACAGAGCAGCTATGTAACAATTATTTTAAAAAGAACTCCACAATTATGTAAAATTAATGTAATGTTTCTGTATACTGTGCAATGCTCAGGGTAAGGAATATGAAACTTTACAGTTTAGGAGTCAAAGATGAAGCATGTCTTTTATCTCTTGCCACTTTAACAATGCCACTAGATTATCTTCCATTGTCCTCATTATGAGACAGCACAACTCTTTGCATTATGAAAAAAAGAAATATCTTTGTATTGTATTCAGATATTACATGTTCAGTCCTGAACTGATTGGTGACCATAGTTTATTTTTTTCTTAGTTCTAAACTTGTGCTATTTCCTTGACAAGAGCTGCCAAAGACTAGCAAAATCACACTGCATTTAAGCGACTTCTTACAAAAAGAAAAAATACAAGATAAAAGCTTTCCATCTCACTTTTCACACATTCATTTCCTACCAAAAAAATACCAGCTGAAAGCTCTCCATCTCACTTTTCATACATGAATTTGATTTTCCTGACTGAGGACATCATTTTCTAAATTTCCTTTTTCTTGATGTCCAATCTGACTCTTCCCTGGCACAGCTTGAGGCCGTTGCCTCTTGTCCTGTCACTGATTGCCTGGGAGATCAACTCCCACCTTTCAGGCAGCTGTAGGGAGTGGGGGTAGGTTAGGCTGAAAGGCCTGTAGTTTCCCAGAAACTCCTTAAGGTTCTTTTTGTGTGTGGGCATCTGGTCAGCTTCCAGTTGTCTGGGACCTCTGTGGTGAACCATGATTGCTGGTAAATGGAGAGTGGCTTGGTGAGCCCTCCTGCAAGCTTCCTCAGTTCTCTTGGACAAATCCCACTTGGTCCCGTAGACTTACAAGCATCTAAATGGCTCAGCAGGTCACTAACTCCTTTTTCTTGGATAGAAGGGGTCTATTCTGCTCCCTACCCCTGTCTACTACCTCAGGAGGCCAGTTTTGCTGAGGATAACCATACTTACACTTTAAGTCTGAGGCAAAGAAGGTGTTAAGTACTTCAGCCTTTTTCTCATCTTTGGTGACAATGATTTTCTCCTCACATCTAAATAAGGATGGAGATGTTGCTTGGCCCTCCTTTTGTTGGTGATGTATTTATAAAAACACTTTTTAGTATCTTTCACAGCAGCGGCCAGATTTAATTTTAGCCAAGACTTCACCTTTCTAATTTCCTCTCTACATGACCTAATTACTAATTATACCCTTGTACTTTTGATGGACTGTATGCCCTTTCTCCAAAGGCCATAAACCCTCTTTTTTTCCCCCCTGAGTTCCTGTGAAAGATCTCCATTCAGCCAGGATTGTCTTCTTCCCTGACAGCCATCTTTTGACACATGAAGACAGCCTGCTCCTGGTACTCTTAAGATTTCCCTCCTAAGATGTGTTCAGCCTTCCTGGACTCCTCTGTTATTAAGGAGGGTTTTCCAGGAGTCTGTCCTGAACAGGTCAAAGCCCACCCTCTGTGAAATCCAGGGTACAGGGGTTTTTGACACACCCTCCCCCCTTACTTTGCCAAGAATTGAAAACTGTGTCATTTCCTGATCACTATACCCAAGATGGTCTCTGACCATCTCCCATCAGCCCTTCTCTGTTCATGAGCAGCAGGTCAAACAGGGAACTACTCCTGGCAGGCTCACTTACAATCTATGTTGAAATTCTATTCCACACATTCCAGGAACCTCCTAAATTGTTTCCTCTCTGCTGTGCTGAGTTCCCAGTAGTCATTCAACGAGTTAAAGTCTCCTGTAAGTACAAGGACTAGTGATCATGGAGCACCAGCCAGTCCCTTACAGAATAGTTCAGCTGACACTTTATCCTGGTTGGGTGGTCTGTAACAGACTCCCACCAGGATCTCTGTCTTGTTGGCCTTATCCCTGATTCTCACCCATATGCACTCAACCCTTATCATTAGTATCCTTGACTCCTATTGCAGTCAAAACACTCTCTTATGCACTGAGCTACCCCACCACCTCTCCTTCCTCACCTGACACTTTTGAAGAGCTTGTAGCTATCCACTCCAACAGTCAAGTCATGACAATCATCCCACCACATTTCCATGGTGACAACTACTTCACAGCTTTGTTGCACAAAAGCTTCCAGCTCTTCCTGTTTGTTTTCCATGCTGCTGCACTGATGTAGACACACTTCAGCTGGCCTATTTGTTTCAAACACTAGCACGTGGCCCCCAGTCTTATCTCTAGCAATTCTGGGGTCTTATTGCCTTTCTCCTGTGTTTCCCATATAAGTGCTATTGCACTTACATAGCAAGATTTTGGTGGTGAATGAGCTACAAGGGTTGCTTCTGTGAGAAGACACCATTTTTTCTGTGCCGTGTGGGCACTATGTTAATAAATGGTTGTGTTTTTTTCACTTTCATCCACAAGTCTTAATGTGTTATTGGCAGAAATAGATTGTTAGAACCCTTTTTTTAAGAGGAAACACTCATTCCAGGGTGTTTTCCCTCCTAAACTTTTCTCTAAACCAAGACAATGATGAAATTATTTTTTTCTCAGACGTAATGGAAGACCAGATTTCTAAGTCTGTTGATCTCTACGAAGTCTAAAAGAAAATAGCTCTCTGTATTAGTCAGCATCAGAGCCAAAAGCAAATGTCAAAAAGCATTTTGTCATAACACAGAAAATTATTTAGAAAACTATTTATTAGGGCAGATATATCCACTTCAAAAATCCTGCTGAATTGGGGATCAAGATATTACTGACAGATAACATCCAGCAATAAGCACTGGTGAAAAATCAAACTTCCTTATGGCTAGCTCATCATGTCCAATACTTAAAGTACCTATCTTTTGATATGGTGACAGGAGGTAAATTCTAAAGTAATTCACACATTTTCTGCATTTAGGGACTGTGTATAGAATATATATTTTAGAATATGTATTTTAAGTATGACTTACTTTAAAGAAAAAACAGATGAAGAAGCCATGCCTCACATCTTCTTGGCTTCCCTCTGCAAAACTCATCTAACTGGTTATATTTTTTCCTGAAAACCAGGTAATGCAACAGGAAAATGAAGACTAGTTACACTGGCCTGGCTTAAGTAGGCTAACCAGAAGAAAAACATAATTTAAAATATTTTCCTGACTTTTTTTCCCTTTTTTTTTTTTTTTCTTTAGCTGTGTCACTTTTTTGAACAAGGCTGCTAGAGGTTAGGGGTTTGATTTGAGTATAGTACAATTATACAGTCACTAATAAAATTACATCAATTTTAGCTTACATCAGAACTGCACTATCTATTAAAATTCAGTTCCAGACATGTTCAGACCAATGCTGTGAAAAACATTCCTGTGTCCTGCCCACAGCTAGTCTGGCTGTTCCTCAGCTACTTGGCTCTTTTAATTTGCTATGGATGTATAACCTGGTGGGTGTAAATATGCCCAAATAATCTTCCTCATCTGTCATTAGCTAATCTTGTGATGGGATCCTTAACTTTCTTCCACTTTATTTTTCATCTTCTACCAGCATATTTTGCATAGCCTTCATGTGTGTGTGTCTGTTCACATGTGTGTACTAGAAGTCCCCACACTTTGGCTCACATCTAAAATACAAAAAGCCGCCCAGCTTCTTGTGACATACTGATACTATTACAAACAGTGATGTTGTTTTGAATTAAGGCCACATAAAAGTAAAAGAAGGCAAAGCTGTTGGGGTGTTCTCTCATTAATTCTGCAGTGTCTCAGAACTCATTTTTGTGTAGTACCAAAACATAATGAATTTCCTGTGGTTTATTGCTGTTATGGTCTTTATGGTTTAAATAAACCTGCTAATAACTTTATGGTTTTTAAAGTTATTAGAAATGCCTCTCCCTAAATTCAAGTGCAAACGAGACCATATGCCAAAGCCAGTAACATGGATTTTATTTGATAGTAAATATGAGAGAGAGAGAGAAAGAGAGAGAAATAAAGGGAAGAAGAAAAGAGGTGGGTGAGGGGACAAAAAGATAGTGATAGACATATTAAAGAAAATATCACCACTTCATGGATCCCACCAGATCCAAATGATCCTCTCAAAGTGGTCTTCTTGCTGGTGAGGGTCCCCTGAAAAGCACAGAATCTAATGGATTAATAAATGTTCATGCCAGGTGGGAACACCCAGGCACCTCCCCTGGAGGTGGGGTGGAGGGGGTGCAGTTTGACACAGTGTCCCACAGCAGACTCTGATCTGTGCATCGCTTTGCCTCACAGCAGTGCTGGGCTGCAAGGCCTCAGGAATGAGTCTGGGGAGCATTTTGGGTGTTTTTGATGGATTTCAGCCCCCTCAGCTGCCTCCCGTGTGACTGTCCCATGGATGTGGCCTTCCCAGGGCTGGGGTTTCACAGCTGGGCTGGTTTGTGTAAGGGAGGATGGGTGTTCAGTGCCTCTGACCAGGGGTTACATCCCACACCCAAAACCTCCTCCTCCCCCCTTGTCTGGGGGAGTCTGTGTAAACCTGGCCTCTGTGGGCTGTGGTCTCCCCCACCCCAAACCCAGCCAGGGAGGATTCTCTTCTGAGTTTGGCTTTCTTGTGGATGCATTCCTTTCCCTCAGCCTTGTTTGTTTCTCCCTAGACCTGAGATGATTGAACATCAGTGTCCCCTTTATCTTATCTAGGTGGTTTTGCTCACAGTCCAAAGCTCTAGTCAGGTATCTTCAAGCAGGGGTGAGCTTCTGTGGCTGTAGCTTCTTTATGCATTTTTTTTTTTTTTCTTTAATGGGCAAAACTCCTTCATAACAATGTTTAAGTTATGAATTCAGTCTGTGAATTCAGACAATTTCAGTCTCTGAAAACTGTTTATTTTTCTTTCTTGTTGTCAAGAAAATGGGCTCTCAGATAAGACTGTCCACAATGATGGGTGGGAATAATGATTCTCTGTGTGATTTGGAGAAATTTTGCTTTTATCAAGAGGCTGATTTAATCCGTGGCAAATGCTGTGTCTGCCCTATTGGAGGTACAACCAGATTCAGATTAATAGATCAAAGACATTTTCTGCCAAGGAAAAATACAAACCAAATCAAAACACAAAACACAACCAAAAAAACCCCAAAACCCCAAGATCCAAAAATATCCTCCCAAGTCCATATTTAATTTAAATTATAGTCATGCTTAAGGACCCTGATGTGGCAGAATATTATAATTATAAATTATTCTGCAAGTAAGTAATCTGCAAGTTTTCACCTTAGACAAGGAAAATAAAAACCTTTTATTACACAGCACAGAATAAAAAAAAAAAAAACCTTTCACAGTCCTTTATCCCTATATCAAAAATTTGTTAGGAAATTGAAATATTACTGATCATTAGTTAAATTGCTCATAAACCATTTAAATGATAAAATTTATTACTTTTTCTTGTAACCATCAATTTGTACTAAACAAAAGGATAGATAAGGTCATTTACAAGGTTCACTAAAATGTCAGTTGTATTTGTGCATTACATTCATTTATTAAAATAATCATCTAAGTTTATGTAAGGATAGTCATTTTCATTCAATTCAGTTTTCCTTCTTCTGAAAAATATATGTAAAGATAAACACATATCTTTGTCTTACTGAAATGTGAGAAAGAATTACACATCAACTTATCACTCTGTTGGAGTTACTGGATTCCTGGTCATTCCTCACTTAAATGGTCTTTTTCTGCCTACAATTTGTCTGCCTTTCCTAAGAAAAGTGACAGATGTAAATTTTCAACTAGCTTGATATTTAAGGCATTCTCCTACAGCTGAAAGCCATGAACATAAATCACTTCAGTCTTAGGACAGAACTGATAGGGGTTTCTTTAAATGAAAACATTTAGGTGAAAATTTTTGGGGATCTCTAAAGGTGAAAATTTTTGTGTTTTTTACATATCAACATCTAAGTGCTTGTGCACCTTTTAGTGCAATACATACACTGTATCTGAGTGTCCCTGTCAGGAACTGCTTGGGAGTGGGCACTGACTCCTTCTGCCTGGGTCTCAGAAGTTCAGAGAGACCACAGTTCCCCTATGGAGGCTTCTCACAGCAGGAGCACCTGGGAGCACAAGGTTGCTAGTGTGCTTTAATGCTTACAGGGATATGAACATGTTAAATTGCACTTTTTGACTAAGGTATCTATAGCTTGCTCAAACCACGTTCTGGTTCTCCCTGGATCCAAGTACAACAAAACAAGGCAACAGTAAAAGAATGAAACATGAAGGAAAAAAAGAAAGGAACCCTAAACTGTTCATAGTAAATAATTTTCATTTTCTGAAGCACTCTGTCTGCACTTAGGTATATATTATGGCCAGTGAGATAGTGAGTTAGATGACATTGTGGCACCTCCTAATCATCTACCTGCTGACTGGAGCAGGTAGGTGATTAAGACATGCCATAATGTCCACTCCACAGTATTTCAGTTTACAACAAGAACATTTGGGAAGACCCAGGAAACCACAGACCTGTTAGTGTACCCTCAGTACCTGGAAGGATTGAAGGGACTGGGTGGTACTGATATTTTTCACATCTTTCTCCTTTTCAGGCTTTCACCAGCACCAGATAAGTGGAAAAGTGAGGTTAACAGAACAGAAGATTCTCCACCTATAGGAGGACCTTTTGTCTCATTTTTGTCTCAAACCCCCGTCTGGGAAATGGAAAATGCCAATTTCCATTTTCAGGGATCAGAAATGGGAACCTGACCATGTAATCCCAGATCCTTGTTCACTTGCACTCACAGTCACCTAGAGTATCGTTATCTAGCTCAGTAGTCAGAGACCAAATTTTCTTCTAATATTAGGAGCAAAGCAATATCAAGCAACTACAGAAAAGGGTAGTAGCTGCTTTTCATCACTCTAGGTTGTAGCTCAGAGACCTTGTGAAAAGCACATCAGTCAATTCCCACAAAAACACATATTCCCACCTGCTAAGTCCAGGATTCCTGACATTCAGTGCTGGCATCTTAGAGCCATCAGTAGGTTTGCATAATAATCATAATGGCATTTTTGGATGCCAAGGAGAACATGGAGAACATGAAGAACAATTAGCCATTCATCTGCTTCATACTCAAGTACCCTCCTCCATCATTTAAGCAATATTTCTAGCTTTATAATGTAGCAGTAACACCAATGAAACAAAAAGATTGCGGAGTAAAATTCACTGAGACAGTAAATGGATTGACACATATAAGAGGTCCAGTTTTTCTAGTTCCAGTATCAATAGATTTAGAGGCTATACAGATACAAGACTCCTCCCTCTTCTCATTCTAGTATGATGTGTCAGTCTTCCCAAAAAATAATTACAAAATGGGACAAAGCAGACATTGTGAAAATAGTAATAACATCATTATACCCCTAGGACATATGTACAGACTGAAAACACAATGAAGTGTATCTGATTTCTTTTGCAGTAAAGAGGGCAGAGGGCTGAATGTGACTAATATGCACCACATCTTAATTTCACCCTCTTTTCTTGTAAAAGACATTTTTATTGTTCCAAGTAAATAATACTGGGACAGGCAATTTAGCAAGCTACAATATGTGATTATGGAGTTTTAACTCATAATTAGGTAATCTGTGATGTGCCAATAAATCAGAGGTCTTGCAGAGACTAGATTTTTTCTCATCATCATAGAAGAAATTTTTCATCCTATATTGCAGTCAACAGTACCAATTAACTTCTAAAGAAACAGGGTGCAGAAAAAAGCCAGATACTGTACCTAATGACTGTGTTGACCTGACCTTCCTTCTCTGTCTCTGTGTTCCAAAGTCTTATCTCTTACCAGATGGAATATACAAACACATTAAAATATTTAACAAAAAAAAAACCAAAAAAAAACACAAAACAAAAAACCCCAAACAAACAAACAAACAAACAAAACCAAAACAAAACACAAAAACAAAAACAAAAAGAAAAACAAAACCCAAAAAAAACCCCCACAAACAAAAAAAAACCAAAACACCAAAAAAAACCCCAAACAAACAAACAAAAAAACTTTCTGAAAGGATGTCCATAATTTCGTAATAAGTTATTTTCATCTTGGTTTTGCAGTATAGATTATCTTCATATGACAGCAAAAAGATAAATGAACCAAAGGAAGCACTGACATTCTGTAGTATCACTAGCTTTCCGTTTCATTCACAGGTGTCTTTGAATTCCTGCTGAACACATTTGTCATATTTCAACTAATTTTTTGTTAATTATGTCTTACTTACATATTGCTGGTTTTGTTTTGTGTTTAATCTGCGATATGTGGTATGGTCACTACCACACCAGCTGCCATCCAGCTTGGGTAGATAAAATTTTGCACATAAAATATGAGACAAAGGAGAATGAGTAATTTCCTGTGTGCTGACAATATTATGAAAAGATTGAATTTAAGAGTGTCTAACAAGTCAGAAAAACAATATTTACATGATGAAAGGCAAGAAGCACATTTAAAGAAAGAAAATAATATGAAAGGAAAACAAAGCCAAGAGATTTGAAGAATTATAGACAGAGACAAGATATCATCATTATATTGAAGACATTGTTAATAATTTTTCTTCTTTGCTCTCTCAAAAGATTTTGTTTCTCATTAGTCACTATGAATAAAAGCCTTAAAAACATCCTGGACCCCTTTTCAGGAAAAATGAACACAGCAGGTCCGTAAGCAAGTGGAAAACCATGTTTTGTAACTGAATAACTAAATAATAGAGAACAGAGTGATTTGGAGAAACTGTGTCCCATCTGTTCTATGAATAGTGCATGAACCCTCTAGGAGGCAACAGCCACCCCTTTTCCTAGCAAGGCAATCGCAAGTTGTACCACTCTTGTTATTATACACTCTTGATGTATAATTTTCATATTCATTGTCTTAGTTTGAAGGACAGCTGTCTCTGCCAAGGAAGGCATAAAATGCCCTTGGAACAGAAAATGTGATCCCCCTTCCCTCAAAATTATTATGGCTTTCAGGCAATGATATGGGAAAAGGAAATAACCATTCTTTACTAGTGTATATATATATATATATATATATATATATATGTACAAAAAAGCAAACAAACAGCAACAACAGCAGCAACAACAAACATAAAAAAACCAAAAGCCAGTAGCAGCCTTCTCTCAGCCTCAGGCACTTTCCCCTTGGTGCAGTTTCAGTCACAGCCGGCAGGGGTGCTGGTGGCTCCCCAGCCAGGTTGCAGGGAGAGGGGCAGTGATTCCCCCAAGGCTGCAGGGGGCGCTGTGGCACGAGTGTCAGTGCTCTTGCTCAGGTGGTAATGGTGGCTCGGTCACAGCAGAGAGACAAAAGGGGTTTCCTTTGCCAGCCCCCGGGGCAGGCGGCCCTGGTGCCCTCTGTTATGAATGGGCCAGGAGACCAGCTCCTTTGAAAAGGCCTTTATTAAAAGGACAGCTCTGGGTAGGTGCCCAGGTGTTGCCACGATTTGTGCTTGCCATGTTTTGGTTTTAGGAAATTCTGTTCCCGGGATAAAACTGAGAACACAAGGTCACGCTGTTTGTAAACTATCTTGTTTTTCACACTTCTCTCCTAAGGAGAGACTTGGCTTGTTGACCCTTGGTATGACCAATGGTTCAAAAGATCTCACCTCTTAGGTGGGCACATTGTAAAAAGGTATAAAAATAGCTACTGAGAATAAACCAGCTCCTTTTTGGAGCATCAGCCTTCTGAAATCACAAGTCCATGTCTTTGTTTCATGTCCAACAGCGACAGGTAGGGGGCTTGAGGGGCTGCGCACGCCGCCGCTGCTCCCAGTGAACACCATGGAGGAGGAGGTGCAAGTTGAATCTGCTGCCTGCACTGCAGAGTTGGGATTCCGTCCTCCCACTTGGGATTCCATCCTCGCGGGAGTTCCTTGGCTTGTGTGGTCTGGGGTGGGGGGTCACCTTTTTCCAGTTCTCTCTAGGTTACGGCAGGAAGGTGAGAAACTACCTGCAGGTAGCTGGACATGTGCCTCACACAGCATTGTCCTTTGTAGGTTCAGTTTTTGTGTTGGCTCGTTGTTTTTAGGGGTTTTTTAGCATCGACTGGACTTCTGCCTGTAGCAGGGCATCTTGGGACTCCCTCAATTTCCATACTGGGCGGTGTCTGAAGTTCAATGGGCAGGCAGGAGGCGGCGGCGGGAGGCAGCAGTGGCTTTACCCAACGGGAGAGGGGAGCTTGGGACTTAGGGAAAGGAAATACAAAACTTGGAACGTAGTAAGCTGAAATTCAAGGGTACAGAACCAACATGAACAGTTTAGAACAACAGGTAAGTAACAGTGCAACCTTTTTTAACTTTATTGCAAACAGTACAACAGTACATCATAGTGCATAACCTGGGGTTCTTTATTCATTTCACCCTCCATATGGCGCAACGGGCTGTAGCGCGAGACTCGGAGCAGCCGCTGGAATGGCAGAGGCGGGCACACCTGGGCTGGCAAACAAAGTATAGCAAAAAATACTTCGGAGCTGTGCCAGGAGACATCGGGTGGTCCAGGCCGACACAGGATATGGGGTAAAAGTGTAGCAAAAAGAAAAAAATCCCTAAACAGCAGCAGAGGACAGCAGGGCTGGGCAGTGGCAGCCTGGAGATACTCCCTCTGGGGGTGATTGGTGGTCACTGAGGCACCCAGTGGATGGTGAGGGTCATTTTCTGTGAGGTCAGATATTGGAAAGGTCCCAGTTTAACAGCCGCTCTCAGGAGCAAAGGCTCACCCATGGCAGGAGAAGCAGTAAAGCGCTGGACTCCACGGTGGCAGTGAATTCTCCCCATGGTAGCAGCAAACCAGCCGTTCCCCTCCAGTCCTGAGAGAGAGTGCAGAGCTGAGCCCTGCCAGCCTGACCCCCCAGCTGAAATCTCACAGTATCTCTGAGGGTCCCAAGAGAAAGCCTCTCATCTAAGAGGCTGCAGTCAGCTGCACACCTCTCCCTCCTCCTCCTTCCTCTGCACACCTCTCCCTCCACCTCATCCTTTCTCACTGAAGTATCGGTCATTCGCATCTTGTAGCCAACCAATGGGAGAAAATTCCACAAAGGGAAAAGGAAAGGAAAGGAAAGGGAAAAAAGGAAAAAAGGAAAAAGGAAAAAAGGAAAAAAGGAAAAGGAGAAAAGGAGAAAAGGAGAAAAGGAGAAAAGGAGAAAAGGAGAAAAGGAGAAAAGGAGAAGGAGAAGGAGAAGGAGAAGGAGAAGGAGAAGGAGAAGGAGAAGGAGAAGGAGAAGGAGAAGGAGAAGGAAAAGGAAAAGGAAAAGGAAAAGGAAAAGGAAAAGGAAAAGGAAAAGGAAAAGGAAAAGGAAAAGGAAAAGGAAAAGGAAAAGGAAAAGGAAAAGGAAAAGGAAAAGGAAAAGGAAAAGGAAAAAGAGGAGGGTGTGGGAAAGGGGAAAGTTCCAGGAAGGAAAGTTCCGGGAAGGAAAGGGAAGTTCTGGGAAGGGAAGTTCCAGGCAGGGAAGTTCCAGGAAGAGAAGGGAAGTTCTGGGAAAGGAAGTTCCTGGAAGGGAAGGGGAAAAAGGAAAAGGAAATTCTAACTTCCACCAGTGATATACAGTGATATTGTAGAGTTGTGAATTTAAATGCTGACTGTTCACATGGGCAAGTTATAGTTCAGAAATTGTGTGACTGTTGGTTCTTTCACCAAATGAAAAATGACATTGCTGACGTGACTCAGCAATTTCATTTCTACCCCTTGATTTTAATGTATCCTCTTGTGTAAGTTATACAACAATAAGGTTTGAAAAACATATGTATTTAAAATTCTTCTTTTCCTCCACTACACCTTTTGGTTAGGAAGGTGAAAAGGTTAAAAGCACTGTGCCTAGGCATACATGGGCAAGAATCAGATAATCAAAAATCAGTCACAAGCTAGAGACATAGGATGAAACTCCGCAAGAAGCAGGGAGCAGAACTTGCAAAAACAAGGGACTCGCTCACTAAAACCAGTGAAGAAATCACTACCAAGAGACTGCACATGCCTAGGGGAGAAAGGCAAAGTGCACAGCGAGGAAGACATCCGGCCTTCCTCAAAAGACCACCGAGGAGGACGCGGGGCCTTCCTCAGTGCGGCCCCCAGGGTGAGCTGTGCCTGCGCGCCGCCTACGCTAAGGACAGGAAGGCGTGCTAAGAAACAGTTTGTGTAGCCACGCCTTTCCTAGGGAAAACCAGGAGTATGAACAAAATGTACCACCTGTTGAAGTCTGCTGTGTGCCTGCGTGTGCGCTGTTAGGAGCAGATATCGCCACGCACCCGGCGCGCTGAATAAAGCAAACACCCGCTTCTTGGACTTTGTACTGGGAGTGTCTCTTGGCCTGGTTAGAGAGGATGCAGAGGTTGTATCATTCCCATTTAACATATACTGATGGCTAAAAAGCCATGCTCCTCCTTGATGGTAAAGTTAGACAACTCACACTTAATGCTGTGGTGCCTAAGACAGAATGATAGTTCTGTTCTCGTAACATCCTGAGCAGTGCTGGTGCACAGATTACCTACTCTGAGTCCAGTTCTCACATCAGGAAGAATTCTACTCACATCTGGAAGTGTTTAAGTATCTGGCTGTAGGCTGCTCTTCCCAACCCATGAATCACTGACACCAACAAAACATCCAAATATATAGAATTTTTTTTATTATTTGTCCATTGCAGTTAATTCTCATTTAACTGACCACATACAGGGCATTTAGTGTTATATCAATGTCATAAGGATTTTCCAAATTAACTCAGTTATATATATATGAATTACTAAAAGTATAAATATTTAAATATTTAAATAGTTATTTAAATATGCCAGGTTCATGCTTTTGACTAATATTAACAGCTGGAGGAAAATCAGACAAAGATATGATTAGAAGAAAACAAAGTAAATTTTCATATTTAAATATTTAGCTGCAAACAATGAAAAAAATTGTAATAGCAATATTTCTGTCTCCTTATATTATGTTTTTCATGGCCTACTGTGATAGAATGGATCTTTTATTCTATAAAAAACAAAA
This sequence comes from Phylloscopus collybita, assembly GCA_027886175.1. Taxonomy (NCBI): domain Eukaryota; kingdom Metazoa; phylum Chordata; class Aves; order Passeriformes; family Phylloscopidae; genus Phylloscopus; species Phylloscopus collybita. The sequence continues at coordinate 2,979,384 of JAJNNQ010000086.1, read as the reverse complement.
CAAAACAAAACTGCTATGAAGAAAGAATGTAAATAATTGCAATGTAATCCAAACTATAACAAATGTTTAGGAAGTGGTCAATAAACTCTCTATATCTGAGAATTCTCTGGGATTCTCAAATTTATGCGTAAGTTTACTTAAATGAGAAATCTATGTTCCGCTACAGATGTGACCCGTCTAAAATTATTACTAATATAAAAGGTTAGAATATTTAAACTCAGAGAAAAAATTAAGTTTGAAGTAAGTAAAACCAGCTGTGTTTTATGTATTTTCAATATGAAATATATGTATAGTAAGGGGTGAGAAAAAGGTGAAAGTTTGCTTTTTATTTAATTACTCTAGAATAGTAACTACTTTATCAAGGGTTTTAATACAAACAAAGGTAGGTATATCTCTTTGTGAAATGCAACAAAATAACCTATTTCTGGAACTGAAAGCTTAGTAAGCAAAGCTAACAATTTAGTGCATCTGTAGATAAACTAGAAATGTGAAAAATAAGTTTACAAATTTATTTTCTTCGTATACACTACTGATTCCCATTGTGCAAAAGTTTAAATTGCTGTATTTTTTATTCCTTTATCTTTGGTCTAAGAAACAGCAGGACTATGAAGATCTGAAAACATCTGGTCATGATAGCAAGCACACATGATTTGCACCAGGTTTGTGGGCATTGTTTTACGGTCTTTAGGTATGTGTCCATGCTAGTAGATTAAATTATGGCTGTCCATGTTCCCTGTACTGAAATGCAGCTGTCTATGAGGATGTTGCAAGGTGTGACTCTGTTCCATGTCACATGAAATGTTATTCAGGATTCAGAGCAGACTTGGGTTAGTCCCATGCAGTTCTCCAGCCTGCCCTGGAGAATGAGGCCAAAACATGCATGGACATCCCTCTTCAGTCAGATCCTAAGTCCAAGTGCACTCCTGGCACATTTAATTAGCATGGATGCAGTCTTGGCAGTAGTGTGTCGTATGTCACAAGGCATCTCTTGGCTGCTTTGCAGGAATTTCAATGAAATCTGGGCTCTATTCAAAGAGTGAAAAGTCATAGACTGATACAGGCCAACCACATTTTTTTCTGTAAACAAAAGTGTTATTGTTTCTCTGAATAACTACACTGATCCTTGTTCACTGGCAAGCATCTGCAGGGAACATAAATTATTTCAATTTCTTATTGACTGTTTTGGCTTTCCTCTTTTAAATGACCAATGGTCTCAAGTTTACATAGATATATATATTGCAGTGATATGCAAAGTTGTCTCAGAATAAAATAAAAAAGGCAAATTTTCATTAGAGCTAATACAGCTCTACATTTCAAACAGCAAGGTTTCAATGCAGAAGAGATAGCATTCTTAAATTGCTCTTGGGCTTTTTGACCAATGCAATTTCAATGAAAGGAAATTAAATTAAATGACCAAAACACTTGAGGTGTTTTTACCTATACAGCAGGTATATCTTGTATAGGTCTGTCCTAGGTTACAATGTTCCCAAAGTATGTATTCTATCACTATCTTCATGAGCTGTTGAAACCAGGTGGGGCAGTGTTTCCCTTGCCCCCTCCTGAAGCTGTGCCTATTCTTGCCTTGTGGTCAGAGCCTTGCCTGCCTCCAGCCAGCCCTGGCGACGGCCACAGGCCATCGGTACAGCCCAGCAGGCTGGCCAGCCGAGCCGATCCGCAGGGCTCTTGTCTGCCCAGCCGCTTGGTGTGATCCGTGACGATGGTGAGGATAAGAAGGAGGACTCTGCTGAGGGGTTACCACTGAAGTTTATTGAGGGTTCCAGGGAAACAACTTCACTCCAGGGAGTCTGCCTCAGCAGAGCAAGAATTTTCCCATGCTGACTACTTTTAACAGGGGGAGGAGTGAGGGGAGGTATCAGGGAAGGAAACAATGAGGAAAGGCCAGGGAGTGGCTACCGGAATGATAGACTCTTCCAGGGCCCAATCCCCGTGGGGGAGGATGGACTTCCTCAGATCCTGGCCTATCACTCGACGCCCTCCTTGGAACTTTCTAGAACCAGGGAGAGGCCTCAAGGAGATGGACAGGTCCTCGGGGGTAGGGAGCAAAGGGTTGACAGATAACTGAAACTGGGTAAACAACCAGGGTGAGAACCAATTGGGGTTTGAACAGGGGTACATGGAACGAACCAAATAAACAGTACAAACAGACATTTAACAGAGAGAATTAAACACACCACTACACCCTCCCTCCGGGCTGTCTTCTGTTAATGGGCCATCAATGCCTTGCCCATGACTCACAGGTAACTCCCTCCGGGAGCTCTCTCTGTTTCATGGGTAATTAAGGACCCACTGCATGACTGGTGGAATGATATCAGCCCATTGTGAGATGCTCTGCCCAGGGGGAGGAGCCAAGCATTCCCACCTGGATATAATCTGGGATTTGGGACAGCACAGCAGCCTTTACCCACTGGATTTCCAGAGGACAAGAGCTACCAGACCTGTATATGGGATCACTGCTTCAACAAGACCACTTCATCTCGACTGCCACAACGACCCTAACTAGCAGGGTGTCAGGTTGTATTCTGACTCTGTCAGTGATCTTTTGTACTATTGCTTTAATTTTATTTTACTTTTTTTTTCATCCTATTAAATTGTTTTTCTGACTCAGAGTCTCTCACTGGTTTTGCCTTCAAACCAGCACAAGGTCTGGCAAGGCTTCACTTACGTCAGTGAATTATGAGATGTGTGACAGTAAAGACTGTGTTTCACTTGTCTTGTACTTCAAGTCACATAGAGATTCACATCCCTCTTTGAATAAATCACCTAGAGTCAATGAGATCACATGAGAAACTCACCATCAACACTTTGCCTCTGATTTTTTTGTAGTCTCCTTCAGCTTGTCACAAATAGGTCACTATGACTGGTATTAGGAAGGAGCAGCACTTCACTGTCACTGAAGACCATTATAGGTAGTCTCCTCTCTCTGAAACAGAGGTCAAATTTTCACATAAAGAAAAAAATTCTCAGAAAGTTTCTTTCCAGGCTTGCTTACACACTCTCAGTGTCTCTATACTCTGGCATAAGACATTTCTAGGTCTTATTCTTCTCTGTCACCCATGCTCTCAGTTTCTTGCTATTGAAAAAGGAGGAAGCTTTCTTGTTCCAGGACTTTTCACTCCAAGGGGCCAATTTCTTTCAGCCTCACCAGTGTGGTCAAGCATGTCTTAATATCTGAACTCTCAACTAAGTGAATGTTACTGAGGCATTTTCTACCCAGTGAGATGGTAATAATAGTAAGTCAACCATTTCTCCTCAAACCACAAATAGAGAAATCTGAAGTGCTGCAAGAGGGTGTTAAACAGTACCAGGAATAAAAATTTTGTTGCAAAAATTTAATCAGTCCCCAGTAACTCATAAAATAATTTTTGAATCTTTTATGCTGTTGAAAGGATACAAAATATCATAGACTGTCTGTCCATTTACGTAGCATCTTCTCCATGTGTTAGTTGAGCAGAGTTGATTTTTATGAAGAATAATTCTGCATTATAAAAATATTATCACAGTATTTATTAATTTAACTGATAAATAATTTTTCTATGATTATTTTGGGAAAGCAGTAATTAAATCTGAAATAAAATCACTGTGTCTGTTATTAGAAATTGGTGAGGCCTCTTAAATGAAATTTCAGTTATAAACCAAAAGGTATTCCATTTTTGTCATATGTTGTCTGAATGTTTTGGCTGTCTAGAAACTAGCCTAATACAACTTAAAAAATCACATGCAACTGTTAAGTGCTGTTCCCAGATAGCATTTGACAAACATCTCTCATTATTTTGGTCCATTTAGTTTAGTCCATTTAGTTAATGGCATTTAAAAGACCATCATCAAATTATGAAAAGTATGTAATTTCTTTCAAAACAACCAAAGCTACTTACCCTAAAAGTACACAGTATCATTGACAGCCCTGAAAATCTGTGATTCATGTTATTTCTAGGAGACATGAGTAAGTTTTCTTTGCTATAGGAGAACCATAGTAATGAGTTTACTGTAAAAATCAGTTTAGCAGAGCTGTAGCATGGGATCAACTTAATTGTGAACACAAAAGGAAAAACCAAAAGATCCTGCTAATAGCAGATAAAAAATGCATTTCTATAAATATTTTCCAGAATTGCCCCCAGTAAAAAAGTAGATACAAATGTAAAAACACAACACTGCAATCTCTAAAATGAAATTCAAGAGAAGAAATCCCAGAAAGAAATAAATCAAGCCACAAGGACCATACACAAGGAAATACAACTTTCTTTGCAAAGGAAAAGAAAAAATAATCAATTCATAAATTCCTGTGTGTTTCCTGATAAGTTAGCTATAAGTTCCTCAGGCCTCTGAATTCTGTAGAAGTTTGACTCTCTATGTACCCTCGGGTTCTAAAACTTTTGTTGTCTTAAAATATCCTGCTTGAATTTCTCTGGACTTGTAGGACATCAGTAGCTGTTTCTAGGCAAGAGAGCAAATAGAGTTGTAGTAAAGTGTTTTAAATAAATTTTAAGATGACAGAAATATCACATGGTGGATACCTACACATAACATACAGAAGTGTACATTTTATTATTACCCTACTGCCTAAAGTTTTTCATGCTCATATATCTCTATCAGGCTATGAAAGGTGGGTCAACAGATAAATCTTATGACATCATAGGGAAAATGGAAAACTGCCTAGAGTGTTTGTGAGGAGGGTACAGTCCTAAGGGAGATGACAGGAGTCAAATACATTTGTATAGGCTTTTACCTATTCTTCAAGATTGCTTCCAACTAAATGGATAGCTTATTAGTTAAAGCACAGCTAAATAACAAAACTGAGGCAACCATACTGCTTCCAGTATAGTTCTCCTGGTCAGACTATAAAATTGACTTACAGACGTGGTTAAGTAAGGTAATTTGCAGCACTTGAGAAATACCCATTCAAGGGATGGAACTGCTCTTAGCTCCTAACTGCAGCCTCACTGTGCTTCCCTGTCCTGAGTGTCCAAACATAGGAATTTTAGCACTAAGCAGTGAACGTGGCACAGTATGGAAGGACAACTCACCCGACTCTATACAGCTACCAGAGGAAAAAACTAGAGATTGTGGAAGTTGCGTGATTCTATCACTTAAACTGAAGGGTTAGTTATTCTCTTTAGCACAGTTTTTCTGGTTTTAATATTAGAAACATAAAAACAGAAGGAAAATTGCCATCTTACTTTTAATTTTTTTTTAATGTGCTATTGCCTGTTTTATTAAATAGAAAGGGATGCACAAATTCTCTATTTGTTAGTAAACGTTCCAAGCATATTTTTTGTGTCCTTAGGTGGACATTTTAGGGTGATAGACATATCCCCTAAGCTGTACAGTGATGTTTTATGAGTGACTGTCAATCCAAACTAATCTAAATTTTAGGTGAGTGAGCATTAACAAAGAGAAAATAATGCACGCTAGCATGAGAGTACCACATATATACTGCTTCCACTTCTGAAAATTTTGGTGATAGCACTAGCAATCTGTCTACTGAATACTGTACCATGTGCAAAGTACCATATCAGTGTTATCTTTTGATGAGAAGGTTGTTTACACAAGGCATCCAGATTTCTTCTTTTCAATATGAATTCTCACATGTATGTGTTTTTTAGCAGATATGCTGTAAGGTCACTCATAGACAAGTGCGGTGTGGAACAAAGTATATAAGTGTAGGTCGATGTCTTGGCTTCCTTCTCTCTGGTTCTGGCTGTCCTCAATTACTAGTAAGTACAAAACCAATAGCTCTGGCTCATAAAGCTCATGAAGTGCCTCAGCCAAATCTTAGATGTCATATCTGAGTCCAGCCCTGAACACTATTTGTCAAATGGAAGACCTTGCCTTAGATTATCTGTCCTTGTTTTACAGACTCTGGACAAATGTCATCTGAAAACTGAGCAACCAAAGGCTAGAAAACACTTTAGGAAATGCTGACTCTGTGATGTAGCAGTGGACTAGAGGAAAGAAAATAAAAGAGCAGGCAGGTATAGGAAAAACAATCAGCTCAAAAGGATGCTGTCTCAGTAACTGCCATGAGATCATGGCCCTCTGACCACATGTAAATTTCTTATTTATTCACCATGCTGCATGAGTTTGTATACAGCCACTTTAGACAGGTAATCAGGCAACATGGCTCCCTAGAAGAGGTCTAAGAGGATGCACCATAACCATCAATACCCCTGATGTGCCCTTTAATCCTGATTCTAGAGGCAGTCAAGGAACATCTTCCACTGCACTGGTTGGTATGACCTTCTCCCTAGAAAGAAGCAATGGCATGACCATGTTGCTGCTGATGAAAACATTCTTTAAGGAGTCAAGTGAAGTTGGAGGGAAGGGAAGGGAAAACCAGAAAACAACAACAAAAAAAGAAATTCTAAAATCCTTGGACAGAAAGGCTGTTGAATTTGGGATATTTACATTAAGATAATCTGACAGCTAAAATAAAAACCTTTACAAAAAAAAAAAGTCTTTTGTGACTCAGTATCTAGAGTGATACAGAGATAAGCGAGATAGAGATTTTATTTAAAAGAGCTCAAGATTTTGTCTCACATTCCACTGATGCAATTAAACTGAATCACTCTGTTTCTGTTTGGCTGCAAGAGTTTCACAAACCTTCCTTCATTTCCTGCTTCTTGTTTGCTTTGAGGATCATGAACGTATTGTACTGCACAGGATTAGAAGTTCAACAAGTTTTTTATTCTTGTTCTTCATGTAAAAAACAAACAAAGCATTAATCACATAACAAAAAGACAGGCAAATTTACTTTGCAAATCAGACTGGAGCTAACAGAAAGAAAGGATGTCCACGTGTATGTTCCTGCATATAGCCCCTATAAATAACCAGTGTCTTTCTTGAAGTCTACTATTTACACTGGTGTTCTGAGAGAATCAGCTCTATATGACTTTGATGATGGTAGTTAATCACTGAGAGAAGTCACCAAACTCTGGGGAGGAACAAAAATAATATAATTTATTGTAGTAGTTGCATGCAGGTATTTTTAGGGCTAAATTAAAACCACAAACTTATAAACTAGATAACATATTTTGATTCAATAGAAAACATACAGTGATGAACTACATCTGATATATTTCTGTATAAGAAATAGAAGTTCTTAAATATAAACTTTAAGATCTCACTGCATCTCTGGGTTATCTAGGGGCTGATTGCTACAGCAAAAAAATTTCTAATATGTCCTTGGATAAAACAGATCCAGCGCTCTGGAACTAGACTTTAATGTGCTGGAAAATTGATTTATTCTATGTGTAAAACTCAGTAAACCAGGCAACAGAAGCTACTAATTTGAGCCTTTAAACAGTGTCTGCCTGACAGCACTGACAGGGGAAAGAATTTCATAGTGTTCGCAGCTTCCTAATAATTCCTAAAATAAACTGAAGCAGTGGGTATCTGCTCTAGATTTGTCACTGTTTTGCAATTTTCCATACTTCAAAAAGAGAATTTTACCAGACTTTTTTGTTAATTTATACATTTCACCTTTCTTACAGTTTTTTCCTAGGCCTAAGAAAGAATTGATTTACTAGAAAAGAAAATTTTACATGTTCAACATGGAGATAGAAATTCTTCCTACTATGCTTGAATATTGGCTAAGCAGCTAATAAATAACCTTTAAGAAGTGTGGCAAGGCTTAGTGGTGAATTAGTGAACTAGAACTCAAAACTGGTCAGGTTGACCTCATCACTACTCTGAGAGTGCAAATAATTCTGTTGCCTTCATATAAGTGCTGCACAGCTATATAATGACAAATTTATCTGATCAATTCAAGCATACATTAAATAGATAGTAAATTAAATTTTGACTCTATAAGGCTAAGAACAGAACTTTTATCAATTTAATTGATAAGAGGGCTACAAAGAGCTCATTAGGTTTGCAACTTTTAACTTCCAAGGTTAGTTCATGGTTTCTTTTCTTGTAGACAGTCGTACTTCTGTAATATAATATTTCTTTGTATTTTAAGAGTATCTGGATAGGTTTAAGGGATTATGTGTCGTCAAAAACTGGTATTAATAGATATTGTGCAAGAAATGTTTTATACTGAACTGCTATTTGTTTTGATTTAGATACGCTAATCATGGAGAAGTTGTTTACAATTTCCCAGGCAAAACCTGTTAAAGCACTCGGAGTCCTCAGGCAGGGGCAAAGGAGATCCCTCTATTGCAAAAGCCAGGCCTTTTTAAGCAGTTAGGCCTTTATCAGTTACACAGTTTTAAAACTGACCAAAGATAATCCAGCCAACCAGCATACACTTCCATGTAAACACATAATGGTTTTGTAACTTGTCTTTCTGCCTCGAATTCAGATGAGTCACTTTCCCTCTTCTAGTCCTCTTCTACTCAGCTGAAGTAGCAGGCCTGAGCCATGACTTCACAAGGGTTACAAGGCCCTTATTTTGTAAGGTTTTACCTATATGCAACAAAAACCATTCAAAGTGGCTTTAAAAGGTGAGGAAAGTGCAGAAAAGGAAACAGAAAAATTAAATTAAATTAAATTAAATAGGACCTTCTTAAATAAAATATTCTAGAAAATTCTATGAAAATTGAAGGGAACCTGCAGTATTAAAGAGTATAAAATTGAAGGGGACATGCACTAATACAGAACATAAACTATGTCAGATCTCCATGGGAAACTTTTGCTGTAGAGCAATTAAACCACTTCCTTGATATTATTGTACCTCTAAATTATTCAGTCTACCAGTCAGTCTTGTCAGAGTAGGAAGATTAAAGCTAACCTTAATACAAGACTAAAATGAGCTGTCTTTGAATTCTAAAGCAATACAAGAGAAATGAGAGCTTAAATGTAGCACAGGAGATCAGGGAACTAATTGTTTCATAGAGTTTCTAGCAAAGCACAGTAAAATCATGGAAAAATAACCCAGGACAGGTCTTGTAAAGAACACTTTACTGTTACAGTCTATCATCAACTCTCACTTAATAAAAAAGAATTAATCCTGATGTTAGAATTTTTTTTACCTCCAACAGCAGTGCTGAACCATCCATAATATTACAGAAATGTACTCTTTACCTCCATAGTTTAATCCTGTTATTTAGTCCTATTTGTTTAAATTACAGGGAGCAGAGAAGTTTCTTTGCTTTCTCTTTACTATAGTCTTCCATGTATTTGAAAATCACTAACATGTTCAGGGATCAGTCTTTGTTTCTCTTAAGAGTGCTATTTTCATAAGCTTTCACTATAAGTAATTTTTCTAATCATCTATTCATGTCTCCTGCTTCCCAAGAGGTCACATCTGAATTTATATGTTCATGTAAAACCGAACTATGCACTTTACATGCAATAGAAGCACATCACTTTGTAGAGAAAGAAATGTACCTTTTTTTTACATTTAAAGATTTTAGATTTAAGATAACAAACGTAGAATTAATCTGACCAATTTTCTATACCCAAATGAAATATTTTTATGTGTGAGATAGTCAATCTAGGGTACTTTTAGCAAGGCTTATTAATAAATTATCCCTCTTGTACCCTGATAAAGACTAAATTCAGGAATTTCCAGTTAACTTAGAAATGTTGGTAAGAAACTAAATATTCTCCAGAGTCTCTGTCTTTTCTTTAATTATACAGAGTGTGGAAGGTTATGTCCTGAAAAGCAGATTTTTAAATTTAGTCAGATAAAACCTAGTCTATATGTCTGTGCATATACATATTTCCAAATCTCTTGTCTGGTCTTCAGAATTTAACTTTTGTTAGTCTCAGGTGTTATAATTAAGCCAAAACCAACCAACCAAACAATCAAATAAGGAAACAAATAAGATAAATAAAGCAGAGATACATTTAATAGAAATATGAACTCTACTCCCATCTAGGTTTTCTGAAAATAATCAAATATAACTGCTTTTTTGAGATACCTTACAACAATGATATTATTTATCTCAAATTCAAATTGCTAGCATTAGTAATGTTTTGTCCTTCCTATGAAAAATACGTAAGAACACACATAAATTGACATAATTTAATTTCCTGTTTTGATTACTTGCATGGGCAAACCTTGGAAGAGACCTTTAATTATTTCCCTTGATTAAGTATCAACTGCTGTAAATATTTGCCTTTTTATTCAAATGCTTCAATGCTAACACATACTTACAACTTCCCTTATTTCAAACCAACTCTATTTCCTTTTTAGCATAGAGCAGAGCAGACATTGAAGGTAGTCAGCAAGGAAAAGACCTGCCTGTACTTTTTACCAGAAAAAGAAAGCCACAAATGCTTTCTGTTCTAAAAAACACATCCTATCATAGATAATTTAATTTTATCTGCTGTCAGGGGTCCCACAGTGACTGCCGATGAAAACTGTGAAGTTTTTCATCATAAGTGAAACAGCTGGTGCATATTACTCATTTGTGTTCATTATTCACAAAAGGAGTTAAATTCACACTTCTTTCCTGTCTACATTTACCTGTGTGACTCCAGAGACTCTGAAAACTGGATTCTTTTATCAGATGGCCATGCTGTCAATTTCTTACAAAAGCAAATTTATCAAAAATACCTGTGGCTGATTTGCAGAGTCATCTACAGGGCAGAGGATATTTAAGGCAACTAAAATACTGATGAATGAAAGTTTCTTTTATTCACACTTTCTTAGTGAAGATGCCTGAGATATCTAAAAAGCTTCTTTTCTTGCTTTAGTTAGCTCATTTAGTGAAAAAGGGAAGCAATACAATCTCTTCTGTGTGGTTATGCTCCCTGTGTTGTAATTGATTTTTGTGTGTTTTTGTTTGCTGCATTCAGACAGATTCTATGCTTTTCCTATGTCACATTCTAGCAGAAGAGATCCAGTAAGAGGAAATTCATATGTTCAGGACATTTCCAGAAATTCTTCTCTAAGGTTCATCCTAACCCTCCATTAGTTAGAAGTACTTTTCAACCTGCTGATCGTATTTCAGATCTGAAATATTGTCCAAGTTGTCAGATTTACTTATTCAAGTTTTCACTTGTTTAGTGAAGCAGGTCACCATCTAATGCAGTGGAAATTCTCTGCATTTCAATACCCTGCTGCGTTCAAGTTTGGTTTTGTACAAAGAAGGGATTTATAGTATAAGGATGTGTGCCAGGGCAAGTAACTATAGGAACTACTCTGTTTGCAGAACTGAGGGTTGAAGAGAATTTTCATTACCATTATTATCATATTCTAAGGCATTGCCACTCTGGAAAACCCTTTAGACTGGCTGCATGCCTGCAGAGAGACTCAAGGTCACCTTACAAACCCAGGTAATTACAGAAGAGAAGCTGAAAGAGGCTGTAGTAGGAAATATTCCCCCTACAACCTCCACAAGCGAAACAGCTTCATCAGTCATTTTCCTTCATTGCATCCACACATATTAGGAAATTATTTCATGTTATAACAAAACAGGACAGGGCAGGAAATTTCTGCACGGTCAATAAAGTTCTCACTCATGACAATGCTCACTCATTGTCAGCAGTAGTTTCCTCATACTCCTACCTGTTCTTCCCTACCACACTCTCACATCTCAGTGGTGTTCTGTGCCTCACTAGCCTGACAGAAAGAGATCTTTAAACTTGAAACTTACTTTTTTATTTGGCTATCTATGTATGTGTGTTTCTTATTCAGATTTTGGGGGTTTTTTTAGCCTTAATATTTCCCCCTTTGAAAACTGTTTATCAACAGCAAGCATTTCCTATTTATAAACAGAAAACAAATCTTATTTTTCTAAATAAGCAACATATTACAAGGAAATTCTACCCCTCAGCCATCTTAATAGACACTGTTTTCTCCTTGTTATCAACCTGATTTTAAAAAATACAATATCAGAAAACAAAGGTAAAATAAGGAAAAGAAAGGATACCAACATTTCTTACATTTTGATGTGATGCAGACTTACTGATTCACTCACTGAAACAGATTTGCTGTTTTAAATAAAAAATAATTTACAATTTTGTGTTCACTATTAAATATTATATACAACACTTGTGAGATAAAAAGGGAAAAATTGCCCTTTCTGTTTACAGCTGATAATAATATTTTTTCATCTTCTTGAGGGAAATATGATGTGAAATGTATCTGTAGGTATTTTTCATATGAACATTGAAACTCAAAATTTGCAGATTTGCAAAGATGTGCAAATCTTGCTGAGATAGATTTGCGTAGTGCTTACACACTTCTTGTTGGCCGGGTTAGGAATTCTGGTGTTGCAGTTCAGGCCTGTAGGAAGTGAACATCAGACAGCTACCTTGTAAAAAGACTGAGAGGCATTAACATAAAATGTAAGATATTTTATACTTGGCACACTAAATGTCAATATTTTATCACTTTGTCATGACAATCCCTAAGATTAAGCATAGAATCATTTTGCTCTAGGGAAAAATAAAGCTGCGTTGAGATTTTTGTCGTAAATCTCATAGCATGTCTGTAACTTGGCATTTATCTTTGCATTGATTTAGCATTTCTACCCCCATAATATTTCTTTTTCCCTAATATTTGCATCTTATTTTAAAAACAATTTATATTAGCGGCTCCTTTTATTGCCAGTGGTTTTTCATTGCACATATAACGCTGTCACAGTTGCGACACTGTATTTAAGGTCTGTGGCAGCTGCAGTTGGTCTGTAGCTGCAGACAGATTTGTCCCAAACCCGACCAGCCTGGCAGCAAACAATCCTCCCTGGGCGAGGGACTGGTTGGATTTGAACTCAAACAGGGCGGGGCCCAGCCAATCCCATTCAATCCTGAATGCAGACACCTGATTGGCCAGTGAGCTGGGTGGTGCTGAGACCCTGGCCAATCAGGTTTCAAGAGCAGACATTTTGAAACCCCTATAAAAGGCGGTGTCCATCAATAAATCTTCGCTGTTCGTTGCGTGACCTTCGTGGTGTTTAGTCATGTGCCTGTCTCCAAACTGTGACCCTAATGTAACAAAGGTCCTGTGTAGTCACTGCTTGTCATGTTTGAGTTTTCTCAAGTTCTTTTCCAGGGACCTAAACTGGTAAACAAGGTCACACTTTTTAAACTCTCTTGTTTTTCACATTTCTCTCCTAAGGAAGGACTTTGCTTGTTGACCTTTGGTATGACCAATGGTTCAAAGGTCTCACCTCTTAGGTGGGCACATTATAAAAATGTATAAAAATAGCTTCTGAGAATAAACCAGCCCCTTTTTTTAGAGCATCAGCCTTCTGAATTCACGAGTCCGTGTCTTTCTTTCGTGTCCAACAGTGACAGTCCTGTCATGATTTTTGTGCTAAACCCTATTTTATTTATATTCTAAAGAAAGATCCTTTAGGGAAGATGCAACCATGTTGCAAATTTCTAGGTAAAAAATGTGGCTATTTTATTAACAAATCCTGCTTTTTCTTATTTTTACATACTAGGAGGAATATTTAAAATAAGAAAATAGTGATACATATATTTGGAGTTGTTTCTGTGAATATTTACTTTTTTTAATCTTACCTTGGCCTTTGTGATTCTTAGTCATACTAAATAGGAGACTTTATTTTCTGTGATTTCTTTGAGTCTCTGATGTGCAAGTTCTCAAGAACAGCAGATCAAATCTGGTACAAAAAGAGTTATTTATTGAATAGACAGGATATTAACAGACAAAAGGCCTTAAACAGACTTACTTACTACACAGGATAAAGAAAGAGAACTACTAGTACACTACATCAAACAATGCATGACATAAAGGTACCTATGTCATAGCTAGCAGAGATTACAGATTAGGAGTCAATGTAATTTACACTGAACTGATGACGGGGTACGTAAGAGTCCTTCAATACAACCCTTGAGAGAGAAACCACAAAGCAGCATCCTGACTTTGGGGAAAAGAACCCACACATTTCTAGGGAATGTGCAGAAGTCATCTGCTTTGTGAAAGTTTGGTGTAGCTTTAATAGTTTTTAAAGTGAAGTGTCTGTCAGTCAGAAATTCAAGCTTATTTACCTACAATATTGTTTTAAAGGCAAGATGTTTATTGTCAGGTGGAAATGTCACTTCCATGGCATCAGAGATAACTCACTACAAGACAAGCTGTCCTGATTGAGTTATTTCACCAATTAACAAATTCATGTGAGATGGAAGATGTTATGAATTATTGCACCAGCTGATAGGCAACAGGTAGGTCCTTCTAGGACAGAGGGACATCCTGCCACACATGGTTAAAGGGCTTAACGGAAAACAGAAAGGAAGAAATATATATGGATTATGTGACATTTCTATGCTCATAAAAAGGTCTCTGTAGTTGAAAACCTGGGCTTCATTAATCAAAAATGAAAAGTCTCTTAAACTAAGAAGAATGCAACTTATGCCTGAAATATCTTTGCCCCTTTGTATAGTGTCAGCAAATTCATGTTGGCCTAACATTGAGGTATACACATTGCAAGACAGAGTCTAGGATTGGTTTAACAGTAAAAAACATGTTTTGTCATTTATTTGATATAAAAATGCATCACTTAAACATTAGCGTTTTAAAACCATAAAGAAAAAATACCAGATGTTTTTGAAGTTTTTTTTTTTTTGTGGTCACAAAGATTAGTGTCAAGAACCAACAACCAATACTCATGACAGAACTAGTTAGATTCCTTCAAAGATGAATCAAAATCTAAGATGTGAATAGACGGGTTTGTTTCTAGAGTTATTGTAAAGAACTGAATTGCAGTGTTCTTCTGTCTTCACCAGAACTGTCTTCAGCAGTTCTGGATAGTCACTATAAAGATATGGCTGGAAAACTAGAAATAAGACATAGTACTGTCACATCATTAGAAATTGATTTCAAAAGAAACTTCTCTCTCATTGTTTACTCATTCCATAAGTGAAACAAACTGTGCTTTTGGTATCAGCCTAGCATACATAAAACTAATACAATTACAAAAAAAAAAAAAAAAAAGAAAAAAAAAAATGTTTAATTAATGATAATAAATATATGTCAGTATTTAGAAATAGGAACATTAAGAGGAACATTTCAGAGGTACAAAATAAATATACACATAAATAGATTACTAATAACAAGTTGAGGTTTTTTAAAATAATTCATGATCAGGATTAATTGAAATATTGTTAATACATTTCTTTCAACTTTCTCCAAAACATTGTCTCATCTCTGCTTTGTTTCCTTTTTCTTTATTTATTTTACCTAAACAAAGTCTAATTTGTCTGACTTTTGTGTAACTGAAATCCATATATTTTTTGTTTCATTTTCTTTGCATGATTTTCCCATAGTTTTTTTTCAGCAATTATGTAAAATTTTCTGCACATATATATAACTGTGCCTGAAATCATCTCATTATCAATTAACTTCTGCAAAGATCCTTTGCCAAATCATTTTCAGTGGTACATCTTATTGCAAAATAATTTTTTATTCCAATTTAAGTAGAAAATAACTTTTTTTTTTAAATAATTTTCAAAGAACATAATGAAGTAGCTTATCTCTACTCTCATTTTTCCCTCACATAGTTCTCTCATAATTATATAAAAAATATTTTCCTCGCTTTAGAACTCTCTGTTTTCACTAGATTGCTCGATGATTATAAAAGAAAAAGATGTGCTTTGACTGGTCAATAAATATTCCTGCTTCCAAAATTACCCTAGAGTTTGGGCTTATAGAGAATTTTAGGCGCCCTTTTAAAACCAAATGAAGAATATGACATCAATATGCTGATCCAAACAATTTTAATGACACCAATATTTGTTAGATTTTGGGATAAATGTGTTTCTAATGCTTAATAGTTAATCGAGTTAAAACTGTAGTATGGTTAGATAGTACAGTGGCTTTAAGACCATACAGCTAAATATTAAAGATGTAGACATTTGGTAGATTCTGCGTGCATTTGGGCACCTCTGCTTCTTCTTGTGTTTGACAGACCTTGCTTTTATGAAATGGCAGCATCTATCTATGAAGATACATGTGGTATGTACAACTGTGATAAGATAAATATAGCTATAATGAAACCTTGGCTTTCTATAAGCAGTCCTCAAACTGTGTGGTGTACTTTCAAGCAGAGGAAGGAAACCACTGACCTACTTTAGCAGTGAAGAAAAGCAGGTCTATCTCAGAGCAGAGATGAAGATCTCTTACTATGCACTTCCTCCTATTTCCCTACCTCTTTTTCCTCTACTCTCAAGATACCTCATTGTCCTGGGTTGTGGAGCCAGGGGTTGTATATTCTATTTTCATCTGTTTAAAAGCAGTTGGGGAGATGCTTTTCTTTATCTCTGGTAACTCAAGGGGGAAGAGGCCTGACGCCTTTGAGTAACGGGCCATTAGCACCTCCCCAGGCTATACCCCTGCCCAGAGTGGTGCATCTGCATTTCCATCATCCCATTGTGAGATGGATCACATCCCCCTGGCAGTGGGGGCGGGGGGCAGGCAGTTTCTACCTGGATAAAAAACTCAGACACAGGACAGGAAAGTCTTTAGCTTCACCCGATTCTCTGGGAGGAAGACTGGACCCCTGCTCGTCCACTGGATTCCTTTTTCACGACTGGACCCCTTTTACCACCACTGGACCCTTCCCACTACCACTGGACCCCTGTCACCATCACTGGACCCATTTTTCTACAGGATCATCTTTACCTCACCAGAACCACATCTGCCACTGAAGAAGGACTCACTTTGGGACTGCTTCCAACACCCTGACCCACAGAGTGTCAGGTTGTAGCCCTGACTCTGTCAGGGTTCTCCAAAATTGTTGTTTGTTTGTTTGCTTGTTTGGTTGGGTGGTTTTGTTTTCTGCTACATTTGTATTGTTAATATTCCCAGTAAAGAACTGTTATTCCTATTCCCAAACTCTTTGCCTGAAAGCCCTCAATTGCAAAATTATAATTTGGCGGGGGGAGGTGGGGTGAGGGGTTTACATTCTCCATTCTAGGGGAACCCCGATTTCCCTGGCAGATACCTGTCTTTCCAAACCAAGACACTCATGCCTCTGGGAGCCATGAGGAGAGTACAGCTTGTACTATAAGATACATTGGATAGACAGAAAAAAATACAGAAAAGCTAGGACTCTATGTCTGAAGACACAAGAAATATAAAATTAAATAAAAATAAAGGCTTAAAAACAATCATTATGTATTATATAAAATATTAACATAACACATTTACACACAGGTACAGAGGAGGGTGGTGTATAAAAGCTGGGGAAGTGGAGATTAGAGGTAAGTGTTCTTATTGGAGTAGAAATTTTGATAATAAAGGAGAATGGAAAAACATACAAATCTGTATCCTTTTGTAGTAACAGAAGAGAAGGGCTGAAAGAAAAATGTTGGTTATCAGAGCTGTAATTTACATCAGTGTGGATCTTATTTTAAGAGTTGCTTTAAGAGTGACAGCCAGTTGTGTCACTGATGTAACACATGTATCTCCTCATGTTCACATAACCATATGTGAACATTCTCCATACTCTTAATGCACCTAGAAATATCTAGACTGAAATATCAAAGCCAAAATGATCTTTGATTTCTCCTTCAATTCAGTGGAAGGAAGCATTTTTGGAAACCAGAGACAAAAGTAGGAGGGGGTTATTTGGTTTGTTTGGTTGGGTTTTGTTTCATTTGGGGTGGGAGGGCAGGTTGGTTTTTTCCTGACAAAATGCATTATTCCAGTTTTGATAACCAAAGTGAGACTATATTTTTACCCTTGACTGAGGTTGGCAAAGCTAGGATTTGATTCAAGGTTACAAGATTTTGTAGTTGTCAGAGCTGATTCAGATGTTGAAGTTTTTGTTCTGCTTTCACAGATATGAAATATTCAGGGACAGTGTCATAGCTCCATGTGCACTGTTTGGCACCAAAGGCACTTCAGCTGACAAGTTCTCAAGACCAAGTTCTTCAACAAATTAATTCTGCTTTAACTTAAGTTGACTTCAAAGGGATTCTGCAAGTTTTTCTGGCGCTGAGAGTGGTCTTAAATATCTGAAATAAGCCCTTGCCAGTAAAACTTAATTCATGTCCAGCTTTTAAAAGAAACACACATTTCCTGTGTTTTAGAGGCTTATTTTGTCAGAAAATGAAGTTGAAACTGTGTCCTTTAGCTGAATTTAAAATCTGGTAAGAATCAGAGCTGTAGAAATAACATGCTTTTGGTTTGGTGGATGGTACTGTGCATCAGCACAGCAAGGTTTTGATAGCAGAGGAGGTTTAGGAATGGCTTCTCTGAAAAGCTGCCAGAAGCTTACCTCATGTCTGACAGAGCCAATGTCAGATGACTCCAAGATGTACCCACTGCTGACCAAAGCTGAGCCCATCAGCAGTGCTGTAGCACGTCTGTAACAACATATTTAAGAAGGGAAATAATTGCTGCACAACAGCAGCTGGGAGAGGAGCAGGAACATGTGAGAGAAGCAATTCTGCAGACACCCAGGACAGTGAAGAAGGATGGAGAGGAGAAGCTTCGGGTGCCAGAGTTGAGATTCCTCTGCATATTCTGGTGCAGCCCTTGGTGAAGCATCTGTGCCCCTGCAGAGATACACCTTCAGACTGGGGAGAATTGCACACTGGTGCATGTGAATGTGACCAAAGGAAGCTGTGACCTGGGAAATCCATTCTAGAGCAGGGTCCTGACAGAACCTGTGGAGAGAGGAGTCCGTGCTGGAGCAGGTTTGCTGGCAGGATATGTGACCCCACGAGGAACACATGCTGGAGCAATGCATTACCAAAAGACTGCACCCCATGGAATGGACCTGTGCTGGAGCAGTTTGTGAAGAAATGCAGCCTGCTGGAGAACTTCATGGGAGGGACTCCACACCAGAGCAGGAGTGTGGGAAGGGAGGAGCAGCAGAGACAATGTGTGATGAACAGACTGCAAGCCCCATCCCCCTTCTCCCTGCATACCTTGAGGGAGAGGAGGTAGGAAAATCTGAACACAGGAGGAAGGACAAGGTGGAGAGATGTCATTTTAAGAATTCTTCATATTTCTTATTATCCTACTCTGTGCTGATTGGTAATAAATGAAATTCATTTCTCAAAGTCGAGTCTTTGTTTTGCTCATGACCCTAATTGCCCTGGTGACATCAACTCACCACTTGACTGTAACAGGAAAACAAACATGATCTGGGTTTAGCAATGCAAAAATAGTTACAAATTTAATTGTATTATAGATATGTTATTTAGTTTTACATACTTTGCTCACCTGCATAAGGTTTAAAACTGAAAGCACTTCCAAAATATTTTTTGAAAAGTTGATGCAAAGGGCCTTCCTTCTCTCATTTTATAGGAGAAATTATTTGAAGTATAAAAGAAATCTAAATATATACTTTGGTGTGTCAGCATTTTTTTGTATAATATCATTAATGACTGGGAAAAAATCCACTGGGTAGCTTAAGAATATGCAAAAAGATACTAACAGTAAATTATGGACTTAGTGTGGTTGTAACTCTTGCACTTATTTCAAAATTCTAGACTATAGTAACAATAAAGAACAACAAAGAAGTAAAGACAACTGCCAAAGAACTGGAAAAATATAGCCTAATATTGTAATCTAATATTTCTGAAAACTATTTTATTTATGGCTACTTAACAAATTTCACTGAGTTACCTAGAGGAGGAAGACTATCCTATTTGAAATACCACATTATTTTTGTTGGCAGAAGACTACTGTATTTTCATATACCTACCTGTGTCAAACATACTACAAGAAATCTCTCAGTTTGCCTATGTTTATTCAAAGAGTGAAATTTTTTTTTTCTGGGAAAAAAGCTAGAAAAATTGAAAATCTACAAAGTTTCAAGTGGGAATAAAAAGTGGGAAATACATTTAAGACACAATTTGAACAGAACAAATTTTTTTGTCACATAAGACTAAATAAAATTAGTATTCTGGTTTGTTTGACCAAATTCTGAAACATGGCTTAGTTTATATACTGTTGCTAAAACTTTTACTGCAATGTAGATTTTGTTAAGGTGGGGGGTTTGTGTTGTTTTTATCTAGGCAAGCAATTGATTCAGCCAGTTCTTATGAAAACTGGTTTACAGTATCTACAGACATGTTGACATATTCAAACATTCCAGATTTTATTTCATGCACTAGAGGTAAGGATTATTTAGTAAATTGAATTATCAGAATTATTTCCAAGGATATGCCATACTTATTTTCATCTTACTAGAAGGAATAAACAGATTCAGGTAAATATCTCATTGACAAAACTGTCCTAGAATAATGAGATACATCTTATTCAGATCATGCACTCCAACATTTGCTTCTCAGAACATGAGTATTCACAGCATTCTGATTCAGAAGCTGGTTATATTTAGATTAGATACTGTGGAGTGTATTTTTCTATATTTGATAAGACTCTTTTGCATGGTTAATAATCTCAAGCTAAAATTATTCAGGCTATCCAACCCTCCAAGTCAGAGAAAGCTTATTATTTTCTTTACAAGCATGACTATTTTCTTTCTACAGCATAAAACAGTTGAGGGACAAAAGTGTCTTGTGAGGTATTTGAGGAATGTTTATTCCTTTATGTCAGTGGGAATTGTAAACATACACTCAGCATCAGAAAATACACAAGTGTATAGTGTTGAACACAGGCTTGCTTGTACACTTTATAGTAACAGTTAAATACAGTCTAATTCCTTCTTACTAAAGGTTTACAGTGGCAGCCTTAACTCAGTTCTAACGAAGAGAGGCAGAAAGCAATGCAGTGTGAAGAGGTAAATGCTTCCTAGGTTCTCCAGCTCCTGTTTTAAAGCTTATTCCAACAGGTAGGCTGAAATACATGCCCAAGAGTGCAAGAGCAAACCTCTTCCCTAGTGGTGCAGAAGGAACTATTTCATCAAAATCTGCACTATACTTAGTCCACAGAAATCCTCATCATCAGGAAAACAGACACCAGATATTACCAATATTAATAAGCTTATGTGGTGCTATATATATTTATATGCCACTACAGTTTTTAAAGACCAGGTCTCTTTCTTCCTCTCTCATGAACCAGTATGCATATATGCATATCTGTTTAGGATTAAGTTCATAATTTAGTCTAAGGTCAGTTTCTATGTTTTAGTGACCAAAAAACTCTACACCACCAGAAGTATTGAGATTATGCAGTCATCACATTGTTACTTGGGAATTTTTTATTGAATCTTTTTTGGAACAAAACCCTTTTACCTACAAACCCAATGCTAACAATAGCCTAACAATAGCCCTAAACTCATCCTTCAGTCTCTAACCCTGACTTCTAATCCTAAAAATAATGCTAATGCTTGTTGCAGTTGCCCACAGGTGCATCATCTGCCACATTGGAAAGTGCAGGAATGGGCTGTGTGTCCCATTTCCCTTCAGTTTGCTTCTTCTCTGTTACTAACAATCACTAATGTTTACTAAGAATAAATCTATTTATGACTTCTCTATGCTGAGTGCTCTCATCCCAAAGTCATTCTAAGATACTTTAGTTTTAATTTGCTCTGCTGTCCACTTCCAGCTTCAAATTTCTTCACTTCTCATTTCCCTTTGGCCAGTACTTACTTCCAATCTTGTTACATTTCCATGTCAAAAACTTGGTCAGGTGCAAAGATTTGTTAATTGTTCTTAGGAAAAGAGAAAATAGCAATATCCTGACTGTCTATGTACATGACAATCAAAAATAATACTCTCCTGATTGCTAAGAAAAGCCACCTGGAAAGCTTCCTCACAGAGATTCTAGGAGCTTGTCTTCCAAATCAAAACTTTTAGTAATATTTTTGATGCCAAATCTTGCTTTACATTTATATTTACGCTCTTAAAATCACAATGCCTCCCATCACCTCCTCTGCCAGACTGCAGACATCTGCTTTATTATCTTCTTAGGTGGCATTATTTAAATCAGATAAACAGCCACTGCTGACACTGACACATCATGAAAAACACCATTGACCTTGATCAGACTCAGAACCATGAGCAGGGGTTAAGACATGAGATCTCTACCTTTACATGATAAATAATTGCAAAGAAGTGTAAATAAGGCATTCAATGACTATTAAGATATTGTAGAGATAAAGCAGTTTAGCTGAAGTTGTCTCAAGGGAGAGTTAGGGTAGGTATCAGGAAAATATTCTTCACCCAGAAGGTGGTTGGACACTGGAACAGGCTCCCCAGGGAAGTGGTAACCAAGGCTGACAGGCTCTTGCACACATGGTTTGACCCTTGGGGATGTCCTGAGCAGGGCCAGAAGGTAGACTTGATGATCTTTGTTTGTTCCTTTCAATTAAGGATATTCTATTACTCAATGATTCTAAGAATATCTGAGAAATTTATTTTCCTCCATAAATATTAGTAGATCACTTCACTTTGTGTAAGTCAGTCCTCAGTCCTGATGCATCTGTTTGACTTCTATTCCAAACACGCTAAGCTTTTGTGCACTTCTCTTTCAGATCTAAAGAATGATCTGTGTTCTTTAAACATTTCCATTCATCTGTATCAAATTATTTTACAAATGGTATTCTGCCTTCCTACAGTCCTTTCTTATTTTTTTTCTCTATGAAAGAAATATTTACATATTTAAAATTTCTCAGTAAAACTCTGCAAAAATGACAGGATGAAGGACTTGAAGTTCTTTAAACACAATGAGAAATTCAAATCCAGGAGCAATGTAAATGGGCTGAGTCTGATCTCAAGACACTGATACGTAGAGAAAGATCTCCATTTTGTGCACAACAAGGTGAGCAAAACAGGGGTAGATTATTGACCTGTATGCCAAAAGTGTAGGAGAAAACAGAAAGGGCAAAGGTAACAGACTCCAAAATTCTTCTCAGATGGGTGTAAATCTAAAAATGCCAATTGGCATTTTTCCCCAAAGACAAAAAAGAACAGAGTCAGCATATTGCTAAAATGTCCAAGCTACAAAGGCATTTACATGCTTTAACAATTATGGCAAAAGAATCTGCAGCACAAAAGACAATTTATGATATTTATGTTTACAGGTTGTGTCAAGTAGCAGGAGTTACTCAGAGGATTTTGCTGAAGCCAGGGTTGCTTTAAAATGGATGACCTGAGAGCATACATCAGAAAGAGGGAAATTAAGATGTGCTGCCTTGAGGAGTCTTTTTAGAAGATTGCATTTGGCAGGAATGCTGATGAATATACAAATTTATTCATTGTGTTAGCTACATTCAACTGCATTAACATTCCTGAAAAAAGTTCTTAATGAATCTGCTGGAGCAGAAACAAAGAGCACTGTAAGGACACAACAAATAAAAATGAGATAAATTTTTAATGTCAAAGAGGAAAATTACAGCCTGAAGACCTGACAAAAAAACCCTAAGTCCTGCACGAACAATACTATAAATAAAATATGCTATTTAGTTATTCAGTATTAATTTAGTGGGAATCACATGGAGAGAAATAGATTTTTAACTTGTATTGGTTTGAAATAAGATTTGAGTGCCTGAAGTAATTTTGTATTCTTGCATAAGGTGTTAAATGATCACAAGATGGCAATAGAAGGAATATACAGGGAATAGAGTAAATATGAAGATTGATCTCTGTTTCAGGAAGACAGCATGCAAGATTTCATAGTTTGAAGTTACAGGCCTTATTTGTAGACAAGAGGAACTCTAGAAATTAAATGTTTGATTTTTGCCAACCAGGACAGAGTGCATTACTGACAATAATCTCTATTGCATGAGTTTGCTTTCTTTTTTATTAAATCTACATATTTATATATTTTAAGATATATTTATTTTGATGGGCAGTTAATCTTTTACCTGAAGGTGATGAATAATGCATTTTCCAACAGCCAGCTTGTAACTTTTTCTTTGTGTGAAACATACTTTTGATATCAATTCTGTCCTTTTCAAAATTCATTTTTGTTCAACTTGACACTTGTAAAATTATCTGAAAAAATACAACTAGACCATTCTTTAAA
This sequence comes from Phylloscopus collybita, assembly GCA_027886175.1. Taxonomy (NCBI): domain Eukaryota; kingdom Metazoa; phylum Chordata; class Aves; order Passeriformes; family Phylloscopidae; genus Phylloscopus; species Phylloscopus collybita. Next base: position 2,955,566 of record JAJNNQ010000086.1, on the reverse strand, counting down.
ATGTTTCACAGCAGAAACTTGGAGAAAATGAATTTTTGATTCCTTCAAAATCCATTTTCCCACTATGTTTATAGCTGAAACCTTTCACTGAGTTTGGACTCTCATCATTTCAATCCCAACATAATACTATTTATCAGCAATTTCATTTTGAAAATTCCACTGTCCATCACAGATTATAATATTGTTTCAGAACCCTGTTCTTATCATAAAGCAAGCAAAGACTACTCAAGCTGCCTTTCTAGTTTTTATAGAATAGTACCAATTAATTTAAGACAGAACTAGAATCACCAGTGTACCTAGTCAAAAGCATAAAATGAACTATAATATTTGTCCAAAACTTCTCTCTTTTGTGTTTAATTTTCTACTAAATTGAATTTTTTGTATCTTTTCTTAATGCAGTATGTGTATTTTTATTAGAGTCTGCCACATGTCACTAGGTTTCCTGTTAGCAGGTCATGGAATAGACCACTCTCTGACCTATGGAAGACCTTTCTGCTTCCTCTCTAGGTCTTTTACAGTTACCAATACTTTAGAGCCTTTGATGATTGAAATTTTTCACATGTGTCAGCCATGCCTTTTATAACTCATACCATTTTGGTAGTTCCTGAATTCATAATAACCTCTTGGTCTTCATACACCTTTGTGAACTCTTTTTTCTACTTCTAAGGTCAAAACCACCATATTTAATTAAATGATTCCCAAAGTCACAAGTCCTCATATAGCATTCTTTTGCTTGTGAAGACTAAGAAAAAAAAAAAATAAACTAAATGCCATTTGCTGAAGCTTGTGACCTTTTTACTGAGGGTACAATTGTCTGATTTGCTGATGTCTTTCTCACGCATCATGGTTGCCATGTAGAAAAGAGATTATGTGTGCAAACTATGTGATAATACTTGTACCAAAACCCCCAAAATTATGGGCTCTATATCAGTCTAAAATACCTCAAATCAGAAAAGGTATATGAGGCTCACTATGGAAAGTTCTCTGAAAAAAGCAAGCACAGTATGTATCACTGGTTAAAAAGACCAGTAAAATTAAGAATGGTCAGGGTTACAGGTTGTTGCGCCTCTGTGAAACCTGATGTATGCTAGAAAATAAGAGTAATGAGAATAGTCAAATATTAGGAATAATTTTCATGGCAAAAGAGGCTAAGTGGAGTGTAACACTTCATCTTAGGTGACTTACAACACCTGGTTGCAAGCACTGGGGGTCTGTAAAGTCATAAAGAGCGTAAATGGTGAGGGTGAAGGATCACAGGCATTTTTCCGTGCAACACAGGCAAGCTAGTGAAGGGATTAGCAGTATGCTGGTTTCCTTTGTTGTCATGTCTTAACTTTGTGGCCAAATATAACTGTTTTAAACAACATAAAGGACATTTTCTAATCAGGGCTGCAAACAATTTCTGCATAATGTTGTAGTGGCAAAATCATGGTGGGGTTTTCAAGTGTAATTGTACAGAGACATCCATGTGGAGTAGTGTGGAATAGTGATAATGCAACATGAGACCCAACAGCAACCTGCCACTCAAAATTTCCTTATGCCAGTGGAAACTCTGAGGTTATAGATATTATTCTTTTCCTGTCTTCCCAAGAAGGTTCTGCAAGCTGCTACCAAAGATAACCTCCTAAAGGACACCTTCAGCTTTATCCATGTTGGTGGTTCTCACAACAAACAGAATACTTTCTTAACAGATAATACCCAACACTAAGATGTTAAGCCAAGGATTATATAATGTTACATAGAGTAGAAATGAGAAAAGAGGAAAAAAAAGTTGTTAATATTTCCTCATGTGACTTTTACTATGTTATTTGACAACTCTTTCAATTGTATTGTTTTCAGAATAAGAACAAAATAAATGGAATATTTATTGTGTTCTTTAATGGTTGGATAAGGACCAAAAGTTGGTGGGTTTTTTTGGTATCAGTTTTGTACTTTCCTTTGTGCTGTAGTCATTACTCTAGGAAAAAAGATTAAAAAAGAGATTTTTTTTCTAATTACTCTAATACCTCAATTCTAATTATTCTAGTGCCTCAAGTTACTATGTTCCTAAATCCATTTTATTTATTATTTCAGTTGTGGTGAAACCTGTGAGTCACATCACACTGTAAGTTTTGCGAAGCACTCTGTCACTGATGTGTGAAAATTACTTTCCCTGTTAGTTTAACCACCTAAATCCAGCAGCCTATACAGTGGCTGTGCTCATTAAAGCTTGCTTCTAGTTTATTTTTGTGACAGATTTGGATTATGTCAATATCTATCTTCTTAGATTTTATACTGCATATCATATGGCTTCATTAAAACCAAGAAAATTTTAATTGCAGATGCCATCATATAACATGCAAAGCTACAAACAATTAATTTCACTCTGTCAATTTCACCCTTTTGTGAAGCCAACAAGAATTTCTTTTGTGACCCAGTCAGTGAGATATGATTCTCTGCTTAATATACAAACTGAGAGGAGTTGAGCAGATATCAATCACTGTTGGGGAACCGGCTGGGCTTTGGTCAGTGAGCAATTTCATAGGGCATTATTAAACTGTTCTTTTCTAAAGCCAGTAATTTTACCTTTTCTTGATTCTCCTCCCCATCCCACCAGAGATTCAAAGGGAAAGTGAGCAAGCAGCTGAATGATTCTTAGTGCCAGTTGGGGAAACCTCATCAAATCTCCTTGTTTTTTCAACTCTCTTTTGTTTTCCCTTTTCAATATGTTTTTGTTGCACCCTTCTTTGTTTTCTGTTAGTGTGTCTTCACCTTTGGAAATATGGCTTTTAGTTTGTCTCAGTGAAAACTCCTCAGACATTTTATTTCAACTGCCTTCTCTAAAATATTTCTTTTTTAATATTCACCTATCCCCATACCCTGTATCTACAGTTCCACTACCTGCATAGCAAATTCAGTTCCCTTTCCTTTTCCTTCACATCTGAACAGCTTGTCCCCACATTTTGTCCTCCTGCCTATTCTTTCACACAACTCTGGTTGTTCTCATTTCTTTCCACCTTAAATGCCCTTCCTGAATCTTTCCCTAACCTCAATGTACAGCTGCTCCTATCATTTCCCATTCTTTATGATGAAACTTGTGTTAATTCTATCTTCTACATCATTTTTTCCTCCTTTGGCATTAACGAATCTTCTCCTGTCACACAGAAATTCAGATTCCTTACCTGCAGATAAAGACTAAAAACTTTTTCTTTTCTCACAGTTCCCATGTTTCTGGTTTGTATATTCTTCAGTTTATAGTTTGTAGCAGGTAGTTTGCTAAAAAAACAAACAAACAACAAAAAAAAAACAAAAAAAAAAACAAAAAACAAAACAAACCTATGTAACTCCTATGAGATATTCAATTACATGACAAGAGAAAGAGCTCACTGCTCTCAGACCCAGGCCAACTGTGAATATGTATACAGCAAAGCTCACCCAAGTACCAGTAGATCTTTCTGAACAGAATAGAAGATACAGCTTTCATCTGTCATTTCACATTCTACACCTCTAAATTTGCATGTACAGCTCTTGGAAAGAAAAATCCATCAGAGTGTTTAATACTTTTTGGTATGTTTTTGATCAGAAAACCAGCTGAACAGTTTTGGTTGATATTTTCCAATAATTTTCCACCTGAGGCAGCAACTCAATGTAGAAAATGCTTTCACAAGTTATTAACTTACATGTATTTGCAAAATCTTAAGAAAATGCAGAAATACTAGTAGGCTTTACACAGTAATGTAATATCTTTTCAGAATTTTTTTGCTGTCAGCAGAATTTGCTATATCATACCTAATCAAACCCTCACTTCTCCAACCAACTAACTTCTATTGACTCATGAATTTTTTACTTAAATCAGTGTGTTACTTCTGGCTTTCTTCATCTTCAAAGAAAAACCACATGAATATTCTTCAATTTGTGTAATGAATTTTAACTTAATTTAATATTCAAGCATCTGTGGAGCAGAACATGTGATTGAAAAGTAATATTGATAAAAAACTGTATTGGTCAAAGGCTAAGTGATTTTGTGTAATTCTCATTGGAACAGCAAAGAACAGAAAGTGCATCAATTCCACAGAAAAGATGAAAACTGTTTGTAAGGGAACAGATACGTAATCAGGTCATTCCTATTTTATATACATTTAGAAATATTATGAGTTCGCATGATAATTTCTTGGTAAGAGACTTTTGTTACTAAAAATAGGATCCATACACTGGAGTAACTCCTGTTAATTGAGAGAAGAAAGTTCATATGAATCTCACAGAAATGCATATATTTGTTCAGTGGTAAAGCAAATGAACCAGGATATTGAAACTGCCTTTCTGAGGGAATTAACTTTCTGAAATGTAAATCTGGCTTACCTTGATCTGTTTTACTGCTGTGTGCAAGTAATTAATTATTTCTGTAGAATATTAGCCACCCCAAGGCTTCAGCTACTTTGCTACATGCTTTGATAAATACACAGTGGGACAGTGTGGTGGGGAGACCAGGTAGATTGGCATCCACAGCTGCCTGATCTGTGGGGAGGGGGTCAGAAAGGTAAAAGCATGGCTAAGATAAATAGGCTAAGATAAAGACATTTTAATAGGGATAGCAAAAGCGGTGTGCACAAGAACACTCAGAGTGAGCTACTGGTTCAGTCATAATGAAAAGCATTGTGATTTTTACATAATAAGTTGTTTTTTTCTTCCTCTCTTTTAGTACTGATACATCTGGGATGTGAGATTTTGAAGAAAGCCTTCTGAGGTGTAAATATTTCTAAAGTATGTCTCTCCAAGTATTTCTGATGGGGTCACCCTTCACCACCTTCCTATCCCTAGTGAACAAGACAAGTGATCTCAGCTGCTCCCATCACCTTAATCTCCCTACTCTGCACACATCCTAATAGTATGATTTAAGATAGCACAGTGCCCAAAACTGCCTCCAGCACCTCACTTGAGGTGAGGCCACACCAGTGCAGAGCAGAGCAGAGCAGAGCAGGACAATGTCTTCCCTCACTCAGCCAGCAATTCTTTCCCTGAAGCATCCCAGTACACGCACAGCTGGCTCTCCTGGCTGCCAGAGCACACTGTTGCACGTATCATTTTTTAACAAACTTCAAGATGGATCAGAAATTGAGTAGAAGTGGATGAGATGTCCCAGGATCCAGAAAAGGGAAGATGGAATTTCGCTGTCTGTGCTTACATTTTATGTGAGTTCTGTGTGCAGGTGCTTTAGAAGGTAGGGCCTCATCTGTGACAATCTCTGTGACCAGCAGTGTCAGTGTCCCATTTGTATGTGTGTCTGTCTCTCTGAAATAGCTGTTTGATAAACAGAAAAGCAGCAGTTGCTTAAGCCTGATCAGAGACCCCAGGTCCTGGGGTGTTGGCTGGGCTCCAGCACAGGCAGGAGAGGTCCTGTCCTGGATCAGCTGGTGGAAATGTCCTCTCCTAACATCTCTTAATTGAAAGGATAGAATACAATAACAATGACGGGAATTATAGGAGACAGGGGGAAAAAAAGCATAACATAATCTAGAGATGAGATGCAATAGAGAAGAGAAATAAAATACATTGCTTGAGATCAGATCATGGAAAAAACTTACTCAAATAAACTCTATTATTTTTTAATCATGTCCGCTGTTCCAGGAATTAACCTCAAGCTGCAGTATTTTAAGGCTAGTTCTTCAAGCTTTGGTTTCTTCGATTTTTGTGGGAGTGTTGCTTCAGTTAAACATGCAGCAAGGTCAGTCTCCCTCTGATAAGCAATGGCCTAGGGTGACTTTATGATGCTTGTATCCCCCAGCTTGTATTCTGTTTGTGCTGTATGTTGAGTTCTGTGCCTCTAAGACTGGTTCTGAGAGCAAAGGGGGGAAGAAGAAGCACACAGTTTGTTTAGAGAAAACAGCGTTCACTCCTCAGCATTCCTTCTCCAGAGGGTGTTCTTCTGAGGCCCGGACAGCAGCAGGACAGAAATCTTTTTTTTTTTTTTTTTTTTTCCTTTTAGTTTCTTTAGCTAGCTGAGGCAGAGAAGTTCCCCGGACTGTTTTTTTCCTTTTTCTTGGGACTGTTTAAATCTGCTCTGGACTGACAAACCCAGAGGAGCAGCGAGGGCTGGCACCTGCGGCCTGCAGGGCCTGGGCCTGCGGAGGGAGTGGGGCTGGTGAGAGATGAGTGAGCTGAGCTGCACCCAGGGCAAGGACTGTCTCTGTTTGCCATCTCTCTGCAGAGCTGTGAGAGGTTTTATTGTTTCTTTTTTTTTTTTTTTTTTTTTTTTTTTTTTTTTTTTTTTTTTTTTTTTGTGCTTGTGGGCATCTTGTTTGTTAAATAAATATTTTTTTCCACTTTTCCGGAAAGTTTTCTTTCCTGGACCAGCTTGGGGAGGAGGCTCTGTTTGGGTTTGCCTCCCAGAGGGACCCCATTCAGGGGTTTTTCTCCCAAATTTGCCCTAAAGCAGGACACAGAGGATTTAAGCAGTCTTGACTACATTTAACCTTCCAGAGTTATCATTGACTAAATTACCTTATATTCAGGTAGTTTTTATAGTTAATTCTACAGAGTAACTAGTAGTTCTAAGACAGTGAATGATAATCATCATAAATCACAAAGACCACTTAGTTCCTATGGAAGATAAGTCATGAATTACACGATCTTTCCACAATGCAGTGTAATATCTTAAAATAGGTGTTTGCCTTTTGATTTGATAAGCTAGTGGCACTAGAGTACAAATAAATAAAAAAAATTCACATAAATATCCTTAGATCAATAATTATACTTGCGAATTTTTGATAGTTTACTATAGATCTCACAAAATAGGCATCACCAATTGTAGTCACTGCTTGTCATGTTTGAGTTTTCTGAAGTTCTTTCCCAGGGACCTAAACTGGTAAACAAGGTCACACTTTGTAAACGATCTTGTTTTTCACATTTCTCTCCTAAGAAGGGACTTTGCTTGTTGACCCTTGGTATGACCAATGGTTCAAAGGATCCCACCTCTTAGGTGGGCACATTGTAAAAAGGTATAAAAATAGGTTCTGAGAATAAACCAGCCCCTTTTTCAGAGCATCAGCCTTCTGAAACACGAGTCCGTGTCTTTCTTTCATGTCCAACAGCGACAACCAATGATCATACTTGTTAATGAGGATCGCTGATCCTTCCTTTTCTCGGAGTTTTCAGTCAAAGATCTCTGCCATACCTCTCTTCTGTGGAGGCAATGCAAAAACCCCCTACCAGAGTCAAATATCTATAAGAAAATAATGATTGACAGTTCCAATGAACATGAGTGCCATGTCAGTTAAGCTGGTTCACTTCAGCGGAATGTATTCAATATGATCTAATTTCCACTTAAAAAGGGAATTTAAATCTCCTGGGCTGAAAAAAACCATTAAACATTAGCAAAGTATTTGTGCTGAATGGTATTGTCTGGAAAATACAGTGAATAGAAAAAGAAGGAAAAATCTGCCTATTTTTTTTTTTAGACCTCAAGAGTATTTAATAAATCTAATGCCTACGGCTAATGTGAAGGTTCAAAAATAAAACTCTAAGAAGGATTTTATTTTCCAGTGCTCTAAGTAACGTTCTTATTACATCAATATATGTCATATAGATGTCCAGATTTTGTTTTTACCTCTAGGATACTAGAAGAGAGGCTTGTAAATAGCAGTAGTTTTAATACATAGAAAAAGCTAAAAGGAATGTGTTCCTGACTAGCTGAATTTTAACACAATTAAAACTTTAAATTTTAATTAACTTTTACATGTAAAAATTAATCCGTTCCTGTGGCAACTTGTTCCCACTGTCCAAACCCCACAAACAATACATAAAAAAACCACATAAACCAACCATTTAATACATTGAAAGGTGGGCAGTTTTTTTAAGATGGCTTTGCAGAAGAAGGCACTCAAGCAAATACATTAATAATGCTAAACAACAGATAAAAGAATAAATAAATAGATTATTTAGGCTAGGCAGTTAGTACAAAACACTAGGTCAGTCTTACTCAAATGCAAAAACTGTTTTAACTTCTGAGCTTCAATTTTCGGAGAATTTTTTCTTCTAGTCTCTCATGAATCTTCTCATATAAGTTTTTGCATATTAGTTTTTGCAAGTGAAATATGTTTTCTGAAGTACTTGCATTAAAGGAAATAAAAAATCATAAAGGAAATAAAGATTATGCAACTGATTATTGCATGCATTTCTTAATATGCTGATTAAAAACTGTTGTTTGACCATAAGAGAGAGCTGGATATGATAAGTATTTAGAATTTTAGATTCTGAAAATTCTGCCCAAGTTTGCCACAATGTTAGGTTCTGTTCTGGCAATCCTATGCTCTAAAGTAAATCCCTAGAGAACTGTACACACCTTCTCACACTCAGGGAACAGGAAAAAAACAGCAAAAGGAAGCAGAATTTTGTCTTGGTAAATGTTGGTAGAGTCAAAGAAGCCAAACACTTTCATCATCTTGTCATAAAATGCTTTCATTATTCATTATTAGCCTCAGTTCAAGAGGAACAACACTCACATTTCTTCTCTGATGGAAATTCCATCTTTTCTTATGAACAACTTCATTAACAGCCCACAGTACAGCTGTTGGTACTTGGTAATTCTGATGTTTAGAGAGTTGAACTGCACATTGGAAATAATTATCATAACTGGTATACCAACTCTGAATTACATTGCACCATTTATCAGAATCTCCCAAAGAAGGCTGCAAATTTTAAGTATGCCCTGCCAAATGAGTGTGAGATATAGTGTGAGATCAGCTTTTCTCATTTCACAGATGACAAACTGATTCAATTTGACAGCAGCAATTTGACAGCAGATCTGTGAATCCTCTTTAGAAGATAATATAATGCTCTTCATACTGAACATCATTCCAGTGCTGCTTTTTTCTGGTTTTTTTTGGAAAGGAGTAGACCGTATTATGTTGGCCTATGTTGTTAGATGTTTACAGAACCCCTATGTTCTGTAAAAGAATTATTGAGCATTATATAATTTCAAAAATTACTACCATAATTTCTGGTAAACATTTTTGTAAATTTATTGATTGGGAATTAAAACAAAAACAAAAACAAAAACAAAAAAACCAAAACAAAACAAAAAACCACAACAACCAAAATTATAAATGATGATATGTTTGTACAAATCCTTGGCCTGGCCTGTGTGTTTTCCCCTATAATCTCACCTTTTGAATACATTATCCCTAGGGCAAAGCAGGACCAAATATTCTTTATTACAGTTCTTGCCTGTTGCTAGGAGAAGCCATTCTCATTGAAGAGAGTCCCCAGATTTGTTTCTAGGAGGTTATCTAAACCCCTCGGCTGACACCCCAAGTTACCCCTGCCACAGGACAGCTACTCAGTGCTCCCCAAGGACATGTTCAACACTCACAGGTACTCTCCTTCCTCAGCCTGGCCCAGTGCTATATGTTGGCTTTTCAGGAAACCAGGAAGTGAGTAGGAATCCCAAAATTATACAGTGGTGCCCTGAAATGGAAACAGGTAAAGTTTTAAATTCAAACTTCACTCCTTTTTACTACAAATTTCCTATTTTTCACTCCCCAAACCCATATTCCCCCCTTTCTTCCCCTCTGTCTTTTCCCCATTTTTCTCATTTCCACAGCCCTGGATAAAATCCCCAAGATCAAATCACTGCTGAAAGAGCAATGCATGGGTACTTTCAATGAGGGCACCACCCAGGGACTTGGGTGGCCCTAAAAACCCTGCCTGTGTTGTCTCCCTTTGTAACTCAATCTTGAACAGTTGTTACCTGCACAACCTCTCCAAGAGTCTCCCCAAGCTTTCCTTCCTCTTCTCTTCCTCCACCTCTCCCACAAGAACTTCAAAACCCTCCTTTCCTAATCCATTTTTTTAATCAAAGCTCTTTAACTCCTCTTGTTTCACTCAAAATCCAAATTTTTGCTGTAAAAACTGATTTCTTTCCTACAAATCCACCTTTTTTTCCCCCTACAAGTCTTCCTTTTTCCCCCCAAAACTCCCCCTTTTTACCATGAAATGCCTCATTTTCCTGCAAGATCCCCCTTTTTCACACCAAGTCCCTATTACTAATCCCCAAACCTCACTTTTCCCTGCCACGTATTTTGTGGGACACAAAATTCTGTGTCCTTGGGGGACACAGGGTTATCCCAGATTCATAGCAGGGTGCTCAAACCCAGAGAAACCCTCACAGAACTCCCCAGGTGAGGACAGGAAGCAGTGTTGCTGATCCTCACCTCCCCAGTGGTCCAGGTGTTCTCTGGGGCAAGCATTTGGAGATCCCAGACCCATAGTGGGGTGACACACAAGGCCCCAATCCTAAAAAGAGATACTCAGACCTGTGGTGAACCCCAGACCCACAGGAGAGTCCTGAGGTGATGATGCCCCTCACCCCTCAGGTGGTGTGGATATTCTGGGGGCCAGCACTGGGGGGTCAAAGGAGGGTCAGCAGCCCCATGGTGAGGTGCTCAGAACTGTAGCCATGTCCCCATGAATCAGTGTCCTGGGTTGACATTACACTGTATCCCCAATCGTCTGTTTGTTTTATGTTGGGTTTGAGAGTAAACAGGGAGAAAGTGCACAGTTTGTTTTCAGGAATCTCCAGACTGGCCTTGAGAACGTGAGTCACTGGCACCAGATGCAGTTTGGTTTTTTTTCCTTGCAGCACTCACTTTCACTTTGCTTTTGCTTTAGTTAGTTTAGCTTAGTTAGGGCTGAGAAGCTTTGCTTTTTTTTTCCCCTTTTTGTTTTTTTTTTCCTTTTTTTCCTGCCTGGTTTTTTTGGAACTGTTCAAACCTCCCCCCAGACTGAGGACCAGGAGGGCACCAGGGAAGCTGGCACCAGGACCCACCAGGACCAATCCAGCACACAAAATCCACCAACGCTGGAAAGAATTGAGAGCAAAAAACCACCTACAGGAGGGACTTTGTTTTTCCCTAATTCATCATCCAGTATTGTTCAATTTATTGTGCTGGAGGAGTGTTCTGCTGGTCTAATAAACAGGTTTCTTTCCATTCTCTCTCTGAGGAGTTTTTTCTCTGGAACCAAGTGGGGTGAAGGGTTTCCCTCAGAGTTCTCCTCCCAAATTGGCCTTAAACCATCACAATCAGTAATGTGGAACCCACCCGAGGCACTCCAGTGTGGGGCAGGACACACAGTCTGACCCACAGCCTGACCCCCAGCTCCAGGTACAAGTGCAGCCCAGGCACCTCCCAGCTGTGGAGCAGGAACAAGGACCATGGCACCTGGCTGAAAACGTGCCCCATAATGCCTACACCCCTAGACAGCACTAGGAATATATTGCCTGGGCCACAAGCTGTACCCCAAGAACAGAGATGGTATTATATATATGGTATTTCATAATTCTTCCCAAATGCCTGTTCCTGCTTGTCTTGGTTTGGAAAGACAGGTATCTGCCAGATAAAGCTGGAGTTTCCCTTAGAATGGGGAATGTAAACCCCTCACCCCTGCCAAATTATAATTTTGCAATTAAGTGCTTTCAGGCAAAGATTTGGGAATAGGAATAACAGTTCTTTACTAGGAATACAAATGTAGTAGGAAAAGAAACAAAACCACCCAACCAAACCAGCAAACAAACAACAATTCTGGAAAATCCTGACAGAGTCAGAGCTCCAACCTGACACCCTGTTGGTCAGGGTGTTGGAAGCTGTCCCAAAGTGAGTCCTCCTGGAGTGGCAGAGGTGGTTCTGGTGGAGCAGAGATGATCCTGTAGAACAAGGGTCCAGTGATGGTGAGAAGGGGTCCAGTCTTCCTCCAGGAATCAGGTGAAGCTGGATCCTTTCTGTGTTCCTGTGTCTCAGTTTTATCCAGGTAGGAATGGTTGGCTCCCCCCACTGGGTGGAGCATCTCACAATGGGATGATGGAATGTGGATGTGCTGCTTTGGGGAGGGTATAGTTTGGGGATGTGTTAGTTTGGGGAGGTGTTAATGGCCCATTAGCAGACATTAGCATCCCCCTGGAGGGAAGACTGGTGGTGAAACAGATAAGAAACAATGCCCTACAGTTGACCCATTGACAAAAGGCAGCCACCCTACTCCTCCCAGAGTAAAGAAGAACAGTGCTTTCAGGAGATGAAAACAGAATACACATTTTTGTTTTCCATAACCCAGGACACTGCTCTACCTTAAAATTGATTTGGACCAAATGCACCAAATACAAAACACACTGAAGCAAAATTGCTGAAAATCACTAACCATTCCACTAGTCTGTACTATATTGCAGAAGAGATTTCCTGTGCACAATCCACAGCAGGGAGAGTGATGTTTTCCAAGTGCTGGAAACCCTGTTGTTTTAAACTTCCTTTTATATCAGCCATCCAAAAATCCGTGGATAGTCAATAGAATTACATTCTGTTTTATTAAGCTCGCAAATCACAGGTAGCACAAAAAGCAGAAGAAGCATTGCATTTCTAATTGGGTATTTATCACTCTGAAGACTTGATTGAGCACACATTATTAAATTCAAATAATTAGAATGTTATTATGAAGTTAATTTTCTCATCTGTATTCCATTTAGCATTTTTGGGGGGAAAATTGCTTTGTGATGTGTCTATTTAAAACAAGTTTAAAACTCTGCTACTAGCAAAATTAAGAGTAACCTAGCTGTATGACAACAGAAAACAGATGGAATATTAGGCACACTGACTAAAATCAAAGGAATAACTTAAAATATTGAGATTTTCATAGTGCTATGTTTTTCACTTGTTCATTGTTTCAGCCTTTAATCATTTTAATATATTCCGGTTTTACCCAAAGTCAAGTTACTTTGAAGATTGTCTTATGATACGATTTTCTGGAAATCAAACCAGAAAAGTAGGTCAATCAATAAATATAGTTTACACTACTAATGAAAAATCCCTTATTGTAAACTAAAAAACACGCTCTTCAGCTTTTATTTTTTCTGGGTATCATTTCTATCGATCTTATTGTACTTACACCATGTGAAAAACTGGTTTTAAATACCACTAATGGAGAATTTTGTAGCTTGAAGTAGCCAAAACTACTAGAGCAGCTGTTTGAACTTTTAGTGTTGAACAGAATTTTTCATTTTGTTGTGTGAAGTGGTAATGAGGGATTTTAAGATGTCATAGATCAAAACCAAATAGTTTATATAGTAATATATCTTTGTCAAACTGGTTATGCAGAACAAACCATTCTGAAAACTACATTTTTGGGCAACATTATGACATCAAAACTGTAATACAAGTTACATTACAAAATAAATATCTTGTTTGTGGTTGAGTGGAATTTCTTGTTGCCACCAATGTCTTAACCACCATTCCAGAAAGAAAAATGGACATTCCAGAGAACTGAACTCTGTATTACTGACACAAATAGTCAAAAAAATCACAGCTAAAACTGACAGCATCATCTAGCAGTTGAACTTCTAACGTACAGATCATGAGGCATACATGATGACTGTGTTAGCATACATAGTCTGTGTTGAAAATTTTGCACTTTTAAAACCATCATCTCAGTAATTTCAGTGGGATTACATTTTGCTAGTGGTTTTGAGGCTTTGGCAGCTATTTTTGTTGAACTGAAGTTTATCCCCCAGAGCACTCTGTCACCCAGGTTCGGAGTTAAAAGCAGGTTTGGTGAATTTCCTCTCCCACACATCGAATGACACCAGCAAGTTCCAGACCAAAAGATGTTCACTACTGCTAAGAGTTCTCCTTCCCATTTTAGTGCTAAGCTCAAGCTTACAGGGCATGAAATATTGATTTATTAAAAATATGAATATCGACCTAATACCGATATCCAACTGAGACGGACAAAAACTCTCTAACAGTTTAAAGTTAGAAAGTGTGTGTTTATTGCAGCACTGGGCAGCATGTGGGATAGCTCCCCAAAAACATACCGTGCCTTACAGAAAATCACAAAGCCATTTTATTTACAAAACTGTGGAATATCCAAAATACAAATGCATATTCATAACCTTGGTACATCCCATTCCCCGCTTTGTATGGTAATCAGCAAAAAAGCAATTAAGCATGCGCAGTTTGTCCTTTGAAATGGGTCGGTGGTCTCATTCAAGAGGAGTGGGTTTAAAATGAGGAAGTAAAATGACTCTTCATCACCCTGAACTTTCTGCCTGTTCAATGCAAATGGTGACAAATGGGTGTTGGTAGGACTCCCATTTCCTTAGGTACAGTGACTTTCAATGAGTTTCAGGACTGGGGAGTCTCTGCAATTGTCCTATGTCCCTAAACCTATTTATCAGGTTCCCTATTTATTGTTGCAAGTACAGCTAAGCAAACATAAAGTTGACAAGCAATCAGTTATTTGGAAAAAGTTAACTGAAGCCCAGTCTTCCTTAGCTAACTACAAAGCTTTTAATTCACTTCAACAACCATAAGGCTTTTTCTAACTAAAATCCTAATTTCCCTAAAATTCTTTAAAGTCTATGTCTCAATACCCCTTGGTTAGCTGAGGTCACCTGCCTGGCTATGTTCTTTCCCACTCCCTTGTGCACTGCCCAGTCCATTCCCTGTGGGAACAGTGTGAGGAACAGAGGAGGCTTTGGTGCTGTACAAGCACTGCTCACAAACAGCCAAACATCTTTGTGTTATCGACATTCTTTTGATCACAAACCTAAAATGTAGCACTCTGTGAGCTGGCTATGAAGAAAATTATTCCTCTTCTGGCCAGACAGAGTTTAAAAAACTGTAATCCCAAGCTGTTAAAGCTTTGGTTTTCAAGAGACAAAAAATTTTTAAAATATATAATAACAATAGTTTATCTCCTATATTTTATTAAACAGGCTGCAAGCTTTTGCTGATTAGAACATGAGAATTCAAAATTGTACATATCTGATGATAATTTACTTTCTTTTGTAAAATAACTTTATCTTATTTGTGTACTGAATGTGGTTAGTTTCAGTACCCTCCCAGTGGATCTTGTAAAATCTTTGCTTTTACATTACTTATTGATTAAATTTAGACTGAAGACAACATTCAGACTTCCCCATTTTCCATTTTTGGTGCTAGATCCCAGAATTTCACAGAAATACATACTTTATGTTCCCACATACCCCTGATACATAACCAAGAGGTATGATTGAAAGACCAACCATTCATACTGCCATTCAGAACACCTGCCATGCAACCTGAAGAAAGGCTGGAGAGAGGGGCTGACAGGAACCTGATGAGGAACAAGGGTAAGTGCCAAGTCCTGCATGTGGGGAGGTACAATCCCAGGCACCAAGAGGCTGGGAAGCAGCTTGTCAGCAAAGGACCTGAGGCCTCTCAGGCTGAGCATGACATGGCTGCTGCCCTTGCTGCAGAGAAGGCAGATGGTGCTCTCTGCTGCATCTGCCAAAGCATGACCAGCAGATCAGTAAGGGGATCCTTTCCTTCTCCTCAGCACTGGTGAGGCCACATCTGGAGTTCTGTGTCCAGTGCTGGATTTCCTAGTGTGAGAACGACATGGAGAGTGTCCAGCAAAGGGCCACAAAGATTATGAAGGGACTGGAGCATCTCTCCTGTGAGGAAAGGCTGAGAGAGCTGGCACTGCTCAGCCTGAAGAGGAGACAGATCTGGAGGGAGGGTGCCAAGAAGAGGGAGCCAGGCTCTTCTCAGTGCTCAGTGACAGGACCAGAGGTGATGGGCACATACTGAAACATGGGAGGCTCCTGCTGAACATCATGAAACACTGTGAGGGTGATAAGTACTGGCTCAGATTGCCCAGACAGGCTGTGCGTTTTGCATCACTGAAAGTATTTAAAATCCACCTGAAGATGATCATGACTCAAGCTGCTGCAGCTAAGCTGAGCATTAAACCAGAAATGATGACCTTCAGAGGTTCCTTGCCACCTCAACCATTCTGTTTCACAAGCATATTAGGAATTGATGGTTCACCAACATCTTTGTAGAATTTTAATTTAAAGTGGGTTTGATTTAGCTGGTTTGGTTTAGTTCTGGACACAGCCTTAGAGTAGCAGGTCTGCTAGGATAGCATTTAAACTACAATATTACAGTGATATCTCCTATCTACTAAATTGTCTATGATGGATAAGTGTTTGTCAAATTCACAGCTTTCCAAAACACATCCCAAATTATGTGAAATTTTAAAATATTTTACATTCAGCTTTATTAAATTTTTACCTTGGTTTTCTGGGTCCAATTTATTAGAGGATCCCACCAGTGAACTTCTAAGTAGATTTGCAGAATTAAGTAGTATTTGCCTTCTTGTTTTCTCTGAAAATTGAAAGTTTATTCATCACCGTAAGAAAATTACCTCTCTGTCTTTTTCTCAAAAGATACCTATTAAATGTGTGCTCTTGGCACCCTTTCTAATCACTTCAGTTCACTCTCAGCTACAATGTCACTATTAATATTCCTTTTATTATTTAAATACTTGAAAAACTTGTTATATTTCTGAAGTTAGAAAATCTCTGTATAGATTTTCATTGAATGTTTTCTTCTCTTATCAATTTACTAGATCTTCAAAGTATTTATTACTACTAAATGCTATGCTACTTGCTATAATATAATATAATCTCCTTCCCTGTCAGGACAAAGCAATTAATGAGAGGGTAAATTTCTGTCTCTTCCTGATTGTGTTGATTTCTATACATCATGCATATCCAGCTCACAGGTGTAAGGAAGTAAAGATGAACAGAGGTATATGCTACACCTTCATTAATTCAGTGCCAGAGATTCACAATATCTCCTTCTCCACATTTGCCATTCAATTATGTTCAGTCTGAAATTCTAATTTATACCAAACTTTGGGCAGTCTCCTCTTAGTTTGGTTTAAAAAAACTCGCTCTTATAAATCGTAACAGTTTCTACATGTGTAGGAGATGCATGTGCTGGAGGAATGGGAAAAAGAGTAGAGATGGAAGAAAAACTTCAGATCAAATTATTGTATGTGAACATTCTATGTTTTCTTCTCATGACTCGCAAATTTTGATTAAAACTAAAAATGCACAAAAAAACCCTGAATGTCAGCTGGATAAATAAAAGAAAGAAATTGTAGGAAGCCAGCAATAAAAATAATTTGGGCTCCATGGATGAGAAAGACAAGGGCAAAATGCAATTTGGTCCTCTCATTTCCATTCTTCAGTCAAAGGTAGTAGAGAAATTCACATGGTACCACCTCACAAGAAACCTATAACCCAGAGAGGACATTAAATCCCAGATATCTAAACCTTAAGATCTTACAAAGCACTATGCATTCTCAGAATTTACCCTTCCTTGCTTCCCTCATTGTGCTGTGTGATTTACACTGTTGGTATGCTTTCATCTTTTCTGAGCAGACTAAGTTTAACCTTATCCTACACAATCCCACAGCCCTTCCTCTCCTTCTTTAGCAGCTTGTTACACTAAAGTGCACACAGATTTTGATGCTTGTAATCCTTAATTTCTCAACCTGTTCAAGGAATGCCTTTAGTTACCATATTCAATCTGGTATGTTTTTTGTGAATTATGAACTTCGTCTTCGATTTTAGATATTAGAACTGATTAATAACTCATGACTGACTCCTACAATATAGAAATCTGTCCTTGCCCACATGTTTTTCTCCCTTGAACACTATCCCTTTTTTTCATAGGAATGAATACTGCTAATTCATAGGCACTAACACATAAAGACATCTAAGATTATTATGAATTGAAACATTTTTTTAAATTATACATGGATAGATTTGTGGTGTTTTCTTAAAACCCAAAGAAGCATATAAGTAGCAAAAGAAAACGTTAGAAATATGTCTGCTTCCAACTTCAAAGACAAATAATCATTTTATGTACGTAGTCTGACATCTTGGTGTCTGTAGATGAAAATTATTTTTGAAAATGAATCTTTGCCTTCTAAGTTATTTAGTTTTTGGCATTTTCCTTCACTCCCTAAAATCACAAGCCTGTATTTTGAGGGCCTAAAAGATATTTCCCTTAGACTACTCATGCCTGGCACCTATGCACAACACAAAACTGTAACTCCTAACATGCTCTGCTTTGTTTTAGGTTATTAGTTACTTACGTGCAGCTACAAAAACAGATTTTGAAGAAACGCATCTTTCCAGAATTTGTACAGAGTAAGCAGTTACAGGCAGGAAGAAAATCGGTTGGATTTAATGTCTACACCAGTAGATGAAACATGACCATGGTCCATGGAAACAGCCAAAGTCCAGTTAGTAAGAGCAGGGCACGCTTGTGACATTAGTTTTAAGAAACAATTCTCCAGGGATTTTTAATTTCACTAGGCTAAGATCTGCTGACAAAACATAGCTTTGAATAACTCCTCAGGGTTTGGGTTTTTTGGTGGTTTTGTTGTTGTTGTTGTTGGTTTGGTTTGGTTTGGTTTGGCTTTGTTTTTGGTTTTGGTTTTGTTTTGGTTTTGTGTTTGTTTGTTTGTTTGTTTGTTTGTTTTTCACAGAGTTACCTCTTTGCACAGCAATAAAACAAAAAAAAATTATCTGGAGACCATTAATAGAAAGACATCTTGTAAAGAAACAAAGGCCAGCTCAGAGAACTAAAGCATGGATTCCTAGGGAACATATTTGTCTTTATCCCTCAAGAACTTGAACCTGTTATATAAGCCAGGAAACAAAATCAACAATAATTAATTGCTAAAAAAAGAGCAGGTTGCATGAGTAATATTTTGGTTTATATTATTTGAGATGGAATACATAATAAATCTATAAGTTTTACAGGGCATAAATAGATTAGAAAGATAAGCAATCCATTATCGGTTGACAATAGGAACGTTTCATAATCCCATTTCCAACATTTATCCATCTCTCCCTATGGGTTCTTATATTTTTAAGGCACAAAACTAAATGCCAATAATTGTCTTAGTGGGATCTTACTCCAGCCATAGGGGAGAAGAATGTTTTTTATATGCCTACAATTCTCCAGTCTGTCAGTCATTACAATGCAGATGTTTCCTGGCTCTTTTTTTTAAGGTGAGACAGTGAGATAAATTACTCTTTAGATTATATTGGTAGGATACCAACTGCAGAAGCACACAGAATTTTGGAATTCAGAGGAGCAGTGTCCATCATGAGTAGTAAGTAGATTGGTTTCCCCTTGAGTGTGTGTGTCAAAGATCAGTGAAAGTCAATATGTAGTCTTCAATTTTTTGGAGGGTCTAACTCGCCTAGATTATATTTCTCTTCCATAATATATCCAGTGTAAGTTCTAAATCAAGATTTTTTTTCCAGGATAAGTGTTACTAAAAAAAAGTGTCAATCTATATCCCTTAGAGTTGTTGGTTTGTTTTGTTTTTGTTTTTGTTTTTCTAACATGAAAATATTATTAGATTTTTTTAAGGATAACTGTAAACTAGAAATAATAGTGATGGAGGATGGTTTGGGATTTTTTCAATGTAACAAAAAAGCCTTCTTTAGCCCTATAGAGTAAGAAAACAATAAAGAGCACCATTTTGTGTTGCTGCAATTTGTAGTGTTTTAGCATGGTTCTAATAAGGATACAAAGATCAAGCTTATGTTTCAGTAAGAAAAAAGATGCTGTTCTTTTTCTGACTCTCACGTTAAAATAAAGGAAATAGATATATCCAAAGACAAGAGAACAAGGCTTTTCTAACCACCAGTATGATGAGAATATCCAAGTTTTTGATTCACAGGTAATCTGTTCTCCATGCAGCTTCTTGTAATTGAGCATATGAAGTTTCTAATGTTGGGAGGTATTGGTTCATTTCATTAATTTGCAGAATATTATGAGTTTCTTGAGAGGATATGAATTTTGCTTTGTTTATCCACACATGACTTTTTAATGTAACATGTTAATAAAAATACAGTGGAGTAAAACTGGAATATTAATTGATATACTTTAATTATTTTTTTTCCAAAATAGAGAATGGGAAAGAAACCTGTAAGGTTTTATATTCTAAGGAATATAAATCAGCAATTCAAGAGGAAGGATAGGCTGTCCATTTAAAAATCTTGTGCTCCTGTATCAGTGTGTGTTTTCTTCTCCTGGCAAAGAATACACACGGTCTGAACTAAACACGGAATAACCACAAAAAAGGAAGGGACTTGCTGCATAGGAGGAGAGGTGGCATGACAATCATCTAAGTTGGACTTGCTGTGTAGTTCTAGGGAATCAATTTTGTTTCAATATACTTTCAATCATCTGCATCCCACTTATATCAGTACAACTCCTCTGGATTTTTACCGATTCTAGAAGGCAGCACTTGCTTATATGGCCAAAACATAAAAAGCTGAAGTTCTTCTCATGAAAGTTATACCCCCAGTAGCTGTAATTTCTGGTAGCAGTCATTAAATAAATCATTCTTAGTGATGAATTATTATTTGAAATACCAATACAATTAACAGTATCATTTTCTGACCCTGCTCAGCTTACATTTACCACAGCAGAAAGTGTTCACCATATCACTTCATTATTCATAAATTTCTAATTTACAAACTAAAAAAAGTAAATGAAAGACAAACCAGATATTTATCAATATGTCAAAACTGTCTCAGTTTGAGACAAATTAAGAGGAAATGTCCTGAAAGGGATGTCTCCTCTGAAGAAGGCAAGTCTCGGCACGTTGTCCCCCACCAAACAAAAGGAATTTCTTGGAGGAAAGTGTTTATTTAACCAGTTTATTTAACATGCAGAGTTCACAAAGGCATGGGAAAGAGAATGAATAAAGTCAGATACTGAAACCTTCTCGCTGCAGGGGAAGCTGGTGGATTTTAGAGTCCTGCTTGGCTTCTCCCAAGGTCCAGAGCTGGGATGCAGTGTGCCTGCAGCCTCCTCCTGCCAGGGCTGCACTGTGGGGTTCCAGATGATGGTCTGGTTTTTTGGACCGGAGCAAAGTGGAACAGTTCCAGAAGAAGCCACAGAAATTACCAGAGAAGCTGCATGCCATCCCACAAAACTGGCTTCAGCTAAGGAGTTAGCTAAAAGCACAGCATGCTTTCTCTCCTCTGTCTCCTGAGAAAGAACCAAGAGAGAGAGAGCAGGAGAGTTTATGTTTGAACACAGACTGCTGAAAGAATTCCTCTGGCTTATGCTCCTTTCCCCAGGCCTAGCTTAAGGGATCAGGGCCTGTATCTGGGCATACAGCATGATTTATTAAAAACATGAATATTGACCTAATACCGATATCCAACTGAGACGGACAAAAACTCTCTAACAGTTCAAAGTTAGAAAGTGTGTGTTTATTGCAGCGCTGGGCAGCGTGTGGGATAGCTCCCCAAAAACACACCGTGCCTGACAGAAAATCACAAAGCCATTTTATTTACAAAACTGTGGAATATCCAAAGTACAAATGCATATTCATAACCCTGGTACATCCCATTCCCAGCTTTGTATGGTAATTAGCAAAAAAGCAATTAAGCATGCGCAGTTTGTCCTTTGAAATGGGTCAGTGGTCTCATTCAAGAGGAGTGGGTTTAAAATGAGGAAGTAAAATGACTCTTCATCACCCTGAACTTTCTGCCTGTTCAATGCAAATGGTGACAAATGGGTGCTGGTAGGACTCCCATTTCCTTAGGTACAGTGACTTTCAATGAGTTTCAGGACTGGGGAGTCTCTGCAATTGTCCTGTGTCCCTAAACCCATTTATCAGGTTCCCTCTTTGTTGTTGCAAGCACAGCTAAGCAAACATAAAGTTGACAAGCAATCTGTTATTTGGAAAAAGTTAACTCGAGCCCAGTCTTCCTTAGCTAACTCCAAAGCTTTTAATTCACTTCAACAACCATAAGGCTTATTTCTAACTAAAATCCTAATTTCCCTAAAATTCTTTAAAGTCTATGTCTCAAGCAGAGGACAGCGGGTACAGTATCATAAAGTCACCTCAAGACACCAGCCTTTTATGAAAGAGAGTCTATAAAATTTTTCACCAGAAATAAAAATGGGTCCTTAAAAAACACAAACATTTCCTTGCAAGAATTCAAACATTTTCAGTGGAAATATGTTCAGTTTGACTGACAGCTGAACAAGCACAGATTGCTGGTCTATGTCATATGCACAAAGACTTCACAGATTCTATTTTCAGAGAGAAGAAAGCGTCTTAATAAACAGCAAACTATATTGAGAAAGAGATTTGGAAAACCAGAACATTTCCATGGATATTTCTAGTAAGAAAAAAAAATTGAAGAATAATTGTAATTAAAAACAGAATTTGAGAATAATTATTCATGCAATTGATATTGCCAGAGCTTTTATTTCCCACAATCTTAGGTTCAAGCCCATGTTCATTAGAAGAGTTCTGGACAGTCATCACTATGCAAAAAACTTGCTTTTAAATTGAGATATGATCTGAAAGTTAATTACAACAGAATTATCTTAGGATTAAATTCTGGAATTAAGCATTATAGCACTGAGATCCTGGGAAGAAATCTTTAAGTTTTTGTTTGGTGCTTGTTTTGGGTATTTTGTGATTTTCTTTCAGGATTTGTGCATAAGTACAAGAAAAAACATTTGTTTTTTGCTATTATTTTTCCTTCTGTTGAAAAGCAGTCATTTGGTGATCAAACATCCGTGTTTAAAAGACAAAGCACTACCAAAGGCTTTAACTGCTGACGAAAATTATGTAAATTAATACGAGAAAAATAAGATTATGTACCTGATTTGTTCATTGAGGAACTTCTTCCTCTTTGGAATATTCATTGTAAATTCTACAGCTTTAAGAAAAAGATTAATTGGGAGCAGGGGAGCAAGATATTTCTTAAAGAACAATATGCTGCCTTTTTTTTCAAGATCCTACTTCAGCAAAAATGAAAAAAATAATTACCACTGGATTTAATTAAAACATCCAATAACTGCTCAAACTGTTTCACTTGTAACAGTTCCTGTAAACCACTATTAAATTTATTAAAAAATTAAATGGCATTTACCATAGCAGCAAAGGTGTTTGCAAACTTGCAGAATACCAGGCAATGTTTTATCTTGACATTTCCCCTAACACAGCACATTAATTCTTTTTGTGGTTTTTTTTTATCTTTGATTGATAGTATAATTGGAAACTGTCACAGTTTATGTAAAATGAACACTGACCTTTGTTTAATTTCTTTGTGTCCTGAAGGCTGAGAAAATGTGTTAAGCTTTTTAAAAAGGATGGGCTGAAAACAACACCATAAATATCCTCAGGGAATATCACAATATAGCATACCTTTTGGAAGCTAAATTTTGCTGTTTGCTCTGAAGACAGCCTGAAAGGTGGTGTGAACCCATCAACTTTTAAAATGAGTGCTTTTAAAGTGTGATTTCATATGTAATAAAAATGTTACATTTTTCCTATCCACCTTCATTTTGATGATGTATGTTTCCTTCAATTATTTAGCTCCCAAAAGACGTAATCTGAAAGATTTATGAAAAAGAGAATGACATCCTGCAAGACATAATTTTGCTTGTAAAATTAATGAGGGCTATAAAAATCTTTTTTACTTTAAATAAAACAATACTTTATGAATGTACTACTGAAAAGCACTTATGTAAATACAGAACACAGATATTTTATTGAACAGAATACTTCTCTGAATATTTATATCTCTCCAGCAGACACTTAAATATCAAATTGTAGACAGTGGGCAAAACAGTTGCCTAACATATACCAACAGGCAGAAAGAAAGAGAATGCATCACTCAATAGCATAAAATAACAGTGAGAGCTTGAAAACTGCCTAGCCAATGATAAAACTCTATATACTTCAAATTTCCACTTTTCACCCAGCAGGGCATAATCCTGCTATTTTTGCACAATCAAAACTTTTGCAGAATTTATTAAAAACAAACAAACAAACAAACAAACAAACACTAGTTTGAAGTGCCAATAGGAATCTCTGTGGTATTTATTTTGTTATGCTAGATTTTATCATTCATTTTTTTCATGTTCTCTTTTCCCTCTTCTTGTCAAGGTGGCAGATAATGAAAGCGGCACAGCAAACAGAACATTGATACAAGTATGTCAAAAGGCCCTTTTCCTTCTATAATGTTCACAAATACAATTTTCATCACACCAAATTAAATTCTTTCTTGTTTTAGTTCTATAGGTTTAGAGATTTTACACTAAAATTTGTTTGGTGACTTCCGTGGAGAGCAACGCTGAATTTTTAGGGATCATATAAATATCTAATTACATTATCTGTTCAATTGAATATGAATTCTCTGATCCCAGCCTTATGTTCCTACAATATAAGATAGATTTCAGGAATGAACCTTAATTCAGAAATATATGATTAAAATTTTGTGTAACTCCTTCCGGGAGGAATGGTTTACATTAAAAAATGTGAAAATGGTGAAATACTGGAAACCTGCCCTGTGTAGGAGCTGAAGAAGTCTCCCCAGAACTAGCAATATTTACCACGGTGAGAAAAAGTAGGAAAAAAATCATGGAAGACAGCAAGGGAAAGTTATTATAAGGTTTTGCATTTTGCATAATCCTTGCAGAGTGAAGCATATATAAACTTTTCCTTTTCTCTCCACGAAATGACTAAGTTTATGCAGCTTCCCACTATTTAAATGCAAGAGTGCTGCCCTGACATTTGAGCAAAAGAAAGGAGAGGAATGGGGGATCTTTTCCTTGTGTCATGTTTGTGGGAAACGTTTGAACTGCCAACATCTAGAATTATTATTTGAAATACCAATACAATTAACAGTATCATTTTCTGACCCTGCTCAGCTTACATTTACCACAGCAGAAAGTGTTCACCATATCACTTCATTATTCATAAATTTCATAAAATTCATAAATAAAACAATCACTGCTAAGACAATGACCTAACAAAAAAACAACGTGAAGAAACAGTCCATTTTTTCACCCAAGGGTTTGCAGAACACAGGAATGATGACCCAGAGAGTCTACAATAGTTTTCATATCTGTAAACAAACTGCCTAAGCATCCTCCTAAGAAAACAAGTGACTGCAGGAAATGTAAGTGGAATTTTAAAGATATATTTAGACAAGCAACTAAACCCAGAATTTTCAAATAATTAAAACTTATTCTTTACACTTTCTGTAAATTATGTAAAATCTGACAAGTCCATTGTAAACTAAATCCTTTATTTGCTTGAAGTAACTGTGCTAGCATGTGTAATGGGATAGCAAAGAGAGTGCTGCAGAAAATTACCTCATCTCTACCAGGAAAAGCCTTTTTCCTTCACAAAGGAGTAGCAGGCTTGCAAAAGGTTTCAACTGAACACAATAGATATTTTTACTAAAAAGGAGTAATACTGCTGCAATACATCCTCTTTAACATCGTGATAATTTAATACCTTGTAAACACTCTGAGAGGAGCCACTCTATGTTTTAATTTAAAGTACACCATGCAAAGAATTATGTGACTATGTTCTCCTACACTTTATTGTTTTCTAGAAGCAGCTTAGGAGCAGAAGTTAAAATTACTAGTAACCGTTTGCCAAAATTACTAATTCCTTACACCTAGTAAAATTCAGCTTATTTTCTGGTCTTAACTACAAAGCATTTTGTAGCTTTGGCTTTTCGTATTAAAGTGTTCATGGTAAGTTTTTACAGTTGGATACAGTTTAATAGATTTTTTTCTATTAAAATTTTAAAGGTATTTTTCACTGCAGTCTTATTAAATTAATCATATTTCATTCTTCTAGATTATGGGATTTTTTTTCCCCCAACACAGGCATTTTTTATGCTTTCCTTCCACACACAACTAGCAAACACAAATAAAAATGTTTTGCATCCTATGATGAGAAACTAACAATGCATATTCTTATTGTGCTGTTTTACCACTTATTTTTCTTCATCCCTACTTGCTTCCTGCTCATAAATACTTCTGAAACAAATTACTGCATTAAGGAGATCACAGTAGTGTTTTATGTAAAAAACTGAGGACTTTTATAAATTGAAATCCTTAATTTTATAGGGTTGTTGCAGTGTCAGCATGAGCATTCTTATAATATGATAATGACCTTTTCTACATCAGTAAGCCTCATTTCATAGTACAAAATTATTCCCTCTTTATATTTCTGAACCAGAAAATGAAGGATGTACTTTATGTGACAGTTAGTGTTCAGCACTCTAAAAAGTTTTACTCTGCCTCAGTTTCAAAATTCAAAGGTATTCCTGCCTAACATATTTTTCTATAGATAATCCTCCAACACCTCCAGTCAAAAAGTTTAGTTTAGATCACAGAAGCACAGAAATTTTCTTCAGTCAGGCTAGGGAATCATGGAATAATAGGATATTTGCCTAAGAATTTTTCCTAGGGTTTTTTCAGAGCTTGACAAGAACAGTTCCTCTGAAATGAAAATTAGGGCTGCTAGGTGCAGAGCAAAGTGTAGATGATAAGCTTTTACAGGCTTCAGTAACTAAGGCTGACCAGAAAACAGAAATTCTATTTTGGCTTCTTTTTTAGGCTTACATACATGCTTTTTTCCTTAGCTGGAAAAGATGTATTCAGTAATTTCCTGAAAAATATGAAATATGTGACAGCCACAATGTGTCCAATTACTTATCACTCTATTCCTCAAGCCAAGGAATAGGACATTGGTTGCAGTGAGCTGTATATATCAGGTTGGGCTATGGATTTGAAATCCTGACAAACACTCTGACCTACAGAGTCCCTACATTCCAACACTGCTCTGCAGAAATTATCCCACCAACACATTACAGTAACAAAGCAACAAGAAAAACCATGGAAACTCTCAGTAATATTTTTTTCCTAATAATTTCTAATTACAGGGATTAGTAATAACACCTAGAAAACACTCTGTTGCTGATAGGAGTTTTGGATTTCAGTCTGTTGATTTGAAAAATAATAATAAAAGCAGTGATCTTAAATGTAAAGGTAGGATTTGGTTTTGTGCATGTGTACTGCCTTAAAAATGTTTTAAAAGCAACGTAAATTACGAACAGAGTTGAATGACATGTAGCAGACATGGATAACTACTAAAGATGCACATGAAGTCAAACCTACCTGCAGGTATTTCACTGGTCATATACCTGGATTATGAAAGAAAACAGCAGAACAGACAAAAGAATGCGTATTCATTGCAATTAGCTATTCCATGAAGTATCTCATATAATCACAGGACAGTTAAGGTTTGCAGAGACCTCATGGAAGTCATCCTGTCCATTCCCTGCTCAAGGAGAGCCACCTGCAGCCACGGACCCAGGACCACACCCAGAAGCCTTTCAAATACTTTCAGGAGTGGAAACTCCACCATCACTCCCAGTTACTTAATGCTCGTGCTTGAATACTGTCACAGAGAAAAAGTGTTTCATAATGTTCAGAGAGAGTCTTCTGTATTTTTCCTACTGGGTAGCCCAGCTCCAGACCCAGCACTTCAGGTGTGGCCCCACCAGTGCAAAGCACAGGGGAATGATGCCCACTGCTGATCTGCTGGCAATGTTTTCTCTTATGCCATGCAAGACAACAATGTTGTTAAGTTTCTTTGCAGTAAAGGCATGTTCTTGACTCATTTGATTTCTTTTCCTAGTAGGGGAATAGTTCCTTCAGTAGAAAATAATAAATTCAGTTTGTCCTTTTTAAATACATAAAATAATATTTATAGATTCACCATGAACAGGAAATTCCTTTCATGCAGCTGCTATGCTGAAATCCCTGTTTTCAGTTTTTCTAAGTGCTTCTCACAAAAAAAAAATTCCTAAAATAAAAGTTTACACCAAAGTATCTTGTAATCATTTAAACCAAATTTCAAGTTGTTTCAAAATTAAGTTTTAGGAAAGAAATTCAAGAGCAGTTTTTTCATTGGAACAAAACATTTGTTTCATTCTTCATGAGCATACTGAAATAATGCATTTCATTCTCTATAAAGGAATGCCTTAGTACGAAAACACAGACATTATACGAATAAGTCTGAATTTTTTTTTTTTTTTTTTTTTTTTTTTTTTTTTTTTTTTTTTTTTTTTTTTTTTTTGTTTGGTACAGACTTATCTTCCTTAATTTGGGTACCATCCTGTACAGTTGCTTAGTGAAAGATACTGACTGACTCTCATACATAGCCTTAGTCTATTTCTGAGGGGGTGATAAACTCATTTTAGAAATACCTTTTATCATTTCAGGAATAGACAACCTCCACCATAAATATTCTGAACCAAATTGAACATTACGCTTTCCAGAAACGTACTGGTAGTATAAGAGTGAAATCCTAATTTCTCTTATTAAGCAATGGAACTGTCAAATATTCAATTGCATTTATAGGAGTCTAGCCTTGCAAAGATGTTGATTTTTACATGTTATCAAATTCAGTAATCAAATCTCCTACTGAAAATTTAAAAGGCAGTTGGCAAAAAACATGGCAAAGTTTAGAAATAGTTGCAATTTATTGGCAGAGTTAGAATCATTGATAGCAGTTGAAAATGAAAATCAGGTCTAGAACAGTCTAAATGCCAGTTTTAATAGAGAGAAGGAGTTGGAGAACAAAGCTCTTGTCTTTTTGTTTCTTTTAGGATAACTACTAACAAGCAGCCACCATTGCTGGAAATGAAAACACATTCTGCTCTTTCATCCAGAGACAGGATTAAATTTTTCTACTTTGAGAATTTTCCTTTCTTCAAAGTAATAATAGACATAATTACCATTTTTTCTTCCCAGCTTTAAAACAAGGATATTTCATTGTGTACTGGGTCAGCAGAAAAGCACTCCTAAATTACTCTAATTACAAACCCTGTGCAAAGACTGTACATTACAGCTTTCAAACATAGATTCACTGGCTAGCATGGTGTAGGTGGGAGACCACATGGCAACTTAATTGTGAATCAATAGTTGTCTGAAGATTACTGTGTTTGAATGTCATGCCTTCCTCTGCAGCAATCGAGGTCTTACTGAAAAATACAATATTACTTTGCCTTTTCAACTTTAAGGTAGTAGTTCTTGTGAGTTAGCCATTCTTTCTCCTGTGTGGCAAATGTTTAATAATGGATCTTTTTCATGTATTTATATATTTGATAGATGACAATTATTTTAATTGAATACTTCTTATATATATATATATATATATATACACACATATATATATTCACAGCCTCTGTGGGTAAAAGACGACTATATTACTTGGTCTGACTTAGTATTCACTACTTTGGCATCAGGATGGTGACAGTTTGTCTGGAAGCACCCAATTTACTCAAGGCAGACTGCTGACTCATCAGAAAACCTTTTTGACCTACTTCAAGAAAATACCTGGCAGGTGTCAGCAGCTGTGTGACACTTGCTGGGCTGGAGATATATGGTGAAAACTATGCATGCAGCTGAGGTTACTTCTGCAAAGATTAACTTTAAAAACAAAACAAGATATCCAAAATAAACTAGGCATGAATTTTTCTCTTAGCAAAAGTTTCTAGTCCTGGAAGAGATAAATCCCGATTCCACATACACACCAATACCTAGGATTAAGAAGCAGCAGGTCTCTGTCAAAAAAATATTTCTAGAGATATTCTACTTTTTATCTTTCCCTTTCTCATCTTTAATATAATCAATAACATAAGAGTTAACAAACATGTGTCTTTCATATAAATTATACTGTGAGTAATATAATGGAACTTCTAGGTCTTCATGTTTTTTTATCAATACAAGTAGTATTGGAAATAGGCATCATCAAAAATAATTTTCTTATAGCCACAAGTAAGGTCTCAAACTATGGGTATTATGACAATATTAGGTGTCACACAATCAGGTATGTCTAATCAGAAAGATTCATAATTTAAACATAAATTGACTAGACCACTGGCACTGGTTTTAATCTCTTCCCTCAAGACGCCTTCATTTAGAATTAGTTAAATACATTGCCTAAAATTTTAATTATAAAAAGATTAATATTGATAATTCATCAACTCTTTTTACTGATTTGTTTCAATAATCTCATGATGCTAGAGTATTTTGACCTATAAATACTACCAAAAAGCTCACAGAAGTACAAAACCACGTTGAATATAAGTGGTTGGATCCAGCTGGTTTCTTTAAATTGCATTGACTGGAGATGAACTACCCACAAAATATTCCATCAAAACAACTCAGCTTGTTTCGGGATTAGTCTTTAATAGTCTGCTTTGGGACCTTAAAGGAGTTGGTTTCAAGAGGACATGGAATTGTTCTCTAGTCTTGATTAAAGATCCATTATGTAGATATAAATCTAAATGGCAACTTGAATGGTGTTCCCAGATTAAGCTAGCTTTAAAAATCATACCCTAATAATTGCATGATGTGAGAACACACCAGTTTGCCTGTGGGTTAGAAAGGGATCCTCACAATTGTACAAGTCACATGTAATTTTAGCCAGGCAAATCTTCTGTTTCTGGAGTGGAAGAAAAATGTCTCCATGAACCAAGAGAGAAAGAGAAACAAAAGAAAAAAAAAGTTTCAGTCTTTCACTGTACTAAGGAATAATCAAATTTTTGAGGCTTTAGCTAGGGGAACTTCAGAAAGGAAGGGAAGACAAGTAATTAAACATCTCATTTACTCATTTACTCATTTACATTTACATAAAATTCATAGATACTTTTATGTATAACGTAGTATATTTTAGAATGCACAAAAGGGAACAATTTCTTAAGAATGTCTGCTCACTTCTTATAACCAGTAAGAAAATAAAACAAGACATAGTTTTAAACAACCTGGAAAAGGGAAAAGTTGAAGTGAGAAAGTAAGTGGTCCCTGTGACCTTGGAAGCGTAATATTAGGCATGGCCACCTTTCTTTGAAAGCTGGTTTGCAAATGCACTGGAGTAAAAGAAAAAAAGCCTGTCTTTGTTGTCATGTAGCCAAATCATAGGTCTATAACACCCCGGAACTGTGAGTTCACAAATCAAGATACAAACAATATTATATCACCTTGAACAAAAATATGGGAAACTAAAGCAGTAAACCAGTGTTCTTTGTAGCACAGTGATACCATAGCCAAACACAAAATCACATTGATTTTACTTAAGCTTCTGAGGAATATGATCACCAAAGCAGGAAGCCAGTTACAGAGAAAGGGAAGTACAAGGGACTGCAAATAGAGGTTGAAGACACTTAGCAACTCAAGTTAGTCATACTAACATTTGTATGAACTAAAGGCATCGTTCAGTGAAAATATGTTTTTATACTATCTGAGATTTAGCATATAATTGTCTGTTCACAGGTTAGAGAGTTGAAATTCTTAGGTCCGATTTGAGTATCTTTGGACATTTTACTACAAGGAAGTATACTGCACTCTTTACAATGTAGAATCAAAAAGATATCGACAGATGACAAGTCAGAATATTGAAGAAAGAAAATGTTAATTTCTGACCTTTTACTAACAAAATAAAATTTTACAAAGGAAGAATAGGTATTATAGCTGAGTTTCTGTTTTTACAGAGGTAAATTACACTAGAGCTACACTATAAAGATGCATTTGAATTAAACCAAATTTTTAAAATTTGGATCATCCTTCCAACTCACAGTTCCCTAACGGATGATACTAAAATAAAACATTGGATATAAAATATTTTCATGGCACTATCCCTTTTTAAAAGACAAACCACTACAGCTTGAGAGTACAAAAGATACCTGCATTCTGTGTAATCAGGTGAATGACCTGCTCTGGTAGTAGAGCTTGAGGAAGAAGTAGAAAGACTAGTGAGCATTTGGTAAAGTGAAAGGGAAAGAGACTGGTGGAATTACATACTTCTGTCCCTGAAAAAAGCTTGGTAAGAGTCAGAGGAGTCCCCTCCCTCTTACCATCACACAGAGGAAGCAGACTTAGTAGATGAGGGGGAGTGAAAATGACACTGAGGGAGATGATAAAATGCCCTCTTGATGCCCATCACCTTCCCAGGTGCCTCTTCAGATAGGTACAAGGCTCTGGGTCCAGAGGGTCAGGCAGATGACACTGAAGAAAAATAATCTGTCTGGGGTATCCCAGTTACACTTCATCTGTCAGATGGATCAAACTCTCTATTGTTAAAAAGAAAATAAGGGTATTCATAGCAGGTGGTTCCCTTTTGAGGGGACCCTGACACAGCTTAAGACTCCACCCTCTTATCCTGTCAGTGGATGCCCGGGAGAAGAGAGCAACCCCCATCTGAATTCAACCTCTCAGGTACCTGAAGAGAGTGATAAGCTCTCCCCTGAGCTTCCTTTTTTCCAAGCTAAGCAAGACCCATCCCACAGGGAAGTCTGCTGCCTCCATCAGTATGGGACATCATGAGGAGACTCCCTGAATTATTTATTACCCACTGCTGGTTGTCCAGGCTGGCAGTGCTAAGGCTGACAAGAAGGGTATCTGGGTAACTAAAAGAACTTCAGGGCTCTGGGTTGATTGGCTGATGGGGCAGGAGCACAAGAGTTGTTCTGCACAGTTCTTTCAGGAGCAGAGATGAAAGATGAAAGAAGCAGGAAAACTCACATTATCAATGAAAGACTTAAGGGCTGGTGCTATCAGTGGAATTTTGGGCTTTTGGATCATGGGGCAATTTTCACGGCACCCAGCCTACCGGAGTCAGATGGGCTCCGTGTAGTAAGTAGGGCAAAAGGAGTCTAGCCCATGAATTGGCAAGGTTGCCTGAGAGGGCTTTAAAGAAGGTTTGAAGGGGTTTAAGGAAGGTTGGAAGATGTAACTAGGCTCCTCAGAGAGTGGTGGCAAGTTGCCCAAGGTTGGTAAGCCAGAGTGGGGGTAAGTCAGCAGCCCAGTTGTAGTGCATGTACACCAGTGAACACAGTGTGGGTAACAAACAAGAGGAGCTGGAAGCCATGGTGCAATAGGAAAGCAATGACATAATCACCATCACAGAAACATGGTGGGATGACTTGCATAACTGGGGCATTGCAATGGATGGCTAAAAGCTCTTCACAAGTGACAGCAGTGGGAGAAGAGGTGGAGGAGAGGAGGCTCTGTATATTTGCGAAGACAGCTTCTCGTAGCTGATGAGCGAGCCTACCAGGTGTGACTGGTGAATGGTGCCACATTTAGTTGATGGCTGGTCACTAGCAATGTCCTCCAGGGATCTGTGTTGAGCTCAGTCTTGTTTAGTATCTTTACTGATAATCTGGATGAGGGGATTGAATCCACCATCAGCAAATTTACGGATGACGCCAAGCCGGGAGAGAGTGTCAGTCTGCAAGTTAGGAGGGCTCTGCAGAGGGACCTGGACTGGCTAGACTGATGGGCCAAATCCAACAAAACAAGATTTAACAAGTAACAGAGTAGGACTGGGTCCTACTCTGGCCAGAAACACCCCCTGCAGTGCTACAGGCTGAGGACAGAGTGGCTGGACAGTGCCCAGGCAGAAGGGGATCTGAGGGTGCTGGTCAACAGCCACTTGAACATGAGCCAGAAGCTTGGACAAGGCCAATAGCATCCTGACCTTTTTTAGGAATAAATTATTCCTTTATTAGGAATAATGTGGCCAGAAGAACCAGGGAGGTCATTTTTCCCTGTACTCGGCAGTGGTGAGGCAGTACCTGGAGTGCTGTGTCCAGCTCTGGGCCCCTCTTTAGTTTAGGAAGGACATTGAGATGCCCAAAAACATCCAGAGAAGGGCAACAAGGCTGGTGAAGGGTCAAGAACACATGCCCTATGAGGAGTGGCTGAGGAAGTTGAGGTGGTTTAGCTTGGAAAAAAGGAGGCCCAGGCCTTATCACTCTCTACAACTACCTGAAAGGAGAGTATAGTCAGATGGAGGGTCTCTTTTCCCAGTCAGCTAATGACATGATGAGAGGATGTGCACTCAGTGCCATGGTTTAGTTGATAAGGTGGTGTTACCTCATAGGTTGGACTTTATGGTCTCAAAAATCTTTTCCAACCTAGTTAATTCTGTGATTCTGTGAACTTCTAGCTTTGTAAAAAGATTTCTCCAATGAGAAGCGTTATTGTCTAGCAAATTTTTTGTGCTTCAGCTGCTTTCATGTTACAAACATCAGCAGGTGAAGCATACAAAAGACAACCTTTTTAGTCACTACAAAATACAAAAAAAGTCAGGTGAGGCCATTAGAAGCAACTAGAGAAGACAATGGACCTTTTATTTGTAAACTATTGTGACTAACTGTGATGCTTCAGCAGCTCTGCACAGGACAAGATGAATATGATTAAGTATCTTAACATTCCTTGGGGTTTTTTTCAGGTAAGATGTTAATTTTCACTTTTTTACTAAAGAAGAGTAAACATTTGGATCCTCACTGGAAAGTGAGAAATAATTAATTAAATTAATCTTGTAAATGACACAAGTCATGAGGTCTTTAACAAAAATAAATATAATCTAAATAGGAAGATACTAACTCTTCTTAAAGAGCTGGAGAAGTGACAGATGCATTCACAAAGGTATTATATGAATATGAGGAAGCTATAATTTCCATGTGGAATTCCAGATAAAAAGCCTTCCTGTGTGGTAAGCTTTTACTACACAATACCTCATTAGTCCTGTATTTCTGCTTCAGGTTGGCGAGTCAGTTTGGCAAGTTTCAGCACAATGTTAAATTAACTGCTTTATTCTCTGACTCTGATGTTCACATTTCTGTGCATTTTTTCTTGTAGGTTAAGTAATTCAAAGATCTTAAAAAAAAATTAAAAGAAAAATCTAATGGCATACTTGAAAGTGTTGCTATTACCTAGTTTAATTTGTGGGATTTGACTCATCCAGAGGAACTTGACGAAAAAATCAATCTTGAAAAAAAAATTTAGCAGGTTTGCTGCTCAAAAAGGCTTTTTTTTTTTTTATTTTCAAGGAACAAAATCAGGCTTACAGACATCCATATTTGTAAAAGTTATCATGTCTTCCAAATGCACTCTGACACAGACAAAGATGCTAATTCAATTCACTGATGCTAAACTGACAATGCAAGTTGACATAAAACTTCAGTCATCATTTAAATTGAATTTGAATGGCAGGATCAACTGATGTGAACACAGTCTCAGAATGAAAACTGGAAATAAATTGTGTGTGATACACCACTTCTTTTCCTTATTAATTCCCATTATTTCCAGTTTGAAACAGCACAGATCTATTTTAAGTAAACAGTGTTTATCAAAACCTAGAGTTCAAATTTTGCTGATAGAATCTTAATGTCTGCATGAATTTTTCTCTATTCTGTGTCTTCTGAATGATCCCAGCTATAAAATGCTGCTTCTTCTATGACTAGTACTAGTCAGATAAGGTTTTTCCTCTAGTCCTTGGTGTAACCTACACAAAACTGTATTTAGAGCCCTGAGAGAGAAAAAGCAGCACTGGTAGTCACAAAACAATACAGCAAAGATTCAGGCTTATCTGAGAACTGTGTAAATGAGACACATTTGCACAATCTACCCAAGTGCTATCAGAGTAATTAAAGACATGATATGATACAACATAACCAAATGTCTATGGAATGGGTTTTTTCTCATGTTCGAAAAGATAGATTTGTACTTGAAAATAATTCAAAAATTGAGCAGTAACTACTAGTTGTCTTGGTACAGAAAGATCTTTGGTGCAGCCTTTGGGCTTGTTCATTTATAAATTATCAGAGATTGTGTTAAAAAAAAAAAAAAAGAATTGACAGAGCATCTTGCCCCCAAGCAATTCAGAATCAGAAAGATTTGGCTGAGAAAAATTGCTGGAAGACTTGATAATACTGAGACAAAAAATGATAGATGCAAACTTACATAGATAATTGGAAAGGAACAACCATTGCTATATTAATTAAGACTTCCAGTTATACAAATAAGGTGATAAACTTAGTCATCTGAGTTTCAGGGTTATAAAAATTGTCGTCATGTCTCAAAAGTAAATGAATGGAAAAATTACCAGAGCATTTCTAAATCTTTCTCGCACAAAGTGCTCAGTCACTGCAGTGTAGGAAAACATTCATGACAATCAGCACTCCGGGCTTGCTCTGCTTTTATACACTTCAAAGAAACCATTATTGGTCATGGGCAGAAACAGGATGCCTGCAGTTGTAATACAGTCCTCCATGTACTTTTAATAGCACTAATTAGAAGATTACCATTCCTAGAGAATGCAAAACAAGATATTTTTTCCTCTGCCTTGCAAGGTGTTGTCTGGCATCTTTTCTTCTCTTTTTTTTCTAGTGCCCAGTATAAATGGTCACTGAAGTTGCAGCTGGTGGTTTAAGCTAAAATACTTGGGTTCAACTCTGAGCAATGAATGAAGTCTCACTGATTCAACACTGATGTTTGTAGAGCAAAGGAGGAGCATCACTTTTCAGCTAAGACAGATGTTTCAAACACTTTTCCCCTAATCACTTAAGACAACTTGATTTTCTTTAGGATGAGAGCAGTAGACGTGTTGCTGGTGCTAGCTTGTGCTTTTAAGTCTTATTATCACCAAAACATATTATTTAATATAATGCTGCACTATAAGAGAGAAGATGATGGAAAATTCCTCTACTGCAATTTTCTTGCAATTCTCAATTTTTCTCAGGCTCTGATGGAGGTCCATTAAAGCTGTTTTTCCAATACACTTTTAGATAAGTCATGATGAGGGTTATGTAACAGCTGCCACTCCTGTATGCCTACCAAGGCTTCTCCTTAAAATACACATTTCAGACTTGAAAGGAAAGGTCATATCCTCTGTGTAAATAAGCCAATGGTATTCTTCTACAGAAATGAAATAAATGACCTGGCTCCACTGTTTCTCTGTTCAAGCATTCTCTTTATATTTACCATCTACATTATCTATGCCAAATACTGGGATGACAGATATGTCAGACGACAGAAGAAATTTGTCCAATATCTGCAGACAGATGGTTTATTAAAAATATATGCACAAGCAAACAAACAAACAAAATTAAGAATGGACACATTATGGTTGAAATTAAAACCAAAGATATCAGATTCCCAAATCTGCAAGTGTTCAGAACATGATGATCACAGTGTATTACAAATATATAAGTTAGAAACAGGTAGTTTATCTTCCAAATATCATGAATCTCATAATCTAATTGTCTAGGAACAGATAATACAAAAAATTACAGCTAAATACTATAAGGATAAAGTAAGCTGAAATAAACCAAGTTAATGTACTTAAATGTGTGCTTAATAAATATTCTTAAAAGAAACATAGACTTTCATTTGCCGTGGTCTTTGAAACTGTATTTCTCAGATCTCTTAGCAATTTCCTCAAAGTTCAATCTATATTATTAAATTATTGCAAGTCATGTAAAACCTTAAATTCATAAGAAAAAGTGCTTCAAAGTTCAATAATCTGAACAGAGATTCACGTCCACTCAAACAAAATCAACATCATTTGTAGATGCTTTGAATTGTCTGTGAGAAAAGAAGAAAATTATTATATTCTGAGACTCAAAGAAGAAATAAAGTGGCCAAAAGGATCAGCCCATGGAATAGCCCCTGCCAAAGTGGGTGGATGTCTTGGAGGAAGCTGATCCTGTGGGAGACCTGTGGAGAGAGGGGCCCTGCTCCTGTGCTGGAGCAGCCTGTCCTTGAGGGACTCCCCCTGTGATGGAAGAGTGACCCATGCTGCAGCAGTCTGGGGAGGAGCTGCCTGTGGTTTGGGCTCAGATTGCAGAGCTCACAGGGAGCTGTTGCTCCTGAGATGGAGCCACGTCAGAGAAGTTCATGGAGAACTGTCTCCCGTGGGAGAGACCCCATAGTGCAGCAGGGGAATGACTCCTCTTCCTGAGCAGCAGGAGAAGCCACAAGAGATGAACTGACCATAACCCCCATTCCATGTCTCCTTGCACTGCTGGGGTAGGAGGTAGAGCTAGAAGGATGGAGGGGTGGGGGGAAGGTATTTTTAAGGGCTTCTTTTACTTCTCATTATCCTGCACTGATTTT
Organism: Phylloscopus collybita; assembly: GCA_027886175.1. Taxonomy (NCBI): domain Eukaryota; kingdom Metazoa; phylum Chordata; class Aves; order Passeriformes; family Phylloscopidae; genus Phylloscopus; species Phylloscopus collybita. The sequence goes on along the minus strand of JAJNNQ010000086.1, from coordinate 2,917,938 downwards.
TTAGTAATAAATTCACTTTAAAAAAGCCTTCACTCTTAGCACTAAGCAGCATGGAGGGAATATAAAGGACAAAATCTCACATAAGGAAGAAAAATATATGAAATCCCTACGTGACACTATATATTTCAGCTTATTTAGATCACAAATGGGCTCCAGGTTTAGGATCTTGGCTATCTAATTAAGTTTGGTTTACCTACGTAAGTTCTTATACCTTGTCAGTGATACTGAAAACCATACTGAATAAGAGATTAAAAGTGTTGCCATCAGTTCAGCCCAAAGGAAACCAAGCTATTTTGCTTCCTGCAATGAAGGTAACTTTGCTGTGATAAGTTTTGAAATCCCCCTTATTAAGACCAAGGAAACATATATAAGAAACAAGTTATTCTTACTTGAATTAAAGGTCATACCACTAACAAACTGCTGTAAGGAAGTTTAGACTGTGTTTGCCTTTCAATTTCTATAATGAGAGAGAGAATTAGTCTTCTTGTTCTGCAGCTATCAGGCAATAATCCTTCAGGGTTATAAATGAACACTGTAAAAAAAGTTGTAACTGACTTGATATTTATACTTATGTACAGACTAAAAACATGTTTGACTTACATAGTTATACAAGAATCACCTCTATTCAGAATATAAACTGAACCAAGATTTTGAACAAGACAGTCTAAAGTGGAACTAAAGCACAGACTGTTCAGAATGAGATAACCTCATTCCAGGATTCATGACATTTTATTTTCATACCTGTCTCATTGTCCTGGTTTAGGGCAAATTTTGGGAGGAAACTTCTGAAGTGATCTCCTCTAAAAAGCAGATTTCAGTGGCCACTCCCCCAGCCAGTTCGGAAGAATAATCTCCTTGGGAAAAAGTGGAAAAAAGCTGTTTATTTAACAAGCAAAGTATTCACAAATGTGAGAAAATTAATAATATTAAACAAGGGAGCCTCTCGCTGTTCTGAAGAGATGGCAAACTCAGAAAGTCCTGTTGATGGGGTGTAGCTCAGCTCGCTCAGTCTCTTATCAGTCCCTCTGGAGCTGGAAAACACCACGTCCCAGGCCCTGGTGGGCTGCAGGTGTCTCGGGATCTCTGCTTCCCGAGAATGAGGGTGGTTTTGGCCCTTTGTCCTTCAGAGAGCCCCGAGCCACTCGAAGAAATGATGAGGAGCCTTAGATGTTCTTTTTCAAGGTTTCTCTCCTTGTTTATTTTATCTTATCTCTACACTTTTCTCTGAGCTCTGCCAGGGTCTGGACAGCACGGGCAACAGGCGACGACTGCCCGCCTGCCCACAGCTCATCATCTCATATACAGATAATTGTGTGTACATTATTTACAATTGTCACCCAAGGCATGCACTTGACACTAAACAGGTGTTTTCTACTTTGACCCAATCCCTCTAAACCTACTTCATGTCATCACCACTGTGCAAAATGGAGACAAAGAAGAAGGAGAAGACTCCAGGGAAGTGCCCAGAATCCTCCATCTTGTCTCTGGTCATGCCAATTCTAAAACCCCAAGTGTACAAATATCATTACTTTCCACTACCTTTGAGGGTTTGCAATTCCTCCCATAATGTTGGCAATCTTTCCCATGGACTGTAGTCAAAGCCCTTGCCTGTCTGGGGCTCATGCCAGGGTCTGCAACCCCCCTGTACAAATCCCAGACACCCCTGTACAGGTTTTAAACCCCCCTGTACAGGTTTTTGTTCAGGCTTCTTTTGGCCAGGATGTCCAGAGGGAATTCCCTGGACTCCCACACAGGTGTGAGCTCCTGGTGTTTCCCCAATGGGTTTTTAGTCCAGTGCATGTTTGAACAGTTCCAGAGAACTTGGGAAATATTTCCTTGCCGTAGCTAACAAGGAAAACCAGTGAGAAAAACAAAAACAAAAACAAAAATAAAAACAAAAACAAAAACAAACAAACAAAAAACAACAAAACAAAACAAAAAACCAAACAAATAAAAACTCCCTGCCTTTCTCTGTTCGCTGTCCTTGTGCTGCAGACAAGACAGTCCCTGAGAGTGAGGAATGCAGGGCAGTAGAGTGAAGCTCCTGCAGACAAACTGCACGCCACTGCTTCCCCTCCCTTCAGTCTCCAGTCTAGTCTCAAACGCAGAGAATTCAATACCCAGCATAAGCAGAACCCATGACTGGGGACACAAGCATCATAAAGTCACCCTAGGACACTCATGGATTTGGAACAGACCAATGTAGGTATCTCTGCAGGCTGCAGGTATCTCTGCTAATGTAGAAAACTCTCGTGCAGTTATGATGTATCACTCTAATACTTCAGAATCATGTGTATCGTGTGAAATTAAGGTTTTTTTTTTCACTGCCTGAGAACAATTATATGTCCAAAAGAATCATCTGTTCTGGAAAAGTCAGTGCACTTGTTCAATGTAGAAGCGCACAATCTTCACTCATGTGGAATGTAACTCAACATTTTTCTACTGCAAATAAGCGTGCATTTGACTTGAACATTTGCATTTTGAAAGGCTTGAAAAGAGACTTAAATGTCTACCTTTTATGTCTTCTGTATTAATTAAAAATAAGAGTTCAAAAAAGAAAATGGAAATAATAAAAATAACACTTTAAAACTGAAGTGGCTTGGAGATTCTCTTGTCAGTCTTCATATTCTTTCTCTGTCATAATTAGTGGTTTGATTTCAGTTTGCACCAACTAAATTGATAAATCAGAGTTTCAGTTAGCATAGAGGCAACCAGAGAAAGACAAGGAGACAAAACCAAAGATGTCATCCATAGACTGATTAGTATCATGTACAGTTAGAAAAAAAATCATTCCACAATGAGGAATAGAGGGTTTACTACAGTCTGCAACACTCATAGGATAAAGGGGAATATGAGGAAGACTTAAGATGCACAAGGGATTTCTATAGAGAGCCTGAACAAGCTAAAATCTCTCAGACTTGGCTGGTTTCACTGGTGAAATCAATGTTTTAACATGGAACTGCAGAAAAAAAGAATATCCTGAGTTGGAAGGGACCTATCAGAGTCATCGAGTCCAACTCCTGAGCCTGCACAGGACACCCTAATAATTACACACAATGGGCCTGAGAGCACTGTCCAAATTCTGTCAGGCTTGCTGCTGTGATCACTTCCCTGGGGAGCCAGTTCCAGTGCCCAGCCACCCTGGGTAAGAACCTTTTTCTAATCTCCAACCTAAACCTCCCCTAACTCACGTTCATGCCACTTCTTCAAGTCCTGTCACTGGGCATCACAGACATCAGTGTCTGCCCCTCCTCTTCTCCTCACAAGGAAATTGTAGACTGTGATGAGGTCTCTCCTCAGTCTCCTCCTCACCGGCCTGAACAGTCCAAGTGACCTCCAGCTTGCCCTCCAGACCGTTCATCACCCCTGTGGCACTCCTTTAAACCCTCTCTAAACACTGAATGTCTTTCTTATATTGTGCTGCCCAAAACTGCCCCCAGCACCGGAGGTGAGGCTGCCCCAGCTCAGAGCAGAGCAGGACAATCCCCTCCCTTGCCCAGCTGGCCATGCTGGGCCTGATGCCCCCCAGGACACTCTTGGCCCTCCTGGCTGCCAGGGCACTGCTGCCTCATGTTCAACTTGCCATTGACCAGGACCCCCAGGGCCCTTTCTTCAGCACTGCTTTGCAGCATCTCATTCCCCAGACTGTCCACATATTCAGGTGCCCCATCCCAGATGAAGAATCCAGCACTTTTCTTTATTAAACCTCACACCACTGGTGACAGCCCATCTCTTTAATTATTCAAGGTCTCTCTGCAGGGCCTCTCTGCCTTCAAGGGAATCAACAGTTACACCCAACTTAGTGCCATGAGCAAACTTACTTGGTATCCCTTCGAGTCCTCTGTCCAAGTAGAAAGAAAAAGTTTAACAATCTTAGAAAAGTATACCAGAAAGTGAACATACAGTAACACTGCAAATCATTGAAGAGCTAGTTCAAGTGAGATCTAGATGTATGCATGTTGTAAGTTCAACTGTTTTGAATTTATATTTACCTTCTTATCATTTTTAAGAAAGAACAATAAAGATTTTAGCACCGTTTTTTCTGCCAGAGAGAAAACTGAAGTAAATTCCAAAGTAAATAGCCACTCCTGCAAAGGGATGATGGTTTACAACTACAAAGCATAATATTTACTATTTTCAGTTGTGTGATTAAGAGACAGATTAAGTCTGTTTTAAGTCTAAAGACTTAAAAAAATCTGTGCAAAGTTCAAGTGTTTTAGATATTTAGGAATGATTTCACGCTCCAAAAACAGAGATTCCAAAAGCACCTGGCAAAACAGCCTATTTGCTTTTTAACTAACAGCTGTGGAAGTGGGGACCCTTCTTCAGTGGGCACAGGCACATGCAACAGATTCTCCTGTTAAGTGCTTGCTGAACTGATTTCTTCACAGAATTAGGCAGATGGGCAGGCCAGGCATCAGTGAGAGCTTTTAGAAAAGGCTGCAGTTGTGGGCAACTATTTGTGAAGAGGCCCCAGGGAATTGCACTGATGTTTTCTTTCTACTACCCAGTGAACCTGACAGTGCAGGATAGTCTACCCACAGTGACTTCCAGTAGGGTATTGAAATCTCCACATTAACTAGAATTCAGTAATTTTTAATTATATTTTATGGCAGGATAAACTGAAAGTCTCATAGAAATTTTTTTAAGTAAATAATTTATAATAATGGCTCACAGCTGAAATGAAACACCAGGAAAAAGAGACATAGAAGCTTATGAACCAGCAATGCAAAATGTCTGGCAAGCATCCATAGGTTTTCCTAATTTTAAGAAATTAAAGTAGATTATCACTGTATTTAGTCTATTCCTGGTATTTAGCCTCTTCCCTAAATGACCACTACATTTTTTTTTTCTCTAAGTCCTTATATGGTGCCAAGTCAGAAACTGGATGAATGTATACTTTAATTCCCTCACTCAACCAAGCATCAGCTAAAGCAGGCAGTGAAATAGCTGTGGCCCAGGTGGTGCTTCAGAGCATCAGGGCAGAGCTGTTTTCCAGGTGAGGTTATACAACAACATTTCATAAACAGCAACAAATCCTAAAGATATCCTTTAGGATTCTAACACCATAAGAAGGGGTTTCTTGCTTTGCTAAATCAGATACTAGGTGACCAGACAAGCTATAACACAGGTTGAGAAAAGACCACCTGTTTTCACTTATGAAGAAAATTAATTAACTACCTTTTCTGTCTCATGAGAAGAAAATCCTCTCTCTGGGGAGGAATACTTCTTACCATATGACTTTGCTAAATCCTGTCCAGAAATGAAATACACCTTCTCATCCTGCCTTTAAGTCTGCTTCCACAATTTGCTTACATTTGTGGTGACCCAAAACTTGTGGATTGTGGAAATGTTTTGCTTCTAAATCTCCTTTGGGGAAGGAGATCAGAACAAGAATGTGGTAGGAAGAGCTTCTGTCTTCTTACTTTTCTTTCCACTGCCTGCCTGTCCTATTTTTCAGCAAAATTCTGATTGTGAGTTCAAGTCTGCATTCATGACATTGATTTATAATCTCCCCTTACTGAATTTTTTTCCCTGTTTCAACATTACTCTGCGCTACTTCTGCAGTTTTTGTTATGTGTTGTTAATAACAGAAGCTGTGTTAGGCAGCTCTATTTTCCAAAGTTCAGTTCAATTTAAAGTTTCTCCATGTAGATTCATTTCAAGTTATCATATACCAAAGCAATCCAGATCCCAAAAAACATGTGGGTTTTTTTGCCATTTACTGCTTTCCATTTTCACTTTAAGTGAAGGTTTCTATCATACTCAAGTTACTCTACTGAACCTCTGCCTGAACCCATATTTTGTCTCTACAAACATGCACCTAATATTTGAAAATTGGATCAGAAAATAATTCCTGTAATAATAGTGAAATCTACTGTCTCCAATAACAAAGATACAGCTTTTGAAATACGTAACATTATTATAAGAATCTGAAAGAAAACGCCTATGAACCGCTAAGAAAACCACAGTACAACAGTAAAACTAACTCTGTATTGTAAAATCTTGTTTTGCTTAAGTGTCTCTATGAAACATGATGAGTACTACAGCTTATAGGTAAGGAAGGATAAAAGGTAAAGGTGTTTAGATGACCTTAAAATCAGTTTTACACCAATTCTTTCTTGTTAGCCAATATATGGTAAACTTGAGAATTACGTATTTTATTCTCTCTTCACTTGGCAGGATTTTCATTCCAAACTTGTCTCACGTCCATGAAAGGGTAGTTCCTGATGATTTTTAATATTATTCAAGTGAATACTTAAAAAAGAGGGAATAAGTCAAAAACTAAAATCATGCTGACTCAGCAATTACTATGAAAATCTTCATTTTCTTCCCATGTCATTTATGCTAAAGAATATATGAACCATAAAGAGGAGAAAAAATAAATTTCTGTCAAAAATAAATATATTGTTGTTTGGTAACATTCTTTTTTAAGAGTATCGGTGTCTTTAAATTTGCAAGCTTTAGATATGCCTGCAGTATAATGCTACTTAAGAGGCAGAAAAAATGTAAAAGAAAAAGAAGGAACAGAAGCTCCACTTTGATAGTCATTCCCCCCCTATTAAATATTTACCTCATAAATTTAATTCAAAATGTAATTGGCTTGATTTGTACCATTCAGACTTAATTAAATTTCATTCATGATTTATAACAATATATTCATTCATTATTCTAGCAGACTTTATTTGGTTGAAGTGAATAGTGTGCATTTTATTTTTAAAGTCGCATTCTGTTTGTCTAAAGATTACACTTTAAATGACTGAAAAAATATTCTGCCATTGGAATCAACAGTTCAGATCGCATTGGAAGAGATATTGTAGCATTGTATTTGCACATAGGTAGAGAAATCTATTAAGAACTACTCAATTCCCCAGCAAAAGTAATTCTTTATGAAACTGCAGTCATCTTAGATGTTTCCACTGCTACAGAGGCAGTAAAAAAAATGAACAAGATTTAGAAAACTGAAAAAAGAATGGCTTGGCCACAAATTGAATGGAAGTATTTTTCATTATGTGACCAAGCATTCATAAAGTTTAAATTACTTTTTTGGACTTTAAAACAATATGAAGATGTATTCTTTTCTGGGGGGAGTTTTCTTTAAAGCAGGTAGAAGATATCTAAAGACAAATAACCCTTGGGAGTATACCTGGATGACTTCACTGGTTATGAAGAAAATGCTAAGATTAAAAACTACATTCTGGGAACTTTTCACTAATGGCCATTTATTTAATTTACTCAAAGTGCCTCGCAGAATTGAAGGAATTGACTTTTTATTTCTATCTTCAGAGAAGAGGGTTCTCAGCTATCTGTCTAGCTTGAACCAATCTTGAATAATATTTGAATACTACTTTAGTTCCCTGAATCAGTGAAGGTGATGTTCCTGAAACTGATTTTTAAAAGATCTGTACAAAACCCTGGTTTTGGTGGTTCGTGGGGTTTTTTTGCAAGATATGAATTGCATACAACTTAAATGAACTGAAGCATTTTGCTGCAAGTACAACAGCTATTTTTACTCCATCTCTAATATTATAAGAAGCAAGGACTGAATTTATCACATTGCTTGCAAGAAAAACTAAATGAGTATTAGCTAGGATCTTGCAATCAGCGGAAGATATTCAAAGATGACCACCTTATTGAAAATGGATCTGTACTTTCCCTTTATTAAAGTGTAGTGAAAAACAACATCGTTTTACCTTGGTTTTGTGGTTTACCACAAAAGTTTACCTTTTAGTTCCTGTGGAAAAATGGAGACCTAGCATGAATATAACAGCTCAAATAGCTTGGAGAAAAAACTGAATTGTGTGGGTGAAAGCTGCTAATATTGTTTTTATTCACATTACCTATAACCAAACAATCTGGGGAAAATAATGTCTTTGTTAAAGATTCAATGTCATAATTTCTGCCAGCATGGATTGCAAAAAAGGCTAGGATGGATCCTGCACCAGAAGCAGGGGAGGCTTGTCTTGCTATTTTCAACATTTTGAAGAAAAAGGAGTTTTCTTCTTTTTAAAACTTCGTGACTTTTCCATTGCATCTCCTCTGTATATGATAATAAATGTTGGCTGCAACAGTCCAAATTTTTCTTTCCATCTTCTTTTTATGTAAATAAATTCAAACAACAAACCAGGATTTCATTTGTTGCACTGAAGCTATATTCATCCAAGCGTAACAAAACCCTTTGTTTGTCTTTGGCAGCAATCACTGCTTGCCAAAGCAATATTCTAGCCTCCAATATGACTTTTCCAATATGAAGTTCACCTTCAAAATGTTTGCATACTGAAGGTGAATTTCAGTGTCAATAAAAGGATAAGAATTACTACACCATCTCATCTATCACCCTGTATCTCCTATTGCTTCACAACCAGGTGGAAGTTGGAGGCCTCACAGTCGGGGGCAGTGGAAGCAGGTCTGTGTTTGAGGTGGCAGGTGAGTCTCTTCCCAGCCCACCTCACCTGCTCAGGTGTCCTTATAAAATAGTTATAAGGCTCTGTAGTTGAGGGCCAGGCACATGTAAATCTTGAAAAAGTCCATCCAGTTATGTAACTCCTGAAGCTGCTCTGTAATACTGCATCAATATTTTCTATTTAGAAATAGAAAATAATTCCCAGTTTCACAGAAATAAAAAAGTGACATGTAAAACTTTCATCTAAGTATTTCTCCCTGCATTTTCTGTAACGTGTCTGCTTTGTACTTGCTAGAACTAGAATGTATTTGTTAAGGATTTGTAAAGGAGGAAGAGTGGCTGGAAGGCTTTTTATCTCCCTACATACTGTGTCATATTCAGCTGACACAGAATGTGTTTATGTTTCAGAAGTCAGAGATGATCAACTGAGCATTTCTCAGCCTGCAGAATGGAAGAATTCAGAATGCGATAAAAACAGATGTGTATGCACCTACTACACTATATTTCTTTCATTAAAAGATATCTAACTAAAAATTCACCTCCTGCAAAATTTCATCCCTTGTTTATACCTAAATACCATAAATGGAACTTGTTCTCATATACACATACACACAGAGCAGTTCCTAACAAATCTGAAAATTAACCAGGCCAAATTCAGGTGATAATAAAGTGAATCAACCTTATATGAAATAGACAAAAAAGGGCTTCACTCAAAAAGTGAACACCAAATGGCAGATATTTGCAGAGGATTGTTGGTGACAAATAGTTTGTGAATAATTAAAATTAAATTCATTAAAAATATTTTCCAAATTTTCATGAACCTTTTTTTTGCCCAATCTAATATCATTACATGTGGAGTTAATACTTTAATATTTTATATTTGCAGTGTAAAGAACCTGCTGAGTTGGTATCAATCATCCTAACATCAGATAAACACTGAGAAGTTGAAAGAATAGATGAATACATTGGTGGGAGGAGCACTGGCCTATCACCTGATGAGAAAGGTATATATATATAATAGACAAAACCAAATTTACTATTTTACATTTTTGTTAGTAATTCTCTTTTACTTCACTAGATGTTTCTTACTGAGAAATCCATTTTCCTGTAAGGCTACCGAAAAAATATTTTTTGAGGAAAATTAAAGATGAGGAAGGGTTTTTTAAAAATTATTTTCTGGTTGTCCATTTGTTGAATGAATGGCCAGCATAAGATGTAGATGGATTAGTGTTGGATGCATATGGTTGCCTAGAGTGGAAGCCTCTAGAACTGCTTCTAAATAAGAAACTGTTCAAATGGTGGTAGCAAAATATGAGGACTCTTGCAGATGAAGACCTACAGAAAAGGGGAAAAAAGAAAATTATAAAGCTCTAGGGCTTCCAGGGTGAAGACTGAACTTCATTAAAGTCAATGTTGAAATTCCTTTTCATTTAGCTTCTTTATGAAGTTTTTTTTTCCCTGACAGAGTTTCTAGGAGAGATCCTGTAGTAATATGCTCACCATGATAGAGTCATTTTTTCCTGTTTGCCAAATTTTAGTTTATAAACTCTAAAAAAATAAAAGGAGCATCACCACATCTAGCAGTCATCCCTTCCCCTTTTTACAGAGATTAAATTTGTAATGCCATGGTGTCATTTTATTTCTAACTGATATTTGCATATTTTCAGCCAGAAAATATCATGAGCTCCTGGGTATGAATTAAACTTAATGAAGTATTTTTTTTATTTGAACCTCAGTTTTTTTTGTGTGCACATAGGAATCTTGTTCTGACAAACCTCTGTATCACAGTCAAAATATGAAAACAAGTCTGGATTTTTTTTTTCTTTTTTTTTTTTTTTCTTCTATTTTTCTGGGCTTTTATATAATAGAAAGTACTCATCATCATTATTAACCTTGTCATATAAAGATCACTGACTACCAGTTAATGATTTAAAGGACACTTCCTATAATGTAAATAATAAAAATAATAACATTTCTATTTTAAGTACTAGTAGTTTCCAAATCATGTAACTTGGTGAAAATCATAAGCCAAGCCAACACCTTTTTCACAACACAGTTAATGTCCCCCCAATCTTACAACAGCACAGAATATGTGCAGCCAATATCTGAACTTTTTACTGCAATGTGAAGAGTAAGGTTTTCTGCTCAATTCCATGCAAGTCCTCCATTTATATTTTTCCTGAAAAATTGAACCTTGCCTTTTGAATTGGGCAAGAATATTTTCCCAGTCCTGTGTGAATTTTCCTGGTTTTCAAAAATATCTGACCTAGGAAGGGGTTGAGTTCTGGCATGTGAGACCTTATTTTCTGTGAGAACTGCCTGTCTGCAGCTCCACTGTAGCATTTATTTCCAAATAGCACATTCAGTCAGAATTCAGGAGAAATTTGAAAACTAATATTCACAATTTCCTCAATGAAACTAAGACCAGGATGTTTAGATCTCACCTCATGAAAGAACTGTAGCCTTATAAAATACTGTTACTCTGTCAGTTGTGAAACACCTAATACTCCATAGATCTGAAGAGCATAACTCAAATTAGAAAAAAATCAGACTTCTGGTTGATGTAGGATGGTCATAGCAAATCTGTGTTCTGAATCACATAGCTCACATCTTTTGTTCCCTATTGCTTCTGGTTTTCCAGCATACAGCTCCACTGCTGGAAGACAGGGGCCAATTTATGACCATTTTGGAGTGAAAAAATAAATGTCACTGCAATGGATCAAAATTTATTCATATGAATAAAAGGTTTTGGAAAAAGCAAACTGCCATTTTCTAACAGGAAAACTTCAATCAAAATTTCTGATTTTTAGATTTATTATTTGCACTAAGTTACATGTTCATAATTAAGGGATGAAAGATGAAGAAAAAGAAATCCGAACCATAAACTGTTTCAGAAAATCTTAATTCTTCCCTCACTGTAAAAGTATTGTATCCCTGTCATCAGTGGGATTATGATTTTACTCACTTATTCTCAAGTGTATTTTAGGAGTCAGAATTAGACAGTGCCACAAAACCATTTTAGGAAACAAGAAGTTTCACAGAATTGGACACGCCTTATTTTTTTACAGACAAGGAAGAGTTTATAACTAACACTTGTTAGCTAATGTATGCAAAGATCTCATATTTAGGACTTATAGTGCTCTGATTTAAAACCCCAGTTAATAAGAAAATAAGTGAATATTTTGATTTACAATTATACTGCCAGGAAATTACCGGTAAGAATTCACATCACATCCTTCTGTCTGGGTAACTTTTAGCAAAATAATTTATTTAGTCAAAGGACTGAGTCTTTGTAAATTTTGTGACCCCCAGAACAGTTCTGGCATATATTTTTCAATCCTGTCATACAGTTTTCAAAGCTTTGACATTTCTCTTTCTGTATGAAAATCCAGTGTTAAGGGTTTGGCTCTTTTCAAGTGATGTTTGTTCATCTTAATGCATGCATAATCTGCTCTCCAACAGAAAAACTTTGTAGATTAGGAAACTAATGAATACTAACTTTTTTTTTTTAAGAAATAAATGAGTCAGTTATTTTGAGAACAATCAAAGACTTGATATTTTTCCTGAATATTTAGCAGGCATAAAACAATACTCAAGCTGCTGTGTTTTTGATTTGTTGTGATATGAGATTAAGACTTGCAAACCTTATTTTTTTTATTTTTATCTTTAGGGTAATGATGCTAGAAGAGGTGACCAAACAGAAGTGCTATTAATTTGGCCCATGAATAAATAGCAGAAAAACTACTTACAGAATATAGAATTTTGCCTGAGAGAATCAGAAATGGAAACAGGATATTGATCAAACTTGATTCAAATTACTCAATACTTAAAACTGAAAAAGACTTTGTATGCACAGATAAATAGCTGAACTAGAAGGCAGAACATCAAGCTGGCTGCTGTTCATCAAATCAGGACAACTCTGGCAAACAAAACCAATTGAAATTGATGCATTTCAGTGTAGAAAGAAAACTCTGAAAATTCCATTGTTAAAGAACAATGAGATTTTCAGTAACAACACTGTGATCACATTTGAAGCCTGAGGCAAGATGCTTCATAACAGAGATAATGAAATTCTGCCACAATGTCTCTCAGATTCAGAGGGACCCAGAGGAGAGGATTTCTTCTCTTCTCAGCAGCCAGCACCCTGCACAGAAGAACTACCTGTACAGGGTTGTCCCTTCCCCCTTGCACCCTTCACCTGTGTGAATCATAAAAAAAAGGAACCTAAAGCATGACAGAATATCTGTGTCTGGATTCTCTTGGTCTCAAAGTCTGGACACGTAAGAAAACTGGACAAGAATCATCATGGCCTCTGTGGAAGACTCCTGTGGGGAAGGATTTCAGGAAAAATAAAAACCCTCAAAACTGTTCCATATATCAAGCCAATAAGGCTGCTAAACTGATAAACAAATGTAAATAAATTAGAGAATAAATTTGTCTAGATGTCCCCTATGGGAAAAATACTTTCCACATGCAGACCAGGTTCAAAAAGATATGTTGCAGAAGATCATGGAAATACAGACAACACAAGAGTCACAGGAGAATGCCATACTTAAACCTCTGTGAACACAACCATGTAACTTGCACTGCTGTCACGCACTCCCTGTTTATCCATATGCCAGACCTCTGTCACACTGGAAGACAGACACTCTGAACTAACCAAGTAGCTCAAACACCTTTGAGGAGACACCCTAGGAATTGGTATTGCTCATTTTGCTACTATGCATGGGGCAGGAGGGAAGTGGAGTACGTTTTGTTTCTTTACAAGTCAGTGTTTTGTAGGATGTGTAACCACTCATTGAGACAGACTCCATGGGGAAAATCTGTCTTCTGGTATGATACACCAGAAGGTATCAACTGCACGGTCTGCAAGAATAGGAAAACACAACACAAGATGACCACAACACAAAAAAAATGCTTATAAAGTCATTATAGAGCAATGTTGTGTTACAAATGGAGATGAGAGCTTAGACAAGTCCTACCTTTGACTCAGATTTCTGGCAGTAACTTTTTGGGGCATTCTGCGCCCTAGATTGCTCTCGTTCACAAGTTCTTAAGAATGGCTGATTAGGTCTATTACAAAATGAATTATTTATGGAATAGACACAAAATTAACAGACATAAGACTTTAAACAGACTACTTACTACACAGAATAACACAAGAAGAACTACTAGTAGTCATAATACACAGGTGCATGTAGTCACTGCTTGCCATGTTTGGGTTTTTCTCAAGTTCTTTCCCAGGGACCTAAACTGGTAAACAAAGTCACACTTTGTAAACGATCTTGTTTTTCACATTTCTCTCCTAAGGAGGGACTTTGCTTGTTGACCCTTGGTGTGACCAATGGTTCAAAGGATCCCACCTCTTAGGTGGGCACATTGTAAAAAGGTATAAAAATAGGTTCTGAGGATAAACCAGCCCCTTTTTAGAGCATCAGCCTTCTGAATTCACGAGTCGTTGTCTTTCCTTCGTGTCCAACAGCGACAGGTGAACAATACAGGTACCTGTATTACAGCTAGTGAAGAAATATTATAGATTGCACCAATATGACTTACCACGGAACTTATGATGGAATACACATAAAGTCCTTTCCCTCAGTTTCTGGAGAAGCACCCAAGAAGATGCATCCAAATTTCAGGGAGAAGCCCTACAAGTTTCCAGGGTGTGTTCCACAGGCTTGTGCCTCCATGAAAGTGTGTGTAGCTTTTATAGTTTGTAAAGTGAATTTTCTGTCAGTCATAAATTCCAACAGCTTATCTCCCTACACCTTGTTCTCAAGGCAAGATACTGATTGTCAGCTGGGAGTTCCACCTCTGGTACCAGAGAGAGGGAGCAAACTCACTAGCCAGAGATAACTCCCTACTGGACAGGTGTCTGGCCTGGCTTATCTCACCAATTCGTGTGAGGGGAAAGATGCCCAGAGCTATCGCACCAGCTGATGGACAGAAGAGATAAGCTCCTCTGTGGTGGGGGAATGTTCTGCTACAGGTTACCCCAAAAGTCTTTCTATGCCCTAAAGCTGTGAGGACAGAGAAGGTCCTTCAGGAGATCATTAAGTGCCCAGGTGCCCAGTGGGATTGCAGGAGTGGCCTCTGTGACAAGAGCCTAGAAATGCCTCATGCCAGACATGACTGATCCAGCTGCCTCCAACAGAACTCAACACAGGGCACAGCTGAGCCTCACAGCCATAATGGTGGTGCCTCTGAAGAAACTTGTTTAAGAAAAAAACACTGTGTAGCAGTGTTTCTCTGAGAGAAAACAGTGAAAAATATGTGTGAGAAACAGCTCAGTGAGCACCAAGGTAAGACAAGGAGGAGCGAACGAGATACTCCAGGTATCGCTGGAATGGAGTTTCCTCTGTGGTCCATGGTGGAACAAGCATTTCTTTGCAGCCCGTGGAAGATGACACCAGAGCACACATCCACACTGCAGCCTGTGGAGGACCCTGTGCCACTGCACATGGACATGCCTTGAAGGAAGCTGCAGCACATGGAGAGCTCCTGCTGGAGCAGGCTCCTGGCAGAGCTTGCAGCCCATTAAGAGGAGCCTAAGCAGGACAAGATGTTCTGGGAGATCCTGTGGCCCATGAGCACCCATGCTGGAGTAGGCTGCTCCTTATGGAATGTATACCATGGACAGAATCCGTGCAGGAGCAAATCTTGAAGAATAACAATGTGTGGGAAGGGCCCATGTCAAAGCAGTTCATGAAAGACTTTATTCTAAGGGAAGGATCCCACACTGGAGGAGAGAATTGTGAGGAGAAAGGAGCAGCAGAGAGTGTTATGGACTAAACATAATCCCATTAAGTTCCATTCTTCATGCTGCACAGAGAAGAAGGCAGAAAAGTAAGGAGCTGAGCCTAGGAAGAAGAGGAGACAGAGCTGATTTTTAATTTTTTCATTTGTTTCTCACAATCCAACTCTATTTTTAAGGGATAATAAATTAAATAATTTTCGCCCAAATTGAATCTCTTTTGCCTATAACTGTTATTGCTCACAGGGCTCCCTGTCCTTAACTCACAACCTATCTCCATTTTATTTTCTCCTCCTGTCCTATTGAGGAGTGAGACAGCAGCTGCATTGACATCTGGCAACCAGCCACGGTCAACATACCACAGGTAGGGGGCAGGGATGTGCATGTGTGTGCATGTGCCTACTTGGTGATGCAAGTACAGCCTCACTTGGATTTGAGTGCTTGGAGCTGCAGCAGCTTTGTCTCTGACTGCAAGATTTCCCCTTTCCATAACATAATCCATCAGTGGAACAACTAATGCATGCCTACTGTCCTAGGGTAACTTTATGACGCTTGTATCCCCAATCATCTGTTCTGATTATGCTGGATATTAAGTTCTGCACCTTTTAAACTGGTTCTGAGAGTGAAGGGAGGGGAAAAGAAGCGTGGAGTTTGTTTTCAGAAATTGCACTTGCTCGCCCGCATCCTTCACACAGACAGTGTTGTCTGCAGCACGGACATGTGGGAGAGAGCTCCCAAGTGCTATCTATTGCAAAATTCTTGGAAATGCTGGCAATCACTTTCTAAACTGAAAAGCTCTTTGTTTACCAAGGGAACACAGCCAGTCTGATTTTGGCTAAAATCCACAGGCGAAGTTTGAGTCTCAGCCCAATTACAGTGCACAGCAATCTTTGCAACACTTTTTCAAATCGAAAAAAACCCCAGTCTTGCTAGATCTCGATGTAGCAAGATCAAGACAATCAAATCAATTAATTTATGATTAATGGAATGAATCAACAGGAGAACTGAACTGCAAAGAGTGTGCTATTTGACATTCCAATTAACAAATGTGTTTGTGAGTAGTGTTTTATAACACTGCTGGTGGGGACTGAAGTGGAACAAAGACCCCACAACCAAAGGTTATGAGGTAGGTATGCTTTACTCAGCGCCAGACGCACTGGGGAATGGTCCCGCCAAAGATGTGTGCACAGAATAGAGCAAGGGCCTTGTCCAAATACACTTGAAACTCATACATATTTACAAAAGTTTTAATATCACCTGTACATATTCAGAACCTATCCGTGCCTACTCTCGCTTCATATGTCAATCAGCTTTTGTCGGTCTGCACTTGCACATTATCTCCTGGTGGTCTCAGGGGTTGCTGAATAAAGTAACATTGTCTTCTTTGGGTGTCCCCTGGATGAACCCAATTTCTGCAGAGGCCCTTTTGGTCTTTTGCTGTCTTCTGTAGCTCTTGGACGTAGTTTAAACTACAAATTCAGTTTTTTCTAGTTTTTGAGCAGTAGTTTCTACTTATCAGTCTAAAACAAATGGGCAAGGTCCTGTTTTTGTATGGCAAAGGACAATTCGTTTTTAACACACTTGATTACACAGCAAATTGTAATCTGTTTAAATTTAGTTATAAATTCTTTATATCAGTCCTCCGGTTTTCCACATTATAAGCGAATCCTTTTGCCTTCTAGGTGATACTAGGGTACTTTTTATTGCATTTTCACGTGCTTTAAGCATTGCAATTATTTCATTCATATACTTCATTATATTAACAATCTAAATAAATATAAACAATAATACAGTGAAACACAAACTAGAACTAAAAGCACTATTATAGGATGACATAACATGTTTAAGATTCTAGTGGTGGTAGGGGACTATCTAAAGAGTACATCCTACTACTGGTGAGTTATGTCATCCTTTACTCATTTTAAAACTTTCCCTATCTCCTCGGCATCATGCTGGACTGTGATTAAAGTTTTCTTTCTCATCTTCTTTTACTTCTCTGAGAATCTTCTTTAGGTCTTCATGTCTTAATAATTGTTCTACTAGAATAAGGTTCATCCCAATGGATGTGGGTAATATCTCTTGAACAGCAGTAAAATTAATTTTTACATTTTGGTATGACAAAACTGATGCTTGATAAGAAAAATTACACCTGTCTATTTTGACAAAATTGCAGATACAAAGATTAGAATGGTTATTGTTCATAGTCACATTATCTATCACTATGGAGGGGCATGCTTTCTTAGACATACACAGTCTTTGCCTATATGCACAAGCATGGTTGTCTGGTTAACTGGATGAACCTCAGAATGACAGATACTCTGTTCAATATCTAAGCAAATGTCTTGTTCATTTATCCTGTTGCTTTTGCAAATGAATCTTAGTTGTTCTGGTGCAATACAAGACTATATTTACAGTTCGCCACTTCTCAGTCTTTTGTTCCCAAGTTCTATGTTCAGAAGGATATAGCACAGCTTTTTCTTAAGGCAAAAAGGTTTAATCTTAAGGCAATGATGGGGTGAATAATGTGTATTGAGGCATTATGTATGGTCAACACGAAAGCAGTCCCTGTCCTAGCTACAGGCTCGTAAGTGAAATTTACTAGAAGTCCACCAGGATTGAAGCTCTCTCTCTGACTCAGTAGCATTGTCTCAAATAACCCTTCAGACCTCAAATGGGGAAGGTGCCTTCCCCTCCCTTTCATATAATTAAGGCAGTCACTGATTGCATCCATAGTTGTGCTTATACACAGCTAAGGACTAAAGAAACATTGTCTTGAACTGTATCTAGTGCAATTATTGTTAATTCATGCTCCTGCTCTTTTGTATTTTTCTACTTTGGTAATACTTTAGATAATTTCCATTGACTAGTGCCCAGTGCCAGTAAAGAAGACTGTAGAGCTTTTTGTAATTTGACTAGATCACTGCCTGTCACAGCTAATCTGTTGATTAGTACTTCTGAATCTATTGCATTTAAAACTCCTAATCCTGTTCTCAGAGCCTCTGTAAGGTCTCTTCTGTTTTGAGTTGTGTGGGGCATAAGTTCCTGTAGCTAATTAGTCTAGTCCATGAAGGAAGTCTTAAGGAATGGAGCACGTTCCGACTGCATGTTAGAAGCGTTCACCTGCACTGCCATTTCAACTCATTACAGGAACCATTCTGGGTTAACCAACAGCTTTTGAATTCCTGTATTTTTAATGCCATATGGGTCCTATTTTGGTAATTGAGGGTTGGAGCTCCTCTTTATGTTGAAGCGCTTTTTTTATTTATTATGAGTTTATCAAGATCTTTGGTTTCACTTAAACAAATTCGTGCTATTGTATAGAAAATGTGTCACACCTTTTTCTTTGCCTTCAATGAGATTTTAGAAACCATACAGCCAATTAAGCATCTGTTGCAAATTTTTGTGTTGAACATATGGGCTCCTATTTTGTCGTATTGTAGAACACTTTCCTTGACTAGTTGTGCTCCTACCAACACCCATACTTATAGATCCATACAAATCATTTCACAACTGCCGCTGCAGGAGAGCTCCCCGCCGTCTCCCGGCTGCAGAGAACGGCTGCCGGGGCAGTTCGCCCGGGAGTCTGAGCTGAGCGTGGCGCAGGGAGCAGAGCCAGCAAGCAAAGAATGAAGTGTTAGGGACAGGAAGCAGAACAGAGAGAAGAAGCAGGGTTAAAGCGGGGCAGGGAACGGGCACCAGAGGTGCAGGAAGAGACAGCAGAGAGGCAGAATGAGCATGAGGGAGCACGAGAGAGCAAAGTCTGGCCTGGGGCAGGATGGAGACTCTGGAAGAAGCCTTGCATGGGCAGCAAGACAAGAGAGGGTGTGGGAAAGAACAGTGATATAGTGAGAAACCAAGGGACTGGCAAGTGCACAGAGCAACACACAAGATCATGACAAAGAGAAACTCAGGGGTGGTTTTTGCTGCACCCCGTTGAATCCATGCTGCAGTGGTACGTGGTCGGCCTGTCAGCTCCCTCACAAGCAGCCGAGGCATTTCAGAAATGGCACGCCAGGGCATGACCCTGCAGGTATCCCACAGCTCTCTGTTCAAATGAGCATCTGCAGGGCTGCTAGCGTGGTTATCTGTACGACAAGACTTTGTAGGGCTTGATTCAAGGGTTGAATCCAAAACTCTCTTCTGAAAAGAGCCTTGGGCTGCCCTCTCAGGAGGTGGAAATCTCAGAGGCTGCTGAGAGCCCCAAGAGAGGACAGCCCACAAGTGCAGCTTGACCTCCTGTGGAGAGCAGAGGGACAAGGGTGAGCAGCTGAGTGGCTCCTCTTCCTCAAAGGGAATAGCATTGTCTTGGAACACTCTTTACTGCCTGAGCCAGGAGTATACGAAACAGCCCCAAACCCCACAGGGTCCAGAGACACCTTCAAAGCATCTCTCTGGCAATTGCTGCTGGCAATATCCTCCCCACACACTGCAGGTGACAGCCTCAGAGAGCTGTGCCGTGCTCCTTGGACAACAGCTTTGCTGCACTCACACCTCCAGCTTTGGCTGTAGATGGCCGAGCAGGAGCAGGTGTGGGGAAACCCTGCAGGACCACAGTGAGTCTGACTCGTGAGCCCAGGACAGCAATTCCCTGGCTTGATGGTTTCTTGCAGTGCCTTGCTTTCTTCATCTCAGATGGGCGCCCTGTCACTTCTTCCCACCTGGAAGGCCTCCTTCTTCATCACTTTAGAAGTGATCATCATCTTATATTCCATCATCTAGAATTCAGGAAATGTATTTTTTCTCATGCTTTATCCCCTGAACCAAAAGTTAAGTCAATTAACCCAAAACAGCAATTAAAAAGCCATGTGAAAACCTGCAACCGCCCCAGTTGCACATGGAAAACACCACAGCTCTGTTCCTGTGCTTTGCTGCAGTAGTGGTTTCCCTACAGTGAAGTTGGATGCCAAGCACCTACTAAAGCCACTCTATTCCTGCCCTTCTCAGCTGGACACAGGAGAGCAGATATTACAGAGGTGCCTGAATTGTGGAAAGGCGCAGGGGAGATCACTCACTCCATCATGTGCAATACAGACTTGACTTGTGTACATAAACGGAATTTTATTATTAACTCAATCACAGCAGGATAATGAGAACTAAAGTAAATCTTAAAATGCACTTTTCCGAATTCCCTTCTCTAGCTCTATCTCTGCCACCGAATGGTGTAGGGAGTTGGGTCGTGGGGATTACAGTCAGTTCATCCCACAGCTGTTCCTGCATCTGCTCAGGGAAAAGAGTCCTCTACACCAGCCTGGGCTTCCTCCCACAGCAGACAGCCCCCATGTTTTTCACCAATGTCAGTGTGACCCAGGAACAAATGTTCTCCACAGATTGCTGCAATGTGGGTCACTCTTCCATGGGGCACAGTCCTTCAGGCAGCATCACAAATGAGCTCACGGGCAAGCCTTGGCACATCTCACCAGCATGTCCCTATTCTTGTGCAGGAAAGCCTTGTTGATGGCCACTGCTGGGAAAGCAGGCTGAGGCTGGCACAAACAGATCCTGCACTGCAGTGCAGGTTTCTCACAGCTCCTCTCAAAGCTCCAGACCTGCTCCCACCTCTGTGCATTCTACAGAAACTACATTCCAAAGAAACTACATTCTACAGAACAACATTCTACAGAAACTGCATTCTACGGAACTGCATTCTACAGAAACTACATTCTACAGAAAAACATTCTAACGAACTACATTCTACAGAAACTGCCACAACAGGCAACAACTTGCTGCTTTTAGAAATTCTTATATGCTATCACTAAAATAACCGTTATCCTCCTCTAAGAAAAAGTATTCCTGCTGGTACTGGCAGCAGGGGCACCAGGACGTTGTGGGCTGAGGTGAGTCCAGGGAAATCCAGTGGTCCCGTGACGAGGCACTGCCAGCCAGATCACAGAAGGGACACGTGGGCAGAGGTGAGGGGTCTGCGCCCATGTTCTTGTACAGCTGGGCAAGCTCTGCTGCAAAGACCTCAGGAAACAGGCGGCAGCTCTCCCTGATCCTGTTCCCTTGGCCTCTCTCGTCCCTTCCTGGTCCTTCCGATTTTGCTTCACCTTCACCTCTAGGCTGACCATGGCTTTCCCAGGAAGAATCTGGGTGGACTTGTCCTGCTTCTTCGTCATCCTGGGACCTCCTGTAGAAACAAATTTCCCAGAAGACTCCTCATAGCTAGTAATTTCGACCACAGTTGAAGGATTGACCTGCACAGGTTTCTGCAGAACACTGCCAGGGCGCTGCCTTGGCACTCGAGCACAGTGCAAACACTTCATTGCCAAGGGCAGCAGTAAATAACTCACGTGTCTCTCCTCAGCAGCAGATACATGACAATATACCCAGCCACTGCCCCAAGCAGAAGCAAGGCTGAGCCTACTACTGTCCCTAGGATGTAGTACTTGCTCGCGTCACAGCCTCCAGCAGTCTTAGCTTTTTTCTCAGCAGCTGTACCTGGCAGGAGAAAAGACAATGCAAGAGACAACGTTTGTATTCTGCACTAAGAAGAATCTCAAGTGCGCTTCACATGCCCGAGGATTGTTGTCTTCAGAGGTCGGTCCCTCTGGCTCTGGTCTCTCAGCACCAGGGACCAAGAGGGATCTCCTCAAGTTCTCATGGAGAAGAGCCCCGTGTGTGCCAACGAGCAGCACTGCCCCTGTCTGCTCCTCCGAGCTGCAGGCCAGGGCTGTGTGCTGGGCACCTGCAGCTCATCCACGGAGGGCACTGCAGGGATACAGCTGGAAAAGCTGCTCTTTTCCCAAGACAGCATCTCCCAAGCACTCACCAGAAAATGCCGCAGGCTCAGCTGGTGAGCTGGTGTCCTCTATTGCTTCTGTTTCTTCATCTAAGCCTGGCACACTGTCACTTCCTTCCACAGGAAACGTTTCTGGCACAGTCTCCGAATCTGTCTCTTCTGAAAGAACACGGGACACTTGAAATAGAAATCACTGTCTCTTGCTAGAGCCCAGTACCACGGCCTGAGCAATTTGGCAAGTGGCAGTAAGCCTGCTGTCCCCAAAGGCAAGAAAAATCCACAGCCACCTTTTCTGCTCTACAACAAAAAACGCAGCCCCAAACCACCCAAGACTTAATCAACCAAATGCCACAGAAGGAATCCCTTCCGCTTCACCCTCACTCTTGGCCTCCAGCTCCAACCCATCCCTGACCCTGAGCTTTGGCAGGGGCAGCCCAGATTTCATGGGATATCATTTCTGCCTCAATGCTGTGCTGAGTGCAAGGCAAACACAAATTCAGCACAGGCCTTTTCCCAGCATCTGGATGCCAATGCCTGCACACAGCAGCTCTGGCCAGTCATGGTACAACTGCAGCAGCAGCAGCAGCAGCAGCACGAGATGCCCCTGGGCAATCATCTGGAAGCACAACTGGGAGCAGATGAGCTGTGTTGGACCATCTCTATGGCCCACCCCGGGAGATATGAAGTGCAGAGTCCCCAAAGCAAGACTCTGACTGAGAGCTTCTGGCTGTCCAGGATACAGCACATCCCTACAGGAACCAACAGCTCAGCTTCGCAGGTGCTAGGCTTAAAACAGAGTGGGATATACTAACCAGAGGGGCCTTCATCCAAGCCTGTGAGGAGCTCCTCTGGAACTTCAGGGAATCCTTCAGGGAATTCCTCAGGGAACTTGTCAGAATCCTTCCCTATGGGAGATTTATAAAAGGACATTAACTTTTAAACGACTTAACTAGGAATCTACATTTCCCATGCAGAACCTCAAGGAAAAGGCATGTTCATCCTTGTGAAGGCAGTAGAGACTGACTACTCACGCTTGAGATACCAGCTCGGAATCAGCATGGAATCTGGCTCCAGCTCAGGGGCTGAAAGGGCACTCTCTGTGTCCACAACTACAACCAAACATGCACAAGAAGTCACCACAACATGCACTGCTCTCATGGTGGCACTTCAAGGCCTGGAGGTGGAAGGTACTGACAGGGCACGCACAGGCAGCTCTGTGTTCTCACAGCTGCCCTTGGGACACTGAGCTGGCAGCTCTGACATGGAGGGAAAAGCCATGCTGTGCTCCCAGGAGCTGTGGGTGGGTCAGCCCTGGAGCCCGGTCAGGAGGCTGGATAACCAGTGCTGGCTGGTGGATAACTCAGTGCTGATCTGATGCGATGCCGGTGTCCTTCAGCCCAGCCAGCTCCCGGCACCGTCGCCAGGAGTGGGCTGCCCCCAGAAAGCCAGGCAATCCGGGGTGCAGCTGTAGGGCACCATTGCTCTATAGCACAGGTGGCATGTGTCAAGGGCAGGGACAAGGAACTTCCCTATGATTTCCAAAGGTGTTTATTCCCCAGAGGGTCAGGGACGGAGAAAGACACAAAACCTGGGCTTGCAGAGGCTTACACCTGGGGGAGGTCTTGGGAGAGGATACAATTTCCAACCAATAAGGGTGACATGGGGGAGGAACATAAGGCGGGGAGTACAACACATAGACCTATGAAAGAACACAAGGAGAGGGAACAGCTTAAACTAACCATTAGGGCATCAAATGTTGGGGGATTGACAGGGAAGGGTCTGGAAGAAGGGGCAGGGTTAGGGAAGGATTGACAATTCTGTAGGAGGAGGGAAGGGCGGGTCTGGGAAGATAGACTCCCAGGGCAAAACCAACAATACAGGGGGAAAGGAACAATCCATTCGGGATGAAACACACAATAACAATACAGAGTATGGGAGGGGTATAAAACTGACGATTGAAACTGAGCTGCAATTGGAAACACAATAAAAACACACTACAACACTGAGGGATGGATAACCAGAGCTGAATGATGAGTGATGGATAACCAGTGCTGAGTGCTGAGTGACAGATCCCTCAGTGCCGAGGTTCTGGTCCTGCACTGCCCCTCCCCACCTCCCTGCTCCTTAGGAACCTCTCTCCGTGCTGCACCCTGGAGCAGCTGCAGCCCCACACACTTCCCATGGGGTGTCTGCCCCACCACCTGCACCGTGGTGGCTTCCTGGCTCAGCCAGCCCTAGCCCTGGCCGCACGGCCACCAGCCAGGGCTGCGTGCTGGCCCCTGCCTGCCTACCTGCTCCCTGCCCAGGTATTGGAGCACTCTGGGCATTCTGCGCTTGCAGGGCCAAGAGAAAGAGGAGCAGGAGGTAGTGGGTCAGGACCATGACTCCTCCTGCTCGCAACATTCTGCCTCCACTGCCACTGCTGCTGCTTCAGTGTTGCCCAGAGGAAGCACTGAAGAGCACAGTGGGGCTCTGGAACCTCACATCAAACAGGGCTCTGTGACCTCATAACGAAGTCGTGCCTGTGAACTCCCTAGTGTATGCCCATGTTTCCTGGGAATTCATGCACCTTCCCTCTATCCCATTTCCTCACTCTGCACAGACCCTGAAAGAGCTCAGGTAGAGATGGGTGGATGTATTCTGGGAGGCAGCACTGCAAATAGGAATGCAGAGGAAGTCTTATTCCTCATGTGAGAGACAGAACTGTGATTCGTGTCACAGGAAATACACTGATCAGATGGTATCGTGCACATGAAGATGAAGACAAAGATGAATTCTGAGAAACTGCCAGGTAAGACTAGAAGGGAAACAACTGGATGGAATATGGTGGACAGTAAGAGGGAAAATGAGCAAACACGTGAACTGCCTATGCAAGCAAGACTGCATGAGAACCTGCGATGATCAAAATGAGTAAGGAAGACTTCCCTTGCTCCCATCGACCACCAGAAAGGACTAAAAGGCCACCAGGAAGGAGCCCACGCATATGCAGCATGTGCAGACAAAGACAACAGGCACCACAATGGAAATTGAGAAGGGAGGAGGCTGCTGAGAACTGCTGAGAAATGCTTATGCTTATGGATGAGTCTATGGAATAAATATTTGCGGAACTAACAGTCGGTGGGCGTGTTGGTGGGCACAGGTGTCTCCCCATACCCAGCAGCTGGCTTGCTTTTTGCCAAACATAATCTAAGAAAGAATGAAAGTTTGGATTAAAGATTGGAGTACGGAGTTTTAATTTTAGCACTCAGAAATCCCTATCAAAAGGCCTGTATGAAGGCTTCAAGAAAAAAAGCCAACTGCAAGTGCCTTTCTTTGGTACTATTTTGGTCTTGACAGCATTCTGGCACAAAACCTGCTTTTCCCAATATTTGTTCTCCTGTTTCAGAGCCTTTGAAGGCAGCACTTTTCCCCTCTTCTACTCCCATGTTAACATGGGTGTGCAGTGCTCAGGCTTCTCGAACCAAGTGAGCCTTGTTTATTCCCTTTCCTCTTCCCATCCTGATGAAAGCTCTCTCAAGGAGCCCCGCTAACTCCTGAACAAAGATCCTTTTCCCTTGGTGGCAGGTGTAGCCCATGTGCCACCATCAGGCCTGGTGTTCTGTAGAGCAACCCCACACTTCTGCTGGGAACACCAGGGTGCCAGGTACTCACCTCTAGAACATTCCTGGGCCTGGTTTAACTGCAAGTGGCAGAAGTCAATAGTGCGTGTGCCCCAGATCCCTCAAAGCAGCCCACCAGAGGCCCTGAACTCCCTCTTGCTTGTCCTTGGACACCATCAGGTACTGCCATGGGACACACAAAGGTGTCAGTTGCCACAGGTAAGAGTTGTACACGGGTGGCCTTGTAGCTGAGCAGCTCTTCCTGGAAGGAAATATTCATGCCTTATGTGTGCCGGGCACCATCGGCTCAGAATCTCTTGGAAGGCCTTCTAGAGCACCTCTGGTATAATTGCCTAGGAAGCACCAGTTAAACCCCAGGTGGTTATAGCCACAAGCACAAAGACATTGACAGCTTATCACCTCTGGCGTGTGTCCCCAAGGCTCATAAGGAGTCTCCAGCTGACAAGCTGCATAAATTTGGCCAATGCTATCCTACCCTCTGGGCTCAAGCACAGATCGCTGACCACCTTGGAGGCTGCGGCACATAATGAGTGGAGGGCTGTAGCAGGCTGGAGGGTCTCTCGGTGACATGTCCCACCCCGAACCCCGGCAGGCTGGCCAGGTGCCTCGGCGTTGGGCCTGGGCAACATCTCGGGCCCCCCGATCCTCTCTGAGGGGAGGCACCGCTCAACACCGCCCTTCTTTGTTCCTGAACTCGCTCTACACCCAGTCTCTCCCTTAATGCACTCCGCGGCATTGTGCTGCTTGGCGGCTCGTCACCAGCTGTGGGAGCAGTGTCCCCACAGCACCTGTGGTGCCCCTGAAGCCGCCTGCCGCCTGTGGCACGGCACGGAGGCAGCGCTGCCCGCAGCCCGCGGGCTCCTCGCCCCCCGCTGCCGCCATTTGGCAGAGGCCGCGAGGGGCGGGCACGGGGCTGTGGGGCTGTGCCGGCCCCGCTTCCCGGGCCGCAGCTCCAGCTGCTGCCGCTGGCCCCGAGCGGCCCCGCTGCGGCCCCAGGCCCCATTCGCCTCTTCCAGGCCTGATTCGCCGCTGTCGTGCCGCTGCAGGAGAGCTCCCCGCCGTCTCCCGGCTGCAGAGAACGGCTGCCGGGGCAGTTCGCCCGGGAGTCTGAGCTGAGCGTGGCGCAGGGAGCAGAGCCAGCAAGCAAAGACAGAAGTGTTAGGGACAGGAAGCAGAACAGAGAGAAGAAGCAGAGTTAAAGCGGGGCAGGGAATGGGCACCAGAGGTGCAGGAAGAGACAGCAGAGAGGCAGAATGAGCATGAGGGAGCAGGAGAGAGCAAAGTCTGGCCTGGGGCAGGATGGAGACTCTGGAAGAAGCCTTGCATGGGCAGCAAGACAGAGAGGGTGTGGGAAAGAACAGCGATATAGTGAGAAACCAAGGGACTGGCAAGTGCACAGAGCAACACACAAGATCATGACAAAGAGAAACTCAGGGGCGGTTTTTGCTGCACCCCGTTCAATCCATGCTGCAGTGGTACGTGGTCGGCCTGTCAGCTCCCTCAGAAGCAGCCGAGTCATTTCAGAAATGGCACGCCAGGGCATGACCCTGCAGGTATCCCACAGCTCTCTGTTCAAATGAGCATCTGCAGGGCTGCTAGCGTGGTTATCTGTATGACAAGACTTTGTAGGGCTTGATTCAAGGGTTGAGGCAAAACTCTCTTCTGAAAAGAGCCTTGGGCTGCCCTCTCAGGAGGTGGAAATCTCAGAGGCTGCTGAGAGCCCCAAGAGAGGACAGCCCACAAGTGCAGCTTGACCTCCTGTGGAGAGCAGAGGGACAAGGGTGAGCAGCTCAGTGGCTCCTCTTCACCACTTCAAAGGGAATAGCATTGTCTTGGAACACTCTTTACTGCCTGAGCCAGGAGTATACAAAACAGCCCCAAACCCCACAGGGTCCAGAGACACCTTCAAAGCATCTCTCTGGGAATTGCTGCTGGCAATATCCTCCCCACACACTGCAGGTGAGAGTCAGCCGCAGAGAGCTGTGCCGTGCTCCTTGGACAACAGCTTTGCTGCACTCACACCTCCAGCTTTGGCTGTAGATGGCCGAGCAGGAGCAGGTGTGGGGAAACCCTGCAGGACCACAGTGAGTCTGACTCGTGAGCCCAGGACAGCAATTCCCTGGCTTGCTGGTTTATTGCAGTGCCTTGCTTTCTTTATCTCAGATGGGCGCCCTGTCACTTCTTCCCACCTGGAAGGCCTCCTTCTTCATCACTTTAGAAGTGATCATCATCTTGTATTCCATCACTTTAGAATTCAGGAAATGTATTTTTTCTCATGCTTTATCCTCTGAACCAAAAGTTAAGTCAATTAACCCAAAACAGCAATTAAAAAGCCATGTGAAAACCTGCAACCGCCCCAGTTGCACAAGCAAAACACCACAGTTCTGTTCCCGTGCTTTGCAGCAGTAGTGGTTTCCCTACAGTGAAGTTGGATGCCAAGCACCTACTAAAGCCACTCTATTCCTGCCCTTCTCAGCTGGACACAGGAGAGCAGATATTACAGAGGTGCCTGAATTGTGGAAAGGCTAAGGGGAAATCACTCACTGAACACCATCATGTGCAATACAGACGTGACTCGGGTACATAAATTGAATTTTATTATTAACTCAATCACAGCAGGATAATGAAAACTAAAGTAAATACTAAAATACACTTTTTGCCCCTTCCTGTCTCTAGCGCTATCTCTGCCACCCAATGGTGTAGGGAGTTGGGGCGTAGGGATGGATTACAGTCAGTTCATCCCACAGCTGTTCCTGCATCTGCTCAGGGAAAAGAGTCCTCTACACCAGCCTGGGCTTCCTCCCACAGCAGACAGCCCGCATGTTTTTCACCAATGTGAGTGCGACCCAGGAACAAATGTTCTCCACAGATTGCTGCAATGTGGGTCACTCTTCCATGGGGCACAGTCCTTCAGGCAGCATCACAAATGAGCTCACGGGCAAGCCTTGGCACATCCCACCAGCATGTCCCTATTCTTGTGCAGGAAAGCCTTGTTGATGGCCACTGCTACAAAAGCAGGCTGAGGCGGGCACAAACAGCCGTGCAAAACTGCACTGCAGTGCAGGTTTCTCACAGCTCCTCTCACAAGTCCAGCCCTGCTCCCGCCTCTGTGCATTCTACAGAAACTACAATCTACAGAAACTGCCACAACCGGCAAGAACTTACTGCTTTTAGAAATATTTATATGCTCTCACTAAAATAACTATCATCCTCCTCTAAGAAAAAGTATTCCTGCTGGTACTGGCAGCAGGGGCACCAGGACGTTGTGGGCTGAGGTGAGTCCAGGGAAATCCAGTGGTCCCGTGACGAGGCACTGCCAGCCAGATCACAGAAGGGACACGTGGGCAGAGGTGAGGGGTCTGCGCCCAAGTTCTTGTACAGCTGGGCAAGCTCTGCTGCAAAGACCTCAGGAAACAGGCGGCAGCTCTCCCTGATCCTGTTGCCTTGGGCTCTCTCGTCCCTTCCTGGTCCTTCTCCTGATTTTGCTTCACCTTCACCTCTAGGCTGACCATGGCTTTCCCAGGAAGAATCTGGGTGGACTTGTCCTGCTGCTTCTTCGTCATCCTGGGCCCTCCTGTAGAAACAGATTTCCCAGAAGACTCCTCATAGCTATTAATTTGGACCACAGCTGAAGGATTGCACTGCACAGGTTTCTGCAGAACACTGCCAAGCTCTGCCTTGGCACTCGAGCACAGTGCAAACACTTCATTGCCAAGGGCAGCAGTAAATAACTCACGTGTCTCTCCTCAGCAGCAGATACATGACAATATACCCAGCCACTGCCCCAAGCAGAAGCAAGGCTGAGCCTACTACTGTCCCTAGGATGTAGTACTTGCTCGCATCCCAGCCTCCAGCAGTCTTAGCTTTTTTCTCAGCAGCTGTACCTGGCAGGAGAAAAGACAACGCAAGAGACAACGTTTGTATTCTGCACTAAGAAGAATCTCAAGTGCGCTTCACATGCCCAAGGATTGTTGTCTTCAGAGGTCGGTCCCTCTGCCTCTGGTCTCTCAGCACCAGGGACCAAGAGGGATCTCCTCAAGTTCTCATGGAGAAGAGCCCCGTGTGTGCCAACGAGCAGCACTGCCCCTGTCTGCTCCTCCGAGCTGCAGGCCAGGGCTGTGTGCTGGGCACCTGCACTTCATCCACGGAGGGCACTGCAGGGATACAGCTGGAAAAGCTGCTCTTTTCCCAAGACAGCATCTCCCAAGCACTCACCAGAAAATGCCGCAGGCTCAGCTGGTGAGCTGGTGTCCTCTATTGCTTCTGTTTCTTCATCTAAGCCTGGCACACTGTCACTTCCTTCCACAGGAAACGTTTCTGGCACAGTCTCCGAATCTGTCTCTTCTGAAAGAACACGGGACACTTGAAATAGAAATCACTGTCTCTTGCTAAGAGCCCAGTACCACGGCCTGAGCAATTTGGCAAGTGGCAGTAAGCCTGCTGTCCCCAAAGATAAGAAAAATCCACAGCCACCTTTTCTGCTCTACAACAAAAAACGCAGACCCAAACCACCCAAGACTTAATCAACCAAATGCCACAGAAGGAATCCCTTCAGGTTCACCCTCACTCTTGGGCTCCAGCTCCAACCCATCCCTGACCCTGAGCTTTGGCAGGGGCAGCCCAGATTTCATGGGATATCATTTCTGCCTCAGTGCTGTGCTGAGTGCGAGGCGAACACAAATGCAGCACAGGCCTTTTCCCAGCATCTGGATGCCAATGTCTGCACACAGCAGCTCTGGTCAGTCACGGTACAACTGCAGCAGCAGCAGCAGCACGAGATGCCCCTGGGCAATCATCTGGAAGCACAACTGGGAGCAGGTGAGCTGTGTTGGACCATCTCTATGGCTCACCCCGGGAGATATGAAGTGCAGAGTCCCCAAAGCAAGACTCTGACTGAGTGCTTCTGGCTGTCCAGGATACAGCACATCCCTCCAGGAACCAACAGCTCAGCTTCCCAGGTGCTAGGCTTAAAACAGAGTGGGATATACTAACCAGATGGGCCTTCATCCAAGCCTGTCAGGAGCTCCTCTGGAACTTCAGGGAATCCTTCAGGGAATTCCTCAGGGAACTTGTCAGAATCCTTCCCTATGGTAGATTTATAAAAGGACATTAACTTTTAAACGACGTAACTAGGAAGGTACATTTCCCGTGCAGAACCACAAGGAAAATGCATGTTCATCCTTGTGAAGGCAGTAGAGACTGACTACTCACGCTTGAGATACCAGCTCGGAATCAGCATGGAATCTGGCTCCAGCTCAGGGGCTGAAAGGGCACTCTCTGTGTCCACAACTACAACCAAACACCCACAAGAAGTTACCATCACATGCACTGCTCTCATGGTCGCACTTCAAGGCCTGGAGGTGGAAGGTACTGACAGGGCACGCACAGGCAGCTCTGTGTTCTCACAGCTGCCCTTGGGACACTGAGCTGGCAGCTCTGACATGGAGGGAAAAGCCATGCTGTGCTCCCAGGAGCTGTGGGTGGGTCAGCCCTGGAGCCCGGTCAGGAGGCTGGATAACCAGTGCTGGCTGGTGGATAACTCAGTGCTGAGCTGACGCGATGCCGGTGTCCTTCAGCCCAGCCAGCTCCCGGCACCGTCGCCAGGAGTGGGCTGCCCCCAGAAAGCCAGGCAATCCGGGGTGCAGCTGTAGGGCACCATTGCTCTATAGCACAGGTGGCATGCGTCAGGGGCAGGGACAAGGAACTTCCCTATGATTTCCAAAGGTGTTTATTCCCCAGAGGGTCAGGGACAGAGAAAGACACAAAACCTGGGCTGGCAGGGGCTTACACCTGGGGGAGGTCTTGGGAGAGGAAACAATTTCCAACCAATAAGGGTGACATGGGGAGGAACATAAGGCGGGGAGTACAACACATAGACCTATGAAAGAACACAAGGAGAGGGAACAGCTTAAACTAACCATTAGGGCATCAAACGTTGGGGGATTGACAGGGAAGGGTCTGGAAGAAGGGGCAGGGTTAGGGAAGGATTGACAATTCTGTAGGAGGAGGGAAGGGCAGGTCTAGGGAAGATAGACCACCAGGGCAAAACCAACAATACAGGGGGAAAGGAACAATCCATTAGGGATGAAACACACAATAACAATGCAGAGTATGGGAGGGATATAAAACTGACCATTAAAACTGAGCTGCAATTGGAAACACAATAAAAAAACACTACAACACTGAGGGATGGATAACCAGAGCTGAATGATGAGTGATGGATAACCAGTGCTGAGTGCTGAGTGACAGATCACTCAGTGCCGAGGTTCTGGTCCTGCACTGCCCCTCCCCACCTCCCTGCTCCTTAGGAACCTCTCTCCGTGCTGCACCCTGAAGCAGCTGCAGCCCCTCACACTTCCCATGGGGTGTCTGCCCCACCACCTGCACCGTGGTGGCTTCCTGGCTCAGCCAGCCCCAGCCCTGGCCGCACGGCCACCAGCCAGGGCTGCGTGCTGGCCCCTGCCTGCCTACCTGCTCCCTGCCCAGGTATTGGAGCACTCTGGGCATTCTGCGCTTGCAGGGCCAAGAGAAAGAGGAGCAGGAGGTAGTGGGTCAGGACCATGACTCCTCCTGCTCGCAACATTCTGCCTCCACTGCCACTGCTGCTGCTTCAGTGTTGCCCAGAGCAAGCACTGAAGAGGACAGTGGGGCTCTGGAACCTCACATCAAACAGGGCTCTGTGACCTCATAACAAAGTCGTGTCTGTGAACTCCCTAGTGTATGCCCATGTTGTCTGGGAATGCATGCACCTTCCCTCTATCCCATTTCCTCACTCTGCACAGACCATGAAAGAGCTCAGGTAGAGAAGGGTGGATGTATTCTGGGAGGCAGCACTGCAAATAGGAATGCAGAGGCAGTCTTATTCCTCATGTGAGAGACAGAACTGTGATTCGTGTCAGAGGAAGAAGAATTAAAGTTTAGAATAAAGATTGGAGTACGGAGTTTTAATTTTAGCACTCAGAAATCCCTATCAAAAGGCCTGTATGAAGGCTTCAAGAAAAAAAGCCAACTGTAAGTGCCTTTCTTTGATACTATTTTTGTCTTGACAGCATTCTGGCACAAAACCTGCTTTTCCCAATATTTCTGCTCCTGTTTCACAACCTTTGAAGGCAGCACTTTTCCCCTCTTCCATGTTAACATGGGTGTGCAGTGCTCAGGCTTCTCGAACCAAGTGAGCCTGGTTTATCCCCTTTCCTCTTCCAATCCTGATGAAAGCTCTCTCAAGGAGCCCCTCTAACGCCTGAACAAAGATCCTTTTCCCTTGGTTGCAGGTGTAGCCCATGTGCCACCATCAGGCCTGGTGTTCTGTAGAGCAACCCAGAGTGAAACCTCCACACTTCTGCTGGGAACACCAGGGTGCCAGGTACTCACCTCTAGAACATTCCTAGGCCTGGTTTAACTGCAAGGGGCAGAAGTCAATAGTGCGTGTGCCCCAGATCCCTCAAAGCAGCCCTCCAGAGGCCCTGAGCTCCCTCTTGCTTGTCCTTGGACACCATCAGGACCTGCCATGGGACACACAAAGGTGTCAGTTGCCACAGGTAAGAGTTTAACACAGGTGGCCTTGTAG
The DNA here is from genome assembly GCA_027886175.1 of Phylloscopus collybita. Classification (NCBI taxonomy): domain Eukaryota; kingdom Metazoa; phylum Chordata; class Aves; order Passeriformes; family Phylloscopidae; genus Phylloscopus; species Phylloscopus collybita. The sequence goes on along the minus strand of JAJNNQ010000086.1, from coordinate 2,884,854 downwards.
CTGAGCAGCTCTTCCTGGAAGGAAATATTCATGCCTTACGTGTGCCGGGCACCATCGGCTCAGAATCTCTTGGAAGGCCTTCTAGAGCACCTTTGGTATAATTGCCTAGGAAGCACCAGTTAAACCCCAGGTGTTTATAGCCACAAGCACAAAGACATTGACAGCTCATCACCTCTGGCGTGTGTCCCCAAGGCTCATAAGGAGTCTCCAGCTGACAAGCTGCATAAATTTGGCCAATGCTATCCTACCCTCTGGGCTCAAGCACAGATCGCTGACCACCTTGGAGGCTGCGGCACATAATGAGCGAAGGGCTGTAGCAGGCTGGAGGGTCTCTCGGTGACATGTCCCACCCCGAACCCCGGCAGGCTGGCCAGGTGCCTCAGCGTTGGGCCTGGGCAACATCTCGGGCGCCCCGATCCTCCCCGAGGGGAGGCACCGCTCAACACCGCCCTTCTTTGTTCCTGAACTCGCTCTACACCCAGTCTCTCCCTTAATGCACTCCGCGGCATTGTGCTGCTTGGCGGCTCGTCACCAGCTGTGGGAGCAGTGTCCCCACAGCACCTGTGGTGCCCCTGAAGCCGCCTGCCGCCTGTGGCACGGCACGGAGGCAGCGCTGCCCGCAGCCCGCGGGCTCCTCGCCCCCCGCTGCCGCCATTTGGCAGAGGCCGCGAGGGGCGGGCACGGGGCTGTGGGGCTGTGCCGGTCCCGCTTCCCGGGCCGCAGCTCCAGCTGCTGCCGCTGGCCCCGAGCGGCCCCGCTGCGGCCCCAGGCCCCATTCGCCTCTTCCGGGCCCGATCCGCCGCTGTCGTGCCGCTGCAGGAGAGCTCCCCGCCGTCTCCCGGCTGCAGAGAACGGCTGCCGGGGCAGTTCGCCCGGGAGTCTGAGCTGAGCGTGGCGCAGGGAGCAGAGCCAGCAAGCAAAGAATGAAGTGTTAGGGACAGGAAGCAGAACAGAGAGAAGAAGCAGAGTTAAAGCGGGGCAGGGAACGGGGACCAGAGGTGCAGGAAGAGACAGCAGAGAGGCAGAATGAGCATAAGGGAGCAGGAGAGAGCAAAGTCTGGCCTGGGGCAGGATGGAGACTCTGGAAGAAGCCTTGCATGGGCAGGAAGACAGAGAGGGTGTGGGAAAGAACAGTGATATAGTGAGAAACCAAGGGTCTGGCAAGTGCACATCACCTCCTATTCTGTCCCCATCCCTAACCCAGTCCCTGTCACCCTTTAATCTGTCATCATCCCTAACCCAGTCTCTGCCACCTCTTGATCTATCCCAAACCTTAGCTCCAGCTCCTTCTAACACCTCAGCACTTCAGACCCAACAGCTATCTATCTATCTCGCCAACCCCAAAAGGGACCCACTCTCCTTTGCCTTTAACCCAACCTTTACCACAACCCTCGTCCCCTGTTTCCCAAAATACCCAAACTCAATCTACCGCATTTCCATTACCCACTACCATTTCCCAAGTTCATTCTGTACAACAACCCACATTTCCAACACAACCTTCACCATCTACTGTGAACCAACCTATTCCTCAGAATACCTTCACCCAAGCTATTCCACCTCCCTTACCTACCATTCAAATCCCATCTCCCCCTCCTTTAGTTCAATCTCTAGTACAATCCTTAGCTCCACCCTCATCATCTCCCACTGTGTGCACAACTCAACCCCCATCTTTACTACCTCCAACCAGGCCTGAAGTTCAATCTTTACTTTATTTGCAACAACCCACACTGTGTCCAACACCAGGGACATCACAGTCTCCCCATACTACTGTATCTGGTATCACAGACCCCAGTCGAACTCCCCAGAGAGTCCAAAAGCTGGTTTAAGCACCGACTTGTCGAAATACTCCCATAGCTCTCTCCCCAAACCAACCTGCACAAGAAGTAAGGAAAGAAGTAGGGGAAGAGTCAGGAGACATTTTAGAACCAGGAATAGAAGGTCATCACTATAATACATGATCAAAAGCAAAGAGAGAACCAACAGAAGCAGTAGGGACGTTATTTCCGTTGAGAGAAGTACCTGTGGGACGGGTAATAGGAGGAATAGAATTTGTAGATGCACCGTTAACTGCTTCAGAGGTTAGAAATTTTAAGAAAGAGCTAAACGGACTGCTAGAGGATCTAATTGGAACATTGGAACAGCTTGACCAGTTCCTGGGTCCCAGTGTGTATACATGGGATGAACTGAACTCCATTATGAGTATCCTGTTTTCCACAGAAGAAGTACAATTAATTAGAGCAGTGTGGATGAAAATTTGGGAGTGAGAGAACAGGACAGGCCCAAGAGGGGAAGAAAAGTTGCCACATTATTCTCCAGGCTGGGATCCAAATGATGAGATGGGTAGAAGGAATACGAGGGAATACAGAACATTAATAATACGAGGAATTAGGGAAGCCGTTCCTAGGACTACAAATGCAAAACTAGCTTTTGACAGCCAGTAAGAAAAAGATGAGACACCCAGCGCCTGGCTAGAAAGATTAAAAAGAAACTTTCGACTTCATTGAAGTGTGGACCCTGAGAGTCCAGAGGGCCAGTTGTGGATGGAAATAGAATGACAGTCATAGAAAGAGGGAAACTTCCCACAAAGTGGTCAGCACAGTGCTGCGAAGTCTATGCCATGCTTAGAGGTTTCAAATGGTTGGATCAGAAAGCTGGGACAATCTATACAGACTCCAAATATGCCTATGGAGTAGTACATACATTTGGGAAGATTTGGGTTGAAAGAGGATTTACAAATTCAAAGGGAAAGATGCATGAAAGTTTGATCAAGGAGGTGTTAGAAGCATTGAAAGGACCTATAGAGATTGCAGTGGTGCATCAGATTTGGGGGCATCAGAGGGGAAATTCCAGAGAAATAGAAGGGAATCATTTGGCTGATCAGGAAGCAAAGAAGGCAGCTCTTGAGGGAGATGAAGGAAAAATTCTACATATTACAAGTAAAAATGAAAGAGATGAAGAGGAAGTCCCAATTCTTCGTGAAACAGACCAGGCAGAAATACAGAAACATGGGGCAATGAAGATGATAACGGCAGATGGAAAATGCCTGATGGGAGACCAGTCTTGAATAAAGCATTAACGAGAAAAATCTTAGAAAGTCTCCATGCCTCAGCCCATTGGGGAACACAAGCCCTCTGTTTTGGTAACCCATGAGGTTACCACAAGAGGAGTTGCTCTGCCCTGGAGAGAAAATAGTGTGTAGGCTGTATGGCAGAGCCCCCCGCAAGAAAGTCTCCCTGAGTGATCAAGTATTAAGTTGGAGAAAACAGAAAGTTTCTCTGTTTTCCCCCATTGGTTGAAAGTTTCTCATTTGTTCCCTATTGGTTGTTTTCCCGATTTCCAACTTTCCCTGTCTTTGATTGGTTCCTTTTCGATCCTCTTCCCGATTGGTTGTTATACCTGAAGTATGATTGGTCCTTACAAGAATCATCCTGGAGCAATCATTTCACCAGGGCACCAAATGATTGGTCCAGGGTGTCAGCCCCACCCCTTCCAAGGTTCTATATAATCCCCTGGTTTTTGCCCCTCGGGGCTACTTTTGGATCGTCGGTCCTTCAACAAAGAGCCTTCGGAATCAAGAGCCTGCCTCCCGCGTCTTTATCCAGCGTCGCTTGGAAGAAGCTGCCGACGAGAAGAAGAGCTGCCAGGGATTGCTGCCGTGGGCAGCATCACAAAAGAGCTGAAATCACTTCCGAGTGCCTGCACCCCCCAGGACCGAGACATCCCTTGGGACAGTGTCGTGGGGAAGGTCGCGGCACCGGTGCAACCCTTAGAGTGGTCACCGGCAGCCGGCGGCACGCTGTGACCATTTTAGGAGAAGCTATGTGTGTATTGGGGTGTTTGAGATAGCAAGACTAATAACAAGACAGTGTATGATTTGCCAAAGAACAGACAAAAAGGTAATGAGAGGAAGATGCCCCAAGGGGGAAGAGAGTTAGCAAAAAGACCCTTCCAAAATATACAAATAGACTTTACAGAACTTCCCCAAGTACAAAGATACAAATATGTTTTAGTTATAGTAGATCATCTAACCCATTGGATTGAGGCATTCCCAACTGTAAGAGTCACTGCAGATGCAGTAGCAAAAATTTTACTAGAGCAGATCATACCTAGGTATGGGCTAATAAACACTATTGATTCAGATCAGGGCCCCCATTTCACTGCCCAAATAATCCAACAGATAACCCAAGCCCTAAACATAATATGGGAATTCCACACTCCATGGAGACCTCAAAGTTCAGGGAGGGTAGAGGGAATGAACCAAACTCTGAAAACCACCCTTACTAAGTTAACCGAGGAAACCAAAATGAATTGGTTAAAATGCCTCCCTCTAGCACCATTAAGGATAAGAACAAAACCCAGAGCAGATGTTGGTGTCTCCCCTGGTGCCGAAACCCGGGAAAGGGGTGACTCAGCGCTGCCGACGCTCGACCGCTCCCCCACACACGAGTTTGAGCGGCGAGCTGTCGGGTCTCACGCCAGACGGAGAGGAACGGCTAGAGCGGCAGGACCGACTCCAGCGTAGCGGGGACGCCCGCAGTACCGCCCAGGAGATGGACGCACTGGAGTGGTTGTAAGTAAACTTTACAATCAGTGGAAGATTGGCTGTAAAGTCAAATATTTCGAGTGTGTAGTCATCCAGCTGATGAAATCAAGTAATTGATAGTCCCATTAATATTCTTTATAAAGAATGTCGGGACAAGTGCACAGACGCACTGGCACGTAGCGTTATAGCTACAAGGTCGGGGAAAGTACTAAAAAGAAAAAAAAAAAAAAAAAGAAAAAGTAACCGAAGAACAAACTGCGTGGCGAGCTGCTCAGGCGTGCCTGCGAGCCATGCCAAAAATCTGTGTCAGAGCAGCGACACAGACGCCACTTAAAGATATTTCCGCAGTATCCAATTCACGTCAAGAAAGCGGCGAGGGTCTTTCGGGTTCATTGTGGTCCCTCACTCCCACACACGCGCCGCCATTTACCGCGGAGTCAGCACCCGTTCCGAACGCGCGGACCGCTCATGCACCCGCCACGGCGCTGACAGATCAGCCCATGCCAGCAGCTGAACACGTCCGGCCACACAAAGACAATCAAATCCACGATTTCAGTAACAGCGACAGTTGTAAAATCCCAGATTCGGTTCGCGCAAAACCACCGACATACGCGCCTCAAAATGGCGCCCGGGAGGGAGAAGAAGGAAGATACAGAGATCAAATTCCCGCCACACGCACGCGCGGTGGGACACTCGGGGAGAGCAGAGCGGGGATCATGAGCAGTGACAGGCAGGAGAGCTCGCAGCCGGAGCTCGAGACACGCCCACAACTCCAGCCGAGTGCACGCCCCAAAGAGTTCATTAGTTACAGCAACAAACCCCCGGAGGGCAAGCGCAGACACAAACACTAACGCAGACAAGAGAGAGACAGAACAGCCCACAAAAAGAACAAAACCAAGCCAAGCACAGAAGTTTCAACAGACGATAGTATGCACTCAATATACACAGATTACCATTCCTTGCACATTTCAAAGAACGCAAAAAGACAAAATCACATTGCCTGCAGTCACCAAAATCCTTCATGTACCTTATAATAAACCTGTTCATGCAGCCCAACTAATCACACTCCTGAGTCTCTTTTGGCAAGTTCGCCAGACTGACATATGCCAACTCAAACCTTGCTTCACCTACCCGTCTGCATGCTTCTAATCTTAAGCCAGTTTATCAATCAGAGCAACACTGAGACAGACAAGCTGCCAAGCCCTTCGAAGATCCACATCAGCAAGACCAGTTATCATTGTTGTCCTCGTTCTTATGTTCAGTCCCTACCTCCTCAATAAACTAACCCAGTTCGTCATAACCCATTTAAATTCAGTCGATGTTGTGTTCTTAAAGCACAGGCAGTTAAAGTAAGGTGTTGTAACGAAAAGTTACACTTTATTTACTAACCAGTTTAGTTTTTACTAACCAAAGTTCAATCAGTTGTAAAAATTTTTCGTTCATGGAGAGGGGGGATATGTTGTGAGATAGAGATTCGTACGGAAGCTCACGGGATGTATGGGCAGTTAAGGACCCCACCTCTCCACCTGTTACATGCTTTATGATTATAGCGCAGTCTCCGCAGCCGTGATGTCAGCACACTGCGTGCATATAAGAGCTGTACACGCGATTAATAAATGCATTTCGCAGTCCACTGTATCAGTGCTTGCTAGTGACTTGCCCGCCGAGTCTTGTGTAGTAAGTAAGTAGACCGCCGTGTTCCTTCCGGACTGGGTCCCGCTGCACCCCAAACCGCAACATAATGGTGCCGAAACCCGGGAAAGAAGCAGGGAAACGGGCAAGAGAGGAAGCAGACAGGCCATGTGCAACCTCCCAATTGGAACAGCCAGCGGCCCACTTACTCCAAGCTCAAGTGGGGATCAGGGCCTCCAAACCCATTGCCCCCCAGACAGACAACCAATTTTGTGGCCCAGCCAATACTCCCACAAGAAGCAGCCAAGCCTACAGAGCAACAGAACAATCAGGACAGCGAAACCCTTGGGTGGCCTTGGCAATGGAATGCAGCAGCCCACCAATAATATGGGGAATCTGTCGGCAATGGAAAGACTCCAAGTCCCGTCTTGGAATAAATGATATTGCCGTCAGTGTTCCCTTCCTGATAGATACAGGTGCGGACGTCACCGTTGTTCCCCAGACTTATTGGCCTCCAAATTGGGAATTAGAAGATGCACCAACTGTAGGTGGAGTCGGAGGAGTGTCAGTTGCAAAAAGAAGCGTAGAGCTGATCGCGATAACTTTACATACAGAGAATGGGCCAGAAAAGACTGTCAAACTTTTTGTTTATGTGTTAGCCAATGTCCCACCTTTGCTGGGGAGAGACGCCCTGTCACAGCTCAAAGCCAGGGTGACAAATTTACCCTGAGGGCCACTGCAGCATACCCGGCACTTCCAATCAAGTTGACTTGGAAGTCACCTGATCCAGTGTGGGTCGAGCAGTGGCCCATTGCAGAGCCTCGGATGTCAGCTTTACTTAAATTGCTTGGCCAAGAACTAGAAAAAGGACACATCGAGCCATCTACCAGCCCGTGGAACACACCAGTCTTCGTCATCCCCAAGCGCGGAGGTGAGAGTTACCGCCTCATCCATGACCTGCGCGCAGTTAATAGAAAGATCCAGCCCACGGGCCCAAACTCTGTTGCCAACCAATTCCATGCTTCAAGAAAAGCAACCATGTGCTGTCTTGGACATCAAAGACTGTTTCTTTTCCATACCATTGCACGAACAAGACAAAGAGTGGTTTGCATTTTCAGTGGTGTTCCCCAATGGACCGCAACCGAAGCTAAGATTCCAATGGAAAGTACTGCCACAAGGGATGGTGAACTCACCAACCATCTGCCAGATAACCGTGAGCTGAGCACTAGCACCAATCAGAGCAGCGAATTCAGGTGCAACTATAGTGCAATACATGGATGACATCTTAATCGCTGCGCCGTCGACAGACCAGGTGGACGGACTTGTAACAACAGTGTCGCAGACCCTAAAAGCCAGTGGGTTTGAGATAGCAGAGGCTAAGATAAAGAAAGGACCCTCAGTCATCTTTCTGGGAGTCAAGATCATTAATTCCTACGTGTCACCTCCGGTGATAAAGATTCACTGAGATATTAAGACTCTTCACGAAGCACAACAACTTGTAGGGTCATTACAATGGCTGAGAAGTGTCATTTTAATCCCACCTGAGATCAAGCTGCCTCTGTACGAACTGCTTAAAGGAAAGCATCCATGGGAAGAAAAGAGGCTCACAGAAGAAGCTATATCCTTGCTCGAGTTCATAGAGCATCAGATGTCCTCAGCAGTACTCTCCAGGTGGAACCCAGAACTGTCACTAGATCTCTACGTTCACTTTACAAAAGAAGGTGGAGCAGGAGCGCTAGCACAAGGACCCGCTGACAGAGCCAAACCAATTCAGTGGGTGGTCCTCGGAAAAATGTCACGCGCTTTCACCCCAGGACTTCAATGCGTAGGAAACTTGATCATGAAAGGCAGGAAGCTTGCGATAAGTCACTTAGGCATCGAGCCTTCAAAAATATATCTGCCTTTCCGAAAACAGATACCCGCCTCGTCTGTGACAGTTGCAGAGCATCTAGCTTTACCTCTCTTTGGATTTGCTGGAGAGCTTTGTTATGCCTCAAAGCCACCATGGACCCAGCTACTAATATTGGTAGACATTGACCTTCCACCAAAAGTAATAGACAGACCTTTGCCTGGACAAACCGTCTTTACAGACGCTTCGTCATCCACATCCACTGCAGCTGCCGTGTGGAAAAAAGGAGAGAAGTGGCATTGTGTCAAGATGATAGATCAGTCCCTCTCAGTCCAGCAACTAGAAGTTTCTGCCATTGTGTTAGCTTGTCAGCTGTTTCGGTCCAAACACGTCAACATTGTGAGAATTCCATGTTTGCTGCCAAACTCTGCCAAGCCATGTCTGGGCCAGGAGTCGCTACGTCCCCTGCAGCAATTATGATAAAGGAAGCACTCAATGCAAGACAAGGTACCATCACAGTTACCCATATCAACAGCCACAGTCCTATCAAGGGACTCCTTCAAATTGGCAACGACAAAGCAGACGCCGCAGCCAAAAAACTCTGGACTTTACAAGATGCACGACAGTTGCATGAATCACTCCACATCGGAGCAAAAGCACTCGCAAAGAAATGCGACATCCCAATTACAGACGCTAAGCATGTCGTGGCCACCTGCCCCCATTGCCAAAAGACCCCACTGTGGCAAGGAGGAGTAAACCCCAGAGGTCTCAAAGCTGCAGAAATTTGGCAGATGGATTTTACACTCTGTCAACTGATGAAGCCAAGGGCTTGGCTAGCAGTGACAGTCGACACCTATAGTGGAATGATCATAGCCACTCAGCACGCTAAGGCAAATTCCAAGGCAACCATGCAGCATTGGCTCACCGCAATGGCATGGCTAGGCATCCCAAAACAAATAAAGACGGACAATGGGACAAACTTTATCTCAAAGTCAGTTCGAGCATTCGCCACTAAGTGGAACATCATACTAGTACACGGAATTCCGTACAATAGTACTGGACAAGCCCTTGTTGAAAGGGCAAATCAGAGCTTGAAATCCAAATTAGAGACATTAGCCCAAGCAGAAGGGTTTGTCAAAAGCATACCTCAGAAAGAACAGCCACGTCTATTGGTCACTGCCATGTTAGCATTGAATCAGTTCCAAAGGGGGGAAGAGAAGTACTGCCCAGCTCAAAAACATTGGGCTACCAAAACCCTAGAGGAAGGTCCCCCAGTCAGGATAAGGAACGAAATGGGGGAGTGGGAATCTGGATGGAAGCTAGTCTTAACTGGGAGAGGTTACGCAGCAGTAAAAAGGGACAATGAGATTAAATGGTGTCCATTAAAGCCGATAAAACCAGTGCTGAATGACAAAGCTAATGTCAAGTGTGAGTTTCTTTTGACAGGTCTGGAGCTATGAAGGTGCCTGCAATTCCAATGGCCCAGCGTCAAGGAAGAAAAGCAGACTGAGACATGCCCTAGCTGACCTTAGAAAACCAGATATGACAAACTTCAGGCAGTGTCTGTATATGTGTGTGTTTCTGTCTTTGTCTTTGTTTCCCACAGTGCAGGCAGTACCTGAGTATCATCCCTATCGACCTTATTTGTGGATTCTGCAATCCCACGGACAACAGAGAGATAGCTAAAAAAATCACAGCTAATGCCCCCAGCTTTGTGGTAAAATTTGCAGACCTATCGCAAGAAATCACACCATACCCATACCATGACACTTACTGGTGTCCCAGTTCCAACCCAGGGAGAAGTTACTGCACTTACCCAGGATATTGGTTCTGTGGATACTGGGGATGTGAAACTATTGTGACGGGTGGCGGATGGGAACCTGTCAAGAAAGATGAGTACCTAGAGGTAAGAAATTGGCCAGATAGTTGCAAACCACCAGTGTTTGATTCAGACGAGATGTATGGGGACATTTCCTTTGAAGAAGGAGACTGCACTCACCTAAATATTACAGTCCTGCAGCCTCAAGACAGAGGATGGACGGTGGGCAGAAAGTGGTCTGTGTTTGCCCAGCTTTGGACCAAAGACATAGGCAGAGTAGTGCAGATAATCAGGACCCTACCACAGACCTCTATGGCAGTGGGTCCTAACAAAGCCTTGGTACAAGCGAAGCCCAGAAGAGGAACCACAATTGGTCCTCGACATGACAACCCCACTACCGCACATGTCTTGCCCGCACATAGTCTGAAAAGAGAAGAGGCAACACCTCACGATTTGTTTTACCGTATGCTAGATGCTGCCTTCCAAACCCTGAACAAGTCAGAGCCAGAGCTTACTAGCTCTTGTTGGCTGTGTTACGATGCCAACCCACCTTTCTATGAGGGAGTAGCCCTGAGCGCACCCACCATCTTTTCCAATGATTCTAACCCATCCCAATGTCGATGGGACACCCCTCAGAAGGGAATTACCCTTCAGCTAATCACAGGGCAAGGAGTGTGCACGGGAAATCGGAAATTAATCGAAGATAATAAGCACATTTGTAATGCATCAATTGTAATAGATAAGTCACAGCTATGGGCTATTCCTCCGGCATCAGGAGTATGGGCATGTCAGGGAACGGGGGTTAGCCCTTGCATATCTACCAAAGATTTTAATGCCAGTCATGACTTTTGTATTCAAGTTGCTATTGTTCCCAGGATCTTATAGCATACAGATGGCGAGATGGACTACTACTGGGAGAAAAGTATCCCGAGACAAAAGAGAGAGTTGATTGCAGGAGTTACCTTGGCTGTCCTCCTTGGTCTAGGAGGAACTGCGACCGGTGTCTCAGCTTTAGTGTCTCAAGGACAGACCCTGACTCAATTACAAGTAGCTATCGATGAAGACTTGAAAAGAATAGAGAAATCCATATCCTTGCTAGAGAGATCCTTAGACTCACTAGCAGAGGTGGTGTTACAGAATAGGCGAGGTTTGGACCTTTTGCTCCTTAATCAAGGAGGACTGTGTGCAGCTCTGAAAGAGCAGTGCTGCTTTTATATCAACCACTCAGGTGTTATAAGAGACTCTATGGCAGAATTCAGAGAGAGACTGGCGCAAAGAAGAAGAGAGGTAGACGCACAATGCGGCTGGTTGGACGAACTTTTCAAGCAATCTCCTTAGGCTGCCACCCTAATATCGACGCTAATGGGACCAGTTATTATCATTTTCCTTATGCTGATGTTTGGACCATGTATTTTAAATAAAATAACTCAGTTGTTAAAGCACAGTTAAGTAAGATAGATATAATGCTTTTAGAACAAAGACAGTTGTCCTAAATTGTTACAAGTTAAGTTTTATAAAAGTTATTGATATAGTTCTAAAGCTGTTAAAGATAAGTTGCAAATGGTTAGCAGTGAAGTTATGCTATTGCTGTTTGCGGTTATGTAAGTTCTTCTTTATGCAGTTGTAAGATGTTTTTAGCAAAGGAGGGGGGGAGATGTGGTTGGATAGGGACTGGTGATAGGAAGATCTCGCGATGTACGGTTAGATAGGGCCCCCCGCCTCTCCTTGCTGATACCCAATAAGGAACAAGCAATGACGTAACCATGACGTAAGCGAAGTTATATAGGAGCTTGCAAGGTTGAAATAAATGCATTTTGCCATCCACCACATTGGTGTTAGTGTGTGACTGCCCGAGTGACCTGGCGTTGGTCACCGTGCCCGGCCTTGAACTGGGTTGCCACTGCCTGTAGGAAGATAACACGGGCAACACTCCCCATATGAAATGTTGCTTGGGCTCCCATTCTTAACAAATTCTGAGAATTTAGGGACGTAGGAAGAAGGGGAACAACATGTAAAGAAGTATGTTCAAGTCATTGCAAGTACCTTAAAGCAGTTAAGAAAAAAGGTTACCTTGCTCAATCCACACCTGTTGATTTTGTCATTCCTAAGTTTCAGCCTGGAGACTGGGTATTGCTAAGAACTTGGAAAGAGCAACCACTGGTCCCGAAGTGGGAAAGCCCCTTCCAAGTCCTGCTGATCACGGAGACAGCAGTAAGGACACAAGAGAAGGGATGGACACATGCCTCTCGAGTTAAAGGACCAGTTTTGCCTCCAGATGAATGGGCTGTAGTGGAATCCACTGATACAAAGTTAACACTGAAGAAAAGACCAACAGAAAAACCCACAAGCTAAGTCTGGACACCAAGTGACCAAATTCTTTGTTAAAACTTACTGAGAATCAAAGAATTTCAAAGGTTGTGTAGTAATGACTGTAACCTTTGCTGTTTCTTGTTCCAGGTTAATCTTCTGAGATTAGAACATTCCCCTACATTGTAGCAATCCGGCCCCAAAATGATATTGGAAGCACAAGTTGATACAAGAAGGAGAACCCTACAATGGAAGAACAGAGACCTGCAGAAGTGTTGCGGGAGGCAAGCCCGGGCCAAGATCCACGCTGGTCCCGAGGAAAGCACATGAGTAAAGGGACATTTGGAACTGGACTCCTGTGGGTAGTCCTGCTGTTGGTGATCGTCACCACAGGAGAGGCAGGAAACTGTGGTAATAACATCAGGAAGCTAGCTCATGTGCCTGACCAAAAATGGATAACGATAATGAAGAAAGACTGATGGGACAGTTTCTTTTCAGGGGAATGGTGGAAGAAAGTATTATTTGTAATTGGAGGTGCATTAGTAAGTATTGTTTTTCTTCTTTGTATAATCCCATGTTCAATCCGAACACTAAAGAACATAGTGCAAACCTCAGTCCTTGAAATATTAGATAATAAAAAGGTTGAAGATGTTAAAATCATGAAATTAGAACAAGAAGAGAGTGAACCAGAAACGGCAAAAGAAATGTATGAAAAATATATAGAGTTTATGAACACGAGTTGTAAGGGTTTTGAAAGTTGATGCGGGCCTACAGCCCGATCAAAGTTTTCGAGGGGGGAGTTGTTATAGATACAAAAAAAAGTTGAAACTTTTTAGTGGTTGCTTGTATACTAGCTGTATGTTTCGATTTCTGTTTGTAACTGTGTTTATTTTGCAAGTAGTTCTAAGTTGTTATTCACTGTTGTAATGTTGTTCAGTAGTTGTTAGAGATTGTTGCAGTGTTTAGTTATGAATGTTTGTAAAGAGTTTTGTGCGGCTGCCTCCATGAATCTAGTTAAAGGGACAACACCAAAGAACAGGGGGATCTACTGCCCTTCCCCAAACAACTCAAAACTGAGAGCACCGCCCAGCGCTCTCATTGGAGGACACAACCAGCCAATCAAAACACGGCGGGAAGAAATGATTGGTGTAGAGAGCACCCCGTTAAGAGCCAATGAGACCCCGAAGAATGCACCAATCAGGGAAAGGATCCATAACGGACCAATCACTGAGGGGACTGAGGCTTTAAAAGGGACTGACCACGCTCAGCTGGGGGCTTTGCTCTCAGGAGCTGGACTGTCCTGGGCGGGGGGGTGTAGCCGATGCGCACGTTTCTCTGACTTGCCGTTGAGAGCCCAGCCTCCTGTTCCTGCAGCCGGTTTCACAACAATAAACACTTGGCCATTCCTTTTTACCATCTTTGGATTTATGACCTCATCATTAAACTGGCAACATTGTAACAACACCGCCCTTCTTTGTTCCTGAACTCGCTCTACACCCAGTCTCTCCCTTAATGCACTCCGCGGCATTGTGCTGCTTGGCGGCTCGTCACCAGCTGTGGGAGCAGTGTCCCCACAGCACCTGTGGTGCCCCTGAAGCTGCCTGCCGCCTGTGGCACGGCACGGAGGCAGCGCTGCCCGCAGCCCGCGGGCTCCTCACTCCCCGCTGCTGCCATTTGGCAGAGGCCGCGAGGGGCGGGCACGGGGCTGTGGGGCTGTGCCGGCCCCGCTTCCCGGGCCGCAGCTCCAGCTGCTGCCGCTGGCCCCGAGCGGCCCCGCTGCGGCCCCAGGCCCCATTCGCCTCTTCCGGGCCCGATTCGCCGCTGTCGTGCCGCTGCAGGAGAGCTCCCCGCCGTCTCCCGGCTGCAGAGAACGGCTGCCCGGGCAGTTCGCCCGGGAGTCTGAGCTGAGCGTGGCGCAGGGAGCAGAGCCAGCAAGCGAAGAGAGAACTGTTAGGGACAGGAAGCAGAACAGAGAGAAGAAGCAGAGTTAAAGCGGGGCAGGGAACGGGGACCAGAGGTGCAGGAAGAGACAGCAGAGAGGCAGAATGAGCATGAGGGAGCACGAGAGAGCAAAGTCTGGCCTGGGGCAGGATGGAGACTCTGGAAGAAGCCTTGCATGGGCAGCAAGATAGAGAGGGTGTGGGAAAGAACAGCGATATAGTGAGAAACCAAGGGACTGGCAAGTGCACAGAGCAACACACAAGATCATGACAAAGAGAAACTCAGGGGTGGTTTTTGCTGCACCCCGTTGAATCCATGCTGCAGTGGTACGTGGTCGGCCTGTCAGCTCCCTCACAAGCAGCCGAGGCATTTCAGAAATGGCACGCCAGGGCATGACCCTGCAGGTATCCCACAGCTCTCTGTTCAAATGAGCATCTGCAGGGCTGCTAGCGTGGTTATCTGTACGACAAGACTTTGTAGGGCTTGATTCAAGGGTTGAATCCAAAACTCTCTTCTGAAAAGAGCCTTGGGCTGCCCTCTCAGGAGGTGGAAATCTCAGAGGCTGCTGAGAGCCCCAAGAGAGGACAGCCCACAAGTGCAGCTTGACCTCCTGTGGAGAGCAGAGGGACAAGGGTGAGCAGCTCAGTGGCTCCTCTTCCTCAAAGGGAATAGCATTGTCTTGGAACACTCTTCACTGCCTGAGCCAGGAGTATACGAAACAGCCCCAAACCCCACAGGGTCCAGAGACACCTTCAAAGCATCTCTCTGGCAATTGCTGCTGGCAATATCCTCCCCACACACTGCAGGTGACAGCCTCAGAGAGCTGTGCCGTGCTCCTTGGACAACGGCTTTGCTGCACTCACACCTCCAGCTTTGGCTGTAGATGGCCGAGCAGGAGCAGGTGTGGGGAAACCCTGCAGGACCACAGCGAGTCTGACTCGTGAGCCCAGGACAGCAATTCCCTGGCTTGATGGTTTCTTGCAGTGCCTTGCTTTCTTCATCTCAGATGGGCGCCCTGTCACTTCTTCCCACCTGGAAGGCCTCCTTCTTCATCACTTTAGAAGTGATCATCATCTTATATTCCATCATCTAGAATTCAGGAAATGTATTTTTTCTCATGCTTTATCCCCTGAACCAAAAGTTAAGTCAATTAACCCAAAACAGCAATTAAAAAGCCATGTGAAAACCTGCAACCGCCCCAGTTGCACATGGAAAACACCACAGCTCTATTCCTGTGCTTTGCTGCAGTAGTGGTTTCCCTACAGTGAAGTTGGATGCCAAGCACCTAATAAAGCCACTCTATTCCTCCCCTTCTCAGCTGGACACAGGAGAGCAGATATTACAGAGGTGCCTGAATTGTGGAAAGGCGCAGGGGAGATCACTCACTCCATCATGTGCAATACAGACTTGACTTGTGTACATAAACGGAATTTTATTATTAACTCAATCACAGCAGGATAATGAGAACTAAAGTAAATCTTAAAATGCACTTTTCGCCCCTTCCCTTCTCTAGCTCTATCACTGCCACCGAATGGTGTAGGGAGTTGGGTCGTGGGGATTACAGTCAGCTCATCCCACAGCTGTTCCTGCATCTGCTCAGGGAAAAGAGTCCTCTACACCAGCCTGGGCTTCCTCCCACAGCCGACAGCCCCCATGTTTTTCACCAATGTCAGTGTGACCCAGGAACAAATGTTCTCCACAGATTGCTGCAATGTGGGTCACTCTTCCATGGGGCACAGTCCTTCAGGCAGCATCACAAATGAGCTCACGGGCAAGCCTTGGCACATCTCACCAGCATGTCCCTATTCTTGTGCAGGAAAGCCTTGTTGATGGCCATTGCTGGGAAAGCAGGCTGAGGCTGGCACAAACAGATCCTGCACTGCAGTGCAGGTTTCTCACAGCTCCTCTCAAAGCTCCAGACCTGCTCCCACCTCTGTGCATTCTACAGAAACTACATTCCAAAGAAACTACATTCTACAGAACAACATTCTACAGAACTTCATTCTACAGAAACTGCATTCTATGGAACTGCACTCTACAGAAACTACATTCTACAGAACAACATTCTAACGAACTACATTCTACAGAAACTGCCACAACAGGCAACAACTTGCTGCTTTTAGAAATACTTATATGCTATCACTAAAATAACCATTATCCTCCTCTAAGAAAAAGTATTCCTGCTGGTACTGGCAGCAGGGGCACCAGGACGTTGTGGGCTGAGGTGAGTCCAGGGAAATCCAGTGGTCCCGTGACGAGGCACTGCCAGCCAGATCACAGCAGGGACACGTGGGCAGAGGTGAGGGGTCTGCGCCCATGTTCTTGTACAGCTGGGCAAGCTCTGCTGCAAAGACCTCAGGAAACAGGCGGCAGCTCTCCCTGATCCTGTTGCCTTGGGCTCTCTCGTCCCTTCCTGGTCCTTCTCCTGATTTTGCTTCACCTTCACCTCTAGCCTGACCATGGCTTTCCCAGGAAGAATCTGGGTGGACTTGTCCTGCTGCTTCTTCGTCATCCTGGGCCCTCCTGTAGAAACAGATTTCCCAGAAGACTCCTCATAGCTATTAATTTGGACCACAGCTGAAGGATTGCACTGCACAGGTTTCTGCAGAACACTGCCAAGCTCTGCCTTGGCACTCGAGCACAGTGCAAACACTTCATTGCCAAGGGCAGCAGTAAATAACTCACGTGTCTCTCCTCAGCAGCAGATACATGACAATATACCCAGCCACTGCCCCAAGCAGAAGCAAGGCTGAGCCTACTACTGTCCCTAGGATGTAGTACTTGCTCGCATCACAGCCTCCAGCAGTCTTAGCTTTTTGCTCAGCAGCTGTACCTGGCAGGAGAAAAGACAACACAAGAGACAACGTTTGTATTCTGCACTAAGAAGAATCTCAAGTGCGCTTCACATGCCCGAGGATTGTTGTCTTCAGAGGTCGGTCCCTCTGCCTCTGGTCTCTCAGCACCAGGGACCAAGAGGGATCTCCTCAAGTTGTCATGGAGAAGAGCCCCGTGTGTGCCAACGAGCAGCACTGCCCCTGTCTGCTCCTCTGAGCTGCAGGCCAGGGCTGTGTGCTGGGCACCTGCAGCTCATCCACGGAGGGCACTGCAGGGATACAGCTGGAAAAGCTGCTCTTTTCCCAAGACAGCATCTCCCAAGCACTCACCAGAAAATGCCGCAGGCTCAGCTGGTGAGCTGGTGTCCTCTATTGCTTCTGTTTCTTCATCTAAGCCTGGCACACTGTCACTTCCTTCCACAGGAAACGTTTCTGGAACAGTCTCCGAATCTGTCTCTTCTGAAAGAACACGGGACACTTGAAATAGAAATCACTGTCTCTTGCTAGAGCCCAGTACCACGGCCTGAGCAATTTGGCAAGTGGCAGTAAGCCTGCTGTCCCCAAAGGCAAGAAAAATCCACAGCCACCTTTTCTGCTCTACAACAAAAAACGCAGACCCAAACCACCCAAGACTTAATCAACCAAATGCCACAGAAGGAATCCCTTCAGGTTCACCCTCACTCTTGGGCTCCAGCTCCAACCCATCCCTGACCCTGAGCTTTGGCAGGGGCAGCCCAGATTTCATGGGATATCATTTCTGCCTCAATGCTGTGCTGAGTGCGAGGCAAACACAAATTCAGCACGGGCCTTTTCCCAGCATCTGGATGCCAATGCCTGCACACAGCAGCTCTGGTCAGTCGCGGTACAACTGCAGCAGCAGCAGCAGCAGCAGCACGAGATGCCCCTGGGCAATCATCTGGAAGCACAACTGGGAGCAGATGAGCTGTGTTGGACCATCTCTATGGCCCACCCCGGGAGATATGAAGTGCAGAGTCCCCAAAGCAAGACTCTGACTGAGTGCTTCTGGCTGGCCAGGATACAGCACATCCCTACAGGAACCAACAGCTCAGCTTCCCAGGTGCTAGGCTTAAAACAGAGTGGGATATACTAACCAGAGGGGCCTTCATCCAAGCCTGTGAGGAGCTCCTCTGGAACTTCAGGGAATCCTTCAGGGAATTCCTCAGGGAACTTGTCAGAATCCTTCCCTATGGGAGATTTATAAAAGGACATTAACTTTTAAACGACTTAACTAGGAATCTACATTTCCTATGCAGAACCTCAAGGAAAAGGCATGTTCATCCTTGTGAAGGCAGTAGAGACTGACTACTCACGCTTGAGATACCAGCTCGGAATCAGCATGGAATCTGGCTCCAGCTCAGGGGCTGAAAGGGCACTCTCTGTGTCCACAACTACAACCAAACATGCACAAGAAGTCACCACAACATGCACTGCTCTCATGGTGGCACTTCAAGGCGTGGAGGTGGAAGGTACTGACAGGGCACGCACAGGCAGCTCTGTGTTCTCACAGCTGCCCTTGGGACACTGAGCTGGCAGCTCTGACATGGAGGGAAAAGCCATGCTGTGCTCCCAGGAGCTGTGGGTGGGTCAGCCCTGGAGCCCGGTCAGGAGGCTGGATAACCAGTGCTGGCTGGTGGATAACTCAGTGCTGAGCTGACGCGATGCCGGTGTCCTTCAGCCCAGCCAGCTCCCGGCACCGTCGCCAGGAGTGGGCTGCCCCCAGAAAGCCAGGCAATCCGGGGTGCAGCTGTAGGGCACCATTGCTCTATAGCACAGGTGGCATGCGTCAAGGGCAGGGACAAGGAACTTCCCTATGATTTCCAAAGGTGTTTATTCCCCAGAGGGTCAGGGACGGAGAAAGACACAAAACCTGGGCTTGCAGAGGCTTACACCTGGGGGAGGTCTTGGGAGAGGATACAATTTCCAACCAATAAGGGTGACATGGGGGAGGAACATAAGGCGGGGAGTACAACACATAGACCTATGAAAGAACACAAGGAGAGGGAACAGCTTAAACTAACCCTTAGGGCATCAAACGTTGGGGAATTGACAGGGAAGGGTCTGGAAGAAGGGGCAGGGTTAGGGAAGGATTGACAATTCTGTAGGAAAAGGGAAGGGCAGGTCTAGGGAAGATAGACCACCAGGGCAAAACCAACAATACAGGGGGAAAGGAACAATCCATTAGCGATGAAACACACGGTAACAATGCAGAGTATGGGAGCGGTATAAAACTGACCATTAAAACTGAGCTGCAATTGGAAACACAATAAAAACACACTACAACACTGAGGGATGGATAACCAGAGCTGAATGATGAGTGATGGATAACCAGTGCTGAGTGCTGAGTGACAGATCACTCAGTGCCGAGGTTCGGGTCCTGCACTGCCCCTCCCCACCTCCCTGCTCCTTAGGAACCTCTCTCCATGCTGCACCCTGAAGCAGCTGCAGCCCCTCACACTTCCCATGGGGTGTCTGCCCCACCACCTGCACCGTGGTGGCTTCCTGGCTCAGCCAGCCCTAGCCCTGGCCGCACGGCCACCAGCCAGGGCTGCGTGCTGGCCCCTGCCTGCCTACCTGCTCCCTGCCCAGGTATTGGAGCACTCTGGGCATTCTGCGCTTGCAGGGCCAAGAGAAAGAGGAGCAGGAGGTAGTGGGTCAGGACCATGACTCCCCCTGCTCGCAACATTCTGCCTCCACTGCCACTGCTGCTGCTTCAGTGTTGCCCAGAGCAAGCACTGAAGAGTACAGTGGGGCTCTGGAACCTCACATCAAACAGGGCTCTGTGACCTCATAACAAAGTCGTGTCTGTGAACTCCCTAGTGTATGCCCATGTTGCCTGGGAATTCGGGCACCTTCCCTCTATCCCATTTCCTCACTCTGCACAGACCATGAAAGAGCTCAGGTAGAGAAGGGTGGATGTATTCTGGGAGGCAGCACTGCAAATAGGAATGCAGAGGAAGTCTTATTCCTCATGTGAGAGACAGAACTGTGATTCGTGTCACAGGAAATACACTGATCAGATGGTATCATGAGAATGAAGATAAAGACAAAGATGAATTCTGAGAAACTGCCAGGTAAGACTAGAAGGGAAACAACTGGATGGAATATGGTGGACAGTAAGAGGGAAAATGAGGAAACACATGAACTGCCTGTGCAAGCAAGACTGCATGAGAACCTACGATGATCAAAATGAGTCAGGAAGACTTCCCTTGCTCGCAACGACCACCAGAAAGGACTAAAAGGCCACCAGGAAGGAGCCCACGCATATGCAGCATGTGCAGACAAAGACAACAGGCACCACAATAGGAAATGGAGAGGGGAGGACGCTGCTGAGAACTGCTGAGAAATGCTTCTGCTTATGGATGAGTCTATGGAATAAATATTTGCAGAACTAACAGTCGGTGGGCGTGTTGGTGGGCACAGGTGTCTCCCCATACCCAGCACAGCTTGCTTGCTTTTTGCCAAACATAATCTAAGAAAGAATTAAAGTTTGGATTAACGACTGGAGTACGGAGTTTCAATTTTAGCACTCAGAAATCCCTATCGAAAGGCTTGTATGAAGGCTTCAAGAAAAAAACACAACTGCAAGTGCCTTTCTTTGATACTATTTTGGTCTTGACAGCATTCTGGCATGAAACCTGTTTTTCCCAATATTTCTGCTCCTGTTTCACAACCTTTGAAGGCAGCACTTTTCCTCTCTTCTACTCCCATGTTAACATGGGTGTGCAGTGCTCAGGCTTCTCGAACCAAGTGAGCCTGGTTTATTCCCTTTCCTCTTCCAATCCTGATGAAAGCTCTCTCAAGGAGCCCCACTAACTCCTGAACAAAGATCCTTTTCCCTTGGTGGCAGGTGTAGCCCATGTGCCACCATCAGGCCTGGTGTTCTGTAGAGCAACCCAGAGTGAAACCCCCACACTTCTGCTGGGAACACCAGGGTGCCAGGTGCTCACCTCTAGAACCGTCCTGGGCCTGGTTTAACTGCAAGTGGCAGAAGTCAATAGTGTGTGTGCCCCAGATCCCTCAAAGCAGCCCTCCAGAGGCCCTGAGCTCCCTCTTGCTTGTCCTTGGACACCATTAGGTACTGCCATGGGACACACAAAGGTGTCAGTTGCCACAGGTAAGAGTTTAACACAGGTGGCCTTGTAGCTGAGCAGCTCTTCCTGGAAGGAAATATTCATGCCTTACGTGTGCCGGGCACCATCGGCTCAGAATCTCTTGGAAGGCCTTCTAGAGCACCTTTGGTATAATTGCCTAGGAAGCACCAGTTAAACCCCAGGTGGTTATAGCCACAAGCACAAAGACATTGACAGCTTATCAACTCTGGTGTGTGTCCCCAAGGCTCATAAGGAGTCTCCAGCTGACAAGCTGCATAAATTTGGCCAATGCTATCCTACCCTCTGGGCTCAAGCACAGATCGCTGACCACCTTGGAGGCTGCGGCACATAATGAGCGGAGGGCTGGAGCAGGCTGGAGGGTCTCTCGGTGACATGTCCCACCCAGAACCCCGGCAGGCTGGCCAGGTGCCTCGGCGTTGGGCCTGGGCGCCATCTCGGGCCCTCTGAGCCTCCCCGAGGGGAGGCACCGCTCAACACCGCCCTTCTTTGTTCCTGAACTCGCTCTACACCCAGTCTCTCCCTTAATGCACTCCGCGGCATTGTGCTGCTTGGCGGCTCGTCACCAGCTGTGGGAGCAGTGTCCCCACAGCACCTGTGGTGCCCCTGAAGCCGCCTGCCGCCTGTGGCACGGCACGGAGGCAGCGCTGCCCGCAGCCCGCGGGCTCCTCGCCCCCCGCTGCCGCCATTTGGCAGAGGCCGCGAGGGGCGGGCACGGGGCTGTGGGGCTGTGCCGGCCCCGCTTCCCGGGCCGCCGCTCCAGCTGCTGCCGCTGGCCCCGAGCGGCCCCGCTGCGGCCCCAGGCCCCATTCGCCTCTTCCAGGCCCGATTCGCCGCTGTCGTGCCGCTGCAGGAGAGCTCCCCGCCGTCTCCCGGCTGCAGAGAACGGCTGCCGGGGCAGTTCGCCCGGGAGTCTGAGCTGAGCGTGGCGCAGGGAGCAGAGCCAGCAAGCAAAGACAGAAGTGTTAGGGACAGGAAGCAGAACAGAGAGAAGAAGCAGAGTTAAAGCGGGGCAGGGAACGGGGACCAGAGGTGCAGGAAGAGACAGCAGAGAGGCAGAATGAGCATGAGGGAGCAGGAGAGAGCAAAGTGTGGCCTGGGGCAGGATGGAGACTCTGGAAGAAGCCTTGCATGGGCAGGAAGACAGAGAGGGTGTGGGAAAGAACAGCGATATAGTGAGAAACCAAGGGACTGGCAAGTGCACATCACCTCCTATTCTGTCCCCATCCCTAACCCAGTCCCTGTCACCCTTTAATCTGTCATCATCCCTAAGCCAGTCTCTGCCACCTCTTGATCTATCCCAAACCTTAGCTCCAGCTCCTTCTAACACCTCAGCACTTCAGACCCAACAGCTATCTATCTATCTGGCCAACCCCAATAGGGACCTACTCTCCTTTGCCTTTAACCCAACCTTTACCACAACCCTCGTCCCCTGTTACCCAAAATACCCAAACTCAATCTACTGCATTTCCATTACCCACTACCATTTCCAGACTTCATTCTGTACAACAACCCAGTTTTCCAACACAACCATCACCATCTACTGTGAACCAACCTATTCCTCAGAATACCTTCACCCAACCTATTCCACCTCCCTTATCTACCATTCAAATCCCATCTCCCCCTCCTTTAGTTCAATCTCCAGTACAATCCTTAGCTCCACCCTCATCATCTCCCACTGTGTGCACAACTCAAGCCCCATCTTTACTACCTCCGGCCAGGCCTGAAGTTCAATCTTTACTTTATTTGCAACAACCCACACTGTGTCCAACACCAGTGACATCACAGTCTCCCCATACTATTGTATCTGGTATCACAGACCCCAATCAAACTCCCAAGAGAGACCAAAAGCTGGTTTTAGCACCGACTTCTGAAAATACTCCCATAGCTCTCTCCCCAAACCAACCTGCACAAGAAGTAAGGAAAGAAGTAGGGGAAGAGTCAGGAGACATTTTAGAACCAGGAATAGAAGGTCATCACTATAACAGATGATCAAAAGCAAAGAGAGAACCAACAGAAGCAGTAGGCAGGTTATTTCCGTTGAGAGAAGTACCTGTGGGAGGGGGAATAGGAGGAATAGGATTTGCTGACACACTGTTAACTGCTTCAAAGGTTAGAAATTTTAAGAAAGAGCTAAACGGACTGCTAGAGGATCTAATTGGAACATTGGAACAGCTTGACCAGTTCCTGGGTCCCAGTGTGTATACATGGGATGAACTGAACTTCATTATGAGTATCCTGTTTTCCACAGAAGAAGTACAATTAATTAGAGCAGTGTGGATGAAAATTTGGGAGCGAGAGAACAGGACAGGCCCAAGAGGGAAAGAAAAGTTGCCACATTATTCTCCAGGCTGGGATCCAAATGATGAGATGGGTAGAAGGAATACGAGAGAATACAGAACATTAATAATACGAGGAATTAGGGAAGCCGTTCCTAGGACGACAAATGCAAAACTAGCTTTTGACAGCCAGTAAGAAAAAGATGAGACACCCAGCGCCTGGCTAGAAAGATTAAAAAGAAACTTTCGACTTCATTGAAGTGTGGACCCTGAGAGTCCAGAGGGCCAGTTGTGGATGGAAATAGAATGACAGTCATAGAAAGAGGGAAACTTCCCACAAAGTGGTCAGCACAGTGCTGCGAAGTCTGTGCCATGCTTAGAGGTTTGAAACGGTTGGATCAGAAAGCTGGAACAATCTATACAGACTCCAAATATGCGTATGGAGTAGTACATATATTTGGGAAGATTTGGGTTGAAAGAAGATTTACAAATTCAAAGGGAAAGACTTCAACGCATGAAAGTTTGATCAAGGAGGTGTTAGAAGCATTGAAAGGACCTATAGAGATTGCAGTGGTGCATCAGATTCGGGGGCATCAGAGGGGAAATTCCAGAGAAATAGAAGGGAATCATTTGGCTGATCAGGAAGCAAAGAAGGCAGCTCTTGAGGGAGATGAAGGAAAAATTCTACATATTACAAGTAAAAATGAAAGAGATGAAGAGGAAGTACCAATTCTTCGTGAAAGAGACCGGGCAGAAATACAGAAACATGGGGCAATGAAGATGATAACGGCAGATGGAAAATGTCTGATGGGAGACCAGTCTTGAATAAAGCATTAACGAGAAAAATCTTAGAAAGTCTCCATGCCTCAGCCCATTGGGGAACACAAGCCCTCTGTTGTGGTAACCCATGAGGTTACCACAAGAGGAGTTGCTCTGCCCTGGAGAGAAAATAGTGTGTAGGCTGTATGGCAGAGCCCCCTGCAAGAAAGTCTCCCTGAGTGATCAAGTATTAAGTTGGAGAAAACAGAAAGTTTCTCTGTTGTTCCCCATTGGTTGAAAGTTTCTCAGCTGTTCCCTATTGGTTGTTTTCCCCATTTCCAACTTTCCCTGTCTTTGATTGGTTCCTTTTCGATCCTCTTCCCGATTGGTTGTTATCCCTGAAGTATGATTGGTCCTTACAAGAATCATCCTGGACCAATCATTTCACCAGGGCGCCAAATGATTGGTCCAGGGTGTCAGCCCCACCCCTTCCAAGGTTCTATATAATCCTGTTTTTTGGCCCTCGGGGCTGCTTTTGTATCGTCGATCCTTCAACAAAGAGCCTTCGGAATCAAGAGCCTGCCTCCCGCGTCTTTATCCAGCGTCGCTTGGAAGAAGCTGCCGACGAGAAGAAGAGCTGCCGGGGATTGCTGCTGTGGGCAGCATCACAAAAGAGCTGAAATCATTTCCGAGTGCCTGCACCCCCCAGGCCCGAGACATCCCTTGGGACAGTGTCGTGGGGAAGGTCGCGGCACCGGTGCGACCCTTAGAGTGGTCACCGGCAGCCGGCGGCACGCTGTGACCATTTTATGAGAAGCTATGTGTGTATTGGGGTGTTTGAGATAGCAAGACTAATAAGAAGACAGTGTATGATTTGCCACAGAATAGAAAATAAGGTAATGAGGAAGATGCCCCAAGGGGGAAGAGAGTTAGCAAAAAGACCCTTCCAAAATATACAAATAGACTTTACAGAACTTCCCCAATTACAAAGATACAAATATGTTTTAGATATACCAGATCATCTAACCCATTGGATTGAGGCATTCCCAACTGTAAGAGTCACTGCAGATGCAGTAGCAAAAATTTTACTAGAGCAGATCATACCTAGGTATGGGCTCATAAACACTATTGATTCATATCAGGACCCCCATTTCACTGCCCAAATAATCCAACAGATAACCCAAGCCCTAAACATAGTATGGAAATTCCACACTCCATGGAGACCTCAAAGTTCAGGGAGGGTAGAGGGAATGAATCAGACTCTGAAAACAACCCTTACTAAGTTAACCGAGGAACGCAAAATGAATTGGTTAAAATGCCTCCCTCTAGCACCATTAAGGATAAGAACAAAACCCAGAGCAGATGTTGGTGTCTCCCCATATGAAATGTTGCTTGGGCTCCCATTCTTAACAAATTCCGAGAATTTAGGGACGTAGGAAGAAGGGGAACAACATGTAAAGAAGTATGTTCAAGTCATTGCAAGTACCTTAAAGCAGTTAAGAAAAAAAGGTTACCTTGCTCAATCAACACCTGTTGATTTTGTCATTCCTAAGTTTCAGCCTGGAGACTGGGTATTGCTAAGAACTTGGAAAGAGCAACCACTGGTCCCGAAGTGGGAAAGCCCCTTCCAAGTCCTGCTGATCACGGAGACAGCAGTAAGGAAACAAGAGAAGGAATGGACACATGCCTCCCGAGTTAAAGGACCAGTTTTGCCTCCAGATGAATGGGCTGTAGTAGAATCGACTGATACAAAGTTAACACTGAAGAAAAGACCAACAGAAAAACCCACAAGCTAAGTCTGGACACCAAGTGACCAAATTCTTTGTTAAAACTTACTGAGAATCAAAGAATTTCAAAGGTTGTGTACTAATGATTGTAACCTTTGCTGTTTCTTGTTCCAGGTTAATCTTCTGACATTAGAACATTCCCCTACATTGTAGCAATCCGGCCCCCAAACGATATTGGAAGCACAAGTTGATACAAGAAGGAGAACCCCACAATGGAAGAACAGCGACCTGCAGAAGTGTTGCGGGAGGCAAGCCTGGGCCAAGATCCACGCTGGTCCCGAGGAAAGCACATGAGTAAAGGGACATTTGGTACTGGACTCCTGTGGGTAGTCCTCCTGTTGGTGATCGTAACCACAGGAGAGGCAGGAAACTGATAAGTGATAAGTGTCGCTATCCAATTTATGTAGGGAATCTCCAAACATTTGTCTTCAGGGTTCATACAAACCCAAATCCAAACTGTGTCAACTTCTCTTGGTTATATACTTGTGAGGAAGATGGGAAAGTATATTGGCTCTTTAAAAATGTAGGGAGTTTTAAGCAAAACCTGGTAGGGAAATGCCCTAATGCAGAAGAATGGATGTGTTCTGAAAAGCAACCAGTAGATCTAAAAGTAAAAAGAGTTTATAAATTAGATACAATTAAAGAAAAGTTAATATCTAGTAAAGCCAAAAAGAGACCTTAGCCTCAAGTAGGAGAAAATAATTTAGTTTTGGATCTAGTAGAAAAGATAAGCAGAGAACTTAACAGAACTAATTGTTGGATATGTGGGGACACCCGTATGGCAGAAATTTGGCCCTGGCAAGGAATACCTCTAAGCACAGCCAATGGGTTAAAGACAGTAGGAAGAGAAGCATCAAGGGTAGATCAAAGACCAGAAGAAGAAATTTGGGATTTAAGGTCAGAAGTGTTTGGGGAAGAGTGTATTTGGAGAAAAGGACCTAGGTATAAGAGTTATGTGGGAGAAATACCATGTAAGAGGTTTTATGTGACAAATGAAACCCATCAGTGGTGGATACCGGACCCCCCTACAAAGTATTGGACCAGAGACCGAGAGAAAAACTGCACATGGGGAAAAACAAAATTTTCACATGAGTGTATTGCACAGCAGAGTTGGAACTGGGTTGTAGCAGAAGATCTGTATGAATGTATGGCACAACAACCTAACCCCTTCCAAAGCGAGGCGAAACTTCTGAAGTTTTGGAGCAAAGATGGAATAGTGGAGATTAATTCTTCAAAATATTGGAAAGCTCCAAAAGGCCTTTTTTTGTATCTGTAATAGAAAGGCATATGTGATGTTACCAAAAGACTGGGCAGGAAGTTGTTCCCTTGGAGCTATAAGACCCTCCTTTTTCCTCCTACCCAGAGTTGCAAGTCAACAATTAGGAATACCATTGTATGATGAATTAAAAAGAAGAAAAAGAGACGTGCAAATAGGAGCAATTGACTATCTGTTAGCAGAAGAAGGAGGGCTGTGTGCCAAATTTAACTCATCAGAGTGCTGTGTTAAATCGATGGCCACCGCGAAACATTTAAAAATATTTCTTATAACATCAGGAAGCAAGCTCATGTGCCTGTCCAAAAATGGACAACCATAATGAAGAAAGATTGGTGGGACAGTTTCTTTTCAGGGGAATGGTGGAAGAAAGTATTATTTGTAATTAGAGGTGCATTAGTAAGTATTGTTTTGCTTCCTTGTATAACCCCACGTTTAATCCGAAAAGCAAAGAACATAGTACAAACCTCAGTCCATGAAATATTAGATAATAAAAAGGCTGAAGATGTTAAAATCATGAAATTAGAACAAGAAGAGAGTGAACCAGAAACTGCAAAAGAAATGTATGAGAAGTATCAATTCATTAGAAAAATATATCAAGTTTATGAAGAAGAGTTGTAAAACTTTTAGTAGTTGATGCGGGCCTACAGCTCGATAAAGTTTTAGAAGGGGGAGTTGTTATAAATACAAAAACAAAGTTGAAACTTTTTAGTGGTTGCTTGTATACTAGCTGTATGTTTCGATTTCTGTTTGTAACTGTGTTTATTTTGCAACTAGTTCTAAAGCGTTAAAAGATATTCACTGTTGTAATGTTGTTCAGTAGTTGTTAGATATCATTGCAGTGTTTAGTTACGAATGTTTGTAAGAGTTTTGTGCAGCTGCCTCCCTGAATGCTGTTAAAGGGACAACACCAAAGCACAGGGGGATCTGCTGCCCTTCCCCAAACAACTCAACACTGAGAGCACCGCCCAGCGCTCTCATTGGAGGACACAACTAGCCAATCAAAACATGGCGGGAAGAAATGATTGGTGTAGAGAGCACCCCGTTAAGAGCCAATGAGAGCCCGAAGAATGCACCAATCAGGGAAAGGATCCATAACAGACCAATCCCTGAGGGGACTGAGGCTTTAAAAGGGACTGACCACGCTCAGCTGGGGGCTTTGCTCTCAGGAGCTGGACTGTCCTGGGCGGGGGGGTGTAGTCGATGCGCACGTTTCTCTGACTTGCCGTTGAGAGCCCAGCCTCCTGTTCCTGCAGCCAGTTTCACAACAATAAAAACTTGGCCATTCCTTTTTACCATCTTTGGATTTATGACCTCATCATTAAACTGGCAACATTGTAACAACACCGCCCTTCCTTGTTCCTGAACTCGCTCTACACCCAGTCTCTCCCTTAATGCACTCCACGGCATTGTGCTGCTTGGCGGCTCGTCACCAGCTGTGGGAGCAGTGTCCCCACAGCACCTGTGGTGCCCCTGAAGCCGCCTGCCGCCTGTGGCACGGCACGGAGGCAGCGCTGCCCGCAGCCCGCGGGCTCCTCGCCCCCCGCTGCCGCCATTTGGCAGAGGCCGCGAGGGGCGGGCACGGGGCTGTGGGGCTGTGCCGGCCCCGCTTCCCGGGCCGCAGCTCCAGCTGCTGCCGCTGGCCCCGAGCTGCCCCGCTGCGGCCCCAGGCCCCATTCGCCTCTTCCGGGCCCGATCCGCCGCTGTCGTGCCGCTGCAGGAGAGCTCCCCGCCGTCTGCCGGCTGCAGAGAACGGCTGCCGGGGCAGTTCGCCCGGGAGTCTGAGCTGAGCGTGGCGCAGGGAGCAGAGCCAGCAAGCAAAGAGAGAACTGTTAGGGACAGGAAGCAGAACAGAGAGAAGAAGCAGAGTTAAAGCGGGGCAGGGAACGGGCACCAGAGGTGCAGGAAGAGACAGCAGAGAGGCAGAATGAGCATGAGGGAGCAGGA
This sequence comes from Phylloscopus collybita, assembly GCA_027886175.1. NCBI lineage: Eukaryota > Metazoa > Chordata > Aves > Passeriformes > Phylloscopidae > Phylloscopus > Phylloscopus collybita. The sequence continues at coordinate 2,855,754 of JAJNNQ010000086.1, read as the reverse complement.
GAGAGCAAAGTCTGGCCTGGGGCAGGATGGAGACTCTGGAAGAAGCCTTGCATGGGCAGCAAGATAGAGAGGGTATGGGAAAGAACAGTGATATAGTGAGAAACCAAGGGACTGGCAAGTGCACAGAGCAACACACAAGATCATGACAAAGAGAAACTCAGGGGTGGTTTTTGCTGCACCCCGTTGAATCCATGCTGCAGTGGTACGTGGTCGGCCTGTCACCTCCCTCACAAGCAGCCGAGGCATTTCAGAAATGGCACGCCAGTCCATGACCCTGCAGGTATCCCACAGCTCTCTGTTCAAATGAGCATCTGCAGGGCTGCTAGCGTGGTTATCTGTACGACAAGACTTTGTAGGGCTTGATTCAAGGGTTGAGGCAAAACTCTCTTCTGAAAAGAGCCTTGGGCTGCCCTCTCAGGAGGTGGAAATCTCAGAGGCTGCTGAGAGCCCCAAGAGAGGACAGCCCACAAGTGCAGCTTGACCTCCTGTGGAGAGCAGAGGGACATGGGTGAGCAGCTCAGTGGCTCCTCTTCACCACTTCAAAGGGAATAGCATTGTCTTGGAACACTCTTTACTGCCTGAGCCAGGAGTATACAAAACAGCCCCAAACCCCACAGGGTCCAGAGACACCTTCAAAGCATCTCTCTGGCAATTGCTGCTGGCAATATCCTCCCCACACACTGCAGGTGACAGTCAGCCTCAGAGAGCTGTGCCGTGCTCCTTGGACAACAGCCTTGCTGCACTCACACCTCCAGCTTTGGCTGTAGATGGCCGAGAAGGAGCAGGTGTGGGGAAACCCTGCAGGACCACAGTGAGTCTGACTCGTGAGCCCAGGAGCAATTCCCTGGCTTGCTGGTTTCTTGCAGTGCCTTGCTTTCTTCATCTCAGATGGGCGCCCTGTCACTTCTTCCCACCTGGAAGGCCTCCTTCTTCATCACTTTAGAATTGATTATCATCTTACATTCCATCACTTTAGAATTCAGGAAATGTATTTTTTCTCATTCTTTACCCCCTGAACCAGAAGTTAAGTCAATTAACCCAAAACAGCAATTAAAAAGCCATGTGAAAACCTGCAACCGCCCCAGTTGCACAAGCAAAACACCACAGCTCTGTTCCTGTGCTTTGCTGCAGTAGTGGTTTCCCTACTGAAGTTGGATGCCAAGGACCTACTAAAGCCACTCTATTCCTGCCCTTCTCAGAAGGACACGGGAGACCAGATATTACAGAGGTGCCTGAATTGTGGAAAGGCGCAGGAGAGATCACTCACTGAACACCATCATGTGCAATACAGACTTGACTCGGGTACATAAATTGAATTTTATTATTAACTCAATCACAGCAGGATAACGAGAACTAAAGTAAATCTTAAAATACACTTTTCGCCCCTTCCCTTCTCTAGCTCTATCTCTGCCACCAAATGGTGTAGGGAGTTGGGTCGTGGGGATTACAGTCAGCTCATCCCACAGCTGTTCCTGCATCTGCTCAGGGAAAAGAGTCCTCTACACCAGCCTGGGCTTCCTCCCACAGCAGACAGCCCCCATGTTTTTCACCAATGTGAGTGCGACCCAGGAACAAATGTTCTCCACAGATTGCTGCAATGTGGGTCACTCTTCCATGGGGCACAGTCCTTCAGGCAGCATCACAAATGAGCTCACGGGCAAGCCTTGGCACATCTCACCAGCATGTCCCTATTCTTGTGCAGGAAAGCCTTGTTGATGGCCACTGCTGTAAAAGCACGCTGAGGCTGGCACAAACAGATCCCGCACTGCAGTGCAGGTTTCTCACAGCTCCTCTCAAAGCTCCAGCCCTGCTCCCACCACTGTGCATTCTACAGAAAACTACATTCTACAGAACTCCATTCTACAGGAACTACATTCTACAGAACTTCATTCTACAGAAACTGCATTCTACGGAACTGCACTCTACAGAAACTACATTATACAGAACAACATTCTAACGAACTACATTCTCCAGAAACTGCCACAACAGGCAACAACTTACTGCTTTTAGAAATACTTATATGCTATCACTAAAATAACCATCATCCTCCTCTAAGAAAAAGTATTCCTGCTGGTACTGGCAGCAGGGGCACCAGGACGTTGTGGGCTGAGGTGAGTCCAGGGAAATCCAGTGGTCCCGTGACGAGGCACTGCCAGCCAGATCACAGAAGGGACACGTGGGCAGAGGTGAGGGGTCTGCGCCCATGTTCTTGTACAGCTGGGCAAGCTCTGCTGCAAAGACCTCAGGAAACAGGCGGCAGCTCTCCCTGATCCTGTTGCCTTGGCCTCTCTCGCCCCTTCCTGGTCCTTCTCCTGATTTTGCTTCACCTTCACCTCTAGGCTGACCATGGCTTTCCCAGGAAGAATCTGGGTGGACTTGTCCTGCTGCTTCTTCGTCATCCTGGGCCCTCCTGTAGAAACAGATTTCCCAGAAGACTCCTCATAGCTATTAATTTGGACAACAGTTGAAGGATTGCACTGCACAGGTTTCTGCAGAACACTGCCAGGCACTGCCTTGGCACTCGAGCACAGTGCAAACACTTCATTGCCAAGGGCAGCAGTAAATAACTCACGTGTCTCTCCGCAGCAGCAGATACATGACAATATACCCAGACACTGCCCCAAGCAGAAGCAAGGCTGAGCCTACTACTGTCCCTAGGATGTAGTACTTGCTCGCGTCACAGCCTCCAGCAGTCTTAGCTTTTTTCTCAGCAGCTGTACCTGGCAGGAGAAAAGACAATGCCAGAAACAACGTTTGTATTCTGCTCTAAGAAGAATCTCAAGTGCGCTTCACATGCCCGAGGATTGTTGTCTTCAGAGGTCGGTCCCTCTGGCTCTGGTCTCTTAGCACCAGGGACCAAGAGGGATCTCCTCAAGTTCTCATGGAGAAGAGCCCAGTGTGTTCCAACGAGCAGCACTGCCCCTGTCTGCTCCTCCGAGCTGCAGGCCAGGGCTGTGTGCTGGGCACCTGCACTTCATCCACGGAGGGCACTGCAGGGATACAGCTGGAAAAGCTGCTCTTTTCCCAAGACAGCATCTCCCAAACACTCACCAGAAAATGCCGCAGGCTCAGCTGGTGAGCTGGTGTCCTCTATTGCTTCTGTTTCTTCATCTAAGCCTGGCACACTGTCACTTCCTTCCACAGGAAACGTTTCTGGCACAGTCTCCGAATCTGTCTCTTCTGAAAGAACACGGGACACTTGAAATAGAAATCACTGTCTCTTGCTAGAGCCCAGTACCACGGCCTGAGCATTTTGGCAAGTGGCAGTAAGCCTGCTGTCCCCAAAGACAAGAAAAATCCACAGCCACCTTTTCTGCTCTACAACAAAAAACGCAGAACCAAACCACCCAAGACTTAATCAACCAAATGCCACAGAAGGAATCCCTTCCGTTTCACCCTCATTCTTGGCCACCAGCTCCAACCCATCCCTGACCCTGTGCTTTGGCAGGGGCAGCCCAGATTTCATGGGATATCATTTCTGCCTCAATGCTGTGCTGAGTGCGAGGCAAACACAAATTCAGCACAGGCCTTTTCCCAGCATCTGGATGCCAATGCCTGCACACAGCAGCTCTGGCCAGTCATGGTACAACTGCAGCAGCAGCAGCAGCAGCACGAGATGCCCCTGGGCAATCATCTGGAAGCACAACTGGGAGCAGATGAGCTGTGTTGGACCATCTCTATGGCCCACCCCGGGAGATATGAAGTGCAGAGTCCCCAAAGCAAGACTCTGACTGAGTGCTTCTGGCTGGCCAGGATACAGCACATCCCTACAGGAACCAACAGCTCAGCTTCGCAGGTGCTAGGCTTAAAACAGAGTGGGATATACTAACCAGATGGGCCTTCATCCAAGCCTGTCAGGAGCTCCTCTGGAGCTTCAGGGAATCCTTCAGGGAATTCCTCAGGGTACGTGTCCGAATCCTTCCCTATCGTAGATTTATAAAAGGACATTAACTTTTAAACGACTTAACTAGGAATCTACATTTCCCATGCATACCCACAAGGAAAAGGCATGTACATCCTTGTGAAGGCAGTAGAGACTGACTACTCACGCTTGAGATACCAGCTCGGAATCAGCATGGAATCTGGCTCCAGCTCAGGGGCTGAAAGGGCACTCTCTGTGTCCACAACTACAACCAAACACCCACAAGAAGTTACCATCACATGCACTGCTCTCATGGTCGCACTTCAAGGCCTGGAGGTGGAAGGTACTGACACGGCACGCACTGGCAGCTCTGTGTTCTCACAGCTGCCCTTGGGACACTGAGCTGGCAGCTCTGACATGGAGGGAAAAGCCATGCTGTGCTCCCAGGAGCTGTGGGTGGGTCAGCCCTGGAGCCAGGTCAGGAGGCTGGATAACCAGTGCTGGCTGGTGGATAACTCAGTGCTGAGCTGACGCGATGCCGGTGTCCTTCAGCCCAGCCAGCTCCCCGCACCGTCGCCAGGAGTGGGCTGCCCCCAGAAAGCCAGGCAATCCGGGGTGCAGCTGTAGGGCACCATTGCTCTATAGCACAGGTGGCATGTGTCAAGGGCAGGGACAAGGAACTTCCGTATGATTTCCAAAGGTGTTTATTCCCCAGAGGGTCAGGGACAGAGAAAGACACAGAACCTGGGCTTGCAGGGGCTTACACCTGGGGGAGGTCTTGGGAGAGGAAACAATTTCCAACCAATAAGGGTGACATGGGGAGGAACATAAGGCGGGGAGTACAACACATAGACCTATGAAAGAACACAAGGAGAGGGAACAGCTTAAACTAACCATTAGGGCATCAAACGTTGGGGGATTGACAGGGAAGGGTCTGGAAGAAGGGGCAGGGTTAGGGAAGGATTGACAATTCTGTAGGAGGAGGGAAGGGCAGGTCTAGGGAAGATAGACCACCAGGGCAAAACCAACAGGGGGAAAGGAACAATCCATTACGGATGAAACACACGATAACAATACAGAGTATGGGAGGGGTATAAAACTGACCATTAAAACTGAGCTGCAATTGGAAACACAATAAAAACACACTACAACACTGAGGGATGGATAACCAGAGCTGAATGATGAGTGATGGATAACCAGTGCTGAGTGCTGAGTGACAGATCACTCAGTGCCGAGGTTCTGGTCCTGCACTGCCCCTCCCCACCTCCCTGCTCCTTAGGAACCTCTCTCCATGCTGCACCCTGAAGCAGCTGCAGCCCCTCACACTTCCCATGGGTTGTCTGACCCACCACCTGCACCGTGGTGGCTTCCTGGCTCAGCCAGCCCCAGCCCTGGCCGCACGGCCACCAGCCAGGGCTGCGTGCTGGCCCCTGCCTGCCTACCTGCTCCCTGCCCAGGTATTGGAGCACTCTGGGCATTCTGCGCTTGCAGGGCCAAGAGAAAGAGGAGCAGGAGGTAGTGGGTCAGGACCATGACTCCCCCTGCTCGCAACATTCTGCCTCCACCGCCACTGCTGCTGCTTCAGTGTTGCCCAGAGAAGGCACTGAAGAGCACAGTGGGGCTCTGGAACCTCACATCAAACAGGGCTCTGTGACCTCATAACAAAGTCGTGTCTGTGAACTCCCTAGTGTATGCCCTTGTTGCCTGGGAATTCATGCACCTTCCCTCTATCCCATTTCCTCACTCTGCACAGACCCTGAAAGAGCTCAGGTAGAGAAGGGTGGATGTATTCTGGGAGGCAGCACTGCAAATAGGAATGCAGAGGCAGTCTTATTCCTCATGTGAGAGACAGAACTGTGATTCGTGTCACAGGAAATACACTGATCAGATGGTATCGTGAGAATGAAGATGAAGACAAAGATGAATTCTGAAAAACTGCCAGGTAAGACTAGAAGGGAAACAACTGGATGGAATGTGGTGGACAGTAAGAGGGAAAATGAGCAAACACCTGAACTGCCTATGCAAGCAAGACTGCATGAGAACCTACGATGATCAAAATGAGTCAGGAAGACTTCCCTTGCTCCCAACGACCACCAGAAAGGACTAAAAGGCCACCAGGAAGGAGCCCACGCATATGCAGCATGTGCAGACAAAGACAACAGGCACCACAACAGGGAAATGGGGAGGGGAGGAGGCTGCTGAGAACTGCTGAGAAATGCTTCTGCTTACGGATGAGTCTATGGAATAAATATTTGCAGAACTAACAGTTGGTGGGCGTGTTGGTGGGCACAGGTGTCTCCCCATACCCAGCACAGCTGGCTTGCTTTTTGCCAAACATAATCTAAGAAAGAATGAAAGTTTGGATTAAAGATTGGAGTACGGAGTTTCAATTTTAGCACTCAGAAATCCCTATCAAAAGGCCTGTATGAAGGCTTCAAGAAAAAAACCCAACTGCAAGTGCCTTTCTTTGATACTATTTTTGTCTTGACAGCATTCTGGCAAGAAACCTGTTTTTCCCAATATTTCTGCTCCTGTTTCACAACCTTTGAGGGCAGTGCTTTTCCCCTCTTCTACTCCCATGTTAACATGGGTGTGCAGTGCTCAGGGTTCTTGAACTAAGTGAGCCTGGTTTATTCCCTTTCCTCTTCCAATCCTGATGAAAGCTCTCTCAAGGAGCCCCACTAACTCCTGAACAAAGATCCTTTTCCCTTGGTGGCAGGTGTAGCCCATGTGCCACCATCAGGCCTGGTGTTCTGTAGAGCAACCCAGAGTGAAACCTCCACACTTCTGCTGGGAACACCAGGGTGCCAGGTACTCACCTCTAGAACATTCCTGGGCCTGGTTTAACTGCAAGTGGCAGAAGTCAATAGTGTGTGTGCCCAAGGTCCCTCAAAGCAGCCCTCCAGAGGCCCTGAGCTCCCTCTTGCTTGTCCTTGGACACCATCAGGACCTGCCATGGGACACACAAAGGTGTCAGTTGCCACAGGTAAGAGTTTAACACAGGTGGCCTTGTAGCTGAGCAGCTCTTCCTGGAAGGAAATATTCTTGCCTTATGTGTGTCGGGCACCTTCGGCTCAGAATCTCTTGGAAGGCCTTCTAGAGCACCTTTGGTATAATTGCCTAGAAAGCACCAGTTAAAACCCAGGTGGTTATAGCTGTTGCCCAATCCGAAGAAAACACAAACAACCGAAGTCGTTTATGTGGTGCTTTATTGAGGGCCCGGGAGCCTGTGGACTGGCGTCCAAACACAGAGCCCATTCCACAGAAAAATCACAGGGTTTTTATATGTTTCTCTACATGATTTCTTCATCATAACAAATTCTTACTTCATTTCTACTACCTGGTACAATAATCTCTCTGACACTTAAGCTCCTGCCAAAAGGTACATTCCCTAGATAAATGGATACACTCCTTAAGATAAGTGATTATCTCTTAGCTACACTGCTTACATTACAAAATCTGCTATAACAGTTCATCTGCAGGTTACATGCGGCCTACCAAGACTTAGCATGACTACTACTAATGTCAACTAATGTCAACTATTAATGTTTGCTACTATCTTAATACAGTTTATTGAATCAAATGGCAACATAGCCACAAGCACAAAGACATTGACAGCTTATCACCTTTGGCGTGTATCCCCAAGGCTCATAAGGAATCTCCAGGTGACAAGCTGCATAAATTTGGCCAATGCTGTCCTACCCTCTGGGCTCAAGCACAGATCGCTGACCACCTTGGAGGCTGCGGCACATAATGAGCGGAGGGCTGGAGCAGGCTGGAGGGTCTCTCGGTGACATGTCCCACCCAGAACCCCGGCAGGCTGGCCAGGTGCCTCAGCGTTGGGCCTGGGCACCATCTCGGGCCCCCCGATCCTCCCCGAGGGGAGGCACCGCTCAACACCGCCCTTCTTTGTTCCTGAACTCGCTCTACACCCAGTCTCTCCCTTAATGCACTCCGCGGCATTGTGCTGCTTGGCGGCTCGTCACCAGCTGTGGGAGCAGTGTCCCCACAGCACCTGTGGTGCCCCTGAAGCCGCCTGCCGCCTGTGGCACGGCACGGAGGCAGCGCTGCCCGCAGCCCGCGGGCTCCTCGCCCCCCGCTGCTGCCATTTGGCAGAGGCCGCGAGGGGCGGGCACGGGGCTGTGGGGCTGTGCCGGCCCCGCTTCCCGGGCCGCAGCTCCAGCTGCTGCCGCTGGCCCCGAGCGGCCCCGCTGCGGCCCCAGGCCCCATTCGCCTCTTCCGGGCCCGATCCGCCGCTGTCGTGCCGCTGCAGGAGAGCTCCCCGCCGTCTGCCGGCTGCAGAGAACGGCTGCCCGGGCAGTTCGCCCGGGAGTCTGAGCTGAGCGTGGCGCAGGGAGCAGAGCCAGCAAGCAAAGACAGAAGTGTTAGGGACAGGAAGCAGAACAGAGAGAAGAAGCAGAGTTAAAGCGGGGCAGGGAATGGAGACCAGAGGTGCAGGAAGAGACAGCAGAGAGGCAGAATGAGCATGAGGGAGCAGGAGAGAGCAAAGTCTGGCCTGGGGCAGGATGGAGACTCTGGAAGAAGCCTTGCATGGGCGGCAAGACAGAGAGGGTGTGGGAAAGAACAGTGATATAGTGAGAAACCAAGGGACTGGCAAGTGCACATCACCTCCTATTCTGTCCCCATCCCCAACCCAGTCCCTGTCACCCTTTAATCTGTCATCATCCCTAAGCCAGTCTCTGCCACCTCTTGATCTATCCCAAACCTTAGCTCCACCTCCTTCTAACACCTCAGCACTTCAGACCCAACAGCTATCTATCTATCTCGCCAACCCCAAAAGGGACCCACTCTCCTTTGCCTTTAACCCAACCTTTACCACAACCCTCGTCCCCTCTTACCCAAAATACCCAAACTCAATCTACCGCATTTCCATTACCCAGTACCATTTCCCAAGTTCATTCTGTACAACAACCCACATTTCCAACACAACCTTCACCATCTACTGTGAACCAACCTATTCCTCAGAATACCTTCACCCAAGCTATTCCACCTCCCTTATCTACCATTCAAATCCCATCTCCCCCTCCTTTAGTTCAATTTTCAGTACAATCCTTAGCTCCACCCTCATCATCTCCCACTGTGTGCACCACTCAACCCCCATCTTTACTACCTCCAGCCAGGTCTTAAGTTCAATATTTACTTTATTCGCAACAACCCACACTGTGTCCAACACCAGTGACATCACAGTCTCCCCATACTATTGTATCTGGTATCACAGACCCCAATCAAACCCCCCAGAGAGTCCAAAAGCTGGTTTTAGCACCGACTTGTCAAGATACTCCCATAGCTCTCTCCCCAAACCAACCTGCACAAGAAGTAAGGAAAGAAGTAGGGGAAGAGTCAAGAGACATTTTAGAACCAGGAATAGAAGGTCATCACTATAATAAATGATCAAAAGCAAAGAGAGAACCAACAGAAGCAGTAGGGAGGTTATTTCCATTGAGAGAAGTACCTGTGGGTGGGGGAATAGGAGGAATAGGATTTGCTGACACACTGTTAACTGCTTCAGAGGTTAGAAATTTTAAGAAAGAGATAAAAGGACTGCTAGGGGATCCAATTGGAACATTGGAACAGCTTGACCAGTTCCTGCGTCCCAGTGTTTATACGTGGGATGAACTGAACTCCATCATGAGTATCCTGCTTTCCACAGAAGAAGTACAATTGATTAGAGCAGCGCGGATGAATGTTTGGGAGCGAGAGAACAGGACAGGCCCAAGAGGGGAAGAAAAGATGCCACATTATTCTCCAGGCTGGGATCCAAATGATGAAATGGGTAGAAGGAATGTGAGGGAATACAAAACATTAATAATACGAGGAATTACGGAAGCCGTTCCTAGGACTACAAATGCAAAACTAGCTTTTGGCAGCCAGCAAGAAAATGATGAGACACCCAGCACCTGGCTAGAAAGATTAAAAAGAAACTTTTTACTTTATTCAAGTGTGGACCCTGATAGTCCGAGGGCCAAACGTTAATAAAAGTACAATTTGTAACAAAAGCTTCGACTGATAGAAGAAGGAAGTGAGAGAAAATAGAGGAATGGAATGAGAAAACTCTTAATGAGTTGTTGAGAGAAGCGCAGAAAGTATATCTAAGGAGGAAAGAAGAGAAGACAAGGACAAAAGCAAAGATCGTGGTGGCAATAGCAAGAGAAAGTGTGGGAGCTGGAGGAGGTGAACGAAAAGAGGATAGACCGAAAGAAAATGTTGAAGAGAAAACAGAACCAGATAAAGGAAGCAGGACACCAAGGGCTGATTTAGTATGTTATTACTGTCGAGAGAAAGGGCCCACTCCGCGATTTTGTAAGAAGAAGCAAACTGATGAAGCAATTGCTAGAGAACAGGACACCCTTGAGAGGATCCTCCGAGGGGACAAGGGAGAAGACTACGGGTGTCAGGGGCTCTATGCTCTGGGGGAAATAATAAAACAACATAATGAGCCCTTGGTAAACTTAGAAGTTGGCCCCCAGAGCAAATAATTTGAGTTCTTAGTTGACACTGGGGCCGACAGGTCCATTATCCCCAAGTTACCTAGTGGGTGTAAGTTAAGTGACAGGACATGTCAAGTAACAGGAGCAGAAAGTAATCCTTTCCGTGTATCAGTGATTGAACAAGTGCAAGTAAGAGGAAGTTTTAGGGAAGGATGTGCTGATTTATTGTATATGCCAAATTTAACTCATAATCTCCTGGGGAGAGATTTGCAAAAATAACTAAGGATTGGTATAGTCCCAGAAGAAGGGCACATGGTAGTGTGAAATGATGGTATTAAACCAAGAAGATGAAGCAGAGATCCATCCCAGAGTGTGGGCAGAGAAGGGTAAACATGGGCTGTTGAATATCCCACCCATCAAAATTAGAATGAAACCAGGGATACCACCAATTTGAGTGAAACAGTACCCGATATCAGCAGAAGGACAAATAAGCTTAACACCAGTAATCAGAGATTTAATAGAAGAGGGGATCCTAGAACCATGCATGTCACCACATAATACCCCCGTGCTGCCAGTTAGGAAACCAGATGGAACAGACAGACTTGTTCAAGACCTGAGGGAGGTGAATAAACAAACGATTACCCGATATCCCGTGGTAGCGAATCCCTACACTCTGTTAAGTACTCTCTGTTAGTCTCTGTAAAGTATCTGTGAAACATGCCTGGTTTAGTGTAATAGACTTGAAGGATGCCTTTTGGGCTTGCCTCTTAGAAGAAAAGAGTAGAGACTGGTTTGCCTTTGCAGGATGGGCAAACAGAAAGAAAGCAACAGCTAAGGTGGGCTCAGGGATTGCCTCAGGGATTTACAGAGTCACCCAGTTTATTTGGCCAAGTATTAGAAGAAATTATAAAGCAGTTTACCCCTATAGGAGAAGTACAAGTCTTGCAGGATGTTGATGATTTGTTAATATCAGGCGAGCAGAAAGAAGAAGTCCGAGAGTCAACCGTAAAATTACTAAATTCCCTAGGAGAAAAAGGGTTAAAAGTATCTAAGAATAAATGGCAATTTGTAGAATCTGAAGTAAAATACTTAGGACACTTCATTGGAAGAGGCTACAAGAAATTAGATTCAAATCGCATACAGGGAATATTGGCATTAACAGCACCAAAGACCAAAAGGGATGTAAGAAAATTATTAGGATTAATTGGTTGCTGCAAAATGTGGATAGATGGACATACAAAAATGCTTAAATTCCTCTATGAAAAATTAGTGCAGGATGAACCTATAAATTGGTCAAAGGAAGATGAAGAGAATTTCGAAATTCTAAAAAAGAGGCTTATGACAGCTCCAGTGTTAAATTTATCCAATTTAAAACAGTTATTTGAAGTTTTTGTGAACGTTGAGGAAGGCACAGCTTATGGTGTGTTGGTGCAAGAGTTGTGTAGTGTAAAGAAACCCTTTGCATATATCTCTAAATTGTTAGATTCAATGGTAAGAGGGTGGCCTACATGTTTACAGGCAGTGGCAGCAACAGTAGCACTACTTGAAAAAGGTACAAATTAACTTTTGGAAGTAAAATAAAAGTATACACTCCACATGATCTGAGAGCAATGTTAAGCAAGGGAGTAAGTCAGTGGATTTTGGACAGTAGGATCTTGAAATATGAGCTTATTCTGAACAATAGTGAGAACTTAGAGTTGACCACTACAAAAGTCCAAAATCCAGCAGAATTTTTATATGGAGAGCCAGACCAAGATAAAGAATTAGAACACCACTGTCTTGAACTTGTACACTTACAAACAAAAGTCAGAGAGCATTTATTGCAGTGCCCTCTAGATGAAGGAGAAGTTCTTTTCGTGGATGGTTCCTCCCGAATAATTGAAGGAAAGCGAGCCTCTGGTTATGCAGTTGTGGATGGAAATAGAATGACAGTCATAGAAAGAGGGAAACTTCCCACAAAGTGGTCAGCACAGTGCTGCGAAGTCTGTGCCATGCTTAGAGGTTTGAAATGGTCGGATCAGAAAGCTGGAACAATCTATACAGACTCCAAATATGCTTACAGAGTAGTACATACATTTGGGAAGATTTGGGTTGAAAGAGGATTTATAAATTCAAAGGGAAAGACTTTAACGCAAAAAAGTTTGATCAAGGAGTTGTTAGAAGCACTGAAAGGACCTATAGAGATTGCAGTGGTGCATCAGATTCGGGGGCATCAGAGGGGAAATTCCAGAGAAATAGAAGGGAATCATTTGGCTGATCAGGAAGCAAAGAAGGCAGCTCTTGAGGGAGATGAAGGAAAAATTCTACATATTACAAGTAAAAATGAAAGAGATGAAGAAGAAATCCCTATTCTTCGTGAAAGAGACCAGGCAGAAATACAGAAACATGGGGCAATGAAAATGATAACGGCAGATGGAAAATATCTGATGGGAGACCAGTCTTGAATAAAGCATTAACGAGAAAAATCTTAGAAAGTCTCCATGCCTCAGCCCATTGGGGAACACAAGCCCTCTGTTGTGGTGACCCATGAGGTTACCACAAGAGGAGTTGCTCTGCCCTGGAGAGAAAATAGTGTGTAGGCTGTATGGCGGAGCCCCCCGCAAGAAAGTCTCCCTGAGTGATCAAGTATTAAGTTGGAGAAAACAGAAAGTTTCTCTGTTTTTCCCCATTGGTTGAAAGTTTCTCATTTGTTCCCTATTGGTTGTTTTCCCCATTTCCAACTTTCCCTGTCTTTGATTGGTTCCGTTTCGATCCTCTTCCCGATTGGTTGTTATCCCTGAAGTATGATTGGTCCTTACAAGAATCATCCTGGACCAACCATTTCACCAGGGCACCAAATGATTGGTCCAGGGTGTCAGCCCCACCCCTTCCAAAGTTCTATATAATCCCCTGGTTTTTGCCCCTCGGGGCTACTTTTGCATCGTCGATCCTTCAACAAAGAGCCTTCGGAATCAAGAGCCTGCCTCCCGCGTCTTTATCCAGCGTCGCTTGGAAGAAGCTGCCGACGAGAAGAAGAGCTGCCAGGGATTGCTGCCGTGGGCAGCATCACAAAAGAGCTGAAATCACTTCCGAGTGCCTGCGCCCCCCAGGCCCGAGACATCCCTTGGGACGGTGTCGTGGGGAAGGTCGCGGCACCGGTGTGACCCTTAGAGTGGTCACCGGCAGCCGGCGGCACGCTGTGACCATTTTAGGAGAAGCTATGTGTGTATTGGGGTGTTTGAGATAGCAAGACTAATAACAAGACAGTGTATGATTTGCCAAAGAATAGAAAAAAAGGTAATGAGAGGAAGATGCCCCAAGGGGGAAGAGAGTTAGCAAAAAGACACTTCCAAAATATACAAATAGACGTTACAGAACTTCCCCAAGTACAAAGATACAAATATGTTTTAGATATACCAGATCATCTAACCCATTGGATTGAGGCATTCCCAACTGTAAGAGTCACTGCAGATGCAGTAGCAAAAATTTTACTAGAGCAGATCATACCTAGGTATGGGCTCATAAACACTATTGATTCATATCAGGACCCCCATTTCACTGCCCAAATAATCCAACAGATAACCCAAGCCCTAAACATAGTATGGGAATTCCACACTCCATGGAGACCTCAAAGTTCAGGGAGGGTAGAGGGAATGAATCAGACTCTGAAAACAACCCTTACTAAGTTAACCGAGGAACCCAAAATGAATTGGTTAAAATGCCTCCCTCTAGCACCATTAAGGATAAGAACAAAACCCAGAGCAGATGTTGGTGTTTCCCCATATGAAATGTTGCTTGGGCTCCCATTCTTAACAAATTCCGAGAATTTAGGGACGTAGGAAGAAGGGGAACAACATGTAAAGAAGTATGTTCAAGTCATTGCAAGTACCTTAAAGCAGTTAAGAAAAAAAGGTTACCTTGCTCAATCAACACCTGTTGATTTTGTCATTCCTAAGTTTCAGCCTGGAGACTGGGTATTGATAAGAACTTGGAAAGAGCAACCACTGGTCCCGAAGTGGGAAAGCCCCTTCCAAGTCCTGCTGATCATGGAGACAGCAGTAAGGACACAAGAGAAGGGATGGACACATGCCTCCCGAGTTAAAGGACCAGTTTTGCCTCCAGATGAATGGGCTGTAGTGGAATCCACTGATACAAAGTTAACACTGAAGAAAAGACCAACAGAAAAACCCACAAGTTAAATCTGGACACGAAGTGACCAAATTCTTTGTTAAAACTTACTGAGAATCAAAGAATTTCAAAGGTTGTGTACTAATGATTGTAACCTTTGCTGTTTCTTGTTCCAGGTTAATCTTCTGACATTAGAACATTCCCCTACATTGTAGCAATCCGGCCCCAAAATGATATTGGATGCACAAGTTGATACAAGAGGGAGAACCCTACAATGGAAGAAGAGCGACCTGCAGAAGTGTTGCGGGAGGCAAGCCTGGGCCAAGATCCACGCTGGTCCTCAGGAAAGCACATGAGTAAAGGGACATTTGGTACTGGACTCCTATGGGTAGTCCTCCTGTTGGTGATCGTAACCACAGGAGAGGCAGGAAACTGATAAGTGATAAGTGTCGCTATCCAATTTATGTAGGGAATCTCCAAACATTTGTCTTCAGGGTTCATACAAACCCAAATCCAAACTGTGTCAACTTCTCTTGGTTATATACTTGTGAGGAAGATGGGAAAGTATATTGGCTCTTTAAAAATGTAGGGAGTTTTAAGCAAAACCTGGTAGGGAAATGCCTTAATGCAGAAGAATGGATGTGTTCTGAAAAGAAACCAGTAGATCTAAAAGTAAAAAGAGTTTATAAATTAGATACAATTAAAGAAAAGTTAATATCTAGTATAGCCAAAAAGAGACCTTAGCCTCAAGTAGGAGAAAATACTTTAGTTTTGGATCTAGTAGAAAAGATAAGCAGAGAACTTAACAGAACTAATGGCTGGATATGTGGGGACACCCGTATGGCAGAAATTTGGCCCTGGCAAGGAATACCTCTAAGCACAGCCAATGGGTTGAAGATAGTAGGAAGAGAAACATCAAGGGTAGATCAAAGACCAGAAGAAGAAATTTGGGATTTAAGGTCAGAAGTGTTTGGGGAAGAGTGTATTTGGAGAAAAGGAGCTAGGTATAAGAGTTATGTGGGAGAAATACCATGTAAGAGGTATTATGTGACAAATGAAACACATCAGTGGTGGATACCGGACCCCCCTACAAAGTATTGGACCAGAGACCGAGAGAAAAACTGCACATGGGGAAAAACAAAATTTTCACATGAGTGTATTGCACAGCAGAGTTGGAACTGGGTTGTAGCAGAAGATCTGTATGAATGTATGGCACAACAACATAACCCCTTCCAAGGCGAGGCGAAACTTCTGAAGTTTTGGAGCAAAGATGGAATAGTGGAGATTAATTTGTCAAAATATTGGAAAGCTCCAAAAGGCCTTTTTTGTATCTGTAATAGAAAGGCATATGTGATGTTACCAAAAGACTGGGCAGGAAGTTGTTCCCTTGGAGCTATAAGACCCTCCTTTTTCCTCCTACCCAGAGTTGCAAGTCAACAATTAGGAATACCATTGTATGATGAATTTAAAAGAAGAAAAAGAGACGTGCAAATAGGAGCAATTGACTATCTGTTAGCAGAAGAAGGAGGGCTGTGTGCCAAATTTAACTCATCAGAATGCTGTGTTAAATCGATGGCCACCGCGAAACAATCAAAAATATTTCTTATAACATCAGGAAGCACGCTCATGTGCCTATCCAAAAATGGACAACCATAATGAAGAAAGATTGGTGGGACAGTTTCTTTTCAGGGGAATGGTGGAAGAAAGTATTATTTGTAATTAGAGGTGCATTAGTAAGTATTGTTTTGCTTTCTTGTATAACCCCACGTTTAATCCGAAAAGCAAAGAACATAGTACAAACCTCAGTTCATGAAATATTAGATAATAAAAAGGCTGAAGATGTTAAAATCATGAAATTAGAACAAGAAGAGAGTGAACCAGAAACTGCAAAAGAAATGTATGAGAAGTATCAATTCATTAGAAAAATATATCAAGTTTATGAAGAAGAGTTGTAAAAGTTTTCGTAGTTGATGCGGGCCTACAGCTCGATAAAGTTTTAGAAGGGGGAGTTGTTATAAATACAAAAACAAAGTTGAAACTTTTTAGTGGTTGCTTGTATACTAGCTGTATGTTTCGATTTCTGTTTGTAACTGTGTTTATTTTGCAACTAGTTCTAAAGTGTTAAAAGATATTCACTGTTGTAATGTTGTTCAGTAGTTGTTAGATATCATTGCAGTGTTTAGTTACGAATGTTTGTAAGAGTTTTGTGCAGCTGCCTCCCCAAATACAGTTAAAGGGACAACACCAAAGAACAGGGGGATATGCTGCCCTTCCCCAAACAACTCAACACTGAGAGCACCGCCCAGCGCTCTCATTGGAGGACACAACCAGCCAATCAAAACACGGCGGGAAGAAATGATTGGTGTAGAGAGCACCCCGCTAAGAGCCAATGAGAGCCCGAAGAATGCACCAATCAGGGAAAGGATCCATAACGGACCAATCCCTGAGGGGACTGAGGCTTTAAAAGGGACTGACCACGCTCAGCTGGGGGCTTTGCTCTCAGGAGCTGGACTGTCCTGGGCGGGGGGGTGTAGCCGATGCGCACGTTTCTCTGACTTGCCGTTGAGAGCCCAGGCTCCTGTTCCTGCAGCCAGTTTCACAACAATAAACATTGGCCATTCCTTTTTACCATCTTTGGATTTATGACCTCATCATTAAACTGGCAACATTGTAACAACACCGCCCTTCTTTGTTCCTGAACTCGCTCTACACCCAGTCTCTCCCTTAATGCACTCCGCGGCATTGTGCTGCTTGGCGGCTCGTCACCAGCTGTGGGAGCAGTGTCCCCACAGCACCTGTGGTGCCCCTGAAGCTGCCTGCCGCCTGTGGCACGGCACGGAGGCAGCGCTGCCCGCAGCCCGCAGGCTCCTCACTCCCCGCTGCCGCCATTTGGCAGAGGCCGCGAGGGGCGGGCACGGGGCTGTGGGGCTGTGCCGGCCCCGCTTCCCGGGCCGCAGCTCCAGCTGCTGCCGCTGGCCCCGAGCGGCCCCGCTGCGGCCCCAGGCCCCATTCGCCTCTTCCGGGCCCGATTCGCCGCTGTCGTGCCGCTGCAGGAGAGCTCCCCGCCGTCTCCCGGCTGCAGAGAACGGCTGCCGGGGCAGTTCGCCCGGGAGTCTGAGCTGAGCGTGGCGCAGGGAGCAGAGCCAGCAAGCAAAGACAGAAGTGTTCAGGACAGGAAGCAGAACAGAGAGAAGAAGCAGAGTTAAAGCGGGGCAGGGAACGGGGACCAGAGGTGCAGGAAGAGACAGCAGAGAGGCAGAATGAGCATGAGGGAGCACGAGAGGGCAAAGTCTGGCCTGGGGCAGGATGGAGACTCTGGAAGAAGCCTTGCATGGGCAGCAAGATAGAGAGGGTGTGGGAAAGAACAGCGATATAGTGAGAAACCAAGGGACTGGAAAGTGCACAGAGCAACACACAAGATCATGACAAAGAGAAACTCGGGCGGTTTTTGCTGCACCCCGTTGAATCCATGCTGCAGTGGTACGTGGTCGGCCTGTCAGCTCCCTCACAAGCAGCCGAGGCATTTCAGAAATGGCACGCCAGGGCATGACCCTGCAGGTATCCCACAGCTCTCTGTTCAAATGAGCATCTGCAGGGCTGCTAGCGTGGTTATCTGTACGACAAGACTTTGTAGGGCTTGATTCAAGGGTTGAATCCAAAACTCTCTTCTGAAAAGAGCCTTGGGCTGCCCTCTCAGGAGGTGGAAATCTCAGAGGCTGCTGAGAGCCCCAAGAGAGGACAGCCCACAAGTGCAGCTTGACCTCCTGTGGAGAGCAGAGGGACAAGGGTGAGCAGCTCAGTGGCTCCTCTTCCTCAAAGGGAATAGCATTGTCTTGGAACACTCTTCACTGCCTGAGCCAGGAGTATACGAAACAGCCCCAAACCCCACAGGGTCCAGAGACACCTTCAAAGCATCTCTCTGGCAATTGCTGCTGGCAATATCCTCCCCACACACTGCAGGTGACAGCCTCAGAGAGCTGTGCCGTGCTCCTTGGACAACAGCTTTGCTGCACTCACACCTCCAGCTTTGGCTGTAGATGGCCGAGAAGGAGCAGGTGTGGGGAAACCCTGCAGGACCACAGCGAGTCTGACTCGTGAGCCCAGGACAGCAATTCCCTGGCTTGATGGTTTCTTGCAGTGCCTTGCTTTCTTCATCTCAGATGGGCGCCCTGTCACTTCTTCCCACCTGGAAGGCCTCTTCTTCATCACTTTAGAAGTGATCATCATCTTATATTCCATCATCTAGAATTCAGGAAATGTATTTTTTCTCATGCTTTATCCCCTGAACCAAAAGTTAAGTCAATTAACCCAAAACAGCAATTAAAAAGCCATGTGAAAACCTGCAACCGCCCCAGTTGCACATGGAAAACACCACAGTTCTGTTCCTGTGCTTTGCTGCAGTAGTGGTTTCCCTACAGTGAAGTTGGATGCCAAGCACCTAATAAAGCCACTCTATTCCTCCCCTTCTCAGCTGGACACAGGAGAGCAGATATTACAGAGGTGCCTGAATTGTGGAAAGGCGCAGGGGAGATCACTCACTCCATCATGTGCAATACAGACTTGACTTGTGTACATAAACGGAATTTTATTATTAACTCAATCACAGCAGGATAATGAGAACTAAAGTAAATCTTAAAATGCACTTTTCCGAATTCCCTTCTCTAGCTCTATCACTGCCACCGAATGGTGTAGGGAGTTTGGGAGTGGGGATTACAGTCAGTTCATCCCACAGCTGTTCCTGCATCTGCTCAGGGAAAAGAGTCCTCTACACCAGCCTGGGCTTCCTCCCACAGCCGACAGCCCCCATGTTTTTCACCAATGTCAGTGTGACCCAGGAACAAATGTTCTCCACAGATTGCTGCAATGTGGGTCACTCTTCCATGGGGCACAGTCCTTCAGGCAGCATCACAAATGAGCTCATGGGCAAGCCTTGGCACATCTCACCAGCATGTCCCTATTCTTGTGCAGGAAAGCCTTGTTGATGGCCATTGCTGGGAAAGCAGGCTGAGGCTGGCACAAACAGATCCTGCACTGCAGTGCAGGTTTCTCACAGCTCCTCTCAAAGCTCCAGACCTGCTCCCACCTCCGTGCATTCTACAGAAACTACATTCCAAAGAAACTACATTCTACAGAAAACTACATTCTACAGAACTCCATTCTACAGAAACTACATTCTACAGAACTTCATTCTACAGAAACTGCATTCTACGGAACTGCACTCTACAGAAACTACATTATACAGAACAACTTTCTAAAGAACTACATTCTCCAGAAACTGCCACAACAGGCAACAACTTACTGCTTTTAGAAATACTTATATGCTATCACTAAAATAACTATCATCCTCCTCTAAGAAAAAGTATTCCTGCTGGTACTGGCAGCAGGGGCACCAGGACGTTGTGGGCTGAGGTGAGTCCAGGGAAATCCAGTGGTCCCGTGACGAGGCACTGCCAGCCAGATCACAGAAGGGACACGTGGGCAGAGGTGAGGGGTCTGCGCCCATGTTCTTGTACAGCTGGGCAAGCTCTGCTGCAAAGACCTCAGGAAACAGGCGGCAGCTCTCCCTGATCCTGTTGCCTTGGCCTCTCTCGTCTCTTCCTGGTCCTTCTCCTGATTTTGCTTCACCTTCACCTCTAGGCTGACCATGGCTTTCCCAGGAAGAATCTGGGTGGACTTGTCCTGCTGCTTCTTCGTCATCCTGCGTCTTCCTGTAAAAACAAATTTCCCAGAAGACTCCTCATAGCTATTAATTTGGACCACAGTTGAAGGATTGCACTGCACAGGTTTCTGCAGAACACTGCCAGGGCGCTGCCTTGGCACTTGAGCACAGTGCAAACACTTCATTGCCAAGGGCAGCAGTAAATAACTCACGTGTCTCTCCTCAGCAGCAGATACATGACAATATACCCAGCCACTGGCCCAAGCAGAAGCAAGGCTGAGCCTACTACTGTCCCTAGGATGTAGTACTTGCTCGCATCCCAGCCTCCAGCAGTCTTAGCTTTTTGCTCAGCAGCTGTACCTGGCAGGAGAAAAGACAACACAAGAGACAACGTTTGTATTCTGCTCTAAGAAGAATCTCAAGTGCGCTTCACATGCCCAAGGATTGTTGTCTTCAGAGGTCGGTCCCACTGGATCTGGTCTCTTAGCACCAGGGACCAAGAGGGATCTCCTCAAGTTCTCATGGAGAAGAGCCCAGTGTGTGCCAACGAGCAGCACTGCCCCTGTCTGCTCCTCTGAGCTGCAGGCCAGGGCTGTGTGCTGGGCACCTGCACTTCATCCACGGAGGGCACTGCAGGGATACAGCTGGAAAAGCTGCTCTTTTCCCAAGACAGCATCTCCCAAGCACTCACCAGAAAATGCCGCAGGCTCAGCTGGTGAGCTGGTGTCCTCTATTGCTTCTGTTTCTTCATCTAAGCCTGGCACACTGTCACTTCCTTCCACAGGAAACGTTTCTGGCACAGTCTCCGAATCTGTCTCTTCTGAAAGAACACGGGACACTTGAAATAGAAATCACTGTCTCTTGCTAGAGCCCAGTACCACGGCCTGAGCAATTTGGCAAGTGGCAGTAAGCCTGCTGTCCCCAAAGGCAAGAAAAATCCACAGCCACCTTTTCTGCTCTACAACAAAAAACGCTGCCCCAAACCACCCAAGACTTCATCAACCAAATGCCACAGAAGGAATCCCTTCCGCTTCACCCTCACTCTTGGCCTCCAGCTCCAACCCATCCCTGACCCTGAGGTTTGGCAGGGGCAGCCCAGATTTCATGGGATATCATTTCTGCCTCAATGCTGTGCTGAGTGCGAGGCAAACACAAATTCAGCACGGGCCTTTTCCCAGCATCTGGATGCCAATGCCTGCACACAGCAGCTCTGGTCAGTCGCGGTACAACTGCAGCAGCAGCAGCAGCAGCACGAGATGCCCCTGGGCAATCATCTGGAAGCACAACTGGGAGCAGATGAGCTGTGTTGGACCATCTCTATGGCTCACCCCGGGAGATATGAAGTGCAGAGTCCCCAAAGCAAGACACTGACTGAGTGCTTCTGGCTGGCCAGGATACAGCACATCCCTACAGGAACCAACAGCTCAGCTTCCCAGGTGCTAGGGTTAAAACAGAGTGGGATATACTAACCAGATGGGCCTTCATCCAAGCCTGTCAGGAGCTCCTCTGGAACTTCAGGGAATCCTTCAGGGAATTCCTCAAGGTACGTGTCCGAATCCTTCCCTATCGTAGATTTATAAAAGGACATTAACTTTTAAACGACTTAACTAGGAAGGTACATTTCCCATGCATACCCACAAGGAAAAGGCATGTACATCCTTGTGAAGGCAGTAGAGACTGACTACTCACGCTTGAGATACCAGCTCGGAATCAGCATGGAATCTGGCTCCAGCTCAGGGGCTGAAAGGGCACTCTCTGTGTCCACAACTACAACCAAACACCCACAAGAAGTTACCATGACATGCACTGCTCTCATGGTCGCACTTCAAGGCCTGGAGGTGGAAGGTACTGACAGGGCATGCACAGGCAGCTCTGTGTGCTCACAGCTGCCCTTGGGACACTGAGCTGGCAGCTCTGACATGGAGGGAAAAGCCATGCTGTGCTCCCAGGAGCTGTGGGTGGGTCAGCCCTGGAGCCAGGTCAGGAGGCTGGATAACCAGTGCTGGCTGGTGGATAACTCAGTGCTGAGCTGACGCGATGCCGGTGTCCTTCAGCCCAGCCAGCTCCCCGCACCGTCGCCAGGAGTGGGCTGCCCCCAGAAAGCCAGGCAATCCGGGGTGCAGCTGTAGGGCACCATTGCTCTATAGCACAGGTGGCATGCGTCAAGGGCAGGGACAAGGAACTTCCCTATGATTTCCAAAGGTGTTTATTCCCCAGAGGGTCAGGGACGGAGAAAGACACAGAACCTGGGCTTGCAGGGGCTTACACCTGGGGGAGGTCTTGGGAGAGGATACAATTTCCAACCAATAAGGGTGACATGGGGGAGGAACATAAGGCGGGGAGTAAAACACATAGACCTATGAAAGAACACAAGGAGAGGGAACAGCTTAAACTAACCCTTAGGGCATCAAACGTTGGGGGATTGACAGGGAAGGGTCTGGAAGAAGGGGCAGGGTTAGGGAAGGATTGACAATTCTGTAGGAGGAGGGAAGGGCAGGTCTAGGGAAGATAGACCACCAGGGCAAAACCAACAATACAGGGGGAAAGGAACAATCCATTAGGGATGAAACACACGATAACAATGCAGAGTATGGGAGGGGTATAAAACTGACCATTAAAACTGAGCTGCAATTGGAAACACAATAAAAACACACTACAACACTGAGGGATGGATAACCAGAGCTGAATGATGAGTGATGGATAACCAGTGCTGAGTGCTGAGTGACAGATCACTCAGTGCCGAGGTTCTGGTCCTGCACTGCCCCTCCCCACCTCCCTGCTCCTTAGGAACCTCTCTCCATGCTGCACCCTGAAGCAGCTGCAGCCCCTCACACTTCCCATGGTGTGTCTGCCCCACCACCTGCACCGTGGTGGCTTCCTGGCTCAGCCAGCCCTAGCCCTGGCCGCACGGCCACCAGCCAGGGCTGCGTGCTGGCCCCTGCCTGCCTACCTGCTCCCTGCCCAGGTATTGGAGCACTCTGGGCATTCTGCGCTTGCAGGGCCAAGAGAAAGAGGAGCAGGAGGTAGTGGGTCAGGACCATGACTCCCCCTGCTCGCAACATTCTTCCTCCACCACCACTGCTGCTGCTTCAGTGTTGCCCAGAGCAAGCACTGAAGAGCACAGTGGGGCTCTGGAACCTCACATCAAACAGGGCTCTGTGACCTCATAACAAAGTCGTGTCTGTGAACTCCTTAGTGTATGCCCATGTTGCCTGGGAATTCATGCACCTTCCCTCTATCCCATTTCCTCACTCTGCACAGACCATGAAAGAGCTCAGGTAGAGAAGGGTGGATGTATTCTGGGAGGCAGCACTGCAAATAGGAATGCAGAGGCAGTCTTATTCCTCATGTGAGAGACAGAACTGTGATTCGTGTCACAGGAAATACACTGATCAGATGGTATCGTGCACATGAAGATGAAGACAAAGATGAATTCTGAGAAACTGCCAGGTAAGACTAGAAGTGAAACAACTGGATGGAATATGGTGGACAGTAAGAGGGAAAATGAGCAAACACATGAACTGCCTATGCAAGCAAGACTGCATGAGAACCTACGATGATCAAAATGAGTAAGGAAGACTTCCCTTGCTCCCAACGACCACCAGAAAGGACTAAAAGGCCACCAGGAAGGAGCCCACGCATATGCAGCATGTGCAGACAAAGACAACAGGCACCACAACGAGAAATGGAGAGGGGAGGAGGCTGCTGAGAACTGCTGAGAAATGCTTCTGCTTACGGATGAGTCTATGGAATAAATATTTGCAGAACTACAGCTTGTAGCTGAGCAACTCTTCCTGGAAGGAAATATTCATGCCTTATGTGTGTTGGGCACCTTCGGCTCAGAATCTCTTGGAAGGCCTTCTAGAGCACCTTTGGTATAATTGCCTAGAAAGCACCAGTTAAAACCCAGGTGGTTATAGCTGTTGCCCGATCCGAAGAAAACACAAACAACCGAAGTCGTTTATGTGGTGCTTTATTGAGGGCCCAGGATCCTGTGGACTGGCGTCCAAAGAAAGAGCCCCATTCCACAGAAAAATCACAGGGTTTTTATATGATTCTCTACATGATTTCTTCATCATAACAAATTCTTACTTCATTTCTACTACCTGGTACAATAATCTCTCTGACATTTAAGCTCCTGCCAAAAGGTACATTCCCTAGATAAATGGATACACTCCTTAAGATAAGTGATTATCACTTAGCTACACTGCTTACATTACAAAATCTGCTATAACAGTTCATCTGCAGGTTACATGCGGCCTACCAAGCCTTAGCATGACTACTACTAATGTCAACTAATGTCAACTATTAATGTTTGCTACTATCTTAATACAGTTTATTGAATCAAATGGCAACATAGCCACAAGCACAAAGACACTGACAGCTTATCACCTCTGGCGTGTGTCTCCAAGGCTCATAAGGAGTCTCCAGCTGACAAGCTGCATAAATTTGGCCAATGCTATCCTACCCTCTGGGCTCAAGCACAGATTGCTGACCACCTTGGAGGCTGCGGCACATAATGAGCGGAGGGCTGTAGCAGGCTGGAGGGTCTCTCGGTGACATGTCCCACCCAGAACCCCGGCAGGCTGGCCAGGTGCCGCGGCGTTGGGCCTGGGCACCATCTCGGGCCCCCCGATCCTCCCCGAGGGGAGGCACCGCTCAACACCGCCCTTCTTTGTTCCTGAACTCGCTCTACACCCAGTCTCTCCCTTAATGCACTCCGCGGCATTGTGCTGCTTGGCGGCTCGTCACCAGCTGTGGGAGCAGTGTCCCCACAGCACCTGTGGTGCCCCTGAAGCCGCCTGCCGCCTGTGGCACGGCACGGAGGCAGCGCTGCCCGCAGCCCGCGGGCTCCTCGCCCCCCGCTGCTGCCATTTGGCAGAGGCCGCGAGGGGCGGGCACGGGGCTGTGGGGCTGTGCCGGCCCCGCTTCCCGGGCCGCAGCTCCAGCTGCTGCCGCTGGCCCCGAGCGGCCCCGCTGCGGCCCCAGGCCCCATTCGCCTCTTCCGGGCCCGATTCGCCGCTGTCGTGCCGCTGCAGGAGAGCTCCCCGCTGTCTCCCGGCTGCAGAGAACGGCTGCCCGGGCAGTTCGCCCGGGAGTCTGAGCTGAGCGTGGCGCAGGGAGCAGAGCCAGCAAGCAAAGACAGAAGTGTTAGGGACAGGAAGCAGAACAGAGAGAAGAAGCAGAGTTAAAGCGGGGCAGGGAACGGGGACCAGAGGTGCAGGAAGAGACAGCAGAGAGGCAGAATGAGCATGAGGGAGCAGGAGAGAGCAAAGTCTGGCCTGGGGCAGGATGGAGACTCTGGAAGAAGCCTTGCATGGGCAGCAAGATAGAGAGGGTGTGGGAAAGAACAGCGATATAGTGAAAAACCAAGGGACGGGCAAGTGCACATCACCTCCTATTCTGTCTTTATCCCTAACCCAGTCCCTGTCACCCTTTAATGTGTCATCATCCTTAAGCCAGTCTCTGCCACCTCTTGATCTATCCCAAACCTTAGCTCCAGCTCCTTCTAACACCTCAGCACTTCAGACCCAACAGCTATCTATCTATCTGGCCAACCCCAAAAGGGACCCACTCTCCTTTGCCTTTAACCCAACCTTTACCACAACCCTTGTCCCCTGCTACCCAAAATACCCAAACTCAATCTACTGCATTTCCATTACCCACTACCATTTCCCAAGTTCATTCTGTACAACAACCCAGTTTTCCAACACAACCGTCACCATCTACTGTGAACCAACCTATTCCTCAGAATACCTTCACCCAACCTATTCCACCTCCCTTATCTACCATTCAAATCCCATCTCCCCCTCCTTTAGTTCAATCTCCAGTACAATCCTTATCTGCACGCTCATCATCTCCCACTGTGTGCACCACTCAACCCCCATCTTTACTACCTCCCACCAGGCCTGAAGTTCAATCTTTACTTTATTCACAACAACCCACACTGTGTCCAACACCAGTGACATCACAGTCTCCCCATAATATTGTATCTGGTATCACAGATCCCAATCAAACTCCCCAGAGAGTCCAAAAGCTGGTTTTAGCACCGACTTCTCAAAATACTCCCATAGCTCTCTCCCCAAACCAACCTGCACAAAAGTAAGGAAAGAAGTAAGGGAAGAGTCAGGAGACATTTTAGAACCAGGAATAGAAGGTCATCACTATAATACACGATCAAAAGCAAAGAGAGAACCAACAGAAGCAGTAGGGAGGTTATTTCCGTTGAGAGAAGTACCTGTGGGAGGGCTGATAGGAGGAATAGGATTTGTCGACGCACCGTTAACTGCTTCAGAGATTAGAAATTTTAAGAAAGAGATAAAAGGACTGCTGGAGGATCCAATCAGAACATTGAAACAGCTTGACCAGTTCCTGCGTCCCAGTGTTTATACATGGGATGAACTGAACTCCATCATGAGTATCCTGTTTTCCACAGAAGAAGTACAATTGATTAGAGCAGCGCGGATGAAAATTTGGGAGCGAGAGACCAGGACAGGCCCAAGAGGGGAAGAAAAGATGCCACATTATTCTCCAGGCTGGGATCCAAATGATGAGATGGATAGAAGGAATATGAGGGAATACAGAACATTAATAATACGAGGAATTAGGGAAGCCGTTCCTAGGACTACAAATGCAAAATTAAAAAGAAATTTTCGACTTTATTCAAGTGTGGACCCTGATAGTCCGAGGGCCAAACATTAATTAAAGTACAATTTGTAACAAAAGCTTGGACTGAAATAAGGAGGAAATGAGAGAAAATAGAGGAATGGAATGAGAATACTCTTAATGAGTTGTTGAAAGAAGTGCAGAAAGTATATCTAAGGAGGGAAGAAAAGAAGACAAGGACAAAAGCAAACATCGTGGTGGCAATAGCAAGAGAAAGTGTGGGAGCTGGAGGAGGTGAACCAAAAGAGGATAGACCGAAAGAAAGTGTTGAAGAGAAAACAGAACCAGATAAAGGAAGGAGGACACCGAGTGCAGATTTAGTATGTTATTACTGTCAAGAGAAAGGGCCCACTCCACGATTTTGTAGGAAGAAGCAAACTGATGAAGCAATTGCTAGAGAACAGGACACCCTTGAGAGGATCCTCCAAGGGGACAAGGGAGAAGATTACAGGTGTCAGGGTCTCTATGCTCCGGGGGAAATAATAAAACAACATAATGAGCCCTTGGTAAACTTAGAAGTTGGCCCCCAGAGCAAATAATTTGAGTTTTTAGTTGACACTGGGGCCGACAGGTCCATTATCCCCAAGTTACCTAGTGGGTGTAAGTTAAGTGACAGGACATGTCAAGTAACAGGAGCAGAAAGTAATCCTTTCCGTGTATCAGTGATTGAACAAGTGCAAGTAAGAGGAAGTTTTAGGGAAGGATGTGCTGATTTATTGTATATGCCAAATTTAACTCATAATCTCCTGGGGAGAGATTTGCAAATACAACTAAGGATTGGTATAGTCCCAGAAAAAGGGCACATGGTGGTTAAAATGATGGTATTAAAACAAGAAGATGAAGCAGAGATCCATCCCAGAGTGTGGGCAGAGAAGGGTAAACATGGGCTGTTGAATATCCCACCCATCAAAATTAGAATGAAACCAGGGATACCACCAATTTGAGTGAAACAGTACCCGATATCAGCAGAAGGACAAATAGGCTTAACACCAGTAATCAGAGATTTAATAGAAGAGGGGATCCTAGAACCATGCATGTCACCACATAATACCCCCGTGCTGCCAGTTAGGAAACCAGATGGAAGAGACAGACTCGTTCAAGACCTGAGGGAGGTGAATAAACAAACGATTACCCGATATCCCGTGGTAGCGAATCCCTACACTCTGTTAAGTACTCTCTGTTAGTCTCTGTAAAGTATCTGTGAAACATGCCTGGTTTAGTGTAATAGACTTGAAGGATGCCTTTTGGGCTTGCCCCTTAGAAGAAAAGAGTAGAGACTGGTTTGCCTTTGCAGGATGGGCAAACAGAAAGAAAGCAACAGCTAAGGTGGGCTCAGGGATTGCCTCAGGGATTTACAGAGTCACCCAGTTTATTTGGCCAAGTATTAGAAGAAATTATAAAGCAGTTTACCCCTATAGGAGAAGTACAAGTCTTGCAGGATGTTGATGATTTGTTAATATCAGGCGAGCAGAAAGAAGAAGTCCGAGAGACAACCGTAAAATTACTAAATTCCATAGGAGAAAAAGGGTTAAAAGTATCTAAGAATAAATGGCAATTTGTAGAATCTGAAGTAAAATACTTAGGACACTTCATTGGAAGAGGCTACAAGAAATTAGATTCAAATCGCATACAGGGAATATTGGCATTAACAGCACCAAAGACCAAAAGGGATGTAAGAAAATTATTAGGATTAATTGGTTGCTGCAAAATGTGGATAGATGGACATACAAAAATGCTTAAATTCCTCTATGAAAAATTAGTGCAGGATGAACCTATAAATTGGTCAAAGGAAGATGAAGAGAATTTCGAAATTCTAAAAAAGAGGCTTATGACAGCTCCAGTGTTAAATTTATCCAATTTAAAACAGTTATTTGAATTTTTTGTGAACGTTGAGGAAGGCACACCTTATGGTGTGTTGGTGCAAGAGTTGTGTAGTGTAAAGAAACCCTTTGCATATATCTCTAAATTGTTAGATTCAATGGTAAGAGGGTGGCCTACATGTTTACAGGCAGTGGCAGCAACAGTAGCACTAGTTGAAGAATGCTACAAATTAACTTTTGGAAGTAAAATAAAAGTATACACTCTACATGATTTGACAGCAATGTTAAGCAAGGGAGTAAGTCAGTGGATTTCCGACAGCAGCTTATATAAGAGCTTATTCTGAACAATAGTGAGAACTTGGAGTTGGCCATTACAAAAGCACAAAATCCAGCACAATTTTTATATGGAGAGCCAGACCAAGATAAAGAATTAGAAAACCACTGTCTTGAACTTGTACACTTACAAACAAAAGTCAGAGGGGATTTATTGCAGTGCCCTCTAGATGAAGGAGAAGTTCTTTTCGTGGATGGTTCCTCCCGAATAATTGAAGGAAAGCGAGCCTCTGGTTATGCAGTTGTGGATGGAAATAGAATGACAGTCATAGAAAGAGGGAAACTTCCCACAAAGTGGTCAGCACAGTGCTGCGAAGTCTGTGCCATGCTTAGAGGTTTGAAATGGTCGGATCAGAAAGCTGGAACAATCTATACAGACTCCAAATATGCCTATGGAGTAGTACATACATTTAGGGAGATTTGGGTTGAAAGAGGATTTATAAATTCAAAGGGAACGACTTCAACGCAAAAAAGTTTGATCAAGAAGGTGTTAGAAGCATTGAAAGGACCTATAGAGATTGCAGTGGTGCATCAGATTTGGGGGCATCAGAGGGGAAATTCCAGAGAAATAGAAGGGAATCATTTGGCTGATCAGGAAGCAAAGAAGGCAGCTCTTGAGGGAGATGAAGGAAAAATTCTACATATTACAAGTAAAAATGAAAGAGATGAAGAGGAAGTCCCCATTCTTAGTGAAAGAGACCAGGTAGAAATACAGAAACATGGGGCAACTGAAGATGATAACGGCAGATGGAAAATGTCTGATGGGAGACCAGTCTTGAATAAAGCATTAACGAGAAAAATCTTAGAAAGTCTCCATGCCTCAGCCCATTGGGGAACACAAGCCCTCTGTTTTGGTAACCCATGAGGTTACCACAAGAGGAGTTGCTCTGCCCTGGAGAGAAAATAGGGTGTAGGCTGTATGGCAGAGCCCCCTGCAAGAAAGTCTCCCTGAGTGATCAAGTATTAAGTTGGAGAAAACAGAAAGTTTCTCTGTTGTTCCCCATTGGTTGAAAGTTTCTCATTTGTTCCCTATTGGTTGTTTTCCCCATTTCCAACTTTCCTTGTCTTTGATTGGTTCCTTTTCGATCCTCTTCCCGATTGGTTGTTATCCCTGAAGTATGATTGGTCCTTACAAGAATCATCCTGGACCAACCATTTCACCAGGGCGCCAAATGATTGGTCCAGGGTGTCAGCCCCACCCCTTCCAAGGTTCTATATAATCCCCTGTTTTTTGCCCCTCAGGGCTACTTTTGCATCGTCGGTCCTTCAACAAAGAGCCTTCGGAATCAAGAGCCTGCCTCCCGCGTCTTTATCCAGCGTCGCTTGGAAGAAGCTGCCGACGAGAAGAAGAGCTGCCGGGGATTGCTGCTCTGGGCAGCATCACAAAAGAGCTGAAATCACTTCTGAGTGCCTGCGCCCCCCAGGCCCGAGACATCCCTTGGGACGGTGTCGTGGGGAAGGTCGCGGCACCGGTGCAACCCTTAGAGTGGTCACCGGCAGCTGGCGGCACGCTGTGACCATTTTATGAGAAGCTATGTGTGTATTGGGGTGTTTGAGATAGCAAGACTAATAACAAGGCAGTGTATGATTTCCCAAAGAATAGACAAAAAGGTAATGAAAGGAAGATGCCCCAAGGGGAAGAGAGTTAGCAAAAAGACCCTTCCAAAATATACAAATAGACGTTACAGAACTTCCCCAAGTACAAAGATACAAATATGTTTTAGATATACCAGATCATCTAACCCATTGGATTGAGGCATTCCCAACTGTAAGAGTCACTGCAGATGCAGTAGCAAAAATTTTACTAGAGCAGATCATACCTAGGTATGGGCTCATAAACACTATTGATTCAGATCAGGGCCCCCATTTCACTGCCCAAATAATCCAACAGATAACGCAAGCCCTAAACATAGTATGGGAATTCCACACTCCATGGAGACCTCAAAGTTCAGGGAGGGTAGAGGGAATGAATCAGACTCTGAAAACAACCCTTACTAAGTTAACCGAGGAACCCAAAATGAATTGGTTAAAATGCCTCCCTCTAGCACCATTAAGGATAAGAACAAAACCCAGAGCAGATGTTGGTGTTTCCCCATATGAAATGTTGCTTGGGCTCCCATTCTTAACAAATTCCGAGAATTTAGGGACGTAGGAAGAAGGGGAACAACATGTAAAGAAGTATGTTCAAGTCATTGCAAGTACCTTAAAGCAGTTAAGAAAAAAAGGTTACCTTGCTCAATCCACACCTGTTGATTTTGTCATTCCTAAGTTTCAGCCTGGAGACTGGGTATTGATAAGAACTTGGAAAGAGCAACCACTGGTCCTGAAGTGGGAAGGTCCGTTCCAAGTCCTGCTGATCACGGAGACAGCAGTAAGGACACAAGAGAAGGGATGGACACATGCCTCCCGAGTTAAAGGACCAGTTTTGCCTCCCAATGAATGGGCTGTAGTGGAATCCACTGATACAAAGTTAACACTGAAGAAAAGACCAACAGAAAAACCCACAAGCTAAGTCTGGACACGAAGTGACCAAATTCTTTGTTAAAACTTACTGAGAATCAAAGAATTTCAAAGCTTGTGTACTAATGATTGTAACCTTTGCTGTTTCTTGTTCCAGGTTAATCTTCTGACATTAGAACATTCCCCTACATTGTAGCAATCCGGCCCCAAAATGATATTGGATGCACAAGTTGATACAAGAGGGAGAACCCTACAATGGAAGAAGAGCGACCTGCAGAAGTGTTGCGGGAGGCAAGCCCGGGCCAAGATCCACGCTGGTCCTCAGGAAAGCACATGAGTAAAGGGACATTTGGTACTGGACTCCTGTGGGTAGTCCTCCTGTTGGTGATCGTAACCACAGGAGAGGCAGGAAACTGATAAGTGATAAGTGTCGCTATCCAATTTATGTAGGGAATCTCCAAACATTTGTCTTCAGGGTTCATACAAACCCAAATCCAAACTGTGTCAACTTCTCTTGGTTATATACTTGTGAGGAAGATGGGAAAGTATATTGGCTCTTTAAAAATGTAGGGAGTTTTAAGCAAAACCTGGTAGGGAAATGCCTTAATGCAGAAGAATGGATGTGTTCTGAAAAGCAACCAGTAGATCTAAAAGTAAAAAGAGTTTATAAATTAGATACAATTAAAGAAAAGTTAATATCTAGTAAAGCCAAAAAGAGACCTTAGCCTCAAGGAGGAGAAAATACTTTAGTTTTGGATCTAGTAGAAAAGATAAGCAGAGAACTTAACAGAACTAATGGTTGGATATGTGGGGACACCCGTATGGCAGAAATTTGGCCCTGGCAAGGAATACCTCTAAGCACAGCCAATGGGTTGAAGATAGTAGGAAGAGAAACATCAAGTGTAGATCAAAGACCAGAAGAAGAAATTTGGGATTTAAGGTCAGAAGTGTTTGGGGAAGAGTGTATTTGGAGAAAAGGAGCTAGGTATAAGAGTTATGTGGGAGAAATACCATGTAAGAGGTATTATGTGACAAATGAAACCCATCAGTGGTGGATACCGGACCCCCCTACAAAGTATTGGACCAGAGACCGAGAGAAAAACTGCACATGGGGAAAAACAAAATTTTCACATGAGTGTATTGCACAGCAGAGTTGGAACTGGGTTGTAGCAGAAGATCTGTATGAATGTATGGCACAACAACATAACCCCTTCCAAGGCGAGGCGAAACTTCTGAAGTTTTGGAGCAAAGATGGAATAGTGGAGATTAATTTGTCAAAATATTGGAAAGCTCCAAAAGGCCTTTTTTGTATCTGTAATAGAAAGGCATATGTGATGTTACCAAAAGACTGGGCAGGAAGTTGTTCCCTTGGAGCTATAAGACCCTCCTTTTTCCTCCTACCCAGAGTTGCAAGTCAACAATTAGGAATACCATTGTATGATGAATTTAAAAGAAGAAAAAGAGACGTGCAAATAGGAGCAATTGACTATCTGTTAGCAGGAGAAGGAGGGCTGTGTGCCAAATTTAACTCATCAGAATGCTGTGTTAAATCGATGGCCACCGCGAAACAATCAAAAATATTTCTTATAACATCAGGAAGCACGCTCATGTGCCTATCCAAAAATGGACAACCATAATGAAGAAAGATTGGTGGGACAGTTTCTTTTCAGGGGAATGGTGGAAGAAAGTATTATTTGTAATTAGAGGTGCATTAGTAAGTATTGTTTTGCTTCCTTGTATAACCCCACGTTTAATCCGAAAAGCAAAGAACATAGTACAAACCTCAGTCCATGAAATATTAGATAATAAAAAGGCTGAAGATGTTAAAATCATGAAATTAGAACAAGAAGAGAGTGAACCAGAAACTGCAAAAGAAATGTATGAGAAGTATCAATTCATTAGAAAAATATATCAAGTTTATGAAGAAGAGTTGTAAAAGTTTTCGTAGTTGATGCGGGCCTACAGCTCGATAAAGTTTTAGAAGGGGGAGTTGTTATAAATACAAAAACAAAGTTGAAACTTTTTAGTGGTTGCTTGTATACTAGCTGTATGTTTCGATTTCTGTTTGTAACTGTGTTTATTTTGCAACTAGTTCTAAAGTGTTAAAAGATATTCACTGTTGTAATGTTGTTCAGTAGTTGTTAGATATCATTGCAGTGTTTAGTTACGAATGTTTGTAAGAGTTTTGTGCAGCTGCCTCCCCAAATACAGTTAAAGGGACAACACCAAAGCACAGGGGGATCTGCTGCCCTTCCCCAAACAACTCAACACTGAGAGCACCGCCCAGCGCTCTCATTGGAGGACACAACCAGCCAATCAAAACACGGCGGGAAGAAATGATTGGTGTAGAGAGCACCCCGCTAAGAGCCAATGAGAGCCCGAAGAATGCACCAATCAGGGAAAGGATCCATAACGGACCAATCACTGAGGGGACTGAGGCTTTAAAAGGGACTGACCACGCTCAGCTGGGGGCTTTGCTCTCAGGAGCTGGACTGTCCTGGGCGGGGGGGTGTAGCCGATGCGCACGTTTCTCTGACTTGCCGTTGAGAGCCCAGCCTCCTGTTCCTGCAGCCGGTTTCACAACAATAAACACTTGGCCATTCCTTTTTACCATCTTTGGATTTACGACCTCATCATTAAACTGGCAACATTGTAACAACACCGCCCTTCTTTGTTCCTGAACTCGCTCTACACCCAGTCTCTCCCTTAATGCACTCCGCGGCATTGTGCTGCTTGGCGGCTCGTCACCAGCTGTGGGAGCAGTGTCCCCACAGCACCTGTGGTGCCCCTGAAGCTGCCTGTCGCCTGTGGCACGGCACGGAGGCAGCGCTGCCCGCAGCCCGCGGGCTCCTCGCCCCCCGCTGCCACCATTTGGCAGAGGCCGCGAGGGGCGGGCACGGGGCTGTGGGGCTGTGCCGGCCCCGCTTCCCGGGCCGCAGCTCCAGCTGCTGCCGCTGGCCCCGAGCGGCCCCGCTGCGGCCCCAGGCCCCATTCGCCTCTTCCGGGCCCGATTCGCCGCTGTCGTGCCGCTGCAGGAGAGCTCCCCGCCGTCTCCCGGCTGCAGAGAACGGCTGCCGGGGCAGTTCGCCCGGGAGTCTGAGCTGAGCGTGGCGCAGGGAGCAGAGCCAGCAAGCAAAGACAGAAGTGTTCAGGACAGGAAGCAGAACAGAGAGAAGAAGCAGAGTTAAAGCGGGGCAGGGAACGGGGACCAGAGGTGCAGGAAGAGACAGCAGAGAGGCAGAATGAGCATGAGGGAGCACGAGAGAGCAAAGTCTGGCCTGGGGCAGGATGGAGACTCTGGAAGAAGCCTTGCATGGGCAGCAAGATAGAGAGGGTGTGGGAAAGAACAGCGATATAGTGAGAAACCAAGGGACTGGAAAGTGCAAAGAGCAACACACAAGATCATGACAAAGAGAAACTCAGGGGTGGTTTTTGCTGCACCCCGTTGAATCCATGCTGCAGTGGTACGTGGTCGGCCTGTCAGCTCCCTCACAAGCAGCCGAGGCATTTCAGAAATGGCATGCCAGGGCATGACCCTGCAGGTATCCCACAGCTCTCTGTTCAAATGAGCATCTGCAGGGCTGCTAGCGTGGTTATCTGTACGACAAGACTTTGTAGGGCTTGATTCAAGGGTTGAGGCAAAACTCTCTTCTGAAAAGAGCCTTGGGCTGCCCTCTCAGGAGGTGGAAATCTCAGAGGCTGCTGAGAGCCCCAAGAGAGGACAGCCCACAAGTGCAGCTTGACCTCCTGTGGAGAGCAGAGGGACAAGGGTGAGCAGCTGAGTGGCTCCTCTTCCTCAAAGGGAATAGCATTGTCTTGGAACACTCTTCACTGCCTGAGCCAGGAGTATACGAAACAGCCCCAAACCCCACAGGGTCCAGAGACACCTTCAAAGCATCTCTCTGGCAATTGCTGCTGGCAATATCCTCCCCACACACTGCAGGTGACAGCCTCAGAGAGCTGTGCCGTGCTCCTTGGACAACAGCTTTGCTGCACTCACACCTCCAGCTTTGGCTGTAGATGGCCGAGCAGGAGCAGGTGTGGGGAAACCCTGCAGGACCACAGCGAGTCTGACTCGTGAGCCCAGGACAGCAATTCCCTGGCTTGATGGTTTCTTGCAGTGCCTTGCTTTCTTCATCTCAGATGGGCGCCCTGTCACTTCTTCCCACCTGGAAGGCCTCCTTCTTCATCACTTTAGAAGTGATCATCATCTTATATTCCATCATCTAGAATTCAGGAAATGTATTTTTTCTCATGCTTTATCCCCTGAACCAAAAGTTAAGTCAATTAACCCAAAACAGCAATTAAAAAGCCATGTGAAAACCTGCAACCGCCCCAGTTGCACATGGAAAACACCACAGCTCTATTCCTGTGCTTTGCTGCAGTAGTGGTTTCCCTACAGTGAAGTTGGATGCCAAGCACCTAATAAAGCCACTCTATTCCTCCCCTTCTCAGCTGGACACAGGAGAGCAGATATTACAGAGGTGCCTGAATTGTGGAAAGGCGCAGGGGAGATCACTCACTCCATCATGTGCAATACAGACTTGACTTGTGTACATAAACGGAATTTTATTATTAACTCAATCACAGCAGGATAATGAGAACTAAAGTAAATCTTAAAATGCACTTTTCCGAATTCCCTTCTCTAGCTCTATCACTGCCACCGAATGGTGTAGGGAGTTTGGGAGTGGGGATTACAGTCAGTTCATCCCACAGCTGTTCCTGCATCTGCTCAGGGAAAAGAGTCCTCTACACCAGCCTGGGCTTCCTCCCACAGCAGACAGCCCCCATGTTTTTCACCAATGTCAGTGTGACCCAGGAACAAATGTTCTCCACAGATTGCTGCAATGTGGGTCACTCTTCCATGGGGCACAGTCCTTCAGGCAGCATCACAAATGAGCTCACGGGCAAGCCTTGGCACATCTCACCAGCATGTCCCTATTCTTGTGCAGGAAAGCCTTGTTGATGGCCATTGCTGGGAAAGCAGGCTGAGGCTGGCACAAACAGATCCTGCACTGCAGTGCAGGTTTCTCACAGCTCCT
This sequence comes from Phylloscopus collybita, assembly GCA_027886175.1. NCBI lineage: Eukaryota > Metazoa > Chordata > Aves > Passeriformes > Phylloscopidae > Phylloscopus > Phylloscopus collybita. The sequence continues at coordinate 2,819,356 of JAJNNQ010000086.1, read as the reverse complement.
CTCAAAGCTCCAGACCTGCTCCCACCTCTGTGCATTCTACAGAAACTACATTCCAAAGAAACTACATTCTACAGAACAACATTCTACAGAACTTCATTCTACAGAAACTGCATTCTATGGAACTGCACTCTACAGAAACTACATTCTACAGAACAACATTCTAACGAACTACATTCTACAGAAACTGCCAAAACAGGCAACAACTTGCTGCTTTTAGAAATACTTATATGCTATCACTAAAATAACCATTATCCTCCTCTAAGAAAAAGTATTCCTGCTGGTACTGGCAGCAGGGGCACCAGGACGTTGTGGGCTGAGGTGAGTCCAGGGAAATCCAGTGGTCCCGTGACGAGGCACTGCCAGCCAGATCACAGCAGGGACACGTGGGCAGAGGTGAGGGGTCTGCGCCCATGTTCTTGTACAGCTGGGCAAGCTCTGCTGCAAAGACCTCAGGAAACAGGCGGCAGCTCTCCCTGATCCTCTTGCCTTGGCCTCTCTCGTCCCTTCCTGGTCCTTCTCCTGATTTTGCTTCACCTTCACCTCTAGGCTGACCATGGCTTTCCCAGGAAGAATCTGGCTGGACTTGTCCTGCTGCTTCTTCGTCATCCTGGGCCCTCCTGTAGAAACAGATTTCCCAGAAGACTCCTCATAGCTATTAATTTGGACCACAGCTGAAGGATTGCACTGCACAGGTTTCTGCAGAACACTGCCAAGCTCTGCCTTGGCACTCGAGCACAGTGCAAACACTTCATTGCCAAGGGCAGCAGTAAATAACTCACGTGTCTCTCCTCAGCAGCAGATACATGACAATATACCCAGCCACTGCCCCAAGCAGAAGCAAGGCTGAGCCTACTACTGTCCCTAGGATGTAGTACTTGCTCGCATCCCAGCCTCCAGCAGTCTTAGCTTTTTTCTCAGCAGCTGTACCTGGCAGGAGAAAAGACAACACAAGAGACAACGTTTGTATTCTGCACTAAGAAGAATCTCAAGTGCGCTTCACATGCCCGAGGATTGTTGTCTTCAGAGGTCGGTCCCTCTGCCTCTGGTCTCTCAGCACCAGGGACCAAGAGGGATCTCCTCAAGTTGTCATGGAGAAGAGCCCAGTGTGTTCCAACGAGCAGCACTGCCCCTGTCTGCTCCTCCGAGCTGCAGGCCAGGGCTGTGTGCTGGGCACCTGCAGCTCATCCACGGAGGGCACTGCAGGGATACAGCTGGAAAAGCTGCTCTTTTCCCAAGACAGCATCTCCCAAGCACTCACCAGAAAATGGCGCAGGCTCAGCTGGTGAGCTGGTGTCCTCTATTGCTTCTGTTTCTTCATCTAAGCCTGGCACACTGTCACTTCCTTCCACAGGAAACGTTTCTGGAACAGTCTCCGAATCTGTCTCTTCTGAAAGAACACGGGACACTTGAAATAGAAATCACTGTCTCTTGCTAGAGCCCAGTACCACGGCCTGAGCAATTTGGCAAGTGGCAGTAAGCCTGCCGTCCCCAAAGGCAAGAAAAATCCACAGCCACCTTTTCTGCTCTAGAACAAAAAACGCAGACCCAAACCACCCAAGACTTAATCAACCAAATGCCACAGAAGGAATCCCTTCAGGTTCACCCTCACTCTTGGGCTCCAGCTCCAACCCATCCCTGACCCTGAGGTTTGGCAGGGGCAGCCCAGATTTCATGGGATATCATTTCTGCCTCAATGCTGTGCTGAGTGCGAGGCGAACACAAATGCAGCACAGGCCTTTTCCCAGCATCTGGATGCCAATGTCTGCACACAGCAGCTCTGGTCAGTCGCGGTACAACTGCAGCAGCAGCAGCAGCACGAGATGCCCCTGGGCAATCATCTGGAAGCACAACTGGGAGCAGATGAGCTGTGTTGGACCATCTCTATGGCTCACCCCGGGAGATATGAAGTGCAGAGTCCCCAAAGCAAGACTCTGACTGAGTGCTTCTGGCTGTCCAGGATACAGCACATCCCTCCAGGAACCAACAGCTCAGCTTCCCAGGTGCTAGGCTTAAAACAGAGTGGGATATACTAACCAGATGGGCCTTCATCCAAGCCTGTGAGGAGCTCCTCTGGAACTTCAGGGAATCCTTCAGGGAATTCCTCAGGGAACTTGTCAGAATCCTTCCCTATGGTAGATTTATAAAAGGACATTAACTTTTAAACGACGTAACTAGGAAGGTACATTTCCCGTGCAGAACCACAAGGAAAAGGCATGTTCATCCTTGTGAAGGCAGTAGAGACTGACTACTCACGCTTGAGATACCAGCTCGGAATCAGCATGGAATCTGGCTCCAGCTCAGGGGCTGAAAGAGCACTCTCTGTGTCCACAACTACAACCAAACACCCACAAGAAGTTACCATCACATGCACTGCTCTCATGGTGGCACTTCAAGGCCTGGAGGTGGAAGGTACTGACAGGGCACGCACAAGCAGCTCTGTGTTCTCACAGCTGCCCTTGGGACACTGAGCTGGCAGCTCTGACATGGAGGGAAAAGCCATGCTGTGCTCCCAGGAGCTGTGGGTGGGTCAGCCCTGGAGCCCGGTCAGGAGGCTGGATAACCAGTGCTGGCTGGTGGATAACTCAGTGCTGAGCTGACGCGATGCCGGTGTCCTTCAGCCCAGCCAGCTCCCGGCACCGTCGCCAGGAGTGGGCTGCCCCCAGAAAGCCAGGCAATCCGGGGTGCAGCTGTAGGGCACCATTGCTCTACAGCACAGGTGGCATGTGTCAGGGGCAGGGACAAGGAACTTCCCTATGATTTCCAAAGGTGTTTATTCCCCAGAGGGTCAGGGACAGAGAAAGACACAGAACCTGGGCTTGCAGGGGCTTACACCTGGGGGAGGTCTTGGGAGAGGAAACAATTTCCAACCAATAAGGGTGACATGGGGAGGAACATAAGGTGGGGAGTACAACACATAGACCTATGAAAGAACACAAGGAGAGGGAACAGCTTAAACTAACCATTAGGGCATCAAACGTTGGGGGATTGACAGGGAAGGGTCTGGAAGAAGGGGCAGGGTTAGGGAAGGATTGATAATTCTGTAGGAGGAGGGAAGGGCAGGTCTAGGGAAGATAGACCACCAGGGCAAAACCAACAATACAGGGGGAAAGGAACAATCCATTAGGGATGAAACACACGATAACAATACAGAGTATGGGAGGGATATAAAACTGACCATTAAAACTGAGCTGCAATTGGAAACACAATAAAAAAACACTACAACACTGAGGGATGGATAACCAGAGCTGAATGATGAGTGATGGATAACCAGTGCTGAGTGCTGAGTGACAGATCACTCAGTGCCGAGGTTCTGGTCCTGCACTGCCCCTCCCCACCTCCCTGCTCCTTAGGAACCTCTCTCCGTGCTGCACCCTGAAGCAGCTGCAGCCCCTCACACTTCCCATGGGGTGTCTGCCCCACCACCTGCACCGTGGTGGCTTCCTGGCTCAGCCAGCCCCAGCCCTGGCCGCACGGCCACCAGCCAGGGCTGCGTGCTGGCCCCTGCCTGCCTACCTGCTCCCTGCCCAGGTATTGGAGCACTCTGGGCATTCTGCGCTTGCAGGGCCAAGAGAAAGAGGAGCAGGAGGTAGTGGGTCAGGACCATGACTCCTCCTGCTCGCAACATTCTGCCTCCACTGCCACTGCTGCTGCTTCAGTGTTGCCCAGAGCAAGCACTGAAGAGCACAGTGGGGCTCTGGAACCTCACATCAAACAGGGCTCTGTGACCTCATAACAAAGTCGTGTCTGTGAACTCCCTAGTGTATGCCCATGTTGCCTGGGAATTCATGCACCTTCCCTCTATCCCATTTCCTCACTCTGCACAGACCATGAAAGAGCTCAGGTAGAGAAGGGTAGATGTATTCTGGGAGGCAGCACTGCAAATAGGAATGCAGAGGCAGTCTTATTCCTCATGTGAGAGACAGAACTGTGATTCGTGTCAGAGGAAGAAGAATTAAAGTTTAGAATAAAGATTGGAGTACGGAGTTTTAATTTTAGCACTCAGAAATCCCTATCAAAAGGCCTGTATGAAGGCTTCAAGAAAAAAAGCCAACTGTAAGTGCCTTTCTTTGATACTATTTTTGTCTTGACAGCATTCTGGCACAAAACCTGCTTTTCCCAATATTTCTGCTCCTGTTTCACAACCTTTGAAGGCAGCACTTTTCCCCTCTTCCATGTTAACATGGGTGTGCAGTGCTCAGGCTTCTCGAACCAAGTGAGCCTGGTTTATCCCCTTTCCTCTTCCAATCCTGATGAAAGCTCTCTCAAGGAGCCCCACTAACTCCTGAACAAAGATCCTTTTCCCTTCGTGGCAGGTGTAGCCCATGTGCCACCATCAGGCCTGGTGTTCTGTAGAGCAACCCAGAGTGAAACCTCCACACTTCTGCTTGGAACACCAGGGTGCCAGGTACTCACCTCTAGAACATTCCTAGGCCTGGTTTAACTGCAAGGGGCAGAAGTCAATAGTGCGTGTGCCCCAGATCCCTCAAAGCAGCCCTCCAGAGGCCCTGAGCTCCCTCTTGCTTGTCCTTGGACACCATCAGGACCTGCCATGGGACACACAAAGGTGTCAGTTGCCACAGGTAAGAGTTTAACACAGGTGGCCTTGTAGCTGAGCAGCTCTTCCTGGAAGGAAATATTCATGCCTTACGTGTGCCGGGCACCATCGGCTCAGAATCTCTTGGAAGGCCTTCTAGAGCACCTTTGGTATAATTGCCTAGGAAGCACCAGTTAAACCCCAGGTGGTTATAGCCACAAGCACAAAGACATTGACAGCTCATCACCTCTGGCGTGTGTCCCCAAGGCTCATAAGGAGTCTCCAGCTGACAAGCTGCATAAATTTGGCCAATGCTATCCTACCCTCTGGGCTCAAGCACAGATCGCTGACCACCTTGGAGGCTGCGGCACATAATGAGTGGAGGGCTGTAGCAGGCTGGAGGGTCTCTCGGTGACATGTCCCACCCCGAACCCCGGCAGGCTGGCCAGGTGCCTCAGCGTTGGGCCTGGGCAACATCGCGGGCGCCCCGATCCTCCCCGAGGGGAGGCACCGCTCAACACCGCCCTTCTTTGCTCCTGAACTCGCTCTACACCCAGTCTCTCCCTTAATGCACTCCGCGGCATTGTGCTGCTTGGCGGCTCGTCACCAGCTGTGGGAGCAGTGTCCCCACAGCACCTGTGGTGCCCCTGAAGCCGCCTGCCGCCTGTGGCACGGCACGGAGGCAGCGCTGCCCGCAGCCCGCGGGCTCCTCGCCCCCCACTGCCGCCATTTGGCAGAGGCCGCGAGGGGCGGGCACGGGGCTGTGGGGCTGTGCCGGCCCCGCTTCCCGGGCCGCAGCTCCAGCTGCTGCCGCTGGCCCCGAGCGGCCCCGCTGCGGCCCCAGGCCCCATTCGCCTCTTCCGGGCCCGATCCGCCGCTGTCGTGCCGCTGCAGGAGAGCTCCCCGCCGTCTCCCGGCTGCAGAGAACGGCTGCCGGGGCAGTTCGCCCGGGAGTCTGAGCTGAGCGTGGCGCAGGGAGCAGAGCCAGCAAGCAAAGAATGAAGTGTTAGGGACAGGAAGCAGAACAGAGAGAAGAAGCAGAGTTAAAGCGGGGCAGGGAACGGGGACCAGAGGTGCAGGAAGAGACAGCAGAGAGGCAGAATGAGCATGAGGGAGCAGGAGAGAGCAAAGTCTGGCCTGGGGCAGGATGGAGACTCTGGAAGAAGCCTTGCATGGGCAGGAAGACAGAGAGGGTGTGGGAAAGAACAGCGATATAGTGAAAAACCAAGGGTCTGGCAAGTGCACATCACCTCCTATTCTGTCCCCATCCCTAACCCAGTCCCTGTCACCCTTTAATCTGTCATCATCCCTAAGCCAGTCTCTGCCACCTCTTGATCTATCCCAAACCTTAGCTCCAGCTCCTTCTAACACCTCAGCACTTCAGACCCAACAGCTATCTATCTATCTCGCCAACCCCAAAAGGGACCCACTCTCCTTTGCCTTTAACCCAACCTTTACCACAACCCTCGTCCCCTGTTTCCCAAAATACCCAAACTCAATCTACCGCATTTCCATTACCCACTACCATTTCCCAAGTTCATTCTGTACAACAACCCAGTTTTCCAACACAACCGTCACCATCTACTGTGAACCAACCTATTCCTCAGAATACCTTCACCCAAGCTATTCCACCTCCCTTATCTACCATTCAAATCCCATCTCCCCCTCCTTTAGTTCAATCTCTAGTACAATCCTTAGCTCCACCCTCATCATCTCCCACTGTGTGCACAACTCAACCCCCATCTTTACTACCTCCAACCAGGCCTGAAGTTCAATCTTTACTTTATTTGCAACAACCCACACTGTGTCCAACACCAGGGACATCACAGTCTCCCCATACTATTGTATCTGGTATCACAGACCCCAGTCGAACTCCCGAGAGAGACCAAAAGCTAGTTTTAGCACCGACTTCTGAAAATACTCCCATAGCTCTCTCCCCAAACCAACCTGCACAAGAAGTAAGGAAATAAGTAGGGGAAGAGTCAGGAGACATTTTAGAACCAGGAATAGAAGGTCATCACTATAATACATGATCAAAAGCAAAGAGAGAACCAACAGAAGCAGTAGGGACGTTATTTCCGTTGAGAGAAGTACCTGTGGGACGGGTAATAGGAGGAATAGAATTTGTAGATGCACCGTTAACTGCTTCAGAGGTTAGAAATTTTAAGAAAGAGATAAAAGGACTGCTGGAGGATCCAATCAGAACATTGGAACAGCTTGACCAGTTCCTGCGTCCCAGTGTTTATACGTGGGATGAACTGAACTCCATCATGAGTATCCTGTTTTCCACAGAAGAAGTACAATTGATTAGAGCAGCGCGGATGAAAATTTGGGAGCGAGAGAACAGGACAGGCCCAAGAGGGGAAGAAAAGTTGCCACATTATTCTCCAGGCTGGGATCCAAATGATGAGATGGGTAGAAGGAATACGAGGGAATACAGAACATTAATAATACGAGGAATTAGGGAAGCCGTTCCTAGGACTACAAATGCAAAACTAGCTTTTGACAGCCAGTAAGAAAAAGATGAGACACCCAGCGCCTGGCTAGAAAGATTAAAAAGAAACTTTCGACTTCATTGAAGTGTGGACCCTGAGAGTCCAGAGGGCCAGTTGTGGATGGAAATAGAATGACAGTCATAGAAAGAGGGAAACTTCCCACAAAGTGGTCAGCACAGTGCTGCGAAGTCTATGCCATGCTTAGAGGTTTCAAATGGTTGGATCAGAAAGCTGGAACAATCTATACAGACTCCAAATATGCCTATGGAGTAGTACATACATTTGGGAAGATTTGGGTTGAAAGAGGATTTACAAATTCAAAGGGAAAGATGCATGAAAGTTTGATCAAGGAGGTGTTAGAAGCATTGAAAGGACCTATAGAGATTGCAGTGGTGCATCAGATTTGGGGGCATCAGAGGGGAAATTCCAGAGAAATAGAAGGGAATCATTTGGCTGATCAGGAAGCAAAGAAGGCAGCTCTTGAGGGAGATGAAGGAAAAATTCTACATATTACAAGTAAAAATGAAAGAGATGAAGAGGAAGTCCCAATTCTTCGTGAAAGAGACCAGGCAGAAATACAGAAACATGGGGCAATGAAGATGATAACGGCAGATGGAAAATGCCTGATGGGAGACCAGTCTTGAATAAAGCATTAACAAGAAAAATCTTAGAAAGTCTCCATGCCTCAGCCCATTGGGGAACGCAAGCCCTCTGTTTTGGTAACCCATGAGGTTACCACAAGAGGAGTTGCTCTGCCCTGGAGAGAAAATAGTGTGTAGGCTGTATGGCAGAGCCCCCCGCAAGAAAGTCTCCCTGAGTGATCAAGTATTAAGTTGGAGAAAACAGAAAGTTTCTCTGTTTTTCCCCATTGGTTGAAAGTTTCTCATTTGTTCCCTATTGGTTGTTTTCCCGATTTCCAACTTTCCCTGTCTTTGATTGGTTCCGTATCGATCCTCTTCCCGATTGGTTGTTATCCCTGAAGTATGATTGGTCCTTACAAGAATCATCCTGGAGCAATCATTTCACCAGGGCGCCAAATGATTGGTCCAGGGTGTCAGCCCCACCCCTTCCAAGGTTCTATATAATCCCCTGGTTTTTGCCCCTCGGGGCTACTTTTGGATCGTCGGTCCTTCAACAAAGAGCCTTCGGAATCAAGAGCCTGCCTCCCGCGTCTTTATCCAGCGTCGCTTGGAAGAAGCTGCCGACGAGAAGAAGAGCTGCCGGGGATTGCTGCCGTGGGCAGCATCACAAAAGAGCTGAAATCACTTCCGAGTGCCTGCGCCCCCCAGGACCGAGACATCCCTTGGGACAGTGTCGTGGGGAAGGTCGCGGCACCGGTGCGACCCTTAGAGTGGTCACCGGCAGCCGGCGGCACGCTGTGACCATTTTATGAGAAGCTATGTGTGTATTGGGGTGTTTGAGATAGCAAGACTAATAACAAGACAGTGTATGATTTGCCAAAGAATAGACAAAAAGGTAATGAAAGGAAGATGCCCCAAGGGGGAAGAGAGTTAGCAAAAAGACCCTTCCAAAATATACAAATAGACTTTACAGAACTTCCCCAAGTACAAAGATACAAATATGTTTTAGTTATAGTAGATCATCTAACCCATTGGATTGAGGCATTCCCAACTGTAAGAGTCACTGCAGATGCAGTAGCAAAAATTTTACTAGAGCAGATCATACCTAGGTAGGGGCTAATAAACACTATTGATTCAGATCAGGGCCCCCATTTCACTGCCCAAATAATCCAACAGATAACCCAAGCCCTAAACATAATATGGGAATTCCACACTCCATGGAGACCTCAAAGTTCAGGGAGGGTAGAGGGAATGAACCAAACTCTGAAAACCACCCTTACTAAGTTAACCGAGGAAACCAAAATGAATTGGTTAAAATGCCTCTCTCTAGCACCATTAAGGATAAGAACAAAACCCAGAGCAGATGTTGGTGTCTCCCCTGGTGCCAAAACCCGGGAAAGGGGTGACTCAGCGCTGCCGATGCTCGACCGCTCCCCCACACACGAGTTTGAGCGGCGAGCCGTCGGGTCTCACGCCAGACGGAGAGGAACAGCTAGAGCGGCAGGACCGACTCCAGCGTAGCGGGGACGCCCGCAGTACCACCCAGGAGATGGACGCACTGGAGTGGTTGTAAGTAAACTTTACAATCAGTGGAAGATTGGCTGTAAAGTCAAATATTTCGAGTGTGTAGTCATCCAGCTGATGAAATCAAGTAATTGATAGTCCCATTAATATTCTTTATAAAGAATGTCGGGACAAGTGCACAGACGCACTGGCACGTAGCGTTATAGCTACAAGGTCGGGGAAAGTACTAAAAAGAAAAAAAAAAAAAAAAAGAAAAAGTAACCGAAGAACAAACTGCGTGGCGAGCTGCTCAGGCGTGCCTGCGAGCCATGCCAAAAATCGGTGTCAGAGCAGCGACACAGACGCCACTTAAAGATATTTCCGCGGTATCCAATTCACGTCAAGAAAGCGGCGAGGGTCTTTCGGGTTCATTGTGGTCCCTCACTCCCACACACGCGCCGCCATTTACCGTGGAGTCAGCACCCGTTCCGAACGCGCGGACCGCTCATGCACCCGCCACGGCGCTGACAGATCAGCCCATGCCAGCAGCTGAACACGTCCGGCCACACAAAGACAATCAAATCCACGATTTCAGTAACAGCGACAGTTGTAAAATCCCAGATTCGGTTCGCGCAAAACTGCCGACATACGCGCCTCAAAATGGCGCCCGGGAGGGAGAAGAAGGAAGATACAGAGATCAAATTCCCGCCACACGCACGCGCGGTGGGACACTCGGGGAGAGCAGAGCGGGGATCATGAGCAGTGACAGGCAGGAGAGCTCGCAGCCGGAGCTCGAGACACGCCCACAACTCCAGCCGAGTGCACGCCCCAAAGAGTTCATTAGTTACAGCAACAAACCCCCGGAGGGCAAGCGCAGACACAAACACTAACGCAGACAAGAGAGAGACAGAACAGCCCACAAAAAGAACAAAACCAAGCCAAGCACAGAAGTTTCAACAGACGATAGTATGCACTCAATATACACAGATTACCATTCCTTGCACATTTCAAAGAACGCAAAAAGACAAAATCACATTGCCTGCAGTCACCAAAATCCTTCATGTACCTTATAATAAACCTGTTCATGCAGCCCAACTAATCACACTCCTGAGTCTCTTTTGGCAAGTTCGCCAGACTGACATATGCCAACTCAAACCTTGCTTCACCTACCCGTCTGCATGCTTCTAATCTTAAGCCAGTTTATCAATCAGGGCAACACTGAGACAGACAAGCTGCCAAGCCCTTCGAAGATCCACATCAGCAAGACCAGTTATCATTGTTGTCCTCGTTCTTATGTTCAGTCCCTACCTCCTCAATAAACTAACCCAGTTCGTCATAACCCATTTAAATTCAGTCGATGTTGTGTTCTTAAAGCACAGGCAGTTAAAGTAAGGTGTTGTAACGAAAAGTTACACTTTATTTACTAACCAGTTTAGTTTTTACTAACCAAAGTTCAATCAGTTGTAAAAATTTTTCGTTCATGGAGAGGGGGGATATGTTGTGAGATAGAGATTCGTACGGAAGCTCACGGGATGTATGGGCAGTTAAGGACCCCACCTCTCCACCTGTTACATGCTTTATGATTATAGCGCAGTCTCCGCAGCCGTGATGTCAGCACACTGCGTACATATAAGAGCTGTACACGCGATTAATAAATGCATTTCGCAGTCCACTGTATCAGTGCTTGCTAGTGACTTGCCCGCCGAGTCTTGTGTAGTAAGTAAGTAGACCGCCGTGTTCCTTCCGGACTGGGTCCCGCTGCACCCCAAACCGCAACATAATGGTGCCGAAACCCGGGAAAGAAGCAGGGAAACGGGCAAGAGAGGAAGCAGACAGGCCACGTGCAACCTCCCAATTGGAACAGCCAGCGGCCCACTTACTTCAAGCCCAAGTGGGGATCAGGGCCTCCAAACCCATTGCCCCCTAGACAGACAACCAATTTTGTGGCCCAGCCAATACTCCCACAAGAAGCAGCCAAGCCTACAGAGCAACAGAACAATCAGGACAGCGAAACCCTTGGGTGGCCTTGGCAATGGAATGCAGCAGCCCACCAATAATATGGGGAATCTGTCGGCAATGGAAAGACTCCAAGTCCCGTCTTGGAATAAATGATATTGCCGTCAGTGTTCCCTTCCTGATAAATACAGGTGCGGACGTCACCGTTGTTCCCCAGACTTATTGGCTTCCAAATTGGGAATTAGAAGAGGCACCGACTGTAGGTGGAGTCGGAGGAGTGTCAGTTGCAAAAAGAAGCGTAGAGCTGATCGCGATAACTTTACATACAGAGAATGGGCCAGAAAAGACTGTCAAACTTTTTGTTTATGTGTTAGCCAATGTCCCACCTTTGCTGGAAAGAGACGCCCTGTCACAGCTCAAAGTCAGGGTGACAAATTTACCCTGAGGGCCACTGCAGCATACCCGGCACTTCCAATCAAGTTGACTTGGAAGTCACCTGATCCAGTGTGGGTCGAGCAGTGGCCCATTGCAGAGCCTCGAATGTCAGCTTTACTTAAATTGCTTGGCCAAGGAACTAGAAAAAGGACACATCGAGCCATCTACCAACCCGTGGAACACACCAGTCTTCGTCATCCCCAAGCGCGGAGGTGAGAGTTACCGCCTCATCCATGACCTGCGCGCAGTTAATAGAAAGATCCAGCCCATGGGCCCAAACTCTGTTGCCAGCCAATTCCATGCTTCCAGAAAAGCAACCATGTGCCGTCTTGGACATCAAAGACTGTTTCTTTTCCATACCATTGCACGAACAAGACAAAGAGCGGTTTGCGTTTTCAGTGGTGTTCCCCAATGGACCGCAACCCAACCTAAGATTCCAATGGAAAGTACCGCCACAAGGGATGGTGAACTCGCCAACCATCTGCCAGATAACTGTGAGCTGAGCACTAGCACCAATCAGAGCAGCGAATCCAGGCGCAACTATAGTGCAATACATGGATGACATCTTAATCGCTGCGCCGTCCACAGACCAGGTGGACGGACTTGTAACAACAGTTTCACAGAACCTAAAAGCCAGTGGGTTCGAGATAGCAGAGGCTAAGATAAAGAAAGGACCCTCAGTCATCTTTCTGGGAGTCAAGATCATTAATTCCTACGTGTCACCTCCGGTGATAAAGATTCACTGAGATATTAAGACTCTTCACGAAGCACAACAACTTGTAGGGTCATTACAATGGCTGAGAAGTGTCATTTTAATCCCACCTGAGATCATCTTGCCTCTGTACGAACTGCTTAAAGGAAAGCATCCATGGGAAGAAAAGAGGCTCACAGAAGAAGCTATATCCTTGCTCGAGTTCATAGAGCATCAGATGTCCTCAGCAGTACTCTCCAGGTGGAACCCAGAACTGTCACTAGATCTCTACGTTCACTTTACAAAAGAAGGTGGAGCAGGAGCGCTAGCACAAGGACCCGCTGACAGAGACAAACCAATTCAGTGGGTGGTCCTCGGAAAAATGTCACGCGCTTTCACCCCAGGACTTCAATGCTTAGGAAATTTGATCATGAAAGGCAGGAAGCTTGCGCTAAGTCACTTAGGCATTGAGCCTTCAAAAATATATCTGCCTTTCTGAAAACAGATACCCGCCTCGTCTGTGACAGTTGCAGAGCATCTAGCTTTACCTCTCTTTGGATTTGCTGGAGAGCTTTGTTATGCCTCAAAGCCACCATGGACCCAGCTACTAATGTTGGTAGACATTGACCTTCCACCAAAAGTAATAGACAGACCTTTGCCTGGACAAACCGTCTTTACAGACGCTTCGTCATCCACATCCACTGCAGCTGCCGTGTGGAAAAAAGGAGAGAAGTGGCATTGTGTCAAGATGATAGATAAGTCCCTCTCAGTCCAGCAACTAGAAGCTTCTGCCATTGTGTTAGCTTGTCAGCTGTTTCGGTCCGAACACGTCAACATTGTGACAGATTCCATGTTTGCTGCCAAACTCTGCCAAGCCATGTCTGGGCCAGGAGTCGCTACGTCCCCTGCAGCAATTATGACAGAGGAAGCACTCAATGCAAGACAAGGTACCATCACAGTTATCCATATCAACAGCCACAGTCCTATCAAAGGACTCCTTCAAATTGGCAACGACAAAGCAGACGCCGCAGCCAAAAAACTCTGGACTTTACAAGATGCACGACAGTTGCATGAATCACTCCACATCAGAGCAAAAGCACTCGCAAAGAAATGCGACATTCCAATTACAGACGCTAAGCACATCGTGGCCACCTGCCCCCATTGCCAAAAGACCCCACTGTGGCAAGGAGGAGTAAACCCCAGAGGTCTCAAAGCTGCAGAAATTTGGCAGACGGATTTTACACTCTGTCAACTGATGAAGCCAAGGGCTTGGCTAGCAGTGACAGTCGACACCTATAGTGGAATGATCATAGCCACTCAGCACGCTAAGGCAAATTCCAAGGCAACCATGCAGCATTGGCTCACCGCAATGGCATGGCTAGGCATCCCAAAACAAATAAAGACGGACAATGGGACAAACTTTATCTCAAAGTCAGTTCGAGCATTCGCCACTAAGTGGAACATCATGCTAGTACAAGGAATTCCGTACAATAGTACTGGACAAGCCATTGTTGAAAGGGCAAATCAGAGCTTGAAATCCAAATTAGAGACATTAGCCCAAGCAGACGGGTTTGTCAAAAGCATACCTCAGAAAGAACAGCCACGTCTATTGGTCACTGCCATGTTAGCATTGAATCAGTTCCAAAGGGGGGAAGAGAAGTACTGCCCAGCTCAAAAACATTGGGCTACCAAAACCCTAGAGGAAGGTCCCCCAGTCAGGATAAGGAACGAAATGGGGGAGTGGGAATCTGGATGGAAGCTAGTCTTAACTGGGAGAGGTTACGCAGCAGTAAAAAGGGACAATGAGATTAAATGGTGTCCATTAAAGCCGATAAAACCAGTGCTGAATGACAAAGCTAATGTCAAGTGTGAGTTTCTTTTGACAGGTCTGGAGCTATGAAGGTGCCTGCAATGCCAATGGCCCAGCGTCAAGGAAGAAAAGCAGACTGAGACATGCCCTAGCTGACCTTAGAAAACCAGATATGACAAACTTCAGGCAGTGTCTGTATATGTGTGTGTTTCTGTCTTTGTCTTTGTTTCCCACAGTGCAGGCAGTACCTGAGTATCATCCCTATCGACCTTATTTGTGGATTCTGCAATCCCACGGACAACAGAGAGATAGCTAAAAAAATCACAGCTAATGCCCCCAGCTTTGTGGTAAAATTTGCAGACCTATCACAAGAAATCACACCATACCCATACCATGACATTACTGGTGTCCCAATTCCAACCCAGGGAGAAGTTACTGCACTTACCCAGGATATTGGTTCTGTGGATACTGGGGATGTGAAACTATTGTGACGGGTGGCAGATGGGAACCTGTCAAGAAAGATGAGTACCTAGAGGTAAGAAATTGGCCAGATAGTTGCAAACCACCAGTGTTTGATTCAGACGAGATGTATGGGGACATTTCCTTTGAAGAAGAAGACTGCACTCACCTAAATATTACAGTCCTGCAGCCTCAAGACAGAGGATGGACGGTGGGCAGAATGTGGTCTGTGTTTGCCCAGCTTTGGACCAAAGACATAGGCAGAGTAGTGCAGATAATCAGGACCCTACCACAGACCTCTATGGCAGTGGGTCCTAACAAAGCCTTGGTACAAGCGAAGCCCAGAAGAGGAACCACAATTGGTCCTCGACATGACAACCCCACTACCGCACATGTCTTGCCCGCACATAGTCTGAAAAGAGAAGAGGCAACACCTCACGATTTGTTTTACCGTATGCTAGATGCTGCCTTCCAATCCCTGAACAAGTCAGAGCCAGAGCTTACTAGCTCTTGTTGGCTGTGTTACGATGCCAACCCACCTTTCTATGAGGGAGTAGCCCTGAGCGCACTCACCATCTTTTCCAATGATTCTAACCCATCCCAATGTCGATGGGACACCCCTCGGAAGGGAATTACCCTTCAGCTAATCACAGGGCAAGGAGTGTGCACGGGAAATCGGAAATTAATCGAAGATAATAAGCACATTTGTAATGCATCAATTGTAATAGATAAGTCACAGGTATGGGCTATTCCTCCGGCATCAGGAGTATGGGCATGTCAGGGAACGGGGGTTAGCCCTTGCATATCTACCAAAGATTTTAATGCCAGTCATGACTTTTGTATTCAAGTTGCTATCGTTCCCAGGATCTTATAGCATACAGATAGCGAGATGGACTACTACTGGGAGAAAAGTATGCCGAGACAAAAGAGAGAGTTGATTGCGGGAGTTACCTTGGCTGTCCTCCTTGGTCTAGGAGGAACTGCGACCGGTGTCTCAGCTTTAGTGTCTCAAGGACAGACCCTGACTCAATTACAAGTAGCTATCGATGAAGACTTGAAAAGAATAGAGAAATCCATATCCTTGCTAGAGAGATCCTTAGACTCACTAGCAGAGGTGGTGTTACAGAATAGGCGAGGTTTGGACCTTTTGCTCCTTAATCAAGGAGGACTGTGTGCAGCTCTGAAAGAGCAGTGCTGCTTTTATGTCAACCACTCAGGTGTTATAAGAGACTCTATGGCAGAATTCAGAGAGAGACTGGCGCAAAGAAGAAGAGAGGCAGATGCACAACGCGGCTGGTTGGACTCGCTTTTCAAGCAATCTCCTTGGGCTGCCACCCTGATATCGACGCTAATGGGACTAGTTATTATCATTTTGCTTATGCTGATGTTTGGACCATGTATTTTAAATAAAATAACTCAGTTGTTAAAGCACAGTTAAGTAAGATAGATATAATGCTTTTAGAACAAGGACAGTTATCCTAAATTGTTACAAGTTAAGTTTTATAAAAGTTATTGATATAGTTCTAAAGCTGTTAAAGATAAGTTGCAAATGGTTAGCAGTGAAGTTATGCTATTGCTGTTTGCGGTTATGTAAGTTCTTCTTTATGCAGTTGTAAGATGTTTTTAGCAAAGGAGAGGGGGGAGATGTGGTTGGATAGGGACTGGCGATCGGAAGATCTCGCGATGTACGGTGAGATAGGGCCCGCCTCTCCTTGATGATAGCCAATAAGGAACAAGCAATGACGTAACCATGACGTCAGCGAAGTTATATAGGAGCTTGCAAGGTTGAAATAAACGCATTTTGCCATCCACCACATTGGTATTAGTGTGTGATTGCCCGAGTGACCTGGCGTTGGTCACCGTGCCCGGCCTTGAACTGGGTCGCCACTGCCTGTAGGAAGATAACACGGGCAACACTCCCCATATGAAATGTTGCTTGGGCTCCCATTCTTAACAAAGTCTGAGAATTTAGGGACGTAGGAAGAAGAGGAACAACATGTAAAGAAGTATGTTCAAGTCATTGCAAGTACCTTAAAGCAGTTAAGAAAAAAAGGTTACCTTGCTCAATCAACACCTGTTGATTTTGTCATTCCTAAGTTTCAGCCTGGAGACTGGGTATTGCTAAGAACTTGGAAAGAGCAACCACTGGTCCTGAAGTGGGAAAGCCCCTTCCAAGTCCTGCTGATCACGGAGACAGCAGTAAGGACACAAGAGAAGGGATGGACACATGCCTCTCGAGTTAAAGGACCAGTTTTGCCTCCCAATGAATGGGCTGTAGTGGAATCCACTGATACAAAGTTAACACTGAAGAAAAGACCAACAGAAAAACCCACAAGCTAAGTCTGGACACCAAGTGACCAAATTCTTTGTTAAAACTTACTGAGAATCAAAGAATTTCAAAGGTTGTGTACTAATGATTGTACCTTTGCTGTTTCTTGTTCCAGGTTAATCTTCTGAGATTAGAACATTCCCCTACATTGTAGCAATCCGGCCCCAAAATGATATTGGAAGCACAAGTTGATACAAGAAGGAGAACCCTACAATGGAAGAACAGCGACCTGCAGAAGTGTGGCGGGAGGCAAGCCCGGGCCAAGATCCACGCTGGTCCCCAGGAAAGCACATGAGTAAAGGGACATTTGGTACCGGACTCCCGTGGGGAGTCCTCCTGTTGGTGATCCTCACCAAAGGACAGGCAGGAAACTGTGGTAATAACATCAGGAAGCTAGCTCATGTGCCTGTCCAAAAATGAACAACGATAATGAAGAAAGACTGATGGGACAGTTTCTTTTCAGGGGAATGGTGGAAGAAAGTATTATTTTTAATTGGAGGTGCATTAGTAAGTATTGTTTTTCTTCTTTGTATAATCCCATGTTCAATCCGAACACTAAAGAACATAGTGCAAACCTCAGTCCTTGAAATATTAGATAATAAAAAGGTTGAAGATGTTCAAATAATGAAATTAGAACAAGAAGAGAGTGAACCCGAAACTGCAAAAGAAATGTATGAAAAGTATTGATTCACTAGAAAAATATATAGAGTTTGTGAAGAAGTGTTGTAAAGATTTTGAAAGTTGATGCGGGCCCACAGCCCGATCAAAGTTTTAGAGGGGGGAGTTGTTATAGATACAAAAACAAAGTTGAAACTTTTTAGTGGTTGCTTGTATACTAGCTGTATGTTTCGATTTCTGTTTGTAACTGTGCTTTTTTTGCAACTAGTTCTAAGTTGTTAAAAGATATTCACTGTTGTAATGTTGTTCAGTAGTTGTTAGATATCATTGCAGTGTTTAGTTACGAATGTTTGTAAGAGTTTTTTGCGGCTGCCTCCCCAATGCAGTTAAAGGGACAACACCAAAGCACAGGGGGATATGCTGCCCTTCCCCAAACAACTCAACACTGAGAGCACCGCCCAGCGCTTTCATTGGAGGACACAACCAGCCAATCAAAACACGGCGGGAAGAAATGATTGGTGTAGAGAGCACCCCACTAAGACCCAATGAGAGCCCGAAGAATGCACCAATCAGGGAAAGGATCCAAAACGGACCAATCCCTGAGGGGACTGAGTCTTTAAAAGGGACTGACGACGTTCAGGTGGGAGCTTCGCTCTCAGGAGCTGGACTGTCCTGGGAGGGGTGGCCCGTGCGCACGTTTCTCTGACTTGCTTTGAGAGCCCAGCCTCCTGTTCCTGTAGCCGGTTTTACAGCAATAAACAATTGGACATTCCTTTTTAACATCTTTGGATTTACGGCCTCATCATTAAACTTGCAACATTGTAACAACATTCCTTGTTCCTGAACTCGCTCTACACCCAGTCTCTTCCTTAATGCACTCCGCGGCATTGTGCTGCTTGGCAGCTCGTCACCAGCTGTGTCCCCAGCTGTGGAAGCAGTGTCCCCAGAGAACCTGTGGACTCGTGAGCCCAGGACAGCAATTCCCTGACTTGCTGGTTTCTTGCAGTGCCTTGCTTTCTTCATCTCAGATGGGCGCCCTGTCACTTCTTCCCACCTGGAAGCCTCCTTCTTCATCCATTTAGAAGTGATCATCATCTTACATTCCATCACTTTGGAATTCAGGAAATGTATTTTTTCTCATGCTTTATCCCCTGAACCAAAAGTTAAGTCAATTAACCCAAAACAGCAATTAAAAAGTCATGTGAAAACCTGCAACCACCCCAGTTGCACAAGCAAAACACCACAGTTCTGTTCCTGTGCTTTGCTGCAGTAGTGGTTTCCCTACAGTGAAGCTGGATGCCAAGCACCTACTAAAGCCACTCCTTTCCTCCCATTCTCAGAAGGACACGGGAGACCAGATATTACAGAGGTGCCTGAATTGTGGAAAGGCGCAAGGGAGATCACTCACTGAACACCATCATGTGCAATACAGACTTGACTCGGGTACATAAATTGAATTTTATTATTAACTCAATTACAGCAGGATAATGAGAACTAAAGTAAATCTTAAAATACACTTTTCCCCCCTCTCCTTCTCTAGCTCTATCTCTGCCACCCAATGGTGTAGGGAGTTGGGGCATGGGGATGGATTACAGTCAGTTCATCCCACAGCTGTTCCTGCATCTGCTCAGGGAAAAGAGTCCTCTACACCAGCCTGGGCTTCCTCCCACAGCAGACAGCCCCCATGTTTTTCACCAGTGTGAGTCCAATCCAGGAACAAATGTTCTCCACAGATTGCTGCAATGTGGGTCACTCTTCCATGGGGCACAGTCCTTCAGGCAGCATCACAAATGAGCTCACGGGCAAGCCTTGGCACATCTCACCAGCATGTCCCTATTCTTGTGCAGGAAAGCCTTGTTGATGGCCATTGCTGGAAAAGCAGGCGGAGGCTGGCACAAACAGATCCTGCACTGCAGTACAGATTTCTCACAGCTCCTCTCAAAGCTCCAGCCCTGCTCTCACCTCTGTGCATTCTACAGAACTGCACTCTACGGAAACTCCATTCTACAGAACAACATTCTACGGAACTGCATTCTACAGAAACTGCATTCTATGGAACTGCATTCTACAGAAACTACATTCTACAGAACAACATTCTAAAGAACTACATTCTACAGAAACTGCCACAACAGGCAACAACTTACTGCTTTTAGAAATACTTATACGCTATCACTAAAATAACCATCATCCTCCTCTAAGAAAAAGTATTCCTGCTGGTACTGGCAGCAGGGGCACCAGGACGTTGTGGGCTGAGGTGAGTCCAGGGAAATCCAGTGGTCCCGTGACGAGGCACTGCCAGCCAGATCACAGAAGGGACACGTGGGCAGAGGTGAGGGGTCTGCGCCCATGTTCTTGTACAGCTGGGCAAGCTCTGCTGCAAAGACCTCAGGAAACAGGCGGCAGCTCTCCCTGATCCTGTTGCCTTGGCCTCTCTCGTCTCTTCCTGGTCCTTCTCCTGATTTTGCTTCACCTTCACCTCTAGGCTGACCATGGCTTTCCCAGGAAGAATCTGGGTGGACTTGTCCTGCTGCTTCTTCATCATCCTGGGCCCTCCTGTAAAAACAGATTTCCCAGAAGACTCCTCATAGCTATTAATTTGGACAACAGTTGAAGGATTGCACTGCACAGGTTTCTGCAGAACACTGCCAGGGCGCTGCCTTGGCACTCGAGCACAGTGCAAACACTTCATTGCCAAGGGCAGCAGTAAATAACTCACGTGTCTCTCCTCAGCAGCAGATACATGACAATATACCCAGCCACTGCCCCAAGCAGAAGCAAGGCTGAGCCTACTACTGTCCCTAGGATGTAGTACTTGCTTGCGTCACAGCCTCCAGCAGTCTTAGCTTTTTTCTCAGCAGCTGTACCTGGCAGGTGAAAAGACAACGCAAGAGACAACGTTTGTATTCTGTACTAAGAAGAATCTCAAGTGCGCTTCACATGCCCGAGGATTGTTGTCTTCAGAGGTCGGTCCCTCTGCCTCTGGTCTCTCAGCACCAGGGACCAAGAGGGATCTCCTCAAGTTCTCATGGAGAAGAGCCCCGTGTGTGCCAACGAGCAGCACTGCCCCTGTCTGCTCCTCCGAGCTGCAGGCCAGGGCTGTGTGCTGGGCACCTGCAGTTCATCCACGGAGGGCACTGCAGGGATACAGCTGGAAAAGCTGCTCTTTTCCCAAGACAGCATCTCCCAAGCACTCACCAGAAAATGCCGCAGGCTCAGCTGGTGAGCTGGTGTCCTCTATTGCTTCTGTTTCTTCATCTAAGCCTGGCACACTGTCACTTCCTTCCACAGGAAACATTTCTGGCACAGTCTCCGAATCTGTCTCTTCTGAAAGAACATGGGACACTTGAAATAGAAATCACTGTCTCTTGCTAGAGCCCAGTACCATGGCCTGAGGAATTAGGCAAGTGGCAGTAAGCCTGCTGTCCCCAAAGGCAAAAAAAATCCACAGCCACCTTTTCTGCTCTACAACAAAAAACGCATATCCAAACCACCCAAGACTTAATCAACCAAATGCCACAGAAGGAATCCCTTCTGCTTCACCCTCACTCTTGGGCTCCAGCTCCAACCCATCCCTGACCCTGAGGTTTGGCAGGGGCAGCCCAGATTTCATGGGATATCATTTCTGCCTCAGTGCTGTGCTGAGTGCGAGGCGAACACAAATTCAGCACAGGCCTTTTCCCAGCATCTGGATGCCAATGACTGCACACAGCAGCTCTGGCCAGTCATGGTACAACTGCAGCAGCAGCAGCAGCAGCAGCACGAGATGCCCCTGGGCAATCATCTGGAAGCACAACTGGGAGCAGATGAGCTGTGTTGGACCATCTCTATGGCTCACCCCGGGAGATATGAAGTGCAGAGTCCCCAAAGCAAGACTCTGACTGAGTGCTTCTGGCTGTGCAGGATACAGCACATCCCTACAGGAACCAACAGCTCAGCTTCCCAGGTGCTAGGCTTAAAACAGAGTGGGATATACTAACCAGATGGGCCTTCATCCAAGCCTGTCAGGAGCTCCTCTGGAACTTCAAGGAATCCTTCAGGGAATTCCTCAGGGAACTTGTCAGAATCCTTCCCTATGGTAGATTTATAAAAGGACATTAACTTTTAAACTACGTAACTAGGAAGCTACATTTCCCATGCAGAACCACAAGGAAAAGGCATGTACATCCTTGTGAAGGCAGTAGAGACTGACTACTCACGCTTGAGATACCAGCTCGGAATCAGCATGGAATCTGGCTCTGGCTCAGGGGCTGAAAGGGCACTCTCTGTGTCCACAACTACAACCAAACACCCACAAG
The DNA here is from genome assembly GCA_027886175.1 of Phylloscopus collybita. Lineage (NCBI taxonomy): Eukaryota > Metazoa > Chordata > Aves > Passeriformes > Phylloscopidae > Phylloscopus > Phylloscopus collybita. The sequence goes on along the minus strand of JAJNNQ010000086.1, from coordinate 2,797,650 downwards.
AAGTTACCATCACATGCACTGCTCTCATGGTGGCACTTCAAGGCCTGGAGGTGGAAGGTACTGACAGGGCACGCACAGGCAGCTCTGTGTTCTCACAGCTGCCCTTGGGACACTGAGCTGGCAGCTCTGACATGGAGGGAAAAGCCATGCTGTGCTCCCAGGAGCTGTGGGTGGGTCAGCCCTGGAGCCCGGTCAGGAGGCTGGATAACCAGTTCTGGCTGGTGGATAACTCAGTGCTGAGCTGACGCGATGCCGGTGTCCTTCAGCCCAGCCAGCTCCCGGCACCGTCGCCAGGAGTGGGCTGCCCCCAGAAAGCCAGGCAATCCGGGGTGCAGCTGTAGGGCACCATTGCTCTATAGCACAGGTGGCATGCGTCAAGGGCAGGGACAAGGAACTTCCCTATGATTTCCAAAGGTGTTTATTCCCCAGAGGGTCAGGGACAGAGAAAAGACACAGAAGCTGAGCTTGCAGGGGCTTACACCTGGGGGAGGTCTTGGGAGAGGATACAGTTTCCAACCAATAAGGGTGACATGGGGAGGAACATAGGGCGGGGAGTACAACACATAGACCTATGAAAGAACACAAGGAGAGGGAACAGCTTAAACTAACCCTTAGGGCATCAAACGTTGGGGGATTGACAGGGAAGGGTCTGGAAGAAGGGGCAGGGTTAGGGAAGGATTGACAATTCTGTAGGAGGAGGGAAGGGCAGGTCTAGGGAAGATAGACCACCAGGGGAAAACCAACAATACAGGGGGAAAGGAACAATCCATTAGGGATGAAACACACGATAACAATACAGAGTATGGGAGGGGTATAAAACTGACCATTAAAACTGAGCTGCAATTGGAAACGCAATAAAAACACACTACAACACTGAGGGATGGATAACCAGAGCTGAATGATGAGTGATGGATAACCAGTGCTGAGTGCTGAGTGACAGATCACTCAGTGCCGAGGTTCTGGTCCTGCACTGCCCCTCCCCACCTCCCTGCTCCTTAGGAACCTCTCTCCATGCTGCACCCTGAAGCAGCTGCAGCCCCTCACACTTCCCATGGTGTGTCTGCCCCACCACCTGCACCGTGGTGGCTTCCTGGCTCAGCCAGCCCCAGCCCTGGCCGCACGGCCACCAGCCAGGGCTGCGTGCTGGCCCCTGCCTGCCTACCTGCTCCCTGCCCAGGTATTGGAGCACTCTGGGCATTCTGCGCTTGCAGGGCCAAGAGAAAGAGGAGCAGGAGGTAGTGGGTCAGGACCATGACTCCCCCTGCTCGCAACATTCTGCCTCCACTGCCACTGCTGCTGCTTCAGTGTTGCCCAGAGCAAGCACTGAAGAGCACAGAGGGGCTCTGGAACCTCACATCAAACAGGGCTCTGTGACCTCATAACAAAGTCATGTCTGTGAACTCCCTAGTGTATGCCCATGTTGCCTGGGAATTCATGCACCTTCCCTCTATCCCATTTCCTCACTCTGCACAGACCATGAAAGAGCTCAGGTAGAGAAGGGTGGATGTATTCTGGGAGGTAGCACTGCAAATAGGAATGCAGAGGCAGTCTTATTCCTCATGTGAGAGACAGAACTGTGATTCGTGTCACAGGAAATACACTGATCAGATGGTATCATGAGAATGAAGATAAAGACAAAGATGAATTCTGAGAAACTGCCAGGTAAGACTAGAAGGGAAACAACTGGATGGAATATGGTGGACAGTAAGAGGGAAAATGAGCAAACACATGAACTGCCTGTGCAAGCAAGACTGCATGAGAACCTACGATGATCAAAATGAGTCAGGAAGACTTCCCTTGCTCCCAACGACCACCAGAAAGGACTAAAAGGCCACCAGGAAGGAGCCCACGTATATGCAGCATGTGCAGACAAAGACAACAGGCACCACAACGAGAAATGGAGAGGGGAGGAGGCTGCTGAGAACTGCTGAGAAATGCTTCTGCTTACGGATGAGTCTATGGAATAAATATTTGCAGAACTAACAGGCGGTGTGCGTGTTGGTGGGCACAGGTGTCTCCCCATACCCAGCAGCTTGCTTGCTTTTTGCCAAACATAATCTAAGAAAGAATGAAAGTTTGGATTAAAGACTGGAGTACGGAGTTTCAATTTTAGCACTCAGAAATCCCTATCAAAAGGCCTGTATGAAGGCTTCAAGAAAAAAAGCCAGCTGCAAGTGCCTTTCTTTGGTACTATTTTTGTCTTGACAGCATTCTGGCAAGAAACCTGCTTTTCCCAATATTTCTGCTCCTGTTTGACAACCTTTGAAGGCAGCACTTTTCCCCTCTTCTACTCCCATGTTAACATGGGTGTGCAGTGCTCAGGCTTCTCGAACCAAGTGAGCCTGGTTTAATTCCCTTTCCTCTTCCAATCCTGATGAAAACTCTCTCAAGGAGCCCCTCTAACGCCTGAACAAAGATCCTTTTCCCTTGGTGGCAGGTGTAGCCCATGTGCCACCATCAGGCCTGGTGTTCTGCAGAGCAACCCAGAGTGAAATCCCCACACTTCTGCTGGGAACACCAGGGTGCCTGGTGCTCACCTCTAGAACATTCCTAGGCCTGGTTTAACTGCAAGTGGCAGAAGTCAATAGTGTGTGTGCCCCAGGTCCCTCAAAGCAGCCCTCCAGAGGCCCTGAGCTCCCTCTTGCTTGTCCTTGGACACCATCAGGACCTGCCATGGGACACACAAAGGTGTCAGTTGCCACAGGTAAGAGTTTAACACGGGTGGCCTTGCAGCTGAGCAGCTCTTCCTGGAAGGAAATATTCATGCCTTATGTGTGCCGGGCACCTTCGGCTCAGAATCTCTTGGAAGGCCTTCTAGAGCACCTTTGGTATAATTGCCTAGGAAGCACCAGTTAAACCCCAGGTGGTTATAGCCACAAGCACAAAGACATTGACAGCTTATCACCTCTGGCGTGTGTCCCCAAGGCTCATAAGGAGTCTCCAGCTGACAAGCTGCATAAATTTGGCCAATGCTGTCCTACCCTCTGGGCTCAAGCACAGATCGCTGACCACCTTGGAGGCTGCGGCACATAATGAGCGGAGGGCTGTAGCAGGCTGGAGGGTCTCTCGGTGACATGTCCCACCCAGAACCCCGGCAGGCTGGCCAAGTGCCTCGGCGTTGGGCCTGGGCACCATCTCGGGCCCCCCGAGCCTCCCCGAGGGGAGGCACCGCTCAACACCGCCCTTCTTTGCTCCTGAACTCGCTCTACACCCAGTCTCTCCCTTAATGCACTCCGCGGCATTGTGCTGCTTGGCGGCTCGTCACCAGCTGTGGGAGCAGTGTCCCCAGAGTACCTGTGGTGCCCCTGAAGCCGCCTGCCGCCTGTGGCACGGCACGGAGGCAGCGCTGCCCGCAGCCCGCGGGCTCCTCGCCCCCCGCTGCCGCCATTTGGCAGAGGCCGCGAGGGGCGGGCACGGGGCTGTGGGGCTGTGCCGGCCCCGCTTCCCGGGCCGCAGCTCCAGCTGCTGCCGCTGGCCCCGAGCGGCCCCGCTGCGGCCCCAGGCCCCATTCGCCTCTTCCGGTACTAATTGTGCCTGTGCCATTTTTGATGCTTGTGGGTATTACATTTTTCGTCTCTTCCATATTCTTATATCTTGTGATTAAAATTAGGGTTGTGAAAAGAGTAACTTTCCAGGAGTAAAATGTGTGACTTTCTAGGAAGACTGTGGAGCCTTTTTGATTCTGATGTGAGGTATCCATGATGCTTGTTCCTTGATCTTGACTGCTGTGAATAAAATGAGGAGTACTTGGGATGGTCCTTCTCAATGTGGTTTCAGAGTTTTTTCTGCAAGAGACTTTACATACACATAATCTCCACGTTGTATGTTATGCAAAGACCTATCTAGTCTGAACTACATGTTTTTGAATTTCGCTGAGTTGTTTGCCTAATGCCACCATGTAGGAGGTCATAGTCTCATCCTCAGCTTGTGTGGACATCCCTTTTTGTATTTCATAGGGTCTCTCATACAAGATTTTAAAAGGGCTCAGTCCTTCTTTTACCCTTGGCTTAGTTTGTATGTGAAAGAGTGCTAGAGGAAGAGACTAAGGCCAGGCCAAGTTAGTTTCCTGTCCTGATCTCACAATCTGCTGTTCGATGAAGTGGTTCATCTTTTATACTTGGCTACTTTACTGAGGACGATATGGGGTATGAAGTTTCTAGTGAATACCAAATGGCAGCTGATTGGCTGTACTACTTTTGAGACAAAATGTGGTCCTCTGTCAGAGGACATAGTTGCTGGAACTCTAAAGCGCAGTATTATCTCTTGTATCAGTATTCTGGTTACCTCTTGAGCTTTGGCTGTTCTGGTAGGGAATGCTTCTGGCTAACCTGAAAAGGTATCAGTTAGTACCGGCAGATATCTGTTACCCCCCTTTTCTTGGGAGTTCTGTAAAATCAATCTTCCTGGTCTCCAGGCTCATTGCCTTTCTCAATTTGGCCTAATTTTGGTTTGGGGGTATTTTTGGGATTTATCTGGAGGCAAAAATCACATTATCGAGTCACATGTTTTACAGTGGTGTAAAAGTTTCTAGCTGCAATTCTTCCAAGTAGGTGATTGTATAGGGCTTCTGCCCCCCAGTTCTTTTTCTTATGTTCTTCTCTAAGCACAGACTATAAAAGATAGGAGAGATCAGTTCCCCTTGTGGGGGGAGAGCTCACCTTCTTTCATTATATGACTCATCTAGGTCTTCAATGAGTCTTTGACTTTCTTTGGTATAGTTTGACTCACTTTCTAGGGAGATATGCCCATCACGGATCAAAGTCCCCTCTGGTTTTGCCTCTCTTTTGGCTGCCTGTTTTGTCTCTCTGTCCACTACATTGTTTCTTTTTTCTAATTCTGAGCTTACTTTGTGATGTACCTTGATATGTATAATTGCTACCTTCTCAGGGAGTTGGACTGCCTCCAACAGTTTCTGGATCTCTTCTGCATGTTTGATGTTTTTGCCCTGTGAATTTAATAATTTTTTTTCCTTCTAGATTGCTCTATGCGCATGTACTACTCCAAAGGCGTATTTTGAGACTGTATAGATATTCACAGTTCTGCCTTGGGCCAAGTCCAAGGCACAGGTTAGAGCAATTATCTCTGCCTTTTGTGCAGAGATGTTGATGGGTAAAGATCCTGACTCTGTTATTTCTTGGCTGGTGGTGATGGAGTATCCAGCTTGTCTTTTACTGCTTAGGAGATAACTGCTTCCATCCATCAACCAGTTTTCCATGTTCTCCATAGGGCTATTTTTCAAGTCTGGATGGCTCCAATATGTTGCTTTGATGATTTCTAGACAGTCACGATGCACTGGTTCCCCTGTATTTATGCTGAGGAAAGAGGCTGGATTAACATTGTTAGTTACTACAATTTCTATATCATCTTGCTCTACTATTGCAGCCTGGTATTTCAGAAATCTTTGTGGGGAAAGTCAATGCCCATTTTTCATTTCTAGTACTGCAGATACTGTATGGGATACTGACACAGTCATTTTCTGGCCTAGGGTAAATTTTCAGGCATCTTGGATGTTTAGTGTCACAGCTGTGACCACTCAAAAACATCTGGGCCAACCTTTCACAGTTGTGTCCAGTTGTTTGGACAAGTAAGCCACTGCTCAGTGATATGTGCCCAGATCCTGTGCTGATATTTCTAGGGCAATCTCTTGCTTCTTTTGAGAAAAGAGAAAAAAATTATCTACTCACATCTAGGAGTCCCAAGGCTGGAGCCAACATCAGAGCCCTTTTTAGGGCTTGTATAGCTCCTTTATTCCATTGAAGGTGTTTTTGTTCAGTGATTGTCAGCACATATAGGGGTTTAACCAGAAGTCCATAGTTGTAGATCCATGGCTGACACTACCCAGTCATTCTCAAAAAAAGTTTGTAACTCACTGTGGCTTAGGGGTTTGGCATATTGCTTCTTTTCAGGCTAGTCCCAAAGATTTTTATCCAGCACTGAACTCATATTCCAGATAAATTACTTCTTGCTGCCTTACTTGGGCTTTCTTCTTAGACACTCAGTACCCCTGAAGCCCTAAGTTTAGCAGATGCACCATCCAGATCAGGCAAGCATCCTTTTTCCTGGTGACAATCAGGATATCATCCACATATTGTAACAGCTTCCCTTCTTCAGATGGAGCCTCCTAGGACTTGAGATCTTTTGCTAGTTGATTACCAAAAATAGTGGGGTTGTTCTTATATCTTTGGGGTAACACTGCCTAAGTAAGCTGGGGTTTACCCCTGCTTTTGAGATTCTCCTATTTCAATGCAAATATTTTCTGGCTGGTTTTATGGCAAGGGAGGCAAAAGAAGGCATCCTTCAAGTCTAAACTGGTTTAGTTCAGGTGTCAATACAGTCAACAAGGTGTATGGGTTTGCCACCACTGGATAGAGGTCTTCAGTTATTTTATTTACAGCTCATAAGTCTTGGACTACTTGATATGACCCGTCAAGTTTATAAACAAGTAAAAATGGGAGTATTAAAATTGGACTCACATTCTTCTAACAATCCCAGTTGTAAAAATTTTCCCATCACTGGTTGAATTCTTTCTCTGTCTTCCCTTTTCAGGTGATACTGTTTGATTCTCACTGGCTGCCATTCCTTGTTGAGTTTGACCTCAATAGGTGGAGCATTTTTTGCTTTCCTGGGCACATTGGTGGCTCATACCCCAGAGTATACCTGGTTCGTGATTTTTTATTTTGTAGGAACACTAGAGCTAGGGATAAGCTCTTTATTTGTATATTCTGCTGATCATTTATCTTCAGAGTAATTTCCCCCCTTTTCAAATTTAATTACTGCCCCTAATTGCTCTAACAAATCTCTTCTCAAAAGTGCCCTCAGGGAATTAGGCATATACAGAAATTGTGGATTGTTTTCCTAGTTTATATCTCCAAGGTTCACAAAAATACACCTTTTCACTTTGTCTAGTTGCACCTTTTGCCATGATATAATCATTGCCCAGGGGCATCAAGCTTGGTTCAAAACTGAGTATGTTGCCCCTGTGTCAACCAAAAATTTTACTTTCTATTGCTCTTTCTCTAGCTTCATTATAAGCAGGGTGTCCTCTAGGGTGAACTCCCCAGGTCCCCGTCAGTCTTCCTCTACAGGAGCCACTATCTTTCTTCTCTGGTTTCTTTATCTTTTTTGGTTTTATGGACATTCATTTTTCTAGTGGCCAAACATTTTGCCTAACACAAAAAGGTCTTTGCCCAGTTGGGGTGATCCTCATTTGGAATTTTTTTTTCCCCTCCTCCCTGGCAACTACCACTACTCTTCTTTGCTTGTACTTTTCTCCCCTGCTACTAAACACTCTCCACGCTTCATCTAGCAACATTTCTAGGTTTCTGCTTTCTGTATGATGCAGCTTTTGAAGCTTATGCCTAATATCTCCTGTAGACTGGCCCAGGAACAAAGAAATTAATTGTTGTATTCCTACCTCTGACGTAGGGTCTAATGGTGTATTGGTCTCTTAGTCAATCCAGGAATTCAGATGGTGATTCAGAGGGACCTTGTTTGATCATGTATAACACAGACCAATTTATAGCTGTCCTGGGTTGTGAAGCCGGGTTTTGTATATTCTATTTACATCTGTTTTGGGGCCTGATGACCCACCTTGATAGGCCATTGTTACCTTCCCCAGCCTGTGCGGTGCATTTGCATTTCTATACATCTCATGCCCTGGCAGTGGGGGGTGGGGGGGAGGGGAGGTGGCCAGGAGTTGGCGGTTCTGCCCTGCTGCAGGAGCTGGGTGCTCGGCACTTCCTGCCCTGCGGTGTGGCAAGATCTTCTTCGTCTCCTGTGCTCGCCATTCCTGTCTCCCTCCTCGCGGCCCCTGAACCGGTTTTCTTCGCAGAATCATATCTGCTCCAACAGGATCACGTCTGCCACTTCAGAAGTGTTTGGACTGTTTACGTTTGGACTGTTTTCAACATCCTGAATCACAGGGTCAGATTGAAACTCTGACTCTGTCAGGGTTTTCTTCTAAAATTATTGTTTATTTGTTTATTTGTTTGTTTGGTTGGGTGGTTTTGTCTCCTATCATATTTGTATTGTTAATATCTCCTAGTAAAGAACTGTTATTCCTATTCCCAACATCTTTGCCTGAGAGCCCTTGATTGCAAAATTATAATTCGTCGGGGTGTGAGGGGTTGGCATTCTCCATCCTAGGGGAACCTCAGTTTCCCTGGCAGATATCTGTCTTTCCAAACCAAGACAATAGCTTTAACCCTTTCCATTCTTTTTGAGATCTACCCCTGGTATGCCTGTAATTTTTCTATATGTGCGGATTTATTTACATCTCATTTCAGATCTTGGAGGGGGAGGTATTCTTTAACATCTTCCCCTGTGGTTTTATAATAATCCTCAGCTAAATCTCACACAGTTTTTAGAATTAATTGTTTTTTCTGTTTCAGTCATATATTCTAATAAGAGCTGATGTCATTCCAATCCTGATTGTGTTGTTTTACTATAAACTGGAAGTGTTTGGATGCACTTACCAGATTATTCTGGTAGTCTCTGGCAACCCTCTTGAATTCTGTAAATCGGTGGTAGAAAAAGGTACCTTAATTAGCATCGTCCCTCCCTCAGGTCTTACTGCCTCTCAGAGACCTGCTTGCACAGCCACTGAAGCTGACTTCTTCCTTGTGCAGGAAGACACAGGGCTACCAGGGCAGGTGAGGATCCCATCTGAGTCTGCATCTTGTTCTTGTAGTTGTGCTGGTTTGAAAGCAAAACCAGTGAGACTCCCAGTCAGAGAGACAATTCAATAGGAGAAGAGAGGAAAAAAAAAAAAGGTAAAATAAAATAAATGGAACAATACAATCTGACACCCTGTTGTTCAGGGCGTTTGAAGCAGTCCAAAAGTAAGTCCTCCTGGAGTGGCAGATGTGGTTCTGTTGGAGTAGAGATGATCCTGAGAGATAAGGGTCCAGTGATGGTGAGGAGGGTCCAGTCTTCCTCCAGGAATCCAGTGGAACCAGATGAGATGTTCTTGTCAAAGCAGTGATTCCATCTGGTAGCTCTTGTCTCCTCTGGGAGTCCAGTGGACAAAAGCCACTTGTGATGTCTCAAACCCTGGATTATATCCAAGTGAGAATGCTTGGCTCCTCCCCCTGGGCGGAGCATCTCACAATGGGATGATCTCATTCTCTGAGTCATGCAGTGGGTCCTTGATGGCCCATTAACCAGAGATAACTCCCTGAGGAAGTTATCTATGAGTCATGTGGCAAGGCATTGTTGGGCTCGTTAACAGAAGGTAAGGAAAACAGTGCCCCACCTTGGCTCCAACGGCTCATGGGGATAGAATACAGACCTTGGGCACAATTTTACATTGTAACCTAGGACAGCAGTCAAGGGGGAGGCTTAAGCAGATCAGTCAGTTCCTGTTCTGGTGCCTGGTGGACTTTATCTATTCTAGTGTACCATTGGCCAATACTGCATGCTGAGCAACACTGCTCCAATTTACTTATAGATTTTTTTGTTATTTTCTCATTCAAGAGCGAGTACAAGAGGGTCTTGTGGCACAGTCTCACAGTCTCTTTGCTACTCCAGGTGGTTTTGGAGGATGGAAAAACATATCCACATTTGATGCTTCATCCCATTTTTCCTCTCTCCTTAAAAACAATATTAACTGCAAAATAGCATTGCAATCAATTGTTCTATTCAGTGGCCATTTGGCCTCCTCCCCCAATTTGTACAAAGGCCACCACTGGCTACAATATTTAATGAGAGTTCTTTCATTTTCTATGCCTATTGAGCTAGCTATATCCTTCCAATGAATTAATATGCAGCCTAAAGGGCTTTTCTGTGGGACCTCTTTGCTCTGGCCTGTCTCCATCTTTTTTGTCCCCTTTGGTGTTTCTTGTTGTCCTTAGTTCCCACACGACCTTTAAAAGACTTTATTATTGTCTTATCCCAGTTTTCTTCCCAGCTATTCACATATACAGATACACATTTAAAGCTAGCTTAATATGTTGTCAATTACAACCTTGGACCCACAGTTCCCCAACGTTAAAATTGTTTGTGGTACTGGACACACCATACAAAACATTTTGGACACTTCGTCTGTCTCTGCCATTCCCTTCGTGGGGTCACAAAACTACAGACTGGGATTTTTCACTCGCTTCACAGCAATGCTGTGTCTCAACACACACACACACACACACACACACACACACATATCAAAAAAAAAAAAAAAAACACGTAAAAAAGTTTTAAAACTTAGCGCAAAACACCCAGGCATTTACAAATTAAACATCCAATTATTATTCCAGTTGTTATCCCACCAGCAGCTGTGACTATTATCTAAGTAACCATTTAAAAGGAGCTGCTTACCTTTCTCCTGCTTCTTATACAATCATGAGCAGGTCTGTTCTGGCTCCCAATTCTGGGATGCAGCGGTGACCCTGGATTTTCCTTGATCTCCTCTCAAGACCCCTAGCAGCCGCTCTATCAACTGGATCTGGTAAAATCCCCAACCAGCTTAACAGGGTTAAGCTGGTTGGGGATTCTGTTCTTCCTACATGGGACTATGCCATGCTTCAGACCTCTGAGCAGTTAAATGGCACTCCCAGCCACACGTGGGCATCCCCTAAGACTTACTGTCTCCCTTTGGGTTTTTTGTTTGTTTGTTTTTTAAACCCACCATTTTGTCCACAGCCACCAGAGACTGTTTCTCTGCCCCGCAGTGATCAGCCAGGATAGGAGGTCTCTCTGAGTAAAGTTCTCGGGGCCTGCCCAAGAAGTCCCTTCACAGCCAGTCCTGTGGGTTGGCAGAGAGACCTCCCACCTGGCTCAACAACTGAAGCAGAACAAAGACTCCACCACCAAAGGTTATGAAGTAGGTATGCTTTACTCAGTGCCCAGGGGAATGGTTCTGTCAAAGATGTGTGCACAGAATAGAAATTGTTGTTTAATTTTCTGAAGAAAAGGTCCTCAAGATACACATTAATCAACTGTTAATTCCTTAGTGAAAAGAAGCTGACACAAGAGTCCCACTGTAATAACTTCTGGCTTTTGCCCCCACAGAAAGGTAGGACCTCATTAGTTTTATTGTTTAAATAAAATCAGTGCAAAGTAGCTTACTGCTGCCTTTGTTCCCAGATAACATGTGGGAAGGCATATTCCTGAAAGGGTTAAGGACTTTCATTAGACATGAGCAGGTTATACAAGAGAAACAAGACCTGAACCAGACATCATGATTTTTCTCTACAGTTTTTGAGAAGTCTAACTTTTCACTTTAGTGACACATCACCAATACTGGCTCAAACCAGAACCCAAATATTAACTCGTGAAGTTAGGGAACAGCCAGACTCTTTTTGGTGGTACTGACAGAGCAAACGGCAAAGGTCACAAAGTGACACTTAAAAGGTTCCAGCTGAACGTGAAGAAACATATTTTTTGCTGTGAGAGTAACTGGGCACAGATTGCCCAGAATATGTCATGTAGTTTCCACCCATTGGATATATTTGAAACCTGTTTGGATGTGGTTCTGGATAGGTAGATCTAGGAGACCTTGTCTGGGCAAAAGGGTTGGACCAGATGAAGTCCAGAGGCCCCACCTCAACCATGCTGTAAGGAGCCTCTGGGTCCTGCACAGCCTGGATAAACCAGAGGAAGGAGAGGTGCACAGCTCTGGGGCAATCACGAGTGCAGAAGTACAGCACAGAAACACTCTACTTGTGGAAAGGTAAGAACACTTCAACCCAGCTGATCCATCTGTGACTAGTGATAGTATCATCCCAATACAAACTTGTCTCTGAAGAGAGGTGTTAAACAGTGGCAGTGGCCCCATGGCTAGCACTGAAAGCATGACGAGCAATTTCCTGATACAGAACGTAGATGAAATCAACTTCTCCATGCTGTGTTATCTTGCAAAAATCTTTGAATTAGTGGAGCTTTTTGGCAATGGCACCTACAAGCAGCAGTTTTCCTTCTAGTCAGAGAAGAGGTGGAAGTGAAGACGTGTTAGGCACAACATGGTGGCACCAAGGTCAGTGGAAGAAAAGGAGGCAGAGGAAGTGCTGCAAGTGCTGGAGCCAAGATTCCCCTGCTAGCCTTGGTGAGCCTATGGTAAAAAAATGTCCCCTTTTAAGTAAACAAATTCCACATGGGATGCAAAGATCTAGTTGCAGCCTGTGGGAAAAGTGCTCATTCTGGAGTGGGTGGATGCCAGAGAAAGCTGTGATCCAGTGGGAGACCCAAATAAGAGAGAGAGCGCCCTGATGCCACAGTTTGTGCCTGCCATGTTTTGGATTTTGGGACTTCTGCTCCCAGGACAGAACTGCTAAGCAAGGTCACGCTATTTGTAAACTTAAGATGTTTTCCACACGCTTTCCCATGGGAGGGATTTCACCTGATGGTCTCTACAAGTGACCAGTGGTTCCAGGGGTCCCACCTCTAAGGTGGGTGTTTTGTAAAAAGGTATAAAATAGGTTTGGACAATAAACCTCCCGGCTCCCTCCTTGGGAGTCCAACAGCCTTCTGAATGAGCACACGTCTCGTTCTTTGTGTCCCACAGTGACAGCACCCCTCTACTTCCAGACATAGAGAGGGAGGGCCCTTGCTTCCAAACTAGAGCAGGCTATCCTTTGAGGACTGCCTCCTGTGAATGACCCACATCACAACAATTTTGAGATGGCTGTTTGCCAATGGGAGGGACCCCATGGTGTAGCAGAAAAAAGTCCCCTCTCCCTGAACAAACAAAAGAAGTTCTCAAGTGACAAACTGACCAAAACCCCCATGTCCTGAATCCCTGCACTGTCGCTGGGAAGGAGGGAGGGTCTGGGGCAGGGGGAGAGGTATTTTAAAGGCTTATTTTACTTCTCATTATCCTCCTCTGACTCTGTTAATAACAAATTTACTTTATACCTTTCAGTTTGAACCTCTTTTGCCCTTAGAGTGTTTTTTTCCTCCTAATTCTTACCTCAACTCATGAGTCCTTCAATAATTTTTTTTTAGCCTTCAGCAGGAGAGGGTGAGTGAACAACATTCATGAGTGCCCAGCATTTGGCCAATGTAAGACCAGGACAAGTGTTTATGTCCAACACACCACAATACATACATATTAGGGTAACGGCTTGTATGACAGGCAGGATGACACATACCTTCTGCCACTGCTTTAATGCTTCTTTGTTTGCTGACCATTTATCTGACTGAAACGGTTAATCAAGTAAGCTATTGGATAGTGAAGTGCCCTGTTTATTCTCTGTGGTACTTTTTTTGAACAGTCTTTTCTGATACTTCTGACTAAACAAGTGGTTGTTTTAACACTGCTTCATTTTTAAGCAAATGAGGGGTGATTTTCAGGTTTCTTTAGTCACCTTTAAAATATTACCATCTGTGAATTTGATGGGAGCAAAGGAATCTGGCATACATAAAGACAAAGAAGGCTATCTCCTCAGCAGGAATCCTGTGACATCCTTGATAAACTCAAAAGAACCTTCCTTGATGGGGGAGTCAGGCCAAAGAAGTCTTGAGGGGTGCAAATGGTAACAAACCAACCTCCCTACTCCCACATGTGTGGGAATAGGTAAAGAAAGATGCAAAAACAAACTCTTTACCTACCTACCCAAAATGAACTCTTCTGCAAGAGCCTCTTTGCATGGACAGAACAGATCCTCACTGGGAATGCATGAATGACTGCAGACTGGATTATGAGAGTGTCCTAGGTTACAATGTAAAATTGTGCCCAAGGTCTGTATTCTATCCCCATGAGCCGTTGGAGCCAAGGTGGGGCAGTGTTTTCCTTATCTTCTGTTAACGAGCCCAACAATGCCTTCCCGGAAGACGTTATCTCTGTTTAATGGGCCATCAAGGACCCATTGCATGACTGATAGGATGAAATCATAGCATTGTGAGATGCTCTGCCCAGGGGAAGGAGCCAAGCATTCCCACCTGGATATAACCCAGGGTTTGAGACCTCACTAGCAGCTTCTATCCACTGAACTCTTAGAGGAGACAAGAGCTACCAGACGTTTCTACAGGAATCACTGCTTTGACAAGAACATCTCATCTGGATTCCTGGAGGAAGACTGGACCCTTCTCATCATCACCGGACCCTTCTCTCTCAGGATCATCTCTGCTCCAGCGGAACCACATCTGCCACTCCAGGAGGATTTCTGGACTGCTTCAAACACCCTGACCAACAGGGTGTTAGGTTGTATTGTTCCATTTATTTTATTTTACCCTTTTTCCCCTCTCTTCTCCTATTAAATTGTATCTCTGACTGGGAGTCTCACTGGTTTTGCTTTCAAACCAGCACAGAGAGTAATCTTCGAAGTGGGGCTCCTTCAGCCATTGGTTAGCTCCACTTCTGAGAAGTATGAGTGTTGTACCACAACACAATATATTCACAGGCACATGCATAAGTAAAGTTTTTTAAGTGCATATTGGCTTCACTAGTTGGAATTCTGTAATAACTGGGAAGATATTTATATTTGATTTACACTTGTAACACACATACTTCTAAACTTGCTTTCCCAGTGGTAATTTTGGATTGCCTTGTAGTGCGTACTTCTGTAGTTTTTTGCGTCACAGTCTACCTTTGATCTCCAATATCCAACAGCTGCAAAAAAAAAAAAAAAAAAAAAAAAAAAAAAAAAAACTAAAGGCAACATAACCAGCCAGTAGAAACAGAATTGCCTTGCCTTCTGGGATTTCTGTCACCACTGTTTAGTGAATAACATAGTGGAAGAAAAGGCAAGTGTTACAAGAACAAGTACTGCTGTAAGCCTGCCCTAGAGAACAAATTTTGACAGAGTGCTTGTAGCAGAGGTTCTGATGGCTCTTAATGGCTCTCTATCTTGACAACATATATTGGTCCCTAAGTCAGTTATCAAGACTGTGTGCTTTACACTTCTAAAATGTTTCAAATATTATAAATACCTTCTCAAAATATGACTGCCTCTCTCTGGGCTGCTTCTGATCCCCTCTGAGAATGAATCTATGCTTAACTGTGATTGATATGGTAATTCAAGCTGACATATGGGAAAGGGAGAGTTGGCTCATGCTTTCCCCACCCCAACTCCCCTGCCCCCCTCCACCCAGGATGAATAGAGTAATGAAGGTGCTGTTAGCATATACAGTATTTTTTCCATTTTAAGGGGCAATCAGATCAATAATTTATGCCTGTAAGTATTTAGTTGTCCTTCAGGGGACTAAGAAAAACCAAAATCTTTTTCTTTGGTGAGAGTTTTAGATCAATAAAAGGTCAAAAATTTAAAGGTGGGATAGATTAGATGAGTCCTTTAAGCACTGTGCTGGCATTCTAAGAATCTAAGATGAAGGTCTCCAGTTTCCCTGCTGGAAAGAGCCTATAATTCCAAAATGCCATAAATCTTTAGGTTTATTTGTCCCCTTACAATGCTGCCAAAGTCCCACAGGGTGACTTCAAATCAGGGCTCCGTGACTTTTTATTTGTTGATCTCTACACAATTTCATCAGGTAATCTATACTGCAGCATGTTTTTATTTTCAGATTCTTGCAGGCAAGACATAAATGCAGGGTACTACAGGGTGCTAATAAAATTTCATTGGAAAATTGCAGAAAAGGGATCCTGTCATTAGTTCCAATGCACCTGTACTTTATAAAGTGCAGATGTCCAGGTGCTGACTACACCTGCAGAAGTGCTGAAGGGGAGGGGCTGCTTCATGCCAGACAGATGGTGCAAAACAACTCCAATGGACTCACTGCAGGGCACTGCCGAGTCCCACAACCAAGAGCATTCAGGAAGGGGAAGAAAAAAAATGCTGGACAGGCAGAAGAGGAAAAAAAATTAATTAGCACTCTCCTGGAACATTATGGGCAGAAGAGAAGGAGCTGCTCCGTGGTGGAGCATTAACCCTGCAGATCCCATAGTGTAGATATCCACAATGTAGACTGTGGAGGACCCCATGCCAAAGCAAAGAAATACTCCTGAAGAACCTGCAGCTACTGGAGAGCTGAAACCACAGCACAGGTAAACAGAAGGATAGAGCAGCATGGAGGAACTGCTGCTTAGTGATGACAGCCAGCATCCCCTCCCCATTCCATTTGGGAGTGCAAAAGAGTGAAGCTACACCTGGGAAAAGACAGAAAAGTGTTTAATGTTTGTATTATTTTTCTTTCTCACTATCTGAATCTATTTTAAATGACATCAAATTATGCTAACTTCCCCAAGTAAGGTGTGTTTTGCGTATGATGTTATTTGGTAAACAATCTTCCTGACTTTATCTCCAACCCATGAGATTGATTTCTCCTGTTTTTTCTATTTTCTCCCCATCTCCCTCCAGAGTGAGTGAGCAGCTGGGTGAGAGTTCAGCTGCTTCCTGATGCTAGCCTGCAACAATAATGAAAGCTGCCAAGAATAGTAGCTAGATATATGAGTCTAATGCAATTTCTTTACTTAATTTTGAGCCAAAACATTTCTCAAACACCGTTTCACTTGTCTGAAGAGAGACAAAATATACTGTTTCTTGTTCTGTACATTTTACAATGTCTGAAGAAGTATTAAAACTGCCTGAAGAAGTGTTAAAAAGAAATTCAAATTATATAAAACCAGACAGGACTTTATACTTCTTTATACTTCTTTATACTTCTTTATACTTCTTTATACTTCTTTATACTTCAGTTTATATTCTAGCATTGGTCTCTATAAAGAAATTCTGACTACTTTCATTCCTCTGACATCAATGTATGTTTATCCCAACTCCTCTGTGAATATTTTTCTCTAAAAGATCCAGCAAAACAAAACGAATAAGGCTTTTACCTCTGACACAAGATAGACCTTATTGTACTGGTGATGCCAGTCAGGAAGTTTTCCAAAGGAGCTTCATGTTTAAAGGCAGGATTCTACTTTTGAGGGTGCAATAATTACACGGATTTGTATTCTCTAACTGGTAGTAAATAGGTGAAATAGGAAGGGGTGGGGTAGCTGGCAATCAAAGTCATTGTTTCACTAGAATATTCTAGCTGGCAATGAAAAATCATTACATTCCTGCAATAGCCTTTTTTATTGTTTTCCTTTCCTACTAGTTATGCAGCACCAGGCTTTTAAGAATTGGTGTCCTGGTTACCAGAGTGCCAGGTATGGCACTATGTGGGTTTAACCAAACTGTATCTTCTACTGCCCTACAAGCACTTCTGATGAACTGTTTAGGAGGGGTCATTTGCAGTAGTCCCCCAGTGCACACCCCACCCCTCAGATTACAAGCTTGGTGTTAAATGAGATAAGGAAAAAAAGGCAACCCTGCAAGGCAGAGTAGTGTTGTTTGTTTTTTTTTTTCTACACCAATGACTCAGCTGCAATAACTCCTTCAGGGAAGCAGCACCACAGTCCAAGGGCATCATCTCTGCTAATGGGTCACAGTGGACTCAACAGCAGCAGAATAGGCAGCTGCAATGACTTAGATCATCAAGGACTCAAAAAAATAGGACTCAAAGGATCACATCATTCCAATATGAAGTTCCCCACTCTGGGGGAGACACACAGCATTCCCACTGGAACCTGGGTGTATATAATTGGGTTTGGGGACTTTGGGGGACACCACCACTCAACAGACCTAGAGGAGGACTGGAACTTCCACAGGAGTATTGTTTTCGACCGCAACCACCACGTGATAGGACTGCAACCATCACCCTGACCAACAGGCCAGGCTGTGCTCTGACTTTGTGGGTTTAAGCCAATTCTGTATATCATTGCATTTATTGTGATTATTCTAATAAATTGTAACTCCAACCAAAAATCTCTCATAAGGCAATTGTGTGGTGTTCATTGTTCATTTCTCCCAATGGTTTACTTTCAAACCAGCATAGTTAGGGGTCTTGGAAGACCTGGATCAAAAAAATAACAACAACCTCCACAAAACAAAACAAAAAACCAAGAAAAAAAAGATTGTACTTAAATTGGGATAAAAGTATAAAAGTATATTGTTGTTATTTTTATTATGGCCATGAATATACATGGCCATGGGTATATTGAAAATATATATGAAAACAATGATTTTCTTGTAGATTGAACTGGCTATGAAAGCAGAAAGCAGTTGCCTGACCCCTTGATGTGTTTACACTCTCTCTGAAAGTTGGCAATTTCTACATTTGTAGTTTTATTTGGTTTTTGCTATACTTACATGCTTGTACGGCCCCTACATCATACTCTGGAGGTTTCTCTAACACATCCTACTATTGTAGGCTTGTCCTTTCTGTGATGACTTCATAGGGTTGCAGAAGAGTCAGAGCTCACACAGAAAGATTTGATCTAGTATTTAGTTTATTGATACCTAGTCAGTAAATTTAGGTACAGAAGATACTTAGTAAGTACAGATGGATTGGCAGCCAATACTATTTACTGCACTTTATGGGCTGAAAACCTTATTGGGTAAGATTAACTGAATGTATCTTAAATGTTACATACATGCAAAAAAATGTCCCTTCCCAGCTCACCAATGGCTGATGTCAGGTCAGAGAGCACTGAGCCTCAGGGGGCAGCCTTGAGAGGTGTCCTTGCTCAAGGGAAGATCACCACAGCACAGACAGATGCCACAGAGGAAGAGCTCAACAGACCTTGATGGCTGAAAATATTTATAGTTGCTGACCCATAGACAGATTTTCTGCTGTCAGATTTTTCATGCAGTTTTTCCCAGTTATCAGCCCAGTCTGCAGCCAAAGCCTCTCAGGCGGAGTGGGGGGGGTTGGTGCTGCATCCTCATTGATCCTACAGCCTCCTACTGTAGGATTAAGTTTGATTAGCCCTTGCTGAGAATGTCCTTGGACTAAACCCTGTTAGTTTAAATAGGAGGAATGCATCCATCACAAGGATGACAACAGTGAACCTACTAATGGAAAGAGAGGTTATATAAATTTTGCCAGAAGCATCTTCACGGCCCTTGGTATATAACTGTAAAATCTAAAACGTGCCAGCAGGAGGTGAAGGTACCCATATGCCCACATCTTCATTATTCCTGAAAATTTATCTTGTCAAAATTTCCATTTCAAGATCCTTAATTTAGTTTAGCCTTGTTTTGGTTAGAAAAACATTGGTCTTCTTTCTACTCCTATCTCTATCCCTCTCCCAGGCTTTGATTACCCCAGTTTTCAATCTCTAGACAAACTCTGAACTCTTTGAAGGCCCTTCTTGCTTTTTTTTTCTGACCAGCCGACAGACTTGATGTTGTCTAATGTTTGAGAACACCTGCAGTCTATTTCTTCTCAGTATTAGCAGTTATGCAGGAAAAATTATCTCTGAAATGTTTCTTTTTTTTTTTTCTTAACATAGTGTTGGTCTGTTTGTGTGGCTAGGGTTCTTCTTTGTTTGCTTGTTTGGACTCCTTTCCTACCTCTTTAGCAACCTTTCACTGTAATTTTACAACAGAAAGTTCTCAAAAGCAAACGTGAAGTCTGCAACACATTGTCTAAAAAATCTGAGAATTAAGTATGACTCAGTCTGTCTTTGTAAATCAACACACAGTCATTTTCTGGGAAAGAATCCATGGCAATGAATTGCCTGAAAAACCGGGTAAAGCCTGAAAGCTCTGGAATTTAGTGTTCTGTCTTTTGGAAAAGGCAGTAGCTAATGAGATACTGCATCAGCTCTAATTCTAGTCCTTTATATTTCCAATCTGGTAGAAGAGGGAAAAAAGTTAAAATTATAAAGCAAATAATAATCCTTTTTCCTTTTTTGTAATGATTGTGGTCTATATAATACAACTAAATCATTGTATTATATGAAGTTGATTATATGTTTGCAGGCTATTCATTTTAAATACTTGACAGGGGAAAAGCATATAGAATAACTTCTGAATAAATTGGGAAGTTTAAATTTGTGCAGATACCTATAGGTATTTAGTTTTAGTATGAACTGCCTTATTTCTCTTACATTCAAAGCTCCCTTCAAACAATATATAAAGCAGAGTTAATGACATACTCTTGAAGCAATAATAAAGCAAATATTGCTTTACTTTCTTCTTAAGTGTTAGAAAATTGATCCTTTAACATAGTAATTACATTGTTTTGTTTCAAGTTCTTTCTAACCCTCTGGCCACTGAATATGTTTCCCAGATGATTATTCTTTTAGATCTTTGAGGTTGCAGTAAAATTGCCATAGCAAAAAATGAACAGCACAATCTTAAGTGTTTTTTCCAACGACAAGCCTGCTTCAAACTCATTCTTTTGTATCTTTGTTGGGGTTCCACACTGTTATTCCTTTTCTTCTTTTTCTCACATTTACATTTTTCAAAAATTAAGCAACTCCTGTTACCTGTTCAGCTATGTGCACAGTATTAACACCCTTGGAATTCAAAATGCAGGAGTCACGCACCATTTAAAGGCAGGCAAACAGAACTGACAAGGAAAAAGGACTAGTACATGAACAAATGTTAGTGAAAGAGCCCTTCTGAATATTTTAGAACTTGTTGCAGCATGCATGAATGATAACAGGATTTCCCACCTTCCTACAAAAATTGAAATCCTGGATGGACATTTATTTTGTTGTAATAGTGAATTTACAATTGTGCCTACAACATAGAGATACTTAAAAGTGTCACTTGTGAGGGAATTTCAATTATCCTAAGGCATCTTAGGTCTAAGTGATTACATGATTATAGGGCACAAAAGTCCTTTATTTCTGAATTACTGGCCTGAATTCAACACAAGTTTAGATTGGGTAAAAGTTACCTGTACATATTGACCCATATAGAAATAAGATTCTGATACCAATTCAGTTTCTAGTGGACATGTCCCCACAGGGCAATAGTAAGTAACATAATTCATGACAATTACTTCTGCTGCTTAGAGATCTCATTTCAAATTCTGGATCTGTTTCGGATTTATCCTAGAATTTTATGTATATGAAATAAGATTTTACTGGTTCTCTTAAAATCACTTGAACATTAATCGCAGACATCCAGAGGTAATAGGAACGTAAGAATACCATCATGGACAGTAACACAACATAAGATTCCTTATAGACATTCATGCCTATACTACCATCCCTCTCTTCTTTGGCACTTTGAAAATAAGACTAGAAGCAGTGATCATGTTACTGTATAGCACTTCTGTTCATTACAGATTCAAACTAGTTCATCTGCAACCACAGACCGAACTAGACAGGACTATCTATCACAGTTCTTGCAGGGGGATGAACTTCTTCCTAGATGTAATCAGTAATACAGAGATTTACACTGCACACTGAGTAATGAATTGAAACCCAAGCTTCCTCAAGATTAGTGGATATGTGGATATATAGTATTAGAGGTTTGGTTTCAGCATAATACTCTTTATTTCTCATTTTTTGTTTAATAGAGTAGATAAAACTACAAAAAGTAACAAAATACGTAAAAGAAATTAACATGAAGAAACTAACCTCCTGTACACTTTGCATTTAGCATGCTCACCTCTTGCTTAGTTAAGATATCTATGAGGATAATTGAAAACATCAAGGTATAAAGTATATTGTGAAAGACCACAAAGATAATAGTTACAAAGTTTTAACGTCTCTGGGCACTTAGTCCTGTTTGTAGATTTGCCTAACTAAACAAAAGACAAGAAACTACAGTATGTGGAGGGAGAAATGAATAAATTTAATGAACAATCAGAATGTGAAGCTGGCAAAAGTGCTGTGAGAAATGAGTGGTTTTCCCAGACAGGGAGGTTTGTGTGAGAACTGTACAAAATTCACATGTAGTAAGGTGAATACTGAATTTCTCTGTGGGAATTAGATGATTACGAAATAAACACAGCCTATGTCATATATATGCATCAGTAGTACCAGAGAAGGCTGGGTGCCCATACCAGAAACACCAGATCTGAGTATCGATGTAATGACACCAGGACCAATAGGAGAAATCAACAAGAGGAGGATAAAGTTTTCTTAATAGGAGACAAGAGAGAGCAGGAAGACTCTGAGAGAGTGGGAGAAAGAGAAATGGAGAGGAGGAAGATGGAAAGGTGGCTTGTCTGTAAGCAGCCTGATTGTGAGATTCAATGCCTGTCTGCCTGGGGTTTGTGCCTTTGTCTCCTTTTGAATTTTTGCATGTGAATGTCATCTGTAGCCTCTGATTGAGTGCATGTACATTTGCACTTTGAGCAAGGACTACTAGGCAGTAGACGAACAGCAGCATTTAGAAATACCCCAGATCTGATAGAGCTATTACACAGAAAGTCTTTGTCAGTATTTGAGAAAAACATGATGGTCCATATGAAAAGAGGGAGGGAGGATTCATGTACGTAGTAAAGTCAAACTGGATCAACTGGGACAAGAAATGCGTTCCGGCTCTTTGTGTTGTTCACTTATGTGTGTGTCTGTATTTACAGTGCTTATATGGATGCATGTAAGAGCACTGCTATATAAGTTGATTTATAAACCCTGCATGTTTTGGGTGTGGGTGTGGGTGTGTGTTAGCACCTTTGGAATTCACACTTGGTGACCTTAATGGCTGGACATGGAATCAGAAACAGCTGGAATACCCATCTAACAGACCATGAAGGAGAAATCCATTTGCTCACAAAGTCCACTGCATTTGGCTATACCCTAAAGAAAATGAGCTTACACGTGTTGCTAATAGCTTGGGGATTGAGGCATTGCTAATCTGTCCTAAAGCATTCTTTAATACAGCAAAATACGCATGGAAATTTGTATTTTAAATATACGTGGAAAAGAGCTCAGAGCATACTGTGGGGGGAGCCAAAGAAACACATTTTCCTTCAGCATCATGGGCTTCAGAAACGAATACAGCTTGCCAGGGCTGAAGAAATACTTCAGTACTGTGCTCTTCAGTTTGCCTGACTGAGGCAAATGTCTTTGCAAAGCAGACAAGAAATAAAGGGAGATGGCTTAGGCATCAGGCTGATCACGTGTGACCAAGGACTGTTGAAGAAGAATGACTTTTAAGTGATGGGTGTATCTCCCACTTTACGAGATACTTCAAGGCAACTCTGCATGCAGTACTGTCCATTTCCTCCACTGCAAAAAGTACTCCAGAAGAACTAGGCGTACCTAATGAAATCCTCAGATAATGCCTGGAATTTCAGCTGCTTTTAAAGATGATGTAAACTTAGTTTTCTTCCTCTGTGTCCTTTGACTATCAATCAAATATCTTCTATACCCTATTTTTATCCTTTTGCTGAAGACTCAGAAATGGATCTGGGGGCACTTCAGGGATCTTTGGTGATTTATGACACCTTCTAAGACATGATTCCTGTTTCTCATGCCTGCATAGATGACTTAGCTATGCCTGATCAAGAGTGATGAAAGGCTTCAGTCTTATGTGTGAATGTCATGATACCTCCCCTGGGGAGGGTGTGGCGGGACATCGACCCTACCACAGAAGAGCTTATCTGCTCCATCCATCAGCTGGTATGCTCCAGCTCTTCCCCTCACATGAACAGATGAGATAACCCAGGCCAGCTTGTCTGACTAGTAAATTGGCTAATGAGTTATTTCTCTTTCTGGTGCCAGCGGTAGAACTCCCAATAAACAACTGTCCTTGGGAACAAGATGAGGGAGAGATGCTGAAATTCCGGACTGAGAGACACTGTACTTTACAAACAGTAAAAGCTACACAAACTTTCACGGAGGTAGACACCTTCTACATACACCCAGGAAATCTGTGTAGTAAGTAGTCTCTTTAAAGTCTTATGTCTGTTTATTTTGTGTCTATTCAATAAATAACTCATTTTATAATAGACCATTTGGCCATTCTCAAGAACTTGTGAATTAAGAGCAATATGGGGTGTGGGACATCCCAAAAACTGTTACTTCCAGAAATCTGAGTCAAAGGCAGAAATTGTCTAAGCTCTCATCTCCATTCATAACAGTGGAGAGTTCTGCCCCTGATCCTTATCAAAGAAGGACACTGGCATGATAAAAAAGCATTATCTCAGGTGGCAGGATCTACTTCTTTCTCTCCTTTTCTTTATCTGGCTCAAAACACAGCTTGTTGAATGCATCGGTCCTAGGTTATCAGGAACACAATCAATCATAGGGCTCAACCAGTTTAGCTCAACAAAGATCAGTTTATCCTGGTCGTCCTCCTCAAGGGACCGGACTATGGGAGAAGCATTGGGATATAAAATCAATTCACTGCGCCACAGCTGACCCGGCTCGTTCGCTGATCGTTTCAGAGCTGCCCCTGTCCCTGCTCAGCCTGGCTCGTCCTGCCTGAGTCCTTCTCCCCGCGGTTCACCCCGCTCCCTTCATTCCTGCCCGCCCCGCCTGTCCCTGCCTTCCGACCGCGCCCTCGCCCCGTCCCGGCTCCGCAGCAGCCGCGACCCCGACCCCGCTTGGGATGGTCCCGCAGCAGCAGCAGCAGCCGCTCTCCCGGCCCGCACCCTGCCCGCGGCTCCAGCGCCTCCCGAGCGGCGGCTCCCGGCCCGTCCCGGCCCGCCGCCCGAGGCCGCAGCGGCCGCTCCGCCCCCGCCCCGGGCCGCCCCCGCCCCGGGCCTCAGCCCCGCTCCGCCCCCGCCCCGGGCCTCAGCCCCGCTCCGCCCCCGGCCCCGCCCCTGCCCCGGGCCTCAGCCCCGCTCCGCCCCCGCCCCCGCCCCGGGCCTCAGCCCCGCTCCGCCCCCGCCCCCGCCCCGGGCCTCAGCCCCGCTCCGCCCCCGCCCCGCTCCGCCCCCGCCCCGCTCCGCCCCCGCCCGAGGCCCCAGCGCCCCCGGCTGGCAGCCGCGCTCGCCCCCTGCCGGCCGGCGCGGAGGGAGCGGCCCCGAGCCCGGGGGGAGGCGCCGCCCCCGCTCTGCTCCGATCGCCGCCTCCCCTCCCTCACCGCTGCTCTGCCCGTCTGTAGTCACTGCTCCTCATGTTGGGGTCTTCTCAAGTTCTTTCCCTTGAAAGGTAAACAAGGTCATACTCTTTAAACTCTCTTGTTTTTCACATTTCTCTCCTAAGGAGGGACTTTGCTTGTTGACCCTTGGTGTGACCAATGGTTCAAAGGATCCCACCTCTTAGGTGAGCACATTGTAAAAAAGTATAAAAATAGGTTCTGAGAATAAACCAGCCCCTTTTTAGAGCATCAGCCTTCTGAAATCACGAGTCCGTGTCTTTCTTTCGTGTCCCACAGTGACACCTGTCCTCCTCCGGTGGGGACAGACAGCTTCTCTCATCCGTAAATGGATCTCAGACATCATATTGGCACACTCTGTGTTCCATTTCATCAGAGATAATCCATTTAAAAGAAGCCCTGGCTATTCCCCACAGCAGAATGCAACACTCAGCAATTAATATTTAGAGATTTAGAAAGTATTTATTTCAGTATGACCTAAAGTCACTTTGGTTTTGTGACAATGGAGAAAGAGATTATAAGTATTTTTGCAAACAAAGAAAAAATGCTGAATGAGGATGAACAGCTCTACGGTTGATGAATGAAACTTTGGAAGCTGCTATTTCTCAGAAATTTGGCATGTTTAGCAGAAAATATTGGTTTATGCCTTTTTGATTTTTTTTACTTTACAGCACTGATTGCACGTCTTATGTGCTAGAATGAGGGCAAACCAGTGGAAAGAATTATCTCAACACAAATATCATGCAAGAGGTTCCAAGTCAGAACTACAATTTCATGGGAAAATTAGAATAAATGCAATAGTACAGAAGGACTGGCTTAAACCAACAGTCAGAATATGACCCTGTTGGTCAGGGTGGTGATAGCAGTCCAATTAAATCGTAGCTACAGTCCTCTTGGAGTGATAGATGTGATTTCGTCGAAGCAGTGATCCTGTAGAAAAAAGGTCTGGCTCTTCTCTGAACATCCAGTGGTGGTTATTGAGTTCTTGTCCTCTAGGAATCCAAGGGAAGTGCTCCTGTGGTGTTCCAAGCTTCAGGATATATATAGGTAGGAATGTTTGGTTCGTCCCCCCAGAGCAGGGCACCTCACAAGACCTTGATGGCCCATTAGCAGAGATGGCCCGCCAGGGTACCTGCTGCTTCCCAGGATGGAGTCATTGAGAAGATAAAGAGCAGTTTCTTTATTTTTTCTTTTTAACAGTTCATATAGCTGGTAAGAGAACATGTATTTTTGGTTACACATTTCATTGTAACCCAAGACACCCTGTTTTTCCTCTCTTCCTGAAACCTCAGATGAAGTCATGCATTGGTGTTCTCAGAGGAATAATTTTGTCAACTCTGTTCAAATCTTCCTATAAACCACTGTGTATTTGGTAACATAGCTTTCTGCCTGCCCTCAACATATAAAGTTTTTTGTTCCATTATAATTACTTAAACCATATATAGTAACATTTTACCTTTTCACAATTCTAACATCTGTTAGCTCTTCGAGGGATAAATTTGGAATGCATTTAGTCAGTTTTCTAGGCCTGTTTATCATTTACAGGCATTCAAGCTCCACAGAATGTTAAGAAGTGTGGCTCCTAAAGAAAATAGCTGGAGATACACACTAGAAATATTCCACCAAAAAAACCAGATTCAAATGATTGCACATTTCAACTGAAAGTCCGGAAGCTATTGCAGGCTCACTGAAAGACAATGAATTTTCAGCTGCATCTTATTCTCCCTAAGTCCTCCTGGGGGACTTCAACCACCCTGGTATTTGTTGGAGGGACAATATGGCTCAGCACAGGCCAGGAAGTTCCTGCAGACCATTGAAGAAAACCTTTTGATGCAGGTGATGGGGGAGCCAATGAGGAAATGAATGTTGCTGGGCACTAGTTTTGTAATAACAAACCAAGAGGAACTGGTTGAAGATGTGAAGACTGGGTCAGCCTTGGTTGTGGTGACCAAAAAATCGTGGAAGTCATGATCCTAGGTAGAGGTAGCAAAGCAGTAAGCAAGTCTAAGACCCTAAACTTCCAGAGGGCTAACTTCAGCCTCTTCCAGGCTCTCCTTAGAGGAATCTCGAAGTGATCCTTCCCTCTGCCCTCCTGGCCGGGCTGCTAGCTCAGATTCTGGGAGGCTTTGGGCAAGGAAGATTTCAAGAAAGGGAAAGAGACCCAAAAGAGGCTCCTTACCCCAGGATGTTCCAAGGCTTTATCCTTGAAGGGGTTCCAGGGGCAAAGAGCCCGAACAAGGAAGAGCAGGGGTTTATCTAGAGCCTCTGTCCCAGGACAGATAGCTGGCACTGAGCCAATTGGTCAGAGATAGGGGGGAAGGTAGGGTCAAACTACATAGTTACAGGCTTTGGGGTTCCTTTGGGGGTAAATCATTCCCCAGAGGGATACAACAGAATCCCATGGGATAGGGCTCTAGCAAAAAAGGGGATACAAGAGGACTGGTTAGTATTTAAGCCTCACTTCCTCTAAGCTCAAGACCAGAGTATCCCCATGATCAAGAAATTGGGCAAGCAGACAGGAGACTTGCATGGATGAGCAGGGAGCTCCTAGCTAATCTCAAACTCAAGAAAAAAGTTTATGAGGTGTGGAAAAAGGGATGGGCCTCATGGGTGTTCTGATGGCCCTTGGGAGTTCTACACTTTGGAGGTAAGAGAAGAAGGCCAGAGAATAAAATAACTCTTCCCCTTGGTAATAGAGCATTGGGTAAGAGATTGGGTAGAGAACTTAATAACCATAAATCCATGGGCCCTGATGGGATGCATCAGTGCTGAGGGAGCTGGCAGATGTTGTTGCAAAACCACTCTACCGTCTTTGAAAAATTGTGGGAAATGGAAGAACACACTGACTGGAGGAAAGCCAATGTTGCTGCCTTCTTCAAACGTGGATGAAGGATGATCCAGGAAGCTACCGGCCAGCCAGCCTCACCTCCATCCCTGGAAATGTAATGGAACAGGTCCTTCTCGTAGTAATGAACAAGCAAAGCACGTAGAAGAAAGGAAGTAGTCAACATGGATTCACCTAGAGGAAACCATGCTTGGCCACTCTGATAGCCTTCTATGATGGCACAGCAGGATAGGTCAACAAGGGGGGAGCAATGTTTGCCTATCTTGACTTCAGCAAAGCTTTTAACACTATCTCCCATAATACCTTCATAGCTAAGGTCAGGAATTGTGGGTTAGATGAATGGACAGTGAAGTTGATCAAGAATTGGCTGAAGGGCAGAGCTCAGAGGTTTGTGGTTGTCCTAGGTTACAATGTAAAATTGTGCCCAAGGTCTGTATTCTATCCCCATGAGCCCTTGGAGCCAAGATGGGGCAGTGTTTTCCTTATCTTCTGTTAACGAGCCTAACAATGCCTTGCCACATGACTCATAGATAACTTCCTCAGGGAGTTATCTCTGGTTAATGGGCCATCAAGGGCCCACTGCATGACTCATAGAATGAGATCATCCCATTGTGAGATGCTCTGCCCAGGGGGAGGAGCCAAGCATTCCCACCTGGATATAATCCAGGGTTTGAGACATCACAAGCAGCTTTTATCCACTGGACTCCCAGAGGAGACAAGAGCTACCAGATGGAATCACTGCTTTGACAAGAACATCTTATCTGGTTCCACTGGATTCCTGGAGGAAGACTGGACCCTCCTCACCATCACTGGACCTTTCTCTCTCAGGATCATCTCTACTCCAACAGAACCACATCTGCCACTCCAGGAGGACTTACCTTTGGACTGCTTCAAACACCCTGACCAACAGGGTGTCAGGTTGTATTGTTCCATTTATTTTATTTTACCCTTTTTCCCTCTCTTCTCCTGTTAAATTGTATCTCTGAGAGTCTAACTGGTTTTGCTTTCAAACCAGCACAGTGGTCAGTGGAATTGAATCTACATGTAGGATTGTCAGTCAGTGGTGGTCCCTAAGGATCAGCATTGGGTCCAGTCTTATTCAATTTACTTTCTGACAACCTGGACAAAGGAATAAAATGTATTCCTTTGAATAAAATGTTATCTTCAGCAAGTTTGATGCTGATATGAAACTGGGGAAGTGGCTGTACACCTGAAGGCTGTGCTGCCATTCAGAGTGACCTTGATTGGCTGGAGAGCCGGGGGGAGAGAAACCAAATGAGGTTCAACAGGGCACGTGTAGGGTCCTGCACTTGGAATAACCTCAAGTACAGTACAGGCTGAGGGCTGGCCTGCTAGACAGCAATTCTGCTGGGAAGGACCTGGGACTCATGGTTGTCCATGCCCTGGGGCCAGGAGGGTCAATAGTATTCTGGGGTGCACCAGGAAGAGCATGGTGAGCTGTTCCATGGGAGCTGATCCTGCCTTCTGCTTGGCCCTAAGGAGGACACATCTGGAGTGCTGTGTCAAGCTCTGGGCTCCTCAGTACAAGAAAGACAAGGAGCTATGCAAGAGAGTACAGTGGAGCCACAAAGAGGATTAAGGAGCTGAAGCACCTCTCATGAGGAAAAATGTGGGAGGGGGGCCTGTTTAGTCCAGCAAGGAGAGGGCTGAGAGGGGATCTTGTTAATGTAGGTAAGTATCTCAAAGGTGAATGTCAATAGGAAGGTGCCAGACTCTTTTCAGTAGTGCCCAGAAACAGGATGAGGGATAATGGCCATAAAATAAAATATGAGAAGTTCCATCTCAACATGAGGAGGAGTGTCTTTACACTGAGGTTGGCAGAGCACTGTAACAGGCTTTCCAGGAAGGTTGTGAATCCTCTTGCTCTGGAGACATTCAAAACCTACCTCTTCTAGGTGACCCTGCCTTGGCAGGATGGTTGGACTGGATGATGTCCAGAGGTTCCTTCCAATCCCAACAATTCTGTGATTCCATGTTTCTGCAATTGTGGCATATCACAGGCAAATTCTTGGAAATTAGGTGAAAGGTTTTGACTAAGTTGTAATATATTTTGAATCTTAACTATATTTGAAAGTCAAAGCAAATCACATAGTACAACTCCATATGACAGAAATGTTTATGAGCCTCCTGACAGAATGGCTTTATAAAAATATGGCTGAAGTTACCATTCATTCATAAACTGCTACAAATTTCTGTTGCTTTTTATACGTAGCCATACGTAGCAGTTGCCTACTGGGACTTTATGAATTCACTTTATGAAAGTGAATTTAATAAGAGAAGGTGAACATATACCTTTTGATTTAAATATTACCAGTGACTCTTTTTCTGACTGATGCATTGCATGGATGTAGCAAAACAGGCCAGTAATAAACATTTCTAGGATCATCTGTAATAAAATAATTTATTTTGGAAGAAAATTGGAAATGGACTTAAATGTTTGGATCATGCACAGAAAAAGGTGCTACAACTCTTAAATGGAGAAACTGGAAATGAAGGTTTATTGCAAATAAAAGTGTAGGAAAGCTTATTAGCTTAGAAAAGAAAATTAAGCAGAGAGGCAAGTGTTTGTCCAGAACTGCTAAATAACGTAAAGATTAAGGTAATTCATCAAGCTAACAATCTGACACTGTCATACAAAGGCTGTGATTCTTACTATTTTGTCCTTAATCTATTTATTAAACAAAGGAAAGAGTGCCATAATGCTTAGATTCAACCATTCAGTAGCTCACCATTGTTGTTTTTGATCTTGTCAGGATTTTGTTAGATGTGTTGGTCATTGCCATTCCTTGAAGAAAAAAATATGTTTAGTACTTTCTTCTTGCAAATTCCGTGTTAAGCTAGTTTGTTTTATTTTATCAAATAATATTTCAAAAACTACTAGTGGAAATATTCATGGTTATTTGAAATGAGTAAAACAGAGACGTGTCGCTGTTTACATATTTTCTCATAGGGGTATTTGAACTGCACATAAGCCTTTGTTCTAACATACTGCCTTAACGAGGAAAGTCTTTTGGATCCCTCTCAGAGAAAAGCTGTTAGTATTACGTCGCTACAACTTGTGACTGAGAGTTTTTTTAAAAAAAACTTTAATTCTGGCCCCACAACTCAAGCTGTATTTCAAGTGGGTTTGGGACTGCTTGATATATAGAGATAATGTAGTGTGATTCAGTTTTTTTTAGTTTAATTTATCCAATCAGACCTTTACAGCAAAAGGGTTTGCTGAAGTCCCTGTCAAGCCTTTACTCTGGCCACTAGATTCTAATGTAAACAGCTTGGGTTGGCTCCAACCTTTTGGTGTTTGCTTATTAAAAGTAACTTTTCCTTTTGCTTCTCAGTGAATGAATGATCCCAGCTCACCACGAACACTCAAACACACACCCACCAAGTTCCATCAAGGCAACAGAAGTGGAAATCAGCAGCTGCCTGTGGTAGAAGAGAATGCTGCGAGGCTTGGTCTGTTCTGCTGCTACTGGATAGTTTAACACCTCCTGGAATATTAAGTAACTGTGGCAAAATAGAGGGAAAACTTAGACAAGTGCAAGAGTAAGGCCTAGGCAGAGCCTTGGACTTGGTAAACTTTTCTAGAATATCTTTGCACTTCTATCAGTTTTAAGAGCTTTTTACATGATGTGGTTGTAACTGGCTGTTGTTTTGCTGAAGCCGATTTTGTAATGTAGATCAGTTACAACAAAGCTCTCTAAAACTCTTCAAAGCTAAACAAAGTGAAAAGCTTAATATGAGGTGGTAATAGAAATGAACGCATACATAGATTCTCATGAAGATAAATTACTGTAGAATTTCTTGTGCCTCATCTACTCACTAAAATGCATCAATGTATATGATCTTTTGTGTTCAGGAGTGCCAAAAGGGCACACTGTGGAAATTATGGGAGAATTGCTAAACGTGCTTAGTGACTTAATACTATTGTCTAATGAACATAACCAGTGGGAATACATTATCTTCCTCCTTTCATTATTCTGAATGGCTTCTCACCAGCTGAAGTATAAATGTGGTACTGCTATTCAAAGGGGAGAAAGATTTTGCTCAACAGCTTCAATAGAGAAAACTGTTAATTTTTGGAGAAATGTGCTGTTCATGTTTACATTGTTGTTCCTACACGTCAGTGAGGTCAAAGCTATGACTAGTCACCTAGTGATGAGTGAAAATAAGCTAATTTCTCTGTAATTTCTCAGGTAAGAGTCTGAAGCATCTAAGATGTTGCATTCAGGGTATTTCAATTGTCCTGCTGCATTCTGGTAACAGTTGTATGTGTAACATGCAAGGTAAAACAAAGTAATAGTATACACACAAAAAAGTATATCTAATCTTTTCTGTGCTGGAAGTTATTTTAGCTTACTTTTCATGTCCAGCTTTCCTAAGGTAAATTTATTTTTTATCGTTCTTTATAAGACATTTTCTCTCTGATATAATATTCACAAGCTAAGCATGTTAGCATATAGACAAGGATTGCTTTTATTCGTGATTTCTTCTGTAGAATAAAAATAAAATCAGATATTGTGAACAGATCAGATGGAGATAAGCAAAAACTAAAAGCAAATGTAATCCAAAGTATACAAAATACACTTATTATGAGATGTCTCATACCTCAGCAATTTTGTTTTTCAAAGATAGGGAGCAATTATAGTTAGGATAGTCTCTGCAGCATCCTAAACTTAGTAATTACAACAGCTCTGTCAGGATGCTTCATCTGGCATTTCTCTTGGCAATAGGAAACTAACTGAAATTTTTTTGCAAGGTCTATAGAAAACAGCTTTGCCATTACCTCTCTTGGTTATCAGACTGATGCTTGTGCTGGAATTCTGTTATGTTCTGAATTAACAGGATTTTCAAGAAAAAGGCTCTCAAAACTGTTTTAGTACATAGTACTAAAAGCACTAGCAGTGCACTAGCTGTGTCAAACAACTTCTGAAAGGACACTCCCCTTTTCATTTGTGAATAAATGGCATTGTTTATGTTTCTTCATTCACAGAATTCAACTCAGCTTTCAGGATGTGTACAGATCCTAACAGAGAAATTGTGCCATATATGAGTGCCTGATTTGGAAGATCTGTTTTAAGTGAGAAGAATTTTCATACGATAATCAGCCCACTTTCCAAACACTTTAAAATCTGGACTCAAGCCAAAGAAGATTGTTTTTATTAATTCCTCATCTTTTGTATTTTATCAATTCATCATATTAATTAATCATATTCTCTATTTACTGTCTTATTCTCTAGAAAACTAAAAATGTTTTAACCATGTCACCTAGAGCAAACATGTTGTTTTGTTAAAAAAATGGAGACACCTTATTCCACAGCTAGACTTCTGTGACTTCTGATTTGCATATTCTGAATTTCTTAGTGGAACTAATCTGGTGCTTAGAAACCAAATTATGAGGAACCTCTGGCACAAAAGGAATGTCTTGGAATAAAAACTGTCTTTCATCAGTTTAAATCTTACACAAATGTGTGTAACTGGGAAATTGAATCATGTGTTAATTGTGGTTTCTGGAACTCTGACCTTTTTCTCTTTTTCTATTTTCACATGTTTCTTTGAGGAGCTATCTTCTTTCTGAGATAGCAATAGTTGATGAACCTTTTTGCCTTCACCCATAAAAATGTGAATTTGTACTTACACTTTGAAATACTTCTTGTGAACTGGCGATAGGCTGCATGTCCTCCAGATTTAAATAGTTCTGGCTACATCTTCCTGGTCAAAATTGACTTTCAGTTTCTGTGTACTTATTCATGTCAATTATGATTTTCTGTACCAGTCTTCATAAGCTATTGAGACATTATGCTGGGTTCTAGATCATGAATGACTATACACTAGTATAAAGAAGTTCTTTTGATAATTTACCTGAACTTATGCAAAATGTAGTGGCTTTAAAACTTGTTAAGAAAAGAGCAGCAGATGTCTAACTCACAAGATTTAAATTGTTGTCTTCAATATCTTGATGACATACTTTTTGCAGATACTGGAGGACAGACAACACTGAAAAATGCAGAAACTGAAAAACTAGAAGAGAATAAGCAGTGATAAGTGGTTTGAGTTGCATCTGTATGATGAGGTATGTCTGGACAAATTTAATATGTTCTGATAAGTTGTAAGGACTAATCATACTGCATACAAAAATATTGAGGGTTATATACAACATGAAGCAAAGTCACTGGGCTTGAAGGCTCTGCACAGAGTATAAAGGTGATATTTTGATACACAAGCAGTTAATACAGTAGGTATTTGAAGGGACTAAAGGAAATAAACACTTCATTCACCACTACAGTATCAAATGAATGAGCAAATTCTCCCATACATCATTATTGTGAAGTGGGTAAAAAAAAATTAAGTGAAAAGAGATATATTAAGATGGAATTGGTTCAGATTGCTATCAAGGACACTATCACCCAAGCTGTGCAGTTTCAAGTGTATATAGTACATTTTATTAATATTAAACCTTCTGAGTTGGGTCATGTTTTCGAGCATCTCCTTCCACTAACATTATCTTGTAAGATAAGCTATGGTTTTAAATAGCTGAGTAATCAGCAACAAATAACAAATAATGGTAGCTATTTGCACAGCTGGATTTATTGCTTTGTTTCCTTTTTTTAAGCAGTGTTTATTTCTCAATAATATTTACGTAATTCATTAAAGTAGAAAAAAAGTAGGAGACAAATTCTATTGCATACATAATGAATCATTTTGGCTACTAAAGGGTCCTGTGAATTACATGCTTTCTATGGTGCTTGGCTTCAAAACCAGTTCACATCACCTCAGTGGCTTACTTCTTGTGGACTACAAATTATATCATGCTATGAGATTTTATTGTAGATTACAAATTATAATGTGCTATGATATTTATTGGAGTGTTTGTTGGCATGATAAGCACGGCAACCAAACAATATGAAGAGAATCTGGCAGAAAAGCATCTGGATTCTCCTGCATGGAGAGACCTTGTCTACATTATTTCTCTGAAATTCAGAAACTGCTTGTGTATGTACCAGACATTTGGAATAAGTACTGTATGTACCATGCCTTTGCCAAAAATGCACTACTATATCATGAAAAAAGATAAAGACTTTCACCAGCATAGTAAAAAAATATATGTTTTGCCATCTGGACTTCCTTCTACACTCTTAACAAATCAGATGCTGCCTATCATTTCAAATAGTTAAAAAAAAGTCTCTGTTCAACAAAAATGTTTGTGTCATGTTTGATGCATCTTGTGTCTTGCCCAATCTGGAAGAATATTTTTTAAAAAATCAAGGAATAGGCTCTTAAAGACTTACTAACTGTAAGTGGAACAGAACAAGCAGTTGTAAATGAGAAGTAGAACACTAGCAGAGATCGTGGTTGAAAATTGCACAATAGATCATGTCAGTGATGCGCTTTATCATTTATCAGTCCACCAAATCTATTCACTGTCTTCTGCCTTTCCCACTGTGTTTTAGAATGACACATGAGGAAAATGCACCAGCAGCAAAGTTAAAGTATGGTATTGACGCCAATTTTGATTTTTCTGTTCACTTGAAATAAACTGAGATTTTATCAGAGCTTTTGAGTTTGTTTTGAGTGCCATCTAAAACACTCCAACAGGTTGGAACAGAGAGAAGGCTAGGAAAACATCAACACATATGTATGTCAGTGTTATTTTTAAATGTTCTTTGGATAAGACAGAGATTGAAATCTTGAAAACTAGTTGAGAAGGTATTTCTTGTGCTTTATTTGAACTACTCCACTGACAATAAGTATCTGATGTATTTGCTAAAGGTGGGAGGTATCTTCTCTTGCAAAAGAATTTTGAGGTTAGTTGGTACCTTTTCTCTATGTATCTAGCTCTGAGTTAAGCTAAACTGTTTCACTATTGGAAACTATCCATGGGAAGACACTCCATATAACAAAGTGATATAATATTCACTACTGGTGCACTACTGTTTTTTTACATCTCAGAATCTACTTATGGAAAGCAATATAAAAATTACTCAAATGATTTGTATTTCAAATACATATTTACAAAATGCCTTACTTCAGCTTCTATTTTATTAAAATTTCTTCGTATGCATATGTTGTCTTGAGGATAAACAATCTCCAGTTAAATAATTTTTGATTGTTTAATAGCAAGATATAATATGTATTTTGGTTTGTTACTTACTAGCAATTAAAATTACTTCTAGCAGATTTTGTGGTTCTTCATTGCTGCAGTGTTTTTCACTAGAGGAAAGGTAGTATTTTTTCTTTTTTATTTAGCCTCATAAAATTGCCATTATGTTATTTCTAACAAGCTACAAGTAATGAAAAATACATTCAGTTAAGATTTTGGTGGGTTTTGTTTAAAGCTTTGTCTGTGAGGGGAGCAGAAAAGTATTTCAATAGTGGAGAATAAAAGAAAGGCATTAGGTCCTGAAGAGCATTTTAAAGTTGATGAATACAGAATTCTAAAAGATGACAAATAATTCTGTAAAATGCAATAGTGATGAGGAGGCTATATCATGTGGCTTCCTCTCTTTCAGAGTCTAAGGCCTAAAATAAGTGCTCTTTGGAGAAGTGATTTGCTTTGTTACTAAAAATTTGGTAAAATAAAAAACTCCTTAACACCAAAGTAGCATTAAGAAGCAAGCATTCTTTATTCAGACGGATGCACAGGTGGATAGCACCTCCCAAAGCTGTGCATGCTGAGGACAGGGAAGTTTCTCTTCATATACTTTATTTTACATGCATATTTATTATTGATTGTACCAGAAAATGAGAACATGTTTCCCCAAAATCATTCATTAACACTTCCCCTCCCCTTTATGCATGCTTTCTGCTGTCCTGGGGCTGTCTCTGGTGATCCCTAATGGTCACAGACCCCGGTGTCACAGCTGACATACTGGAGCTGGCAGGGCACTAGGGCTTGTCAACTTCCAGATCTGCTTACACAATGAGCATTGTGCAATTCCATAAAACAGTGGTTTTGGAGAACAAGCATTGTGGTAGCTCAAATGTTGCTGCATTTTAAGTAAATTTTTTTCCACTCACATTTTTCTACAAAGCTTCATCAGAAAAAAAATTCATATAAATTTTTCCAATAATTAAAAATTCATATATACTGTGCAGCAAAATATTGATATTAATAGATTAAGGATCAGTAATAGGGAGCAAGTGGATTGCTTCTAACTTGGTCTCACTGAAGTTATAATCTTGAATGAAATTTCATTAAAGTGATTGGGGAAACTCCTGTACTCTTAAAAGAAAATGGGTCTTTCATAGCATAAATCAATACCATATTTTTAGTACCATACTTGCAATTATAACAGTATGAAAACTGTTTTTTCTGTCTTTTGAACCTTTCATGGGAATATTCTCCAGAAGCTTTTCAGTGCTGATGCTGAACAAAGGAGATAAAGGAAAGGGAGGAAGAGGGACAGATAAAGGAGCAGTTAAGGGGGAAAGAGATGCTGAAAATAAGTGGTTTGAAATATCTCAGTACCTACTTATGAAAAGGCAAACAGAAAGGGCAAAGAGTATAAAACTTGAGGTTTTAGGATGAATTGCAGGCGACTGAGAGATAAGAAGTAGCATCTCCGAAATGCAAGTGAGATATCTTATGGATGCCACTCATTACCACTGAGTAAAATTTTATCATTTATTTTATTCAATTTATTTTAAGGCAAAAAAAAAAAAAAAAAAAAAAAAAAAAAAAAAAAAAAAAAAAAAAAGCTGTCTTTTCTTTTGCCCTGAAGTTATTTTCAACAGAAAGATTGATCAAGACCTAGATTCAAAGAAAACGTGGTGAGAGGATGAAGTTCTTACAAACAGGTATTTTTGGTGGAAAGATAATTCCCCAGAAAGTTCCAGGTTTGTCATGGTCTCAGAGTTGACTACTCCATTGAAAGGAAAATTCTAAGTTGCTCTGAAATACTAAATCATGACTGTAAGAGATTTAAAAGTTGGAAAGAGGAGAAAGGAAAGTTCCATCAGACCAGGTGATAATAGCGTCGTTCCACTGGAAGGTACTGAGAGTGATCATGCAGTTCAACTGCCTGACCAATTCAGGCTTGACCAAAAGTTCAAATGTGTTATTTAAAGCATTATCCAAATGCCTCTTTACCAATGACATTTTTGGGGCTCAGTCAATCACCTCTCCAGGAATCCTGTCTCAGGCTTGAGAATCTTCTTTGTAAAGAAATATTTCCTACTGTCAAGACTGAACCTCCCTTTGTGCAGCTCTGAACAACATCCTGTCACTGGGTCCCAGGGAGAAAAAAGCAGCATCTCACTCTTCAGGAAGAAACCAGGTTGCCCCTCAACCTCCTTTTTTCCAAACCAACCCAACCCAGAGTCCTCAGCTGTTCCTTACAGGACAGGCCTTAAAGCTGTTCTAACATCTCTGGATGCATTCAAGTGCCATAGCATCAGTCTTAAATTGTGGGGCCCAGAACAGCACACAACACTCAAGTTGAGGCCACACCAGCATTAGATACAGTGGGAATATCACCTGGTTTGACCAGCCAGATATATTATATCAGGATATTATATAGATAGATATATTATGTTTGATGCACCCCAGAAAGGTGTGCTATTGACTGCCAGAGCACACTAATGACTCATGTTAAGTCTACTGTCAACTAGACAGGAGGCTCAGCAGGATTAGAAAGCATGAATTTGTCAGGAATACAAGACTTCAGAAGGGAAAATTAGTTTATTTTGACACAGTAACTAGGCTGAGGACAAGAAATAGAAATAGGTCTAAAAAACATTGATAGAAATAAAGCTTTAGACACAGCTGTTCACAGCATTCTCCCAAACAAAGGGAAAGTTCTCCAGAATGAGCAATTCTAGCAGTTTGGAGGCACAACTGGCTTGCAAGCTATGTGGTTGAGTAATTATAGATAGTTTACTGTCAAGTTTAGAGGACTTATATGAAGTCCTGTCCACTATATTTTCTTTTACGTAAATAAGCTCATGCTTCAGCTGGAGAGGAAAGCAATTTATTCAATCTAATCTTGAGATCTTCATGGATATAAACATCTAAGTTCTAAACTGTGTACTTGAAAAACCATGGTCATCTCTGATTTTTCCAGCTCTACACCCATGTCTTAATTTTCATTTTTCTGCCACAATTCCAGTCCTGTACCACCTGGTCAAAGTTGACCGTGGCCTTGATTGGGCTAACATGTGTGACACTTGCATCAATCTGAAGCTTAATCAGAATTCAAGAGCTGTTTTTCCTGCTGAGTCTTCAGAGAGGTCTGATGCTGTATATTATCTTAAAGAATCAATATGAGCAAAGACAGTTCAGGTTTCACATAAGAAGTGGCTGCTTTTCTCCCAAGAAATGGGCAAAGGAGAAAGTCAAGTTTAACACCTCTTGATGATGAACAGGATATTTTCATTTATTTGTTTCTTTATTTCAAGCTTGAACAATAGTTTGGATGAAACACAGAAATTGCTCTGTGAAAAAAAGAGTAAAGAATATATCTTTCATTATTCTTCACCTTTCTAATGCCTGTAATCTGTACTGCATAATAAGTCAAAGTTTCCCTGTGGATTAGCTCAAGTCAAGGGAAGGATGACCTTATGTGTCCTTCTGTCCATATTTTGGACTGGGTTGTGGTTGTCCTGAGATACCCATTGTATAAAATTCTATAGTTCTGGATTAACTTGGGAAGAAAATACATATTGTTAGATATCCAAATCCTTTGCAGGTTCTGCCCAGTGCTACAATGTAATTTTTTTTCTGAACCTTTCTCTTTCTGTTGTATTAGTAATTGTCAATGTCTTTCTAAGTCTGTCACATTCAACATAAGTGTTATTAGGTGGCATGTGTGTTATATTGTTGTTACAAGTGGAGATGAATTTTGACAAGTCCTGCTTTTGACTCAGATTTCTGGCAGTAACTCTGTTTAAGGTGGTTTGCACCCCAAAAGGCTCTCACTCCCAAGTTCTTAAGAATGGCCAATTAGAACTACTACAAAATGAATTATTTATTGAATAGACATAAGCTAACAGATTTAAGACTTTCAGCAGACTCCTTACTACACAGGATAACACAAAAAGAACTATTAGTACTCAAAATACAGTGTAGGATAAAAAGGTACCTATATTAGGCTAGAAAAGAAATAGTATAAATTAGGAATCAATGTACCACCAAATTGATAATGGAGTACACAGAAAGTCCTTTCCCTCAATTTCAGGAAAAGTAACTATAGAGTTGAGTCCAACTTCTGGGAAAACCCCTAGAGGTTTCCAGGTTGTGTATAGGAGACTTCTGCCACCATGAAAATTTGTGTAGCTTTTATATAAAATTTGTAAAGTGAAATGTCAGTCAGAAATTCCAGCTTATGTCCCCACATCTTTTTCCCAAGGCAAACTGTTCCTTGATAGCAGGGATGCTTATTGTGTTAAGAGATAACTTCTTACCAGACAGGCCTGGGTTATCTCACTCCTTCATGTGAGGGGGACAATGCCCGTGTCCTGGTTTAGAGCAAATTTGGGAGGAAACCTCCAAATGGGGTCCCTCTAGAAAGCAGATTCCAGCAGCCCCTCCCCCAGCTGGTTCAGGAAAAGATTTCCTTGGAGAAAAGTGGAAAAAAACCCTGTTTATTTAACAAGCAAAGTATTCACAAGCATAAAAAAAGGAATAATATTAAACAATCAAACTTCTCACTGTTCTGAAGAGATGGCAAATTCAGAAAGTCCTGTTCATGGGGTGTTGCTCAGCTCTCTCAGTCTCTTATCAGTCCCTCTGGTGCTGGAAAATGCTGTGCTAGACCACAGTGTGCCACAGGTGTGAGCTCCTGGTGCTCTTCTGGGTTTTCATTCCAGAGCAGGTTTGAACAGTTCCAAGTGCAGGGAACTTCTCTGCCTCAGCTAGCTAAAGCTAACTAAAAAGCAAAGGAGAGCTCTCTCTCGTTGTCTGTCTGTGCTGCAGACAACACAGTCTGTGAAGGATGCGGGGGAGCAAGGGCAGTTTCTGAAAACAAACTGTGCCTCTTCTCTCCCCCTTTGCTCTTGGATCCAGTCTTAGAGGTGCAGAACTTTATACCCAGCATAAACAGAACAGACAATTGGGGGTACAAGCATCATAAAGTCACCCTAGGACAGCCCAGAACTATCTCACCAGCTGATGGACAGGATGGATAAGCTCTTCTGTGGTAGAGGGTAAATCCTGCCACAGGTGTCTTCTGGAGATGGTCCTGCTACTGTCAAAATCAATAGAAATTTCAAATAACTGGGAACTGGACCTCACGGTTGAGAAAACGTTGCAGCAGAGACAACGTTTTCTTTGTGGCTGCCTAAATTACATGCCCTTCATCTAACCTGAACCCATATCACAGGCTGTAATAAAAGAAAGCTAATGCTGGATAGAAGGGCTGATCTAGCTCAATATTTCTGAAAGATGCACAGCAATGAAATTGCCACGCATTAATGAAATTTGGATAAAGATTTACCTGCTCCCTCCAATGGTCATGACTCCATCAGCTTGTGCAAAGTTACCTAAACGCTTACATATGTTACAACCTGACATTTTCCTTTGCCTTA
Source organism: Phylloscopus collybita (assembly GCA_027886175.1). NCBI lineage: Eukaryota > Metazoa > Chordata > Aves > Passeriformes > Phylloscopidae > Phylloscopus > Phylloscopus collybita. Next base: position 2,756,535 of record JAJNNQ010000086.1, on the reverse strand, counting down.
AGCTGTACTAATGAATCACAACTGATGTAACTGAAAATGAAGCTTCCTAGTGCAGCTTACTTATGAGCTGTTCCTTTTGTCATCATTACTTTCAAGTTTCTTTTTCTCACTTTTAAATCAGGCAAAGGAAATGTATTTCTATTTGCTCTCCCATTTTATTTTGTATAGCACTTAGTATAGACATTATTGAAAAAAAGGCCCCCTAAACAAACAAACAAAAAAAACCCAAACCAAACCAATAACATCAAACAAACAAACAAAATTTAAAAATTGAGTTTTAATTAATGCTTAATTCCTAATCATATTGTTTTGCATTCTAAGGAAAAGATGTGCCTTGTTCAGTGCACTTGGTCCAGTGTGATCCGACTCAGTTGCCTGCATTTTCCCTATTTCTAGTGTTTTATACTGTATGTGTGTGCTCTAAAAGACTGCTAAAGGTAAAGAGGCTTCCTGTCTCACGATCCTGCAGAGCAGCTCTTTAAATGCCGGTGGTGTTACCCTAAGCCTTATGAAAAATCTGAGAGAAGCTGGTGTACACTAGACTGTTCAATCTCATTTTTACAGTGATGGAAATAGGGTTGGAGAAGAAATTTAGGAACTCCATACTATTAATTTCTTTCTTGGTTAGTTGGTTGGTTGGTTGGTTGGTTGGTTGGTTGGTTGGTTTTTTCAGAGTACCTTTAATATAACCTCTACATTTTAGGGATTTTATAAATCAAAAAAGTGCAAATTTTTATCCCTGTGACTGTTACTAGGCAACTTAAACACAGATATATAAATAATTTAGATGTGATAGAAATGTTACAATTCTTATTTGTAAAGTGATTGTTGTGAATCCTGGTGTCTTGGTTTGAAAGACATGCGTCTGCCACAGAAGGTGAGAACCTCCTTTGGAAAGGAAAATACAACCCCCTTCACTCTGAATTATAACTTTGAAGTTAAGGTGAAGTAAAAATTCCTTTTACCATATCTTTCAGGCAAAGATATGGTAAAAGGAATAGAATAACAGTTCTCTAGTATTATGTATATGGATAACAAGGCAAACAAAGAGCAACAGCAACAACAAGCAAAACCAGAAACGCAGCGAGAGCCTTCTCTCGCCTGTCAAAACACCTTCCCTGTGGGTCAGTTCTGGTCACAGCCAACAGGGGTGTTGGTGGCTCCCGGGGGACTGGGCAGGTGCAATGATTCCCCCGAGGCTGCAGGGGCGCTGTGGTGCGGGCTCAGCCACCTTCTCCACATGGGTAATGGCAGCACACCCATTGGAAGAGATGGGAAAGGGTTTCCTCTGCAAACTCACGGGGGGGCAGTGCCCCTCCGGATGGGGAAATGGGCTGTAGCAGGAATCTTGAAAGCAGCAAGCTGGAACAGCCAGGGTATATAAACATAATGTATCAGAAACTCGGCAGCTGTAGCAGGAGCCATGAGGTGTCCTGAAGGGCACAGGGTGCTGGGTTAGAACGTAGTGAAAAACCCAGAGCAATGGCAGAAAAATGAAGGGACTGGCCAGAGGCAGCCCTCCTCCCAAATGCAGCCTGGAGAGGCTCCCTTGTGGGGACAGAGGCTCAGGGTCCCAGGTTTTCTCCTGAGGCACCCTGGTAGATGGTGAGGATCCTTTGCACTGAGGCAGGGTCTTGGTAATGTTGCAGTGCAGTGGCCGCTCTTATGAGCAAAAGACTCTCTTAGGGTAGGAGAAAATAGTTAGGGGCCTAGATTCCACAGTGGCAGCAATAGCAGCAGCTCAGCCGTTCCCTCCGATCCCGAGAGCAAGAGAGGGCGAGGAGCCGAGCCCAGGCCATCACCCCTTAACCAAAATTTTGTGGTGTCTCTGCCCTTCCAAAAGAAAGCCCCCTCAGCTACCAGAGCGCAGCTGCACCCTTCCCACTCCTTTGTCACTGTGGGACACAATGAATGAGACGCGGACTCGTGATTTCAGAAGGCTGATGCTCCAAAAAGGCGCTGGTTTATTCTCAGAACCTATTTTTATACCTTTTTACAATGTGCCCACCTAAGAGGTGGGATCTTTTGAACCATTGGTCATAACAAGGGTCAACAAGCAAAGTCCCTCCTTAGGAGAGAAATGCGAAAAACAGGAGAGTTTAAAAAGTGTGACCTTGTTTAGCAGTTTAGGTCCCTGGGAAAGAACTTGAGAAAAACCCAAACATGACAAGCAGTGACTACACTCCTTGGCACTTCTTTTGTCTCTTAAGTACCAGTCATTTTTGTCTCTTACCAACAGATACGAGAAAATTCTCTAAAAGGTAAATTTAAAAAAAAAAAAAAAATCCTAACCTCCTTCACCTGGTAAAGGTGATCAGTGGTTTTCAGGAGTAAACCCAGATAACAGAATCGTTAACCTGGGAAAAATCCAAGGGAGTTTATAATGGCATAACTTATTCTGAAAGAGGGTGTCAAATACACAATGCTGCAGTCAGATTTCCTGACTCACAGGTGCCAATCTAGATCCCAGGATCTAGAGTATATTCAGTTTTGGGACAGGTATTTTAAAGGTATGAGCACATGAGGGTTCAGGACCCAAGCCACGAAGGGGGCATGTTAATATGCTTACAATGGGCTTGAACTGCAGCAAAGGAAATTCCTTCAATACTAAGAAAGAGATTTCTACTGGTAGACTAATTATAAACTGAAAAGGAAGGTGGAAGTAGTTCAGGAGTTCTAATGAATTTCTGTTCCTGGAGACTTTCAAGAGCAGCCTAGACACATGTCGGTTGACTTGGTTACATTGTAATTCACTCTGTTTTGGGACTGGTGAACTTGAACTAGGAACCTCTTCAGGACTCATTTTATATAGCCATTTGAGCAGAAAAGCAGAGAATTCAAAGAATTCAGAAAAAGATTATCCACAAGTGTCAATAGTACCAGTCTAAATAGGAAATACCAATGTGTTTTGAATACTGCATAGGAGAACACTCCAATTAAATGTTTGATTTTTACTTTCTTTGTCTCTGTAAGAAAATGTAATGAAGAAAAGTGTATTAAATTACAGTTGCTGTAAGGTTATTTCAGTTAATGCATGAAGAGGAAGAAGTATTTGTTCAATACTTTCTTTGTATACTCTAGATACGTTTTTATTTTTACTTGGTGCTTCCCAGCCTTTGCATCTCCTAAAAACACTGTGACTTTCTCCACTGTGCTTAGAGAGAAGTGTAAACAAAACAGGTGACTTTGAACTTAGTGTCACAAGGCAAATGGTTTCCCTGTTAACATCCATCAGAACACCTTGGATTTAATTGTCTCCAATTGAGCTTTGGATGCATCCATTTGAATGTGGACAAAAGGTCTGGTTATAAAACCTAGGTGAAATGAAACAAGAGTTTGCTAGTATAATTGAATCATTATTAAATGAGCATGCAAACTGTACTCCCCATACACTTGGAGTTAGGCTAGATGGTTGATTCTTTTCTACAGTGCAGACCACTAGAGAACAGATTGTATATGATCAGAAGAGCACTGCAGTTCTCAGAATGAGAAAATCCAGAAGATGCAAGCTATCAAGAATGCAGTACTAGCCAAAGACAGTTTTTAGCACATGCTAAAGAAAACATACATTCACCATTTCCTCAGTGTTTTGATTTCTAGTATGTTTTCCCTTTCCATGCTGAAAATAATTTGTAACTCAGTTGTTTGCCTCAGTAAAAACTGTTGTTGACATGCCATGATGTCTAACTTTCTAGTCTTTAGACTGACAGTAATTGTAATAGAACGTTTTTAATTTTTATGTGTGATTTGTGGCTGTCTTGACAATGATCCAAGTGCTTCTCCTTTGTGTCAGGATAAATAGCGAATAATACTGTCTATAATTTAAGAATTGGGATATTCAGAAAATTACCAAGTAACTGCTAAAATACGGGAGAGAAGTTGGTGATTTTTATAGACCAAAGGACGATAAGAGGACCATCTTACTTTGCTGTACTGATCCTGACAGGAAGACATAGAGGAGTTACCTGCACTCAGTTAACCAGTGTGGTCCCAGGCCTGTGCTGTGCTGCACTAAACTGCATGTACAGGTTAGCCTTCAATAGTGTTACACAAATCTATTGGTACAGTAAATTTAGCCATCTAATTGCAGCAGAGTTGTCTGCAAGCAGTACCCACCAGCTATCAGTGATTGTACCACCTGCATGGCCCTGCCTCTATCAAACAGTCCAGCAAAAATTTGTGTTGTGCTGTCAGTGGCAACTTCCCCAAACAAAAACAGCAGCAAAAATCTGTCCTCAACTAAACTAATTCCCTGACAGAGTATGCATACGTACCATTTCTTCCCCATTTAAGATTCTTATTGTGTGAGATAAGATCATTTACCCTTAAATTAAAAAAAAAAAAATAAAAAGAGAAAACACTTATTTTCCATAGATAATGTGTGAGGCAACTACAATACATGTCTCTGATGGCATGTTATTCCTTTCTAGTTCTGTAATATTTATATATTACACAGTGTAGCAGGACATATCTTCTTTTTTATTAAGGACATTCCTCTCTTTTTTTCACCATAGTCTCTAAATTACAATACTGCCCAAGTGGCAGATGATGTACTTCACTGCAACTTGTAAAAAAAGTGACCTGAAGTCTCCAATTAGACTTCAGCTGAGGGCTTTCCATGTGGTAGAAATTTGTCAGATAACTGAGAGAGCTGTGCAGAAGAGGAATATTCGAGAAATTCTTTGTCCTGGGTTATGGAAAACAAAAATGTGTATTCTATTTTCATCTCCTGAAAGCACTGTTCTTCTTTACTCTGGGAGGAGTAGGGTGGGTGCCTTTTGTCAATGGGCCAACTGTAGGGCATTGTTTCATATCTGTTTCACCACCAGTCTTCCCTCCAGGGGGATGGTTGTCTGTTAATGGGCCATTAACACCTCCCCAAACTAACACATCCCCAAACTATACCCTCCCCAAAGCAGTACATCCACATTCCATCATCCCATTGTGAGATGCTCCACCCAGTGGGGGGAGCCAACCATTCCTACCTGGATAAAACTGAGACACAGGAACACAGAAAGGATCCAGCTTCACCTGATTCCTGGAGGAAGACTGGATCCTTCTCACCATCACTGGACTCTTGTTCTACAGGATCATCTCTGCTCCACCAGAACCACCTCTGCCACTCCAGGAGGACTCACTTTGGGACTGCTTCCAACACCCTGACCAACAGGGTGTCAGGTTGTAGCTCTGACTCTGTCAGGGTTTTCCAAAATTGTTGTTTGTTTGCTGGTTTGGTTGGGTGGTTTTATTTTTCTACTACATTTGTATTGTAAGTGTTCCTAGTAAAGAACTGTTATTCCTATTCCCAAATCTTTGCCTGAAAGCCCTTAATTGCAAAATTATAATTTGGCAGGGGTGAGGGGTTTACATTCCCCATTCTAAGGGAAACTCCAGCTTTCCCTGGCAGATACCTGTCTTTCCAAACAAAGACATTCCTGTTTCCTGTGCTGTCTTCTGAAATCATGTCAGCATGATGTGAGTAGATTATCCTGAGATACAAGATGTTGTTTTTGTAATATCTATAGCACAATAGCAACTTTCAAGTTGCAGATGTCTCCCAAGACAACCTGCCTCTGGAGTCCAGAATACAACTTGGTTTTCCAAATTGGCATGATGAGTTTACGTCATTTAAGCTTTTATTGAATTGGCAGACAAAAGACTCTGGAGGGTGGGGTCACTGTGACAGTTACTAGTATTGTGTTATTTCAAAGATTCACATGTCAGTATTTTATGTAATCATCAATTCTAGATAGATATTTATTTTAAAACTTAATATTGTTTATAAAACATTTATTTAGAAAGGCAGTTCCATCTTTTAAGTATGTTACTAAAGTGAAGGTTAAATCCTCCATTTGACAGTAGTTCTACAGTAAGAAAAATGCAGTTTCAACTCTCATTAAATATGAAAAATAATTCAAGTTTAAAGCTAGACACATGCATCACTCATCAAGAAACACACATTTCTCAAGTACAGCTAAACAGATATATTTTCCCTTTGTTCATCAAAAACACTTCCATGTGATCTCTTAGAAGTAATATCCTAACATCTTGTGTTTATTTTTCTTTCTGCCATAGATTTCTGTTATATAACTATACTTCCTTCTTAATCCTGTTCCTTTGTTTCTGGTTGCACAAAGAAAAGAAGTTCTAGTTTAATAGAATGGAATGTCTATCATGAAGGAGGTTCCTGCTTTGCCCCTTCCATCTTCATCCCAAGGCAGGTATATGGATAGTTAGTCACATTTTTGCAATCCTAGAAGTTGACTGGCATTGATTTGAAATACTGCATCTGTGTTATCTGTCCAAAGTTGCAGCCCAAGGCAAGAATATACATGAAATCTTGAGGTATTATCTATCACAGAGGATGGAAGTAGTATTACAGGAAGAATTAGAAAAGATGGCTTTTATGGATTGAAGGACCTGATGGTAAGAAGATCCAATGTATTTGTCTGTACAGCAGTAAAAACTGTGCTTTAATCCTGAAAAATATCCATCATTTGGGTTGCTCGAGTCAGTAATAATGGAATGGTCATAATGAACATCATGGAGTTCAGTAGGTCCAAGAGCAAATTCCTGCATTTGAGAGCAGCCCTGCAAAAAAGAATTCGTGAGCACTGGTGGCTGCAAAATTGCACTTGGGCTGGAAGTGGATACCAACCAAAATCATTATGGCTTCTGTGTGTTCACATTTTCATTTAATTAATTACCAAGTAGAATAAATAATAAAATGAATTGTACAGTTGTCAAACTGTTGTGGTACTTATTCCTGCATCTCCTTCACCCCATATTAAGTGTTGTTTTATTACAGCTTTCTATATAATCTGTTTTATCCTCTTCTAGTTCATGGAAGTTAATCAAAATCAGAAAGGAAAAAAAAGAAGGAAGCTGTACCAACAGTTGTGGTTGCTATATTTTTGATTTGGCATGTGCCAGAGACTTCGTAATATGAGTTAAATGATGCAGCCTGAATTTCAAAATCAGCCGTGCAACATTTGGGTGAACTTGCTTTGCATTAGCTAGCAAACATTTTGACTTTCCACTCCTCATTAATGTTTTTGTTGCAGAGGATTTCCCTCTGTGAGAACAAGACAATTTTGCCTATGCAATGCAAAACTGATCCTTATAGATCATTAATGAGCTTTTGTGAATTAATGAGCATCAATTACTGCATTGCATTTCAAAAGATCTGTGTATTCTCAACTATGATTTGTGCGTCAGCATAAGAATTCTAACTTTTCAAACTCCTTTAAAAGATACTTATTTTCCTTTTTAGAAGTAACTTTACTTTGTTAGCATATTTGTCAAATCTACACTTCCGTTGATAAGAGATCAGATGCTTGGCAAGGTCCATGTCAAAATAACTAGAAAATGGATGTACTTGCAGAGTATGCTAGAGTTTCTTAATGTTAAAATTACTCACGAAGGCATAGGATTGCAGAATATACTATTGGCATGTGTGGATCCAGCTGCCACAGAAACTGGGATTTCAGTGTTGACTGTGATGGAAGCTATAGAAATTATTTAGAACCAATTTTCCTACCTTTATTTTCCTGAAAACTGTAAATATCACCAGTTCTTTAGCTAAAATGCTGAATGTTGCTGAGGAGTTTACCAACACTCCCTGACCATTTTGTATTCAGATTTCTATGATTTTTATTTTCGTGGTAGATATTGCTTGCTTGTTAGCAGTAATCTATGCAAAATTTGCATTCTTTATTTTGACAGAATTTTGGAACTGCTTCTCCTACACTTCTAGACCATTAAACATTAGGTGCCCTTCCCCTTTGGCAATCAAACTAGACCTTTGAATAACATTGTTTTGTGTAAACAAACTGCAGCTACTATTATTTCACAATGTATAATAGTATAATTCAGTGATGTGTTCTTTTGGTGCTCAAATAATTAGACAAATACCATCAGCTTCTCTGTGCTGAATGCATATATTTCCTGCTCTCCAGTAGTCCTGTTAAGATTTTTGGGATTTTGCCATGGCTCTGTCCTGGACACTCTGCTTGGCTTTGCAAATATTCCAACAGATTGATGGGACCAGTATTCAGATGGAGGAGCTGGACACCTCCTTGGCCCACAGTATACATATATATATATAGTCCCTACAGTTAAGTAGGCACAGATTTCAGTCATTTGGAGCCCATCTACAGCCTGATTTTGATCTGTGAACTATACTAATTGAGACAGCAATTAGTATAGCAGACAATAATAACAGACAATAATAGCAGACAAAGCTATTATTTTTCAACTGGATTGTTCAGCTTTCCAAAACAATTCCTTTCTCATCCTTTCCCGTAGTCAGATTTGTAACTGCTTCAATTTACTTGTCAATCAGTTTAATTTTCTTTAGTGGGTATCTGATGCAAATATAGTTTGTATTACACATTTTTCTTCAACAAATTCACAAAACATCAGGTCGTCTTGGTTTGAGAGACCGGTATCTGCTAAGAAGGGGCAGGATCTTCCTAGGAAATGGAGAATTCAAATCCCCTCCCTCCAAATTATTATAATTTAGGAGATTAAAGGGGCTTTCAGGCAGAGGTATGGGGATGGGAGTAACAGTTCTTTACTAGTATGTATAACAAGGCAGAGAAACAACAACAACTGCAGCATTAACAGTAAACAGAAGCAGAAAAGCTGGAGGGGCTTTGTTGCCCAAAGGCCGGGGCAGTCTGATCTCTCGGAGCACCAGGCCGGAAGGGTGGAAAATCCCGGGCTGGCCGATGGGATCAGCAGCTCCGCCGGCGGTGCCTGGGACGGCGGGGATGTCCCGGCAGGGCCGGGCAGGGCCGTGCGGGGCCACAGAGCAGCAAAAGCCTCCGAGCAGGGCCGAGGAAAGGGCGGCGGCGGGACAGGGCCGGCCCAGCTCCAGCAGGGCAGGAGGAGGCAGCTCCGAGCTCTGGGGCACACGAGCAGATGGTGCTGGTGTGCTGGTTTGAAAGCAAAACCAGTGAGACTCCCAGTCAGAGATACAATTTAATAGAAGAGAGAAAAAAGAGGTGAAATAAATGGAATAATACAACTTAACACCCTGTTGGTCAGGGTGTTTGAAGCAGTCTGGAAGTCCTCCTGGAGTGGCAGATGTGGTTCCGCTGGAGCAGAGATGATCCTGAGAGAGAAGGGTCCAGGGATGATGAGAAGGGTCCAGTCTTCCTCCAGGAATCCAGATGAGATGTTCTTGTCAAAGCAGTGATTCCTGTAGAAATGTCTTGTCTATCTGGGAGTCTAGTGGATAAAAGCCACTTGTGATGTCTCAAACCCTGGATTATAGCCAGGTGGGAATGCTTGGCTCCTCCCCCTGGGCGGAGTATCTCACAATGGGATGATCTCATTCTATGAGTCATGCAGTGGGTCCTTGATGGCCCATTAACCAGAGATAACTCCCTGAGGAAGTTCTCTATGAGTCATGTGGCAAGGCATTGTTAGGCTCGTTAACAGAAGATAAGGAAAACACTGCCCCACCTTGGCTCCAAGGGCTCATGGGGATAGAATACATACCTTGGGCACAATTTTACATTGTAACCTAGGACAGTGAACTCCTCCCGCAGCCAGCAGCAGCCTCCATCCTCTCTGCGATGCTGAGAGCAGGAGAGAGCAGCTGCCCCCAGCCCTGTCCTTCACCTGCCCCAAAACTCGCCTCATTTCCCCCTCCCAACTTTCAGCCACCTCTTTGTTTTGGTCAAGCACCCATGAGCACCCAGTAGTCCCCTAGCAACTTATTCTCTAGGTAAAAAAGGAACAAACCTAATCCCCAACACAGGTTAAAAAATAAAATAAAAATCTGCAGGTGAGTTTGTACTGATAACACACCTGATTGCCTGTATTTCAGTGACATTGACTTCCTGCTGTAAGAGCATAAGAGATGAATGAGAGAATACTTTTATCTTATAATGAAGTTCATGACAATCCTTTTTCTTTAGTGGAAAAATGGTTTATCTGTTCCCAAACAAGCCTTCTCACTTTATTATAATTTGGCAGGGGTGAGGGGTTTACATTTTCCATTCCAAGGGAAACTCCAGCTTTCCCTGGCAGATACCTGTCTTTCCAAACCAAGACACCCTGGCTCCCACATGTCCTGTGTGATGTCCTGGAGATGGCAGCAGCAGCCAGGAGGTACTCCCTCTGGAGACAGGGAGAAGGTCAGCGTCCTGGGCTTCCCGAGACATGCAAGCAGGTGGTGAGGATCCCTCACAGTGAGGTCAGGTGTTGAAAAACCTGTTGTCACAGCTCAATGGCTGCTCTTGCAAGCCTAGGTTCACCCATGGTAAAAGAGAAGAAGTGAGGGACAAAACTCTGCCGTAGCAGCGTGTAGTCACTGCTTGTCATGTTTGGGTTTTTCTCAAGTTCTTTCCCAGGGACCAAAACTGGTAAACAAAGTCACACTTTGTAAACTCTCTTGTTTTTCACATTCCTCTCCTAAGGAGAGACTTTGCTTGTTGACCCTTGGTGTGACCAATGGTTCAAAAGATCCCACCTCTTAGGTGGGCACATTGTAAAAAGGTATAAAAATAAGTTCTGAGAATAAACCAGCCCGTTTTTGGAGCATCAGCCTTCTGAAATCACGAGTCCGTGTCTTTCTTTTGTGTCCAACAACATCAGCGAATTCTCCCTGCGGCAGCAGCCCAGCACCAACACCACGACCGTGTCCCCTGCAACCCCCAAGAGAGGGAGAGAGAGCTGAGCCCAGCCACTGTACCCCACCCAAGTCTGGGTTCCACCCTCTGCCACCTCTTACAGTATCTGTGCACTTCCCAAGAGAGCTCACTCCCCAGCTAAGAGACTGCCACAAGCTCCACCTCTTCCCCTTCCTCCCTATCCTGGCCACACCTTCTCTTTCTTAAGTACCATCATTCCAGTCTTTCAGGCAACAAATGGGAGAAAAATTCTCTGAGAGAAAGAAAAAAAAGGAAAAGCCTAAACTCCAACAGTGACATTCTGAAATAAACTAAAGGTTAGGATTTAACCCTTTGGACAGGTGGTTAAAGATTGTTGGTCATTGAAAGTAAAAGTTATGTAAAAACATTTGAGGCATGTGGTTGGAAATTTTCCTGGGAAAAAAAATTGGTAGTCTACAAAAAAGTATTTTCAACTATTATACAGTTCTCTTTCAAGGAGTACTAGGATGCATGAGTATAATTTCCTTTCGAAGTACACAGAACTACTACACCATAAAGTGTAAGTAATATTTCAAGTTTTAATTACAAATGCTTCAGCCGACTTTACACTGAAAACCCTACAGAATCCTGCTATTACAGCCTTCAATTATTTCACCAAAAATTAGACTTGAAATGCTATTATATTTACTGTAACCTAGATATGAAACACAGTTACTAAAATGAGTGCAATAATAGTTACACTTAAAACACTCTCTAGAGTCAAATTCACAGATAGTAGCCTGGAAGCAACTAATAGTAGAAAATCGGATATCCATGGGAGTGGAATATTTCTTTAGATATCCAATCTGCCACTATAGCAGAAAACAAGGAGCAAAACCAGTCATGGGAATTTTCACCAGCTGTTTAGTAACACAGTAACCATTAAAAAAAAAAAAAAGTGTACATTTCTTAATCTTTTATGTTCTGCAAGGCCAAGATTATTCTTTTTAGTCATTATTTTGTGAGTAGCATCAGGGAACTCAATTTCAACAACAAGTTCAATATGAGTGAGAGTGGTAGGGTCAGACCCTAGGTGAGCAATGCTTGTGCTGTTGAGCAGAAAGAATCTTTCCATGAATATAAAATAAGTCCGTTTACCTTACTGCAAAGACAAACACTAAATGTTGCTCTGTCAGCAATGCAGAGGTAATAAGCCTGGAGGATTCAGAAATCCAAGTGATACAGTTATTTCTCAGTATGGTGATGAAAGAGTTTCATTCAGTACCAGCTCTTGAGATTATTTAACAGCCTTTATTAGAGCTAGGTTTTTTGTACTAGCAAATCCACATGCACACAACAGTATTGAGATACCTGGGTGAGACGCACTCTGCAATCCTAATATTTATCTTCTAGAAATATAACTGTCTGGATATTTCAGAAGATTGAAAGTAGTGTGCTAATATTTAAAAGTGATAAATGGAATAGTACAGGTAATTGATTTTTTTCTGCCTAATACAAAACAATATATTTGCAGCAGTTTTGCAGGTTTTGATCATTAAAAACTAAGGCCATGTGATAAAACAAAACTTTAATTATCATGAACCTGAGAATATTTTTCAATCAGCATCTGTAGAAAGCAGATTAATTCTATGAACATTGTAAGCATATATATAAAAATCTGCTTGATAAGTGCAATACTGTGAGAGCCCCTTGGTACACTGACCCTTCCATCTGAAAGGCACTCTTATGCCAACCTGTATAAGAGGTGGCCAATTTAGTGTGGTTCTCACTAAGTTGTTGAAAAATTTGTTGCTGAGTTTTTAGGTGTAACTATAATGTAACTAGAAGGTGAATCCCAGTGACAGGTTCCTGTAAAGCTAATCATGGACTGTCCATTTCTTAGAAACCCATTCAGCCCACTGGCAGCTGAAAATCAAGACTACATGAATATGTGTCCTATGATTCCAATACCAGGTTCCCATAAGACTAATCATGGACCGTTCGCTTCTCGGAAATTCATTCAGCCATTTGGCCAAAATCTGTCTCTGGAAAGACAGGTATCTGCTGGGGTTTCCCTTAGAATGGAGAATGTAAACCCCTCACCTCCTCCAAATTATAATTTTGCAATTAAGGGCTTTCAGGCAAAGATTTGGGAATAGGAATAACAGTTCTTTACTAGGAACACTAACAATACAAATGTAGTAGAAAAATAAAACCACCCAACCAAACCAGCAAACAAACAACAATTATGGAAAATCCTGACAGAGTCAGAGCTCCAACCTGACACCCTGTTGGTCAGGGTGTTGGAAGCAGTCCAGAAGTGAGTCCTCCTGGAGTGGCAGAGGTGGTTCTGTTGAAGTAGAGATGATCCTGTAGAACAAGGGTCCAGTGATGGTGAGAAGGGGTCCAGTCTTCCTCTCAGAAATTGGGTGAAGCTGGATAGCTTGTGTTCCTACATCTCAGTTTTATCCAGGTAGGAATGGTTGGCTCCCCCCACTGGGTGGAGCATCTCACAATAGGATGATGGAATGTGGATGTCCTGCTTTGGGGAGGGTATAGTTTGGGGATGTGTTAGTTTGGGAAGGTGTTAATAGCCCATTAGCAGAAAAATATCCCCCTGGAGGGAAGAGTGGAGGTGAAAGAGATAAGAAACAATGCCCTACCTGGTTTTTACAGTTGGCCCATTATCAGAAGGCATCCGCTGTTCTCCCTTCTTGAGTTACAAGAGATAAAGAAAAGCATCTCCCCAACTGCTTTTAACAAAGAAATAGAATACACACCCCTGGCGCCACAACCCAAGACATTATCCACCCCTTATTTTATTATCATCTGCATCACATCTAAATCAATAAACTCCACTATACAGAATGAACCCTCACACTCAGTTCTCACTTAGGATTAGGTTTTCCTGTGGTACACAACTGGTTTTTCCATCTTTCTGCATTACCCACCGAGTGTAACCCGGTCCTTGAGCAAAAACAATCCAAAACCAAAAACCAGCAGTTGAAAATTGGGACGACACGAATATGTGTTCTAAGCAGAGACAGCAAAACAGACTGAAGCCACACACCATGTAGTGAAACATTGTATAGAAGTGGGAAGCTCAGAGCACATGAGCTGTGGGGGTTACGGTGTGATAAAGACCGTAGCTTAAGTTCACCCAGTGGCGACCCCGGGCTCGCACACTGACCTCGGTTGTGGCAGCTCTCCATTGTTCCGCCCAAATCTTTCAATAAAATTTCTTTTATTGATAATTTGGCAGATCACGTTTATAACAACTGCATGTGTCAGTGGAGCTGCATGTGTGCCCTAAAGACTGCTGTAGATGCTGGGGATCCGGGTCCATCAGGAAAGTCTGTCATAGCCTAGCTGCTGGGGTGGTACACATCATGGGTACGTATTGTATAGAGATAGGTATAGACAATACTGAGACATAGACTTTAAAGAATATAGGATTTTAAGGAAATTAAGATTTTAGTTAGAAATCAGCCTTATGGTTGTTGAAGTGAATTAAAAGCTTTGTAGTTAGCTAAGGAAGACTGGGCTTGAGTTAACTTTTTCCAAATAACTGATCGCTTGTCAACTTTACGTTTGCTTCGCTGTGCTTGAAACAATAAATAGGGAACCTGATAAATAGGTTTAGGGACACAGGACAATTGCAGAGACTCCCCAGTCCTGAAACTCATTGAAAGTCACTGTACCTAAGGAAATGGGAGTCCTACCAACACCCATTTGTCACCATTTGCATTGAACAGGCAGAAAGTTCAGGGCCATGAAGAGTCATTTTACTTCCTCATTTTAAACCCACTCCTCTTGAATGAGACCACCGACCCATTTCAAAGGACAAACTGTGCATGCTTAATTGCTTTTTTGCTAATTACCATACAAAGCGGGGAATGGGATGTACCAAGGTTATGAATATGCATTTGTATTTTGGATATTCAACAGTTTTGTAAATAAAATGACTTCGTGATTTTCTGTAAGGCAGGGTATGTGTTTGGGGAGCTATCCCACATGCTGCCCAGCACTGCAATAAACACACACTTTCTAACTGCAAACTGTTAGAGAGTTTTTGTCCGTCTCAGTTGGATATCGGTACTAGGTCAATATTCATATTTTTAATAAATCAGGCCTAGCATTCTTCAGCATCAAAATTATTTGATAGGATTAGATTTTTTCTCTGTAGCTTTAACCTGTTTGACTGCAGTCTTTTAGCTGTTGCCATCTGACAGGGAGACACAGAGAACTTTGGTGGAAATCTTCGAGACAAAATAATCCACCTAAAGGTACAGTCAGTTGCGGGTTGTTGCTTAGTATCTTATCCATTTGCAGTAAAAATAAAAGGTAAAAAAGTGAGCTAGAAATGGAAATCCTGACATTTTCTGAGGGATTAGCAATTACAGATTCAGCTGTGAGGAGTTTTTCTACTTTAGCCCTCCACAGTCATTTGGTTCAGTCTGAGAAAGTTGGTGCTGTGCAGCCTGGAGAAGAGAAGGCTGCGTGGAGGCCTCATAGCACCATTCCAGTATCTGAGGATGGCCACTGGGAAGCTGAAGAGGGACTCTTTACCAGGAAATGTAGTGATGAGAGAAGGAATAATGGATACAAACTGAAAGAGGGGAAATTTAGGCTGGACACTAGAAAAAAATATTGTTGAGAGGGGGATGAGGCACTGTAATTAGTTGCCCAGGGAGGTTGTGGATGCCCCAGACTTGTAATGTTCAAGACCAGGTTGGATAAGGCCAACTGTTCTAGTCACTCCCCTCAGACCTTGGGAAGAAAAGCCAAACCCCATCTCAAACCATAAATTCTACCCACTTGGGGTGAAAATGATGGAACTGCATAAATAAGCAATAGTATTATGAGACAAAAAAAAAAAAAAAAATCAGTCCTCCAATCTGATTTCCAGGGAACTTCAAGCAAAATAATTAAGGGTCAGATTCAAAGAAAATTAATAGAGCAGCATAGTGTGCAGAAAAACATAAGGAGTAATTGATGAAGATGAAAAGAAATTTTACGAGTTCAAAGGGTTGTCGGAGACAACAAACTTGGGTTGTTAAGGAGACTGCCCATAGAGCTGGAAAGGGTCAGAAGCTGAAGACTAATCAGATGAAGCATCATATATGCTTGTTTTCACTTGTCCACTTATGAGTGGTTTTCAATTGATTCTCCAAGAAAAGGATTTTGAGGGAAGTCTGTCTGGATCAGTACACTTGTCTGTCTGGATCAGTACACTTGTGTAATTTCCTAGAGTGGGATAGATTATCATCCAAAGGCTTGCCTCAAGAAATTTTGTCTAAAAACCCCCGTTCTCTTTCTGCTGTTGTCCTGGGTTGTGGAGCCAGGGGTTGTATATTCTATTTTCATGTGTTAAAAAGCAGTTGGGGAGATGTTTTTCTTTATCTCTGGTAACTCAAGGGGGAAGAGGCCTGACGCCTTCAGATAATGGGCCATGAGCACCTCCCCAGGCTGTACCCCTGCCCAGAGCAGTGCATCTGCATTTCCATCATCTTATTGTGAGATGGATCACATCCCCCTGGCAGTGGGGGTGTGGGGGCAGGCAGTTTTTCTGTCTGGAAAAAAACTCAGACACAGGACAGGAAAGCTGCTGGCTTTCACCCGATTTCCTGGGAGGAAGACTGGACCCCTTCTCGTCCACTGGACCCTTCCCACCACCACTGGACCCTTTCCTACCACCACTGGATTCCTTTTACCACCACTGGACCCTTCCCCCCACCACCACTGGATCCCTTTTACCATCACTGGACCCATTCTTCTACAGGATCATCCCTACTCCACCAGAACCACCTCTGCCACTCCAGGAGGACTCACTTTGGGACTGCTTCCAACACCCTGACCCACAGGGTATCAGGTTGTAGCTCTGACTCTGTCAGGGTTCTCCAAAATTGTTGTTTGTTTGTTTGCTGGTTTGGTTGGGTGGTTTTGTTTCCTATTACATTTGTATTGTTAATATTCCTGGTAAAGAACTCTTATTCCTATTCCCAAATCTTTGCCTGAGAGCCCTTAATTGCAAAATTATAATTTGGCAGGGGGTTTACATTCTCCATTCTAAGGGAAACCCCAGTTTCCCTGGAAGAAACCTGTCTTTCCAGATCAAGACAGCTGTCCAGTTTTGGTGGCCCACTTAGAAAAGTCCTATGTATTTTGTGCTTATGAAAAACTATCATGATGCATTGGCATGTTGGCATGAAACTGTGATCATTGTTCTTAAGGTCAACTGATATGCCAAAGATAAAACAAACCAGGACACTTCTGAAAGTCTTACACAAAGATTTCCCTCAAAAAGTATTCGGATGGTCAGCATATATTAAAATGTAGATTACTTTGACTGCTCAGATGGAAGTATTTATGTAATATTAAATGTTATGGTAATATTAAAATTAGCTCATACACATGCCCTAAACACAGCTCCCTAACTTGAATCTCTAAAAAGGTTACATCTATCCTTTCTGTTTAGCTGAGCTCCTCTCCCCCACCAGCATTTAGCATCACTAACAGAAGATGTGCAGCCACGCATCCAGTCAGATCAGTGTGCTGATCCTCAAGAAAACAGTTTTCTTTTTCTGTCTCAGTTCATTCTCAGGCAACTGAGTGAACTCTCCAGACACAGTGTGTGTCCAGATACTCAGCAAAGCTGATGCAAAGTAGTGGGGAAGGCTGTCTCTGTCCCTGGCAGAATGTTCATAAAGCAGAAGGGCCTTCAGACTATTCCTGTGGACATACAGTTGGTGTAAGATAAATGTGGACATCCCCTCACTAACATGATGTAAAATTAAACGAACAGAGCACAATTAAACAGAGGGTAAAAATCCTTGTCAACGAAGTCGAATCATTATACTTTTCTTCTCCTAGAGTCTAGAAAAGAGTTAGGAAAATGGTAAGAACACTCATATGCCCATTTAAAAGGGAGCAGCATTCAATCAGCTTACCAAAGTAAGTTACATCTTGTGTCCAGCTTGTGTGAAATTAAAAAATATCTCAAAAATGAATATGAAACACCTGTGCTGCTATTAGAAAGACACCAGAAGAAAGACAGACAGCAGTTTATATATATGCTGAATTTCGTTAGAAGTGTTTGAGGTAATTTTGTTAGAAGATCTACAAACAGGAAAGAAGTAATCAAAAACAAAGGTGCTTTAGAGCTTTGTAAATGGAAAAATGTAGAGGAAAGTATTTTATTACTTCAGCATTTTTATGGTATCTTTTCTCAGCAGCCTGGTACAAATTTCCACTAATTTATTTAAATTCTCTGTGCTACAACAGTAACAAAAATCTGATCAGTCATGGAAAGTCCAACAGCATAGACAAGATTTTAAAGTTAAAACATGGTTGACACAAAACAAAATAAAGACCAAAAGAAATAGATGAAACCTAAGGTTAAGCCATTACAGCTTTATAATTAAAATTTTTAGGTTTTTTTATTCATGTCTTGCATGCGTAATTCAGAAATATCTCAGCACAGTATGGAAGCATTCAGTGTGTAGATTTGGAAACACTGTTTTGGATCTGTAAAAGCCTAATAACAGATGTTGTTTTAGAAGAGCTGAGAGATAGAAAAAGGAGAAATACCTCTCTGAAACAAAATAATCCTGTAAGAGACAGCCTGCAATGTGTGAATTTGTCTACTGGATGTTACATAAGCAGTATGTTTTCTTAAATATCAGAACAAATACTGTGTTTCAATAGGCAGCATTAATTTCAGATTATAGTAAAAAGAAATACAAACATATAATATATTAATCAGAAACAAACTACCTGGTCAGAAAATTTAATATCTGGATAAGTATATGGTTCTTTTTAACTCAATCAGAACCAGGTAATAGGTTTGTGAGGCACTTCTCCTTACCTAGTACTGGATCCATCCTCCAGTGATGGGGTCCATAACATAGGCCTGCAGTCCCTTAATAATTTATTTATTCACTTAGGTAACAACTTACTCCTTGAAACAGCTCTTAGCAAGGTGAATCATGTAGAGTTTTGTAAATGTGATGCAGACTCATTATGTGAGACACTTGTACAGTCTTAGAGCTCTGGACTGTCACATTAGGGATTCACCACAGAGCTGGCTCTTAAAGGATTTGTGGGAGCAGTGTAGGGTTTCTTCCTAGTCTGGGTTTCTTCTAGGTTAAGAAATGCCTTCAAGTTGCTAGTATTCTACAATTTGAGATATTTGCCTTTTCTTGCTTCTCCTTTTATTCTTTTTGCTGTAATGCATAATAATTTCACCTTGTATCTCACCTGTTGATTTGGTTACCCTTTGCCACCCATTAGGGATAGAAATGAGAATTCTCTTGATTTTGAAAACTCACAAACTCTTTTAACTTCCTGAATATTATGAGTTGGAAATATGGCATCAGACTTTAAGTATTTGTATAAAATACGAGATGTAGTTACTGCTTGTCATGTTTGGGTTTTCTCAAGTTCTTTCCCAGGCACCAAAACTGATAAACAAGGTCATACTTTTTAAACTCTCTTGTTTTTCACATTTCTCTCCTAAGGAGAGACTCTGCTTGTTGACCCTTGGTATGACCAATGGTTCAAAGGATCCCACCTCTTAGGTGGGCACATTGTAAAAAGGTATAAAAATAGGTTCTGAGAATAAACCAGTCCCTTTTTAGAGCATCAGCCTTCTGAAATCATGAGTGTGTCTTTCTTTTGTGTCCAACAGTGACAACAAGCTCCCTCCATTCTCCATATCTATCTTCCATCTAAATAAGTTATAATTTCATCCAAATTCTCTGGTTAAACTCTTTCTGGTTTGAACCACAAAAGAAAACCACAAAATATACTTGTGTTTAAATAAATATGTACACTTCTTAATTAAAACAGTTTCTAGTGTAACAGTTGACTCTTGTTAAACATATTTATTTTATATAAACTCTATAGTTAGAAGTAAAGATTTAAAATCTTGATATACATGAAGCAGAAAGCTAATTTTTCCCTATAAGAAATACCAATGGATAAAACTCAGTGGGTAATAAGCCCTAGGACTGTAACAACAAAGAAAGTGGAAGGTTTGGGAAATAAATATGTAAATCTGGTGACATGGCAACGGAATACTAATTCCATTTTCAAGAGGAAGGCAGTTCCTTGATGAAATTTAAACTGCCTAAAAAACACCAAAAATTATGTTTAGACTCCCTGGCTCACTTATATGTACAAAAATTACCATGGTGTCTATGCAGTCTTGTTTAAATGAAGGTACTTAGCTAGAATAAGAAAATTGAAAGCTTCTCTGGAAAAAAAATCAAAATCAAAACCAAAAACAAACAAAAACCAGTAGCAACAACAAAACCCCATTAATTTATACTTTCATATGGCAGGGGAACACCAACTCAAAAATCAACAGCTTCACCAATTTTGAAAGAATCTAACACACTGAGGGCATTATAGAATGTCTTTTCTTTCAGTTTAGTATCTGTGAATTGACACAGCTATGTGCCTTTCCTAGCCAAATGCTTCTGGATACACAAGTCCACTTACATAAATATGAAAAAATACATACTTTTTCTTGGATTTCACAGTACTACTTGAATTCAGTTGGTGTCACATGTAAGTACAGCCAGATTCTTTACTAAAAACACTTCTCATGATGACATATTGGTTAATATTAAATCATGAGGCTAATATTAAAAAGGTTCCCACTGCATTTACCTGTTGTAGTTCAATGATAGACAGCCACACTTGTCCCTACAGCAGTATCACATCTTTCCTGGGATTTTGCCAGCCAAACCCCCCAGATAGTTGATCAAGGTCTGTAATGAAATGTCTGTAACAATAACTGGAGTATCAGCTGGAGCATAACAGAGCCAGGAGCATGAGTAAAAACCTCTTATCAGTACCCTCATACATTCAGCATGGCTAATAAAGGTCAGTATTTGTGAGTGGAAGCCTTAATGAAGACAGAAGTTAAGTTCAGTCAAAGAGCAAAATCTTTACCTCACAACTGTATCAAAGACACATCTTCACTCTTCCTCGTAAATGTTTGTCAAGATCTGATTAGTAATATTCTTAGAAATTCCTCTGCCCAAATTAAGGTGCAAATGAGACCATACACCAGTGACAGTAGTATGGGTTTTATTTGTTAGTAAATATGGGGGGAGAGAGAGACAGAGAAATAGAAAATAGGAAGGGGGGAACACAGAAAAGGGTCAACAGAGATGGAATAAGGAAAATATCACCATTCTGTGGATCCCAAAGACATTCCATTGATTCTCTCCAGCTGATCTCCTTGGTGGTGAAGGTCCCCCCAAAAAGCACAGAATCTGATGTACCCAGGGTTCCAACATGTTCATATCTGCTCAGGCCAGGTAGGAAAATCCAGGCACCTCCCTGGGTGGGGGGAGTTTGGCATTACCTCTTACAACAGACTGGGTTTGTTGCATCAGGTGCAGTCCTGTGGTGCAAGGAATGGCCTCAGGAATGACTATGGGGCACTTGGGGGGTCTTTGGTGGATTAGGGCATCTCCTCAGCTGCCCCTGACCTGAATGTCCCATGGATGTGGCATTCCCAGGGCTGAGGGCCCCACAGCCAGTCTGTGTAAGGAAGGAGGGGTTCACTGCCCCTGAGCAGAGGTCACAACACAGCCAAACTTCCTCCCCCCACCTCGGCTGGGGGAAATCTGTGCAAACCTGCTCCCAGCAGATGGGTCTGTGGGCCACGGCCTCCTCCACCCCAAAGGAAGCCAGAGATGATTCTTAGCAGGGCTGCTGGGTTTGGGTCACACTCTTTTCCTTGTTTACTTGTTTGCTTCAGGTGATTGAAGAATGGGCTTTCCCTTTATCTAATCTCAGCAGTTTGACTTTCACTCCAAAGTCCCAGACAGGAATCTTCAGGGAGGCTTCTTTAAACAGTTTTTGATATAGGCATGAATTATTTCAGTCTGTCACAAAAAATAGCAGCCAATGCAATATTCTGGAAAGCTCATTAAACTTAATTTGTATTAGACCAAGAGTAATCTCGAAGGATTGCACAAAGCACATCCTTCCCTAAGCACCTCTACAAGCCATCATTGTGCAATGTAGCACAGAGGAAAAATAGCTCTGGACAAAAAAAATGTGTCTTTAATCAAACACACAAAGTAGCCTTGGACAGGTGACATGCATGTGACACACAAACCTCTGTTGCTTTCATTCTGCCTCTTCTTCAAGAGGAGAGAAACAGTTTTTCTTTGCTCAGTTTCTCTTTAACCATAACTTCAGTGTTATTCTTTACAGAGACTGAGTCTAGATTATAAATGCATCTAGTGGCATGAGTATTTCTGTAATCTATTAAATAACACTAACTACTCATTAATACATTTGATGTTCTCTTGAAATAATCATTAGAGAAGCCTCAGGCTCAGATAAAAAATGGCAAATCTTTCTGTAACACAAGCACTTGACTATTCTGACCAAAATTCTGGTGATGTTTTCACCTCTTCATTTTAGTTGGCCACAAATTCATTCAATCACCACCTCTGTGTTCTGTTTATCAGCTACTAATAATGTTCAGATTCATGATATTTGAACAAGACCTGATTTGGTATGAATCTGTCAAAACTTGAATCCATCATTCTCAGTTTCTCTCAACTGCCTCTCAACTACCATTATTTACTTCTAAATTTAATTTTAAATTATTTACAATTTAAATTACTACGTTTGGATTTTTTTTCAAGGTCTTCAGTGTTAACCCAATGAAACAAGAACAGAATTAGGATGCCATTTACAATTATTTTTCAGGATTCAACATACAAACATATAATAAAAGGAAAAATATATCTTTAACTAAGATAATAAAGGGTGAAATAACAAATTTCTGATGAGAAATTGGAAAGAGACTCGCTCTTAGAAGGAGCTAAATTTCTTTCTGGTTGATGCTCTCTCTTCAGAGAGAGCTGCACATTATTTTAAGTTGAACAGGGGCTGCACCTACCTTGATAACAATAGCAAATGATTATCATATAGTAAGTAAAACCAACTGAACATGCATGTCTTCTTTAGCTGTCAATGTTCATCTAAGTATTTTTTCTTTTTGGTTGTGCCTGGCCTATGACAAACAACAAACATTAACTTTGGAACTATAAAACATTTAAAAGCAAAAAAAGAAAAAAAGAAAAGAAGAAAAAAAGAAAAAAGAAAAAAAGAAAGAAAAAGAAAAAGAAAAAGAAAAAGAAAAAGAAAAAGAAAAAGAAAAAGAAAAAGAAAAAGAAAAAGAAAAAGAAAAAGAAAAAGAAAAAGAAAAAGAAAAAGAAAAAGAAAAAGAAAAAGAAAAAGAAAAAGAAAAAGAAAAAGAAAAAGAAAAAGAAAAAGAAAAAGATTCTCGTCTTGCTATCTCCCATCTATTCCATGTCCCATAAAATTTACATTAGTGAAGTATCTCACATAAATACATGTATAAATGTGCAAGCTTTGATAGTTTGGCATTCATAGAAACATAAAATAACATGCAGCTCTTTCTGAAGAGAGAAAGGCTGCCTCCAATCCTGATGTCCCCAAGCAGCTTCCTTGTGTTGGTGACCAATAGATCCACAGCATCCCCTCTGACAGGGTAGTCTGTTACCTGGGACAAAAAGTTACCCTCCCTGCATTCCAGGAGTCTCCTGGGTTCCCTGCAGCTGGCTGGACTACTGTCCCAGAAGATGTCAGAGTAGCTGAAGTCCCCCAGCAGGACAGGAGGCTGTGAAGAATGCATCCAGACAAAGCCTGGAGCAGGAAGGCTTTCTCAACAGGCTCCCCTTCATTAGGCAGCCTGTAGTAGACACCAGGCATGGGTTTCCCTTTGTTACATCAGTCTCTGATACCCACAGACTTTCGACCTGCTGTGTAATAATGGTGTGTTCCAGGAACTATGCAGGAGTAAGCCACAAACTCTACCAAAGTCTCAAGCTTTTCAGCATCAAATAAAAGGGGGTTGGTTTTGAGGTTTTTTTAATTCTACATCAAAATTGACACAGCTTGTCATCTTAGCTTTTTTAAAGTACTCTAATTAAGCACAGTTTGTATGTTGATGAACAGTGGGAAGAAAAATAACAGCTTTCAATGAAGAAAGCACAGGAGATGCTAAATTTCCTCTTTTCAAAAACAATAAATAGTCCAAATAAAACCTGTGCTACATTGACTTTGAGTAGGCAACACAAACAAAGCAATGATAATAAAGCTCATGTGAGCCAAAGATATACAAAGTCTTGAGTGGGCATAGCCACAGAGCTGGCAGCAAGAATGGCTCAATGACCAGCAGAAGAGAAGACAGCTCGAATGCCCTATCAGCCCAAAAACATCCCTAGAATCAACATTCTGTTATCAGCAGAGCAGCACAACTTCAAAAGCTTGCCATTGAAAACAATGGTTTTGTCCATGTATTTCAGCTTGAGACAAAATAAATTCCCAGTCATAGTCCAGAACTACCAAAACTCAGGAATAATCTAATCTACACCAGAACACCAGCAGCACAGAGTTGAAATCATGGCAAATCAGCAACACAAAACTCAGTGAAAAAAAATCCCAACTGAACAGAGAGAAATTCTAGGCATCTGCACGAGATGCTTAGAGCACAGCTCAGGCAGTCAAATAAGAAGTGAATCTTGTCAATGCAGAGATTATGTAAGTTATAAACCCAAATTTCTTTTTATTTAGATAGGACGTGGCAGTCTTCCTTGCACTTAGATAGCTCCATGTGTAGACACACAGCTGGACATTGAGGGAAGGAGAAAAGTAGTAATGGGTAAGTGGTTAACCCTTAAATCCTATTGCAAAAAAGGTATCAGCATTGTTCAAAACAAAACAAAAAAAAGTAATACTTAGAAAATGAGGAGTTCTAAAGTTTGTGCCATCGCTGATTCTTCCTTTTGAGCCTCAATTTATCTACATTTTAATGTCAGTTTTTCCTTTGATACACACTAATGTCATTTAACATCTAGTGTTTTACAAGCAGGTCAAGCAATTTTAGGATAGCACTTTTAGATCTGACAAAAAAAAAAAAAAAAAAAAAAAAAAAAAAAAAGGAAGGGGTGAGTACAGAAAGGGACAGGACTATGCCATTCATTCATTCTAGCCATTTGGCAAAAATACCACCCAGTTTGTTTGTCTGTGTAGATGCCACCTGCAAAGATGAATAGAGGTTCACCTGCCATTTCAAATTTAAAATAAGCAGGTGTATAGGAAGATTGCCATAAATCAAACAGAAAGCTGTGGAAAACTGTAGAGGGATTTATTTCTTAGCTTTTTAAAATGGCATCTAGCATTCCAGTAATCAACCTGTAATCCAACAGGGACCAGCCATCTATGTTAATGCATTTCTTTGGGACACAGAGTAGGATTAATTCAGAATTGCCATTTCAATGATTTAACATGCAATTTCCAAGCCACCCTGAGACACCTCATTCATAAGTTTATTAATTTTTAGAGTTTAAGAGCAAATGTCAGACTCTTATTACAGGCTATTCAAGTCAATATGCAATTCACTTTAAATATCAGTTTTATGAGGCTGTATAAAGATTGCTTACTAATCAAATGTCTATTAATCTATAAAAATGCAAATGCTTGCATTTTATATTTTGTATTTTTAAGAAAGTCAAAATTAAAATTATTAGATTTATTTGCGTAGATTATAATACCTGCTTCCAGGGAGATGATTACTCTTCAGAAATATGACCTACTCTTGAAGATTGTAAATTGATACTTCTTATGACCCTATTAAATTTACATAATAAAGTCAGACCAACCGCAGCACACTTGAAAAAACTGTATTAGTAGACTCACGGGGTGCAGATGGAATTGAGCTATTTGAAACGTTGCCTGAAGCTTTGAGGTGTGTGAGTGAGCTCTAATGCCACCTACTGACCAAACTGACGGGAAGATCTCTTTTTGCATCTGTGAAGGACACAATCATCCTCTTGTACCACACACAAATCTCAGAAGAAAATTCACCAATTCTTCAGACAGTAACCCTTAAAGTGAAAAGTACTAGACTCCACTTGTCAGCACCAACCAAATTCCATATTTAATGTAGCCACTCTCAGGAAAGGGAAGGAGATGAGGTGTGAAAGAACGCAGGAAACATATTTCACTGTTGTAACAATCATTTTGAAGATAAAATAACTAATTGCACCAAGCTCTCATTTTTAAGTGCCATGAAAGTAAAGAACTGTGGAAAGTCTGCTATTGACAGCACTGTAAAGATGTTCTCACAAGTTTGTCCACTCAGATGACAGGTGCACCTTAGGTCAGTTCTACAGACCAGTTTTCATAAATGTCTTTTTACAGGCTCTGTTAGCATTTTAAAGGTGAAAATATTGCTGCAGTGGTTTAAAATATATCTCAGGCTCTTTGTGCTAGCATTCCGACAGAGACAAAGCACAAATGCACTGGCACCACCCCAATTCACCATCCAGTAGTGCCACTAAAACCTGATGATGCTGCCCTCTGGAAACATGCTGGCACGTGCTGGGAAGCACTGGGAGTGCAGCCCTGACAGTCAGCTGCCCGTGGTCAAGGGGTCTTCATTTCTATGGACAGAAATGAGTTCATGACTTGTGACACCCAGAATTGTAAAGGACCCCCAAGAGTTCAATTAAAAATTCTCACCTAGTTTTAACATGCTTTTGGCATCTAGCTCCTTTGTATTTCCAAGCCTTAACCTAGCCTTCCAAAAAAAACCCCCAAAAAACCCAAACAAACACAAACAAACAAACACAAACAAAAACAAAAATACAAACAAACAAACAAACAAACCACAAGAAAAAAGAAACACCAAAGCAAAACCAAAACCGCACCCCCCCCCCAAAAAAAACCAAAACAAACCCACACACATTAAAAGCAAATTATCTCACAGTCTAGCTAAAGGTGATGGAATCAAATGTGTCAGGACAAAGCAATTGCATTCACTAATCATATATTGTCGCAATACAACACAAAACAAACAACACACAAGCACTGCAATGTCCAAGGCAAAAAAGGGGCAGTTTATTTACAGTCCTTGACATTTACAGAATTCCAACAGTGACCATGGGTTGGAGGAAGAAAATCTTCCTCTCCAACCACACTGGTCAACCCAACAGTCCATCAATTCTCTCCTCCTACAGATAGGAATGCAAAACCATCATTGTTTACATGGAAAGTGCATGAGAAAACTCCGTCTCAAAAGGTAAACACAGAAGGCTGAAGGAACTTTAGAAAAACTTTAGAAAAACAGAGAAAAACAGGGTGACGATACATGAATAAAAAGCCTTACTTTTCCTACTACTTGGAAGTTTTAAGTTATGCTAACTTGAATTAGTTAACAAGTTTTAGCCCATTGCAAAAGATTTGTTTCTCCTTTTCATGTTTTTTTGTGATCTACAATGGATGTAGAGTCTCCTATGCTACTGTGTGAGGATTTGTAAAGTAGCTGTGGTATTCCTTTACTAGTTGGTTGGTCCTTTTAGTCAGTTGGTTGATTGCTATTATGGATTGTGGGGGGTTTTTTTACTTTTTTTTTATTACAAATGATTGACAGAAAAGTGACATCCTGGCTACACACATGGAATTGCAGAGTCATAGAGTATCTCAGGTGGGAAGAGACCCATAAGGATCATTGGACCCAACTCCTTGCTCCTTATAGGACATCCTAACTAAACCATAAATGTATAAACTTATTTGAAAGATAAGGAGAAAACAACAGTTCATAACACAGTAGCAAGAGCCCTAGAAGCCTTCTTAACTACATGAAATCAAAGCATCAGGTGAGTGTGAAACACAATAACTCCTCTTTTACCTTTGAAGAAATCACTTGAAATAGCATCTCTTGAGATAGTACCTCTCTTTCAAGGTGTTTTAAATACTTGACATGAAATGGACTTCTAACAAATTTTCAAAAGATCCCAAAATCTTGCCATATTAGGGATATTATGCATATTCTGAATGTTTTGTGCAGAAATTAATTCAATAGAACATACAACAGTGGCATAATATCAGCATTTCCACAGGCTTTATACAACACGCTGCTTCAATATTAAATTATCAGGCTTTATTTTAGCTGCTAGCTCTCTAGACTGTATTTGCAAAAATACTGGCAATACTGTAAAATCATTTTGCTTTTTATTTACCATAAAACACAATTGTTCAGGTATGTATATGTTTTTATCAGCTGTGGGAAATCAATAATAATTTATCTGCAGCCTGAAAACTTGTATCTCAGAAACTCTGGATGACTGTATATCATCAGAGTCCTTCCCAGCCCTTTCAGGTAGTCACTTCCAGTTTATCTTCACAATATCATTGCAAACATAGGGAAATTATGACATTTACAGATGGGAAAGTGAATTACAGAAAGACTGATGATTACTCAAATGAAGCAGCAAGATTCTCTCTTGTTCATCAATTTAGACTAATCTACACCTCATCCCTGCCTATACCTATTTGGATTTGAGGTATTACTCTCTCTGAGTCTTTGGAAGCACCTCCTTCTCTTCAGCTGAGCAAGACTAATATTACAAGAAGCTGTTGGGAAGACATTCCACTTCTTCCTCATTTCCCTGTCTTCTGTCATCTCAGTTGCAGGGTACCACGACTTCATTTCTAACTGACAGAAGGTGCTAGAAAATTAATTCAGTAAAGCAGTGGGCAATACTGTGCCATTCAGTGAGTTAGGTCAGCCTGGTAAAGAGTCAAGGCAGGTGTCAGAGGAAGAAAACCAAAATCTCCCCTTCAGTAACATCAATTGCATGGGCAGCAGACCTTTTCTAAATTTCAGTCCCAAGATGATTAGGCAGTGCCTGAGTGATTGTTGTGTACACTGTAGGGGAAACTACTCCAGGAGGAGGGATCAACACTACTAGTTCAGCTCAGAGCAATGGAAAAGACAATTTCTTTGAAAGAGCAAGTAGATGCTTCACCCTAACAGAGCTGCCATTAACTGTTCTGCTATCATCCCATTAGAGCAACTCCTGATCAAACTCCGTGAGCCATCTTCCTTTTTGAAATAAGAATGGTCTAAGAAAGATATTTTCCTCTTAAGGGAATTTTTTGCTCATAAGCTGAGAAGTTGTAGAACAAAACTATGACAACTGCTAGCCTCATTTTAATATCAAAGTGGACTTCATGGGCAAAATGCAATCTAAGGTCTTTAAAATATTAATCCAAAGAGATACAAAAAAAATCAAAGAAATATTATTGCATGTACTTTTGCAAGTCTCATGTTAACATTCTTTTAAAAATGCTCCCACAGTGCAGATATGTTGATATTTTAAAATCTACATAGAACATCTACGTGGAAACTCTATGGAACAGTCTAATCTAAGACAGTAAAGTCAAAGATAATTTTTTTTTTCTGTATAGCTGAAAGAAAATAAACTGATAGCAATATGCAATCTCTCCTGAAAGTCCCTGATTTACATTATACAGATATCCAAATGTTGCATGTCTATGTCCTATTTCTAATATAAATGATAGCCTATTTCAGGTTGACAATCCATTTCAGTAAAAAAAATAATTTCATGAATCCAGGTCTAATAAGGTAGTTCACAAAATGTAAACAGTGCCTGAATCCTTTTTATTTCAAGTAGCATTGAGCTCACATACAACATTTTATAGGAAGAAAATGAAGTTCCTGTGTTACCTAGATCTGTTTCCTTTGACTGTGTGCTGATAAAATATTAATAATGTAACAGTTACTCAAAGAAGGTTTTTAAATAAATATATTCTACTCTACCCAAGCATATTCCCTGCTCCAACTGTGCTTTTCTTGAGATCTCTGTGTCAGTTATTCTACAATGTCTAGGAGTACCCAGAAAAACTCAAACTACCTTCATGTTATCGAGGAGAAAAAGAGAAAAAAAAAAAAAAAAAAAGGTGCAGCAGGCAATGTCCTGCTTACAAGTAGAAGAAATGGACTGCAGATGATAGAAGAAAATGAACAGGGATCAGTAGAAAGCAGATCTACATTTTCACACACCTTGCCTAGCACATGTCCCAGGTCCATCTACTGACAATTCTGTTTGCTGCTGTAGCAGAAGAATGTAACAGACAGGTTAGGCATCTGCTCCAGGTTTCTTAGTCATTCATGTTGCTCCTGAGTAGATGAACCCAGCCAAATAGTACATGTATGTGCAACAAGTATGATAAAAGAACAGTATCACCTAACAGCATCACTGGCAAAGTGACAGCCTGAAGAAGATAGAGAGGAATCCCATGGAAAACAAGAGCATTGGAAGTCACATGCAAGAGCACAGGATTCCTGAGTAAAGGACAGGGTTTTAAGAATGTGGGTAGGGTTCCATCTTGGCCAGCTATCACTGCCAGCAGTAGAAAACAGATGTTATTTAGGGTACATCCCCATTTACAGATCATTATATGTGATTTTTTAAAAAACTCTTCTGAACCTCTTGATGCTGGGTGTCTCTACAGTCTAGTGAAGCAAAAGTTCACTGCCAGTCTTGTAGGTTAAAAAGAGGGTGGGGGGGTATGCAGCTTTTTTTTTTTTTTTTTTTTTTTTTTTTTTTTTTTTTTTTTTTTTTTTTTTTAAGTGCTCTTCTACTAGCTATTTCCCTCTAGTTTAAGGAGTTCCTCTGATTTTAGGACTTGCCAAAAATAGTGCTATGACTTTGTAAGGCTTGATTACATTGCTCCTCATCTCTCTTCTCCAATAACTACTCCACCAGTTCTTTCAATCTTACCTTTCTGGGCAATTGCTCCACTTGCTAAATGATAGGACAATAGCATCATACATTGTAAAGAAAGACAGAAATCAGGTAAAAGCATTTCCCTGTTTTAAAAATTCATGGTTTCATATTTCTCAAGAAGAGGAGAGGTTTCTGTTTAGGATAGGCAGAAGAGATTATTTCAGAAAACCCAATTGATTTAAATTTAGAGTATCTGTATTTTCTTTTACTGTGCTTAGTTATGGGGGAGATATTACCCAAGTGGCTCAAGTCAACAATTCAGAGTTGTTACCTTTGCCCACTTAATTACTTGGCCATTATATACATCAATAATATTGTTCCCTATTTCTTAAGCAGCAGATGCTAACAGAATCTATAGTTCATTTTCTGAATGAATGGAGAATATATATATGGTCAGTGACTAACAATATTCCAGAGAGACCTGGAATTATTACACTGTGCACAAGTACTACGTTTTTTGTTGTTCTGCATTGACAATACTTATCTTTTTTGTTATTCTGAGTTAAACTGCCTTTGTTTTTTCTCTTACAAAGTCTACTTTTAGCTTCCATAAGAAGGTTTTAGTCCCTTAATTGTGGACAAAGTGTGATCCAACTGCATCATTAAAGCTTAGAAACAACAGAGAAAAATATTTTCCTTTTCTGTACTGTTTAGCAGACAATTAGGCATTTTAGGCAAATGGCTTTATTAAAAACTTAAATATTATTACAGATTATCACACCACCACATCAGGCTTAAGTAGTTTTAAAATCGACTGTAGTTTTTACTAGATGATTTACAACCTAGCTTCAATATGTTACACAATGATTTCATCATCTTCCCTGATTACTATTTATTGTGAAAATCTCACCTGTCAGAATAGACTTCTTTTGTTGCAGGTTTATCACTGTCTATAATTAAATGAAACTCCAACTTGATTTTAGTTTTCAACCTTCTTCTTTTGTATACTACAATCAACAACTTTTGCACACTGCTAAGAAGCAAGTGTAAATTAATACTCTTCTCGGGCAAAGTTTTCCATTTTATTTCCTATAAAATTCATTTACTTTATTGAACTGTTTTGTAGACACATAGCAGGAAAACCTAGCCCTGTCATTCTGTCTCTGAAGAAAAAAAACATGGTCAAGTTCCCAAATCTGCTCTCACACCTTTACTTAAATGTGCCAGCTCATCATGAACAGTTAATCATCTGAGACTTTACCACAAGCTGCAACATTCTCATAAGCCCTTCTCAAGTTCCTAATAGAAGAATAAATTTTCTCTTAAAACCATAAATTTAAAAAAATGCAGTTAAACAGCAGCATGGACTCTTTCTTATTGACACCTTCTCTTGCAGACAGGCAGTTTCCCAAGACAAGGTAACCAGTTCTCTGATAGACCCAAGCTTTTCTTGAGAGAAAAATTCTTTTCTCTCACCCAAAGAAAATTCCTGCCTAGACATATCTATTTATGCACTCTTACTCTTGTTTGGTGCAAGGTGAAAAAAATATACCTTTCCTGGAAGCAGTCCCCTGTGCTCTGCAGAAGTGTGTAGGTAAGGTATTCACATTAGGAAGATCTGAGCTTTTCTCCTTGATAAACATGTTTTTGTGACTCCTATACCAGCATTTACTTTCTCCTCCTTTCTCCCTTCTCTGAACATCTATGTGTTGGAATTCAAGGTAGTTTATTACACTCTAATATACGTATGGTACAGCAGAGTCCAAATTAAACAGCAATTTACCTGGATAACACGCATAAATTCCCATAACCTCAATCATTAAAGAAAACACAAGCACCTACCAAGAAAATTACTATGCCCTACTTACCATTCAAATAATCATCTGTTGGAATTGATGTATGCCTTTGGGATAATTAACAGTGCATTAAGGAACTGGATTTACTTGACATGCATCTGAAGGAAATTAAAAAGAACATTCAGACCAGCAATGATTGAAGTTCTTCTTCTCACCCTCCTTCTGTTTATTTAAACTCTATGTTTCTGAATAATACAACAAAAAATATATTAGATATGGCTAATGATTTTGTTTGAAAATAGATTTCTTGTGAAAAATGAAGCGTACCTAAACTTTTCATTTATTAAATTCTGAATAGGTTGGATGAAAAAGAACAGAAAACCCAACAGTTTGCTTTTTCTTGATCTTGGCAGAAAACTGGAAGTGAAGTTTTGCTTTTCATGCCTTGCCTTGGAAAAGAAAATAAAGGAAACCAGAAATTTTTAAAAATCTTGGCAAATTATGAAAAAGGATGGGCTTCTGCTCAAGAAGACTGGTACCTTCTTGTGCCTCTGTAATCACTTTAGGCAGGACTGTGTAATCTAGGACAAATAAATAGTTTAAACCACAACAACAGAGCTGGAGATCGATCCAACAAACTGTTCTTCAGTTGAACACTGGTGACAATAGTCATTATTTTGTTCCTTTGACAATGTCATTGGTCTCTTTTAGATATGTCCTTTTGCTTTATAACTTCATTTTCTTCTCACATTTGACTTTTCTGTTCTTCTCTTTAAAAAAAAAAAAAAAAAAAAGGGAAGAAGAAAAGAAAAAGTTGGTCTAAGGCAGCTAGAAACAGAATAGGGGTACCCAGAGACCACTTATCTGCAGAGGTGGATCTGATTTTTTTTTTAATTCTGCCTTCTTTTTCACACTTCACCTAACTGTCCTTCTCTTTTGATTCTTTTTATTAAATTGAGTATTCACAAGTACTTTAATGGAAAAGGAATTGCTGTTAAAAATAAAAATTTAAAAAAAACCCAAAATAAACATAAAAAACCCCCTCCCACACCAAGGGTTGTCAATCTGATAGCAGCTTTTCCTTCTATACATTTCTACAGCAATAAATTAAAAAAAAAAAAAAAAAAAAAAACTGCTAAAGAAATTGCAGAGTGAGACATCTTTTAGCTTAACAAAGATCATCCAGTTATGGATAACAAAGATTATGTCAGCCAAGTCCCGCACTGATTGCCTTGCGTGGTGGATCGAGGCACTGCTGTGCATTGCATTAGTCAAACATCCTGGAATGATTTTCTCTTCCACATCTGAGTGGGCATGCCAATCTGCCACCGTAATGTTAATGCCTTTTTTCACTAGAGGGAGCCAAAATCCCTCTGCATGTAGTCGTAAGTTTCGTATTTCCAAGTTTTCAGTCCAGTTCTGTGTTAGAAGTTACTGTGGAAAAATTAAATGTGCTACTCCTCGAATATTATTTTTATTATCAATAATAATATTGGTAACAAAATGTTACTGCAGCAAAAAAAAGGAGCAAATTCAAAAGAAACTGGTTTGGCCCTGCTGGTACTAGTTTACAGAGTTTTGGCAGCTGAACTTAAAAGTGTTGGATATAGCAACAATTTTATTATTATTTGCATCCTAATACTAGTAAGGAAGTCACTTTACATCTAATCATCTCAGACCCTAATTCGTGCTCAGAACAGGGTTGTCTCAGCATCTCTGTTTTCACTGACAGTACTCCAGAAGGTACTCTTAACTTCAGAGTGCATTGCTAATTCTTGTTATGGGACAGGCATCTCTGAGCCTCAGTTTTGCCAAGGCAAAACAGGAGTAGTGATTACATGGAAGAACAAGAAGTATGAGGGAGAGTGCAACAAAGAGCTAGTGTAAAACTTTCCTCGCTCGACTTTGGCAGTCCTCCTAACAGGAAGATTTTGTTAGATGTTTGTTAGAAGGGGACCTCAGAGCTGATGAGGAGTTGCAGAACGAGATCAGCAACATTATTGCAGCTTGGTTTCATGACACGTATGAAAGCCTTTGCAGTAAGTCAAAGGCAGCATTCGACAAGCAAGCACTTGGGGGAACTACACAACCAAACGTGGCTTAATCATGTTCAAAAGATCACACCCAGAGAACACAGTGCTAATTTTGAGCAGCAAGGAAAAAGCTCAAATGGGTTTTAGGCTGAAAAACTGATCTTCTCCATCATTTTGATAATGTGAGAAAGGTCAATTTTTTTTTTTCTGACGTATCTTTGATGGTTCCAGTGATGTTGCAATACTGCATTTCTATTTGGCAAAAGGCCTCACACAAAGAAAGAGAATTGTAATTGGGGACTTAAGAGTTTGGCGTTTTCTTTCAGGATTTTCTCTTTTTTTCTCCTTCCTTTTTTTCCTCCTTTCTTTATAACGTCTGAATACTAAGGCCTTAAGTTGCTGAAAATCAAATTTACATTTACATATAAATCCCCTTTGTCCCTCTAAAAATATATATACAAGACAGTTTTGTTTCCATTTGTTATCTAGATTCCTATTCTCTTTTAGTTTATGTTTGGGTTTTGGCTGTTTACAAAAATTTATTTAGTACTAACAAGAGCTCACATCAACCCTACTGTATACACCACCACATATTGCTGTTTCTTTAGACTATTTACTGTATGAAAAGGATACAGGGGACAAAATGCTGATGTGGTTGGAAAAGGGTGACCATTAAGGCCCCTGCCAACCCAAACCATTCTCTGAATCTATGATGTTACAAAAATAAATAAATAATAAAAAAGAGAGCATCTGATCGCTGGTTGATCTTGAAAGCAACATGTCTTTCTTAGTTTCTAATAGAAAAGGAAATTATCATGATGTTTTTTAGAGAAATTTTAATTGCCCACATCAAAATACCTTTCAGAGAATCTTTAATAGAGAGTTCCTTTTTTTTCCCCAATTTCAATTTCAGATTTTTATTACCTTGCTTAGGTAAGTACCTTGTAAAACTACATTTTATCCAATCTCATTGTCCTGGAGAGGGAAAACACGCAAGAGAGTGGGGAAAGTACTTAGTCTTTACCAGGGAAAGGTAACTCTCATAGATTTGCAAATGTAGCAGGACAGCAAAGCCATATTTTGATATCTTTATTGCACTGCATTTGTGCTTTGAACTTACATATACTTGCAAAGTTTGATAACATCTTAGGCTTGTTTCCAGAAATTAAAGTGGAAATTTCTACACATCATAGGAATTAAGGGGAGGTAACATTTGTTTATTTTAAGATGTCATCCAGGTCTAATGAAAAACAAACTGAACTAAACCAAAAGATAAGAACATAACATTTCCTTCAGAATCCAAAATCCCTTCAACCTTCAGATCTGGACAGTGTCTCAGATTGTGAATGCACATCTAGTGTCCACATCTAGTGTCCACATATTAACTACCACTGCAGCTTCTGCTCGCTGCACTAATGACTCATGACTGTCACTCCTGCCCTTCCACCGCATTAGTGAAGAGCACTCACAGCTGTCTCTGTTGATAACACAGTTTCCTTGTCCATAATGACTCCCCAAAGCACACCAGCCTTGTCTCCCTTACCATCCACCTCTGCACTGTCCAAGTCTCCGCGCAGGCACAACAGCACCTGGGGCATACTTTTTAAAGGAAGCACTCTCAGTGAACCCTAAAGGAAAAGTACCTTACTTTGCATAACAGAACTGTGCTTGAAAGCCCATTAGAGATCTAATGAAGCTCTCTAAGTACAGAAAGAGGAAGTAGCAGCCAAGCAAGTAAAGACTGCCTAATAATAATTTGCACCCTAGTAACAGAGTCTGTATAGCTGTATTGTCCCTGTCTGGGATAGAATTATGTTTTCTCGTAGCAGCCTGTTTGGTGCTGCACTGCATCTGTGACCAAAACAGTGTCAATAACACACTGGTGTTTTGGTTATTGAACTGGGCTTGCACAGTCCAGGCCCTCTCTGTTTGTCACTCTTGCTCACCCCTGGCAAGCAGGCCAGGAGTGAGCAAGAGCCTGGGAGGAGAAGCAGCCAGGACAACTGACCCCAACAGAACAAATGTAAATACCATATGCCATACAATGATATGATCAGCAGTCAGAACTGGGGGTGTAGCCTTTCCAAAAAGCCCGTGCTCAGACACAAGCTGGGCACTGATGTGCTATTTGGAGATGGCAAGTCAGTGCCATGACAATGCCCTTTTTTCCTCTCTTGTTCATTACTAAACTGTTCTTATCTCAACCTATAACTTGTTCTTATTACAAAAAGCAAGAAGTATCTCTTTAATCAGGGTGTCTAGGCAGTTCATGGATCCCCTTGTAGAATTTTCATACAAGGGGAAGAGGAATGTGGGAGTTGATGTGGAAAATATATTCACTTTTTGGGTCAAAAAAAAAATAGCATGTAGCCTCTTCACATTTTCTTGGAAGGAATAAATGAACTATACAGAAAACAATTTTTCCCATCTTTTATTCTATTAAAAATAAAATAAAATTGTTGACTAACAAATTCAGTTTCAATAAGCCCAGGAGCAATTTTGTAAGCCTTTATACTTCAGTATAAGGATGTCAAGAATTTTAAGTTGAAGTTTTTACTCCTAGTTTTAGAGATTTTAGGGAATTGAATCATTGAAGCACATAATACTCTGACTTGGCAGGGACCCATCACGATCATCTAGTCCAACTCCTGGGCCAGCACAGAGCACCCCAAGAATCACAGCATGGGCCTGAGAGCATTGTCCAAACATTTTTTGAACTCTTTCAGACTTGGTATTGTTGTGACCACTTCCCTGGGGATCCTGCTTCAATGCCCAAGCATCCAACAAAATACCTGATATCCAACCAAAACTCCCCTGACTCAACTTCATGCCATTTACCTGAGTCCTGTCACTGGGCACCACAGAGAAGAGATGAGTGTCTGCTCCTCCTCTTTGCTTCACGAGAAAGTTGTAGACTGTGATGAGGTCTCCTTAGTTAGATAAAGTGACCTCAGCTGCTTGTCTTATGGCTTCCCCTCTAGACCCTTCATCATCCTCATGGCCCTCCTTTGGATGCTCTCTAAATGCTGAATGTCTTTCTTGAATTGCAGTGCCCAAAACTGCCCCCAGCACTCGAGGTGAAG
The DNA here is from genome assembly GCA_027886175.1 of Phylloscopus collybita. NCBI lineage: Eukaryota > Metazoa > Chordata > Aves > Passeriformes > Phylloscopidae > Phylloscopus > Phylloscopus collybita. The sequence continues at coordinate 2,719,421 of JAJNNQ010000086.1, read as the reverse complement.
CTGCCCTACTGCAGATCAGAGTGGGACAATCCCTTCCTTGCCCAGCTGCCAATGCTGGGGCAGGCTATGGTTGGCCCTCCTGGCTGCCAAGGCACTGCTGACTCACGTTCAACTTGCCATCAACCAAGACGCCCGGGTCTCTTTCCACGGCACTGCTCTCCAGCACCTCATTCCCCAGTTCATGCACACAGCCATGGTTGCCATGTCCCAGGACCAGAATCCAGCATCTATCCTTGTTAAACTTCATAGTGATTGCTTGATCTAATTTGTCAAGAATACCTTTTCTATAAGATCTTCCCATCTGGGCTACCACTACTGGATTGTATATTTCTCCATAAGTAACAACTTTCTCTATCACTGATTTAAAATTTATAATGCAAAAACCCCAGTGACATATCTTACTTTCTATTAGACTGATTAGAATGATTGATATCTGCTTCCAACAAAATCCTTTTTGAAACAAAGTATGTTTGAAAACATTATAATGAAACTCCCTCTTCTACCTCAGAACTTGTAAAGGACATTAGGCATACTGAGATTATCTACAAATAACTCATGATTGATTAATTTAGTCTTAATGAATTTTAACATTTTTTACTATAATCAATTCACCCTGGTTAAGCAGTAATTGTTCAGAGCTCCTCATTCAATCAAGAAAGAGTACAGCAACACTCTGAAGGACAGAGTTAATAAAATATTTCTTCCAAAATTGACCCATGCTTATGGGGCTCAATTTTGGACAAGGTATTTGCATTTTTTTAAATCAAATAATTTTTTCCAATTAGTGATCAGACAAGCCATTTCTTTGTCCCTTTCTAGTGTCCATGTTATCATATTAAGTATCAAAAAGATCAGCAATGAGAGATGAAAGATAAAGGTCTCAATTTTTAGTTTAGTAATTTTGCTTTAATATTTCTTAATTATCTGCAGACTTCATCCTTCTAGAAGGGAATAAAATCTTCCAGTTTTTGAGTTAATGTAAGCTACCCTTAACAATCTAGGAAAAAAAAAAACCAACCACAAAACAACAAAGCCAGTAAAATCTAAAGGCAAGTCAACATCAATGGTTTAGAATTAGTGGACCTACATAGTAGTTAAATAAATACCTTCTGTAGAATATCATGTGGGTTATTACAACTCAACTATGACTATTTCAGGACTAATCAGTTAATCAGTTCTGATTAAAGTAACAAAGGTGTGTAAAATTAACTGACACTTTAAAACTATACTGAAGATTCAATTAAATAATTCTGTTGGGTCTAGCTGGAATTCTCACTGACGGTCCTTCTAATGCACATTGGCAAATTGTACCAAGTTTCAGAATACAAACATAAGAACTTGTTAGATCATGCCTTTTTTACACTTAGTCTCAAAGTTCGTTTGCCAGTAGTATCTCACATTGTAACCTGTCAATGTTAAAACACAGATGTAAAAATTATTACAAAAACTATTCCCATTATTATTAAGAATTATAAACTAAAATAGGGCATATACTTTACTAGTGTAAACTGTTCCAACATTACAGAACTAAATCAATTTCATAGTGAATAAAAGTTACACTGTCATTGGAGAACATCCACAATTCTAGTTTCTACAAATGCTGATTTTTCCACTTACGATTTTCTAGAGCTGGTTTCATAACAAAATTCTTCATAATGTGGGGGATTTCCCCCTGAATTTTAGTATGCATTATGAAAAACTAGTATTTCAGACAAATTAAAACTACTAATGCTACTAAAACTGCTACTACCAATTGTAAACTGAATGTGAAAGGCTGCAGTTACATAGTAGGAAAAAAAAATGTTTTAAAACACATGAAATTAGTTTCCAAGTAGAATTTCCAACGAAGAATAGGTTACTTCAAGAAATAAAAAGGATATCTACTAACAAATAAAATTTACTGTACTAAAGAAGTTTTCATTTCAAAAATTACTAATTTTTATTTTTGAAAAGAATTCCACCAAATACATCTCAGGTTTCGGGCACACACAAGTACTAGAATGTACTGAATACAGACTTTTGCACAACAGTTACATAATAACAGAGAATCTGTAAGTGAAGCACTACTATTTTCAATTTACCAACAGCTTCCCAAAGTGGAACAGGTGCACAACATATTTCTTTCTTTATTTTCTTAATGTTGAGTAATGTTGGCCACCATAATAATTCCATTTTCTTCTTAAGAATGACCAACAAGATAGTACAAACCTTAGAACACAGTATAATTTATAGTACAGAGAAAGACATGATACAGTGATGGCTCCTCCCAGATGGAGGTCATCTCATGAGTTCGTGACCACATACTTAGCACTCACACATAAGCATAAAATAGGCAATTCCCTAAGATTTTAAATTATAGCACTGCTTTTCTCAACATGTCACAAAACAACAATTCAATTCTTTAACATGATCTTCAATGACATGAAAGTGATAATCTCTGTTTCTTACATGAATATACACTCCAGCTGAAAGCTGAAGTCTTGTAAGTCTCAGTTTGCTCCTTCTTTTATACCATACTTCCTCAACACTTTAACCATAGGCTGCAGCATTCACTCGCTGTCTTGTTTTCCTTCCATGTGCTGACTCTGACTTGAATTTTCTTGGAAGAAAAAAAATTAACCTTTAAGGATTTCCTTCTTTATCCCAAAATGGAGTTAAAATCTGATTTCAGAATGAAAAAGGTTAAATCTTACAAGAAAAATCTCCCAGAACTTAGATCCAACAGTTTAATTACTAGGTCCCCACACAAGAAAAATGCATATGCAAATCCTACTTATGAGTCAGAGACAAAAAAAAATTAAAGTGATGTTTTAAGTGTCAGTGGAGGACACAAACAATGGATTTGCTACATTTTCTGATTACTTTTACCTCTTCCTTCCTTAAGTATCCTTTGCTTCTCTGCTGGCTGATTCCCAAGGTTACATTCTTGTAAGGAAAAAACGACATAATATGCTGCTTCATTTTTGGTAGAGATCTGCTTTGTAAATACAAAGGAGAACCACTATTAAAATCATCATTTGCAAGCAGCTTTCCATGATGTGCCTTTTTGGAAAATACAATTACTTCTGAGTCCTAGATCCCTTAAAGATATGAAATAATCAGTGTGTATTGAAGGAATCAACACATATTCATATTATAATCCAGGTTTCTCTACCAAAGATAGACACATAAATACTGTCATTCTCATTTGCAAGCTGTACATGGGGCCCTAAGGTTGTTTTTGAAGGGCTGGTTTTCAAAACTATTTAAAATACAAACAAACAAAACCCCCAAACCACATCACTGCAACCGCAAATATTTCTTAGCTAGTAGAAGAATGAATTTAAGACATAGTTATTTAGAGACAAGCTGATTCAATTCTTTGGTTTGCTTGTTATAAAACCATATCTTAATTTTCCAAAAGGAGAAATCATATCTTGGAATTGTGAGTTGTAAGAAAGTTTTTTCAGGTTTGACTTACCTCATGATTGCGACAGTAAAGAAAAAGTTTTAAAGTAGACGTTATTTTAAAAATCAGTATGAGAAACCCTCAATCACATGATTTGAAAGGTATATCTCTATTGTCCACTTATCAAGCATAATCCATTTCCATATCTAGGAAAATTTTGCTGAATTGCCAGAACTGTCTCGCACAGCTGTGTGATCTCAAGCAATTCACTATCACTATTTACCATCTCACTTTCATAAATGCAGCTCTGGAAGTTTTTCACAGCAATGGCATGCACCAAAGGCATATGAATGCATTCTATATCTTGGAGCACTCTTTCTCACTAGTCTTCACATTTCTCTTATTTTTGGAGCCCGGGAATAAAATTCAGTAATATGCAGCCTAAGTTACTAGCTTCCTCCATTTGACTACTACTTCCTTGATGTCAACATAGATTTTAAATGATTTATCAAACTGTTTGATAAACAATATGAAATCAAAATAAACTAAAGATAGCTTTCATTCCTATTCTACATTCCCATCATACTTAAAGTTGTGAAAATGTTTTCATGCCTGGTCATTCTTAGCAAATTTAAAGTTAAAAGCACTATTGGACTTACATTTCCAGGACTTTCAGAACAGAAATTGCCATTTTATCCTTTGTCTACTCCAAATGCAATAATTGAATTTAGTTTTTCTTTAAGTTTTGACATTGAAAAGGAAACAGGGGAGAGCAGAGTCCCTGCATGCTGAGTCTGTGTTTATAGAAAGATGTGGTAGGACTTCTGGCATATGGAAATATCTTCAATGAACAACAACAAAAAATTAAAGCAGCATTTTGTGGGACCAACTAAATTGAGGTGGGTCATTTAATGTGAACGCTTTTGTTACATTTGCAATAGTAGTGAGAATCATCCCGTCTTGGTTTTAAAAGACAGGTGTCTGCCAGGGAAAGCTGGAGTTTCCCTTGGAATGGAGAATGTAAACCCCTCATCCCCTCCAAATTATAATTTTGCAGTTAAGGGCTTTCAGGCAAAGATTTGGGAACAGGAACAACAGTTCTTTACTAGGAATATTAACAACACAAATGTAGCAGTAAAAAACAAAACAAAACAAAAAACCAAACAAACCAACAAAAACAAACAAACAAACAACAATCCTAGAAACCCTGACAGAGTCAGAGCTACAGCCTGACACCCTGTTGGTCAGGATGTTGGAGGCAGTCCAAAAGTGAGTCCTCCTGGAGTGGCAGATGTGGTTCTGTTGGAGCAGAGATGATCCTGAGAGAAAAGGGTCCAGGGGTGGTGAGAAGAGTGCAGTCTTCCTCCAGAAATCGAGTGGAACCAGATACCTTGTGTTCCTACATCTCAGTTTTTATCCAGGTAGGAATGGTTGGCTCCACCCCCACTGGGTGAAGCATCTCACAATGGGATGATGGAATGTGTTGTGTCCTTGGGGAGCCTTAATGGCCCACTAGGAGAAGATATCCCCCTGGAGGGAGGACAGGTGGTGAAAGAGATAAGAAACACTGCCCCACCTGGTTTTAACAGCTGGCCCATTATCAGAAGGCACCTGCCCCCCTCCCCCCAGAGTTACAAGAGATAAACATCTCCCCAGCTGCTTTCAACAGATAAAATAGAATACACATTTTTGGTTCCATAACCCAAGACACATAATGATTCCATGGACTGATCAGGATAACTAGCTAATTGACCACTAGAGATTTATTTGAAATGAAGACACCTGGTATGGTTCATTAATTTGGTCATATTTTTGTATTCCCCATGCCTTCAAAGGAAAATCAAAACAAAACAAACAACCACCAAAACAAACAAACAAACAAACAAACAAACAAACAAAAACAAAACCCCAAAAAAACTCAAACCCACAAAAACCAAAACCAACAAACAAACAAACAAACAACAAGCCACACACACACACACACAAAAAAACCTTCAACAGTTACATCAATAGTAAAGTTCTGAGGTTGGGAGTTTTTTCTTTTTTAAATGGATATTCCAAAAACCCTTGATTTATTTGTGCAGTAGGATTTCTAATTTATGTATCTCTAGATGTATTTAAAACTAAAATATTAGATTAAGACTCTCCAGATATACTCAATTAGATGCTTTCTGAATTTTAAGTTTTCAGTTCCTTTAAATGACTAAAAGACTCTTAAAGATAGTCCCACATTGAAATGATATGACACTGCAGCTTTATCCAGTATGCAGAGGAATGTTTGGTATCTATATCACTGAATGTTCTCAATTTAGACACACAGAATGGCCAAATACATCCTGCCAAGCATTAATTTCCTGTGATGCTTTTCTTTAACAAACAGTATTATTGCATCTTCCTGTTTCATAATAATTTACTAAGTCAATGAAATCTCTCTGAGTTACAGCAATGCTTTTACTTCCAATCTCCACCTAAAGGGCCATACCATTGAAAGTTCAACGAGAGGTCCTGTTATTCCACACGCCTAATTTGAAAAGCCCAGGATCTAATATGCCAATATCGCAACACATATGTTTACTTATGTTGTTATCTTGAGTATCATGTTAAAAGCAAGCATATGTCCAGCCTTACATGTGTATATAAATATATATAATATAAAGCAATACTGGTTTCCAGCTCCTTACTGTCCCCCCCTTTAGGGAGACTGATTAAAATTTCAAACACTGAGTGTTTTTCAGTTTTGAAACCGGCTGAACAGTTTTGCCAGCTCCCTTCAGATCTTGTATGCACAACCTGTATTCACAGCTTGATTATTCAGTCAGGCCCATAACTCCTGTTTTCTGCTCTACAAGACCTTTTGCATTTTACACATATAAACACAAGGATATAAGAACACAATTCCCTGCAATGCAATACGCTGTTCTTACTTCCACTCATCGTACCCCTCAGTCTTGCTACACAGCTAGCAATTTGCAAGGACTTCCTCAGGAAGTAGAGAAGCATCTCAGCAAATTACTTTCTCAGAGACATCAAAAGGAAAATTGCTAAATCTCTTCTGCTTAATTCACATCTTTGTGAAAGCATAATTCATGGCCCTCCATGGGATAAAGGGTAGTTCTGAGTTCTGTCTCACAGCCTGTGCTTGGAAGAACTATCCAATTCCAGCACAAATATTGCACACTTCCTATGATGCTCAGGAATGCCAGGATGCATACCCAGCTAATGTCAGCCACCAGAAAAAAAACTTCTTACTCTCAGAATTACGGAGAACCAGTTATCAAGGAAACTGAGCAGCTCAAGTGGAGGTAAAATATGAAACCATTTGGAGATTCTGGACATCTCACTATGGTGAAAGTGACTTGGTATCTTATTGCATTGGGCCTATGAGGGAACATTATGGTCACTGTGGTGGACTGCAAGGACAACCTTTCTGAGGAGCAGCCCTGTGCCCATCCCACATAGTTCGAGCCAGCCCCAGTGGACACAGGCCACAGCTGAGCCCTGAAGTCAAAGTGGTGGCATCTCTCCGAAAACTTATCCAAGAAATGGCTAAAAATGCTGCAAACAGTTGAGAGAGAGGAGTGAGAAACACGTGAAAGCAAGATCAGAGAACAAGGGGACTAGGTGCTCCAGGCACCAGACAAGTGAATCCCCTACAGCCCATGCTAGAGCAGGTTTATCTTGACAGAACTGTAGCCCATGTACAACCTACGTTGAAGCAGTTTGTGAAGGACTATATCCCATGGAAAGGACCCACCCAGGAGTACTGGAGGAGTAAGGAAAGAGTGATAAGGGAAAAATGGCAGAAAGAAGCTTTTATGGGTTGATCCCAGACATTTCCCATACCCTGACACCACTTAGGGAGAGTAGTTAGGACTGAAGGACTGAAGTTGAGCCTATAAGAAAGAAGGAGGATAGCTATTTTGTAGCAGTGTAGCTATTCTGTATTTGTTTCTCACCATCCAGCTCTATTTTAATTGGTAGTAAATTATTTTTCCCATGTCCAGTCTGTTTTTCCTGTGACGCTACTTCGTAGGTTTTCTCTCTATCTTTATCTTGATCCATGAATTTCATCTAAATTTCTCCTCATCCTGCTGATATTGATGAATGAAAAAGAAGCTCTGTGGGTGCCTACTAGGTAGCCAAGATCAATCCACCATGCGTAGTGGAATTTGTCATAAAGGAAAAACAGAAAAGTCAGATAAAAGGATTCAGCTTCATTGACAGACAATGAGTAAGGACAAAAATATCACTTAAAACTACAAACTGCAGCAGAAACAAAAAAGAAAGTGTTAAAACTCACATTAGAATTTCTTTCTGTGGTGACTTAGACCAAACAAAACAGAACTTTAAAGAAAAGTGTGAACTTTTCTCAGCTGTCCTGATGCACATTAACTTTAAAGGCTCATTATAGCCATACAAATGCCCCTGTTTACATTACTTCTTTGAGCTTTTCAGCAACTTATTCAGCCATTGCAGAGATACAATGTTTCTGTAGAGATACTTTGTTCAGACAAGGTAGCAATCTGTTAAAACTTTTGTTGATTGTAATGTGTAGTTTGAAGTGAAGCCTTAGTCATGCTTCTCCAGCGACCAATTTGCTGTTCAATTTAATTAAATTCATACAGTTCCGAAATTTTATGCATACATTTGTACCAGCTGATGTGTTATATTTAACTTGAAAATAATTTAAATGATATACTGACATATTTTTTAAGAAATTGCGTAAATAAAGTAAGAAATTTAAAATTAAATAATGAAAAAAAACCCCTATGCTTTGTTGGTCAAACTTAACCAATATATCTAAACTACTCACTATTTCTTTTCTCTTCCATAATTCTAGTTTCTGTGCGCTGCAGCTGAAAAATCTACCTGCACTTTAAGTATTGGCAAATAACTTATATTTAAATCTAAGAAGACTTCGCATCTTACAAAAAATGTTCTGGAATAACCACTTCTGATCAACTGCTTGTGAAGATCTAAGCAAGTCACGGATCTAAACTAAACTGATTTCTAACAAGAATATTCTGAAAGTGGTCCACAGCCTAAACTGAAAAACATTCAGACTAACTTTTTCCTCCTAGACCTGAATGCACTGAATCAATTTATTTTTCTTTCAACTAATTCTATAAAAGGATTGATATTTTTTTTTTCCCCACCATTGTTTTCCTCTAAATCTTATCTCTCTAATCTTTAGCACTGTGCAGTTGGCTGGCTGGTTAGGCCCAAGTGAGGACAGGATTCTGGCTGTGGTAAAAATAAAAGGGGTGTGAGAGGCAAAAAAGGCAAGAAAGAAGTAGTATTCAAGTCACAGGACAATGACTGTGTTACTTACATAAATTGTTATTGATGGCTTCTTAGTAGAAGGGAGGATGTAAAATTAAATGGAATAACAGAAGGGATGCAAAATGAATGAAAAGAAGCAAACTAGACAACACCCGCTGCATTTAACAGCTACTCAAGAGAAAGAAAACCTTTGCTATGATATTACATCTCAAGTTGTTGTCTTTGCACTCTTCAGGACATATTTTAGAATTACCTGAAGGGTAGAAGCTGAAAAATCAAAGTACTAAGTGTGGTGGAGTTGTTTAGAAAGAAGAGAACAAAAAGTGAAGAAACCAGAATATAACTTAATGCATAGTTAATTCTTAAGGATATTTGTGTCTATCTTGCCTCGATAAAGACTACTAGATGCAGTATTGAAGGCTTCAGTACTTTAAAAAGGAAAAGCTTCTTTGTCCAGAACTTCTAAATGTTAAGAATAGAACAGTGCTAAGTCCTTTCTTAAACATAAATTACTATGATTAACATGAACCCCTACCAGTGCTAGAAAGAAAAGTAACCCAAAAACATAGACATCGAAAGGGATTGTGCTCACTGCATAACAGTGCAGCTATCTTGTACAAGTGTATTGATTATCCCTTGTCTATAGGCAAAACTCCAACTCACAAACTGTTGTAGAAGCAGGGGTGGGGTAAATCAGTGACATCTTAGGCACAATAAGTATTCTCACCCACACCCTGGTGAGGTGCTGGAAACTTGCAATATAGCCTCAGAAAAAAAAATAAACTAATCCTTTATTTTATATTTAATTATATATTTTTCCACAGGTGGTAGCCTTCTGTAATGAGAAAAAGCTTTGTCCATCTGTTCTTAAAATGTTGTGCATAATGCCTATTTCCCTCTTGACGCAGACTGAAAGCTGTGCATACCCAAAGTCAGTTTTACTCACGGTATAAAATGCTGCTAAGATAGGAATGTCATCCATACTTTACTATGACATCTAGGAAAGAAGGAAGTGGTTAAAGATTCAATACAAAGGAGTTCTGACATGAAAGAAAAGTCCTTCTCTCACACGGACGTGGAGAAAACTCTCCAGACACTGTTTTGGCAAATTCTAAGCACTCTAAATAACTGCTGCCACTATCACACTGCACAGTGCAGCTGCATGGTGACCTAGTTCACACAATTAAGTGGCTAGTTTTTGGCTCTCATAGCAGTTCTAACTCCAGTTATTTAACTGGAAACATTGTGAAAACATAACTTCAAAAGGAATTTCCAAGGCAGAGAGCTGAGAAACTCTACTAAACGAATCTAGGAATAGAAAACTGAAAAAAGCAAAGAAGATTATTAAGTAAGATACAACTAAATATGCAGATGTGCTAGTTTTGGCTGGATTGTAATTAGTTTTCTTGACAATATCTGGAATGGGGCTATGTTTTGGATTTGTGCTGGAAACAGTGTTGATGAAGCACGTATGTTTTAATTACTGTTGATCAGGGCTTACACAGAGTCAATGCTTTTCCTGCTCCTCATCCCACCCCTCCAGTGAGGAGGCTGGAGTTACAAAGGAGGTGGAAGGGGACACAGCTTTAGTTAAGCCCAAATGACCACAGCAATGTTTCAGACTGTATGCCATGCTGCTCAGCGTATAAAAGAGAGAGGAAAAGGAGGATGGTGGGACAGGTGATAGGACACTCTTCCCTTAGGAATGGCAGAACAACCACCTGCCTGTGGGAATCGGTTAGGTATTTTAATTTACCTTATTTTCATTTTGACACTCTTCAATTTAAACTTCAGTCCATTGCTCTTTGCAGCATTCTTGTCTATCACAAAATATTCTCCTTTAAGATGGCTCGGGCAAAATTCAGTGCTTCACTAAGGAACATAGCATAATTATACCATTGTTGTAAACTTTCAAGCTGTTTTCTTGTCCAAGCAATTCCTAAATGTATTTTTCTTAACTCTAGAGGGATTTTTTTTTCTCTGCCATCCATCACTGAGATTTTGTGATAATCTCCTATACAGTGCTTGGGAGCTGAGCCAGTCAGTGTATATGCCTCATCTGGCCTCTGCAGCTCCTCAGACAGGGAACTGTGGAGCGTGACAGCCAACACCACATCATGTTTGGTGCAGTGAAGACTCCTTGGTAGGCTCCAGGAAACCTAACCAACTCAGCTGCAGGGTGGTGTTTGCATGAGCTGTCCACACATCACTGAGCACCAAGGCAGCCAGCATTGCTCACCCTGGAAGAGCAACCATGAGTTAAGATAATGGCTCCAAGAGGTCTCCAGCTGACTGACTGTGTGTGGCCCACATCTGGGTCGTGGCCAACACAATTCTTCAAGCTTGAATTCCTTTGACAGCTGCTGCGACCATCTTCCTCTCGTGCACCCACACGGTGAGTAGCTTCCTTCAAGACCTCCTTCACTGATGAGGAAACTATGTTTTCCTGCTGATCTGACCTCCTTCACCCTTGCAAGGTGTTCAAAGGTCTGGTGCCAGACGTCAGCCAGTAATGTCCCCACAACCCTCCTGCAGAGTGTCAGAGCCTTACAGCGCAGGTAAGGCAGGTAAGCTGCTCCTACTTTCCAGCGCCGTGTTGTTTACAGCACACTCTCACTCAGCTGCTACTTTGCCACTCTGGACACACAACTAAAATTACTTTTTTGCTTGTGTGGTGTTTGTTTTTTGGGTTTGTTTTTGGGTGGGTTTTTTTTTTTTTTTTCGGGCTTGGACTGTCCGGTTTTTTCAATAACGACCGTGGGTCTCGTTAAACCATGCAAGGAGCGGGCATAAGACCAGGCATAGAGTTTGGATTCAAGAAGGAAGGCCAGCTCCCTGCCAGGGGACAGTCCAAACATCCCTAAGTACGCCCCACCACCGCTTGAAGTGAGAAACACGGTTGCGCTTTGTCGTCGGGCCGTGATTTTACACCGAAAACCGCAAACAAAACCACTGCGCCGAGCAGCGCAGTTACCAGGAGGCCCGGCCCGGAGTGGCCGCGGCGCTCAGCTCATGGCCGCCCTCAGGCAGCGCCCTGCGCCCGCAGGCCGGGATGGGAGCCTTCCCAGCGCTAGGCAGGAGGCAGGCAAGGGCGGAGGGCGGGCGGGAGCTGCGGCCGAGCCCGGCGGCTGCCAGCCAGCCCTCAGCGCTTCCGCCGCGCGGGCCGGCGGCGGCGCTGCTGCTCGCCGCCCCCGCCCCAGGCTCCTCCTCCCGCTGCCGGTCGGTCCCAGGGCGCAGGGCTGACATCACGCCCGGGGTTTCCATCCGACCGCGGGAGGGGGAGGCTGAGCGGAGCGGCGGCGTGATGGCGGCGGTCGGCAGGACTTAGGAGTCGGCGGCGGAGCGGAGCGGAGCGGAGCGGCGCCCACCCCGGTTCTCCCTGCGCCACTCCCAGCGTGGTCCGGACCCCATTGTTCGAGCGGCAGAGCGAGCAAACCCGCGGCGCGGGCAGCGCGGAGCCGGCAAGAGCAGCGGCGGCCGGCCAGGCCCCGCCGCGGCCGCGGCAGCTGCCCGCGACCCGGGGCTGCGGTGCGAGCAGCAGTACGCCCCGCGGGGCGCAGCGAGACCTCGGGCCGTGGGGGGGCCCGGGGAGGGCTGGGCCGGCCGGGCCCCACGCACCGCAGGTAGGCAGAGGCCGCCATGGCTCCCTTCGCCGTCCGGGAGCTGTGCAGCTGCCGGAGATGAAAGCCAGAAGGGGGGCGGGCGGTGTGGAGGAAATGCGGCCCCGCTGCCCGTCGCGAGGGGGGTGGATTCCCGGCGCCGGGCTGGCTCCTCGGGCCCGCTCCCTCTTCTCCGCCGAGAGAGGGAGGGATTCTCCGGGGCCGAGGCGGGCAGTGCGGTCGAGCTGCTCCCGCGCGCTCCTGCGGGGGGAGCCAGTGCGGAGCCGCCCGGGCGGCCCGAGAGCGGCCGCGGCTCCGCTCCGGGCCGTGGGGGGCGCCGGGGGAAGAGATCGTGCAGGGCGGCGGCGAGGGCCTTGGAAGCGCTGCCAGAGAGCGGCGCCCGTGCAGGCCGCGCCGATAGCGGAGCGGGCGGGCGGGCGGGCGGCCCTGCCCGCTCTCCCTGTGGGCGGGGAGCGAGAGGGCGGCGCGGGCGGCAGAGGATGAGAGTCGGGATCGGGTCGGCCCGGAGCAGAGTGCGGGCGGCAGGGAGAAAGTTTTTCCGCCGCCCGCGATGTTTCCCGGCCCCAAGGCGCGGCGGTTCGTGCGGCGCGGGATCGCCCGGCGCGCCCCCTCCTCCCCCGCGGGGTCCTCGGCCGCGCTTCGCGGCCCCGCTGTGGCTGCCGGGCTTCTTCCGATCGCGCTGCCGTCCCTCATCGCCATTGTTCGCAGGCCGGAGCAGCCCGGCGGTGTGAGCGCTGGGCAGTGCCCGCCCCAGAGCCAGAGTTCTCTCACCACCGCCTTGATGGGCTCGGGGTTGGGCTGTGGCTTGTTTTTGGGGAGCACCTCGGGGCAGGCAGGACCTAATCTCCTTCACACCACTAAGTCTGTGAGGGCGCAAGTTGATCTGATTATCACCGAGCTTATACTCGCGGCCCATATACTGTGAGCCTGAACTTTCTCTGGCTGCATCGAATACTGACTGCGTAGTGATTTGGTCTAGGAGACTGATGTATATGGAATAATGATCATCCCATCTCTGGGATCTTGCTGGTTTGATTTAGTGGGAGCTCGTGTAAAACAGTACAATCTTTTATCTTCCTGTTCCTGCCCACAGCTGCAAGTGGGTAGCATTACCTGCGTTTCTGGAAATGTTTTGTGCACGTTCCACTATGTTTTGTGCATGAAATACATTTTGTTGAGCAGATCTTAGTAGAACATTAATACCTACCTTTTCAAGTAGGCGGGTTTTTTTTAGTATTCAGATCTGTTTTGTCCTGCATTCAATATTAAGCCCAAAGTTAAGACGTGACATGTAGTCCAGATAGGCAGTAAACTGTTCTCACCCTGCAGTACTAAAGAAAACGTAATTTCTGCAATTTTTCCCATTTTGCAGCTAGTAGTTCATCAGAAATTGCCATCTTTATAGCATCATCCATGAAAAGTTGCATTAAGAAACATAGTGGCAAAAAGAAGTGTATGCTGGAACCCAGCTGCAGTTAAACAAAAAGCAAGACAGATTTTCCCTGCATTTTGTATATTTTATTTTGTGCATCTTCCAGTTTTTTTTTAAAAATAGCTAGTGTGAAGACCTGTTATTCTCTGGATATTATTTTTTGTTGTTGTCACAGATAGCAGGAAAAGTATTTTATTTTTTTTTTTTCCTCAGAAAAGGACATGGTGATAAACGATCAGCCATGAACAGGTACCACACAAAAAAATGCTCTCATTGAGTTACAGACATGACGTCAAATATGCCCTCTTTTACTGTTAGTGGAAAAAATATCTTTTTTGGTTTTGGTAGGTCTTTGACTGCAAACCTACTTTACAATTGTGTTAATGTTTTCTTTTTCTATTTTAGGTATTTTGGGAGAAATCTTGAGTACCGCTGAGAACAGTAAAGCAAACACGTACAGCATCTGGAAAACATACAGAGTAGCAGGAAGTGGATTCCTGATATCCACCTTGTAATTTGAGTGGACTTTTATTTATTTTTTTAAACTTTTAAATATTTACAATGAATGGGCACAGTGATGAAGAAAGTGTAAGAAACAGTAGTGGAGAGTCAAGGTAAGCATTTGCTTATTTCAGTTATTTTTGGCTATGTATTTTCTTATATTTTGTTTACTAAAACTGTATTTGAACTGAATGCTGAAATGTGGTGGTTAGCAGGCAGGTCATAGTTAGGAAGACTGGCTTTGCTTTCCTACAGGTGCTTCACCTGCTTGTTACATTCACATAATTTCAGCTAAGAATGGAAATGATCGTGTATATGTCTTATGTAATAAAGCTGAAGTAGTATTAAAGCCATGTTGGTATCCAGCAGGATAGTATCTCTCTTGAGGGAAATAAGTGCCTGGAGTATCAAAAACGTCAAATTAAAATGTTAAAGCTATCCTCTATAAAGTGCAAGGCACACATGCATGATACATGTTGTATAAAACCCTAATTAGGGTGTCTTTAAAGGGGCAGTGGTTCACTTCAGTTTTTGAGATGAAATACTTTATGATTCTGTCATTCTTCAGAGCTGTCAGACTAGTATAGGTGAAGGTGTTAACTTTGTTTTTGGAAGGGAAAGGACTGTTTCCCAGCCATGTTCTTAACTAAAAAAACCCTAAAATCAGTCCTTTAATGTCAATTTACAGTCTTCTGTCAAGTGCAGAGTGTTCATGTGTTTAAAAGAGCCTGATTAGAATGTCCTTGCATCCATGCAGGGTGGCAGCCAGTTTGTAGGGGTGGAATTAAGTTCACTTACTAGAACAGTTCCAAGTTCAAAAAGCCCCTCCTGCGCTACAAAGTTTTAGATTTCTAAAACTGGAAATATGATAAACATAGAGGTTCAAAAATCAACTTACCAATAAAAGGTGAGCATTGGACATCTCCTCTAAAAGGTGGTTTGTGACTGTGTTTTTCTGCCCCCCCTTACTGTCAGATTACAGCCTGTTGAACTGGTTAGTTAGTTCTGTAAGTCAGAGGGCCATAAAGACGACTACATTCTGCTGAATATGGAACTACTAGAGAGATCTGAATTTTTGCCTCGAGAAGAGATCCCAGAGGAACATATAACTGCCATCTGTGCTGGCCATCAAATTTCTAGAGTGTATGGTGGACAGGGAAGAGAGAATTGTTTAGGTGACCCCTGGGTGCAAATCACAAGGAAGTTTATGAACAGTGAAACTAAAGAGATTTTTTATAATTATTATGTATTTTTATGTCAAGCTTCCTGTTATACGTGGAAGTGTTCTAGAAAGAAAGTAGATTTTCAATTTTGTGAATAATATGGAAGCTCTAACATACAGTAATTTTTGAAGATTTCTGCTTCCTATAAAATTGATACTGTTACAGTTAACAAAAAAGTTTGAAGTGTCTTCTGGAGCAAAATATTGCTTGTTACTTAAAGGCAAAACAAAGCCTTTCAACAAACTTCAACCTACCTACGACAAGTTAGAAAGAAGCTATCTTGCTAAAGATCTGTGGAGAAACTATTTTGTACTGAATTGTGATTACCCATAAATATCTGTATATCAAAGTTATTTAAAAGCTGAACAGTTCATAAGACTAAAATAATTAAATGTCATCAAGCTCCCATGAATTTAATGAAAAATAAGTATCAGGAGGATGCACAGTACTCAAAACTTCATGCTTGCCGGGAAAGTGAGTCTTTATTCTTCATCTTAAATGTCCTGCTGAGCACATCTTAATACTTCAAAAAATTAAAAAAATTTAAAATCCAAAAACTGGTTTTCCTAGGCTTGTCACTCATAGTCACAAGCAGGCTTTGGAAAGTTTGTTTTCAAATGATGAGAAAGCTCTTCATGTGAGTGAAGTGAGAAAACTTGCCATTTTAAATGATGCGACCCTCCTTTGTCTAACCTAGTTCCATTATTAAAATAATACAGAATATTTTCATATGACTTACCCTTGGGTTATAGCTGAGTGGTTTTTTAATTTAATTTGTAGGTTTCCAGTACTCTAGATGATTTTCACTCTGAGGTGAGGTACCTTAGCAAGCTGCAGCTGTAGACAGCTAGTTAACTGTAACTTGGGAAGTGTTGCTGTAATTATCCTTCAGATCTGGAAATGTGCGTTTTAGAGAACAGAGGTAGAAATTGGCAACTGTGTTTACTAAGTTTGTAGTGATCCCATTCTGTTCAGAATGCTAGGGGTGGAAATGAAATAAACGAAGAAAGCAATTGAGAACTGCCGCTGGGAGTAAATTTCGAAGAAGGTCAAATTCAAGAATTAGTAGGAAAAAGGAAGAGAGGAAAACAAATACAGTGATAATCTAAGCAGCAGCATTGGTGTGAACTAGGGAGAAGTTGAATTGAAAATTTGTGTCAGTTTGCAAATTAGATACAAATGCAGTAAAGCCATTTACTTGCCTTTGGTGTATGGTGTCAACTTCCATTGCTGTCCTAGAGTGATAATAAATACAGCCTGATGTAAAGGAGCCAATCTTATTACTTCAGAAAGTAAAGCAGTGATCATGGCTGGATTTTAAAAAATTCACCAGCATATGGTGTTTTATGGAAACACCATGACTTGAAAAAGTTATGGTGAACTTGTGATATTCTCAGCAGTAGGAGGACCTGGAGCAGAGATTGATCATAGACTTGATGCACTAGGTAAGGGATTGTAGCTGTCCTTTATGCACTGTATCCAGCTGTGAAGGTGATTTTTTTTTTTTCTGAAGTGAGAAGAATGAACAGTTTGCCACACTGCTTCATGCCTTTCCAGCGTTGCATCTATTCATCTGTCTGCTAGATCACTAGAAAACTTCCCATGGTTGCAGGTGTTGGTCCTGAAGTTCTGTTTTGCTACAGGTGGAAAAGTGCATGGCCACACCATTTGGACTTTCCTTGCCTATTTTCAGCAACCTCTGGAGCTCTAAATCAGTACTAGAACTGAGCAAGATGGAAATTTATTGTCAACATTGTTAACTAGACTTGTTGCTTGGCATTCCAGTTTCCTTCCAGTAATCACAGTGGAGTCTACTTTCCAGTTTCTTAGTTACTTGAAATAACTATTCTATAATGCTTTTAAGTAGCTCAAGGTAAACACCACAGATACCATTCGTCTGGATAGCAAGGGAGTGTAGATACAAAGACTTACTAGCAGTATGCTGAGAAGCTTACTGAAGCAGAGCGTCTTTGGATAGCATTCTTGACAGCATTCAGAGCAATTCAGTGTTCAAACTTCAGTATGAATACGTACATTCAAGTTACATAGTAATAAGAGAGCTTAATCAGCAAGGAAGGGCAGTTGTACCTGAACTGCAAGACAAGTGCCAGGTAGAACAGGGACTACAGCAATTAAATGTTGGCATTATTTGAATAACAATATCTGATTTCTTATCTTCTTGCTCTTACGTGTTTCTGCAGAACAAGGTATAAAAGACTTGAGCATACCTTAGTTTTCTAGATAAAAAGGCATGCGCTCAGTATAGCTTGAGTGGAAGGTAGCTGGCCATTTTTGCAGTAAGCAGTAAGCAGCTGCCAGAGACTTTTACAAGTCTTTACACAGTTGAAAGTTGATGTGAAGAGAAGATAGTAATTTCAGTGGGTTTAATTTGTTTTGTGGATTCTGTAGTCTGTGGACCACATGAGTAAAGAATAAAGACTTGGTCAACAGGCTTCAATTTACTATATAAATGTATACCTTCCATAGAAAGTAAAAAAGATTTGTTGAAAGCCACAACTTTAGGTTCTCGCTTTCCTGAAATCTAAGTGGGAGTTATAATAGAAATTGACCAAGCATATTTGCAGAATTACTCGCATGCGCTATCTCCGTTGTAGTAGAAGTGTGTGCATACAGCAAGAGAGAGCATATCCATAGAACTGTATGTATTTAGATACATACTTAATGCACAGGAATTCTCAGATCAACAAAAGTAGCTAAATGGTAAAGAAACTGTTGGTAGCAGGTACTGTAAACAGCTAGTGGATAAAGCAAGCTCTTTGCGGTATTTTTCTCTTTAATTAACAAATCGTTATTTTATCAAGAATAATCTCTTATGGAGTTAAGCATGATAAAGCATGATAAAGTGTCCAAATCCAAGTTAAAAACATCTTTTCACTTCTTTTTGGAAGAGTTCAGATAAAGCACGTATCCAAACCCAAGTATTTTTTTCCTAGAAATCTTTCCAACTCGAAGAAAAAAAAATTATAAATTCATGATCTGGCTCCTGATCTATATGTGATCTTAAGTTTGGTTTTGGAACTCCTGCTGAGTTTATCCCTGTTTTTTATCTAATTCAAATGAGTGTCACATACCTGTATCACATATTTTAAATTCTACTATTTTGAGTTTCAAGATTTTAGCTGATGCACGCTTTTCATGTTCCTCAAGACAAAGTGAAGTTTTGTGATACCTGCAGTGTATACATCAGGGCTGTCCAGATGTGGCTTCTCAGCTGGCTTCAACTAGTGCTTTTTTTTTTTTTTTCTTCTTTAAATTAAATTCCATTTAATATTTTTTTTGGTAGTGGTTTCTACGGAGCTTCTGGAAAAGACATCGTTGTATTGCTTCTGGATCCAGCAGTGTGTTGAAGGTTGCTTGCATTACACAGCAAAGTAGCAGACCCCTGGGTAATCACTGATACTTCCTACCTGAGAAGGGTTTTCGGAGCTTCCTTTTGCTCTTAAGATGTGTGACTTGCATCTTTCAAGTAAAGACTTGCAATGTAGTTCATGGGGTCATGAAAGTTGATAGGGTCATCAATTTAATTTTGGTAACATTGCTTTGTTTGCAATAGTAGCAGCAGATAATTAGTCTGCAGGACAGGAAGCAGAATGTGTTAGCCCATACCAGGAAAACTCAATTGGGTTCATACTCCTTAATAGCGAAGGACAGGAAATAACATTTGGCAGATTGAACATTATACTCTTTGTGCCCTCTGTTCTTTACTGGCAGTGATGAATAAGATGAATCTGCCTTATGCATTATAATTAAGTTAAATAGTTAAGATTTCTTGAAGAAATAAAACTAGAAAAGCTTACTATTTACATAGCATTTGCCTGTAGAATCTTACTTGCTATTTTACCAGTTTGGCCTTTAGTATCTGTTACTTCTGCACATTTTGAATGGGCTCTTCATATTCCAATGCTTTTCTTCCTTCAGTTTGATTAAAAAAACCTCAACAACCAAGCAGCAAAGGAGATAGTCCATTGTCATCTCAGATATGTTTCAGAGACTCTGCAGATAGTAATCTCTTTCTTTTTAATGCGTTGAACTTTAGTTTGCCTAGATTGTTACTCTCTGTCTTGCTAGCCTTGATAGAGAAGATCACTAAGGTAACATCTTATGAATGCACTTGAAATCAGTGCTGTTAAATTAGCTGTTCATGGATCAGTTATCAGGAGTCTAAATTTTCTGTCAGCTCATTCACAGTGTGACTTGTTTAACTTTCCATTTTAGGATTTGTATTCCTAGTGCCTAGTTCATCATTGTATGCTCCTCTCAGGGGCACCTTGTTTTAAAGGATAAGGTAGTGAAGCTGAACTTGACACTATGGCAGCTAAACTAGTAGCTCTGTGGCAGGATACATTTCCCCAAAGCATTCTCCAGTTTCATTGCATAGGTATTTATTTGGGGGAGTTGGAAAATAAAATTACATCTGTTTTAACTCGTTACCTGCTTTGGTACCTTCTCTAACCTATGTTGTTTTCCTTTCAAAGAGTTTGCAAATAAATACTGCATTCAGGCCTAGATTTGTGAACATGTAAGGTGTACCCAGAGACAGTGTTCATTAAAAAAACCAGAAAAATTCCTTCAGTGTGTCTAAATTCCATACCAGAATCAGATTTGACATGTGCTGCTGTACAGGTAGAACTATCAAGGGCTAGGGGTGAGAGGTTTCTTATGTGCATATCCTGGAAAATGCTCTTTCTTTACACCTTGGTTTGTCAACTGTTTTTATGTTTTCATACACGAAACTAACTTTTCACGTGGAACTTCTGTCCTGAGACCTGCTGTTCATTTTCAATATATGCTGTTGGCCTGCTACTGAAAGTTACTGCTGACTGCTAAATTTCTCATTGTTTCTGGGGTTTGTTTGCACAGTAAAGAAATAGTTTTACTTCACCAATACCGAGGAGGTCATCATTAGTGCTTTATCCATCACGTTTGTTTATATTTTCCGTATCCTTATGAGAGTCCACTGTTCTGCAGTCTTTTACTCTACTGCCTTTATTTAGTTTGGAGAGGGGTGCTTGGGTTTTTGAGAGTTTGGTTTTTTTCTATTTCAGTTGAACGAAGTGAATGCAATGTAAGGTTTCTTATTCAGGAGCACCTGTAAACACATAACGACATTTTCATATTACCTTTAAAAAATTAAGTAATATATGTAATTTGCTTGGAGGTGGAGGAGGGAAGAAGGTTTATGTGACACAGAAAATGGACTTAAATTTCATTTTGATTAATGGATTTAAGTGCCTAAAAGCATAAATGGTCTTCAGTGATTAATCTTAGCAAACACTGTGTTCCTGTATTTCTTATAGTAACACCTCTATTGCTTTGCCCTGTTTGCATCTGCACTTCCTATTCTGGTCTTGATAGTGTTTAGAATTTCTGCAGCCATTTGGCTTCTTGGAATCCCAGTTACCTGGGAAGAAGGTAAGAAAAAAGGCAAATTGGACAACAAAGTAAAATTGATTAGAAGAGGTCAACAGTACAAGACCAGAGCAAGGAAGGGGTAGACATAATGTGACATGGTAAAGTAGGGTGAATTTGACAAACAGAGATTCATGACAGACATTCTCAGTCAACTGAGAATGAAGCCTGTTATGCTGATAGTTTTTCTGATTATGTTAGGTAAAGTGACCGTTCTGCCACGAGACTTGAATGAAAAAAATAGGTTGAGCTCTTCACTGCCCTGCAGAGAGACCATTTTGATAAGGTTTGGAAAGGCTGAGGGAGAGACAGAGGTAGGTTCTAATTTGTGCTGCATAAAATTAGTGGAATTTTCTTTTAGTCAACAGTTTTAATCAGGCTTTTTTTGGATGAAAGAAAAACTAGATACAGAGGCACAGGCAAAAGAAAAGGCTGGTTAAGTTGTATCTAGGCCATCTGTCCTATCCCAACTTAGGTATCTACAGGATATCTATGGGAGTGTGGGTACTTTTGTGCTTTGCTGAACTGTTTCCAATAGACCAACTTTAACAAAGACCCTGTCTTGTATAGGAAGAATTGCCAACACACTTGGCATCTCTGTTTCTGTAAAAGGAACTCTTAAGAGAGGGAACCAGAAGCTCTGTTCCTGACACAGTATTTGTGTGATAGCATTAGACAGCAGCAGACAGCTAATTGTGACAGTGTTCCAATCAGTGTTTGAGGAAATACTCAATGTTCCTTGCATCCTCCCCCTAGAGATATAATACCAGAATCACAGTAACTTGTAGTGTCATTTCAGGTGATTAATTTTGTGGAAGTCAGTGATGCTGCTTTGCACTAATGAGCATTACTTGTTGCAAGGAAAGTTGGTCAAATTAGGGACCCTAGTTAAATTATATTAGCTGATACTTAGAGTTCTTACAGAGTGCTTATAAACTGTGCCACAAAAAATGCAGGAGAAGTTAAAGAATCCCATAGGCAAACATGGAAAAGTAAGCAACTAGATGTTATGACTACCTTATTGCTATTACCTCCCTGTGTTTTTAATACTTTTGTTGCAGAACATGGGTTCTGTTTCTTTAATGCAAGTAAACTGCCTTTCTATCAGACAGGTTTTTGTCCTTATTGTAGCAATGATTTTAAAGGTCAAATTTTAGCACAGTATGAAACATTCTTGCTTATCATTTGGTTTGCAGTGGTAGCTTCCATTGAGTATTTTCAGAAAATGCATATTTTCTTGTTATTTCACATCTCTTTTTCTTTTCCACTTCAAGGAAGATGAAACTATTTCTGGAATTCTGCTAATACAACTTGTTAAAATCAGAGATTACTTGTTAAAATCAGAGATTACTTGTCTTGGTGCTCTGAACAGCTTTTAGACCTCTCTCCAGCTAATTATAATTATTTTTGCCATGTTATACCTGGCTTTTGGAGTGTCTTGTTTCAGCAGATTAAGAAAATGTCATATGATCTACTAAAAACCCATCTGAAACTTCTGTATGTATTTTCCTGTGACCTTCAAAAGCTCAAAAAATTGCATTTCAAAAACTGGTAAATGGGCTCTAAATGTGCAGTGGTGCTGATAGACACTGCAGTGTTCTATGAGTTCTCTGTGCTGTTGCCCTTTTTATTAGCCACATCCCTGCTGTGTGCCAGGGCAAAGGAGAGAAGGTATTACACTGTGTAGAAGATGTGCTAAAATACTGAAGACACATTTTTAATTCTAAATCGGTTTAGGATTTTTTTTCTAGATTCTATGTTGATTTCCACTGGTTTATGCTTCAGTGTCACGACAGCAATCTCAAGAAATACTGCCTGATCTTTCCTGCTTGTTTTTCCACGTGTTCATAGACGCTTAAGAATGTTTATGAGAACAGAGGCTGTTTTGAAAAGCTGTCTGTTCTCTCTGTGGATGTTGCTGACACCATAGGGGACATGGGAGAGGGCAGCAATATCAATGTCAGAAAAAGGTTTTTTTTATATACCCTCACCAATAGGTGAATATATTGGTGGGGACTGAATATGCTTTCAAAGTGTGGCAGTGTATACTGTTCCCCGTATGAATTGAGTAAATATTTCTGCAAATCAGAGCAAAGGTAGGAGCAGTTAAAGAGAAATTTTACAGTTCTGTTTCTTGTTTCGACGTTCCCTTTTTACTATGAGGATGTGACGGATGTAAATACTCTCCTTGAATGCCTGTGTGTAAATGTATATACCTTTTCTTAAATAATTCCATTTTTACTCTGAAGTTTAGCATCTAGCATACTAGGATTTAATCCAAATAACTGCTCGTGTGGAAGAGGGTCGTAGTTAACTCTGCAAGAGGGATTACAGATTGATGCTTGTTTTTAATAACCAATCTTGCTTAATATGTCTGGGTTAAGGAGAAAGGAGGACATCTTTACCTTTTTTTTTTAATCCCTTAGTGCAGTGGTCTCCAAAATTGTTGTTTGTGAACTCCTGTCAATGCATCTCAATGTATATGTAGTTCATTTATGAAATATATACATGTAATAATACTTGTACTAAAATCTACCTTATAAAACATAGACAAGAAATAGAAAATTTAAAAGTATGAGGTAAAGATTTAATATTCTAAAATACTAGGTTTTTATTGGTAAAAGAACCCTTTTAGAACTTACTAAAAATATTCAGAATATTCTTGGTTACTAATATAATTTTGTGACACAGTGGTTTGAAGATATGGTACTTTGTTAAGTTTATTTCAGTACCTTATTTTAATGACTAGCACATCTGAAGAAGATACCTAGCAATGATACATGGCTTCAGATGGAAGAAGTGCATTATTTACTGCACTTACTAAGTCCTAGTGCTATTTTTTTCAATCCCATCAGCTAATTATGCAAAGGTTTTTCTTAAATTTTGTCTAGGAAATTTCCAACTATCCTGTCAATCATTTAGTGTGTACTAATCTGAAGAGATTGCAGTTTTCATGTTTTTAACAAATGGGTTCAAAACCCACTGAAACTTTTTGAAAGGTTTTTTAAAAGGCTGGAAATCTTTATCTCCCAGTTTTTAATGTGTATAGATACCAATAGCTTTTTTTAAGGTGACATGCATTGGTTTTAGTAATAAGATCACATAAGGAAGAAAAACTTTCCCAAACATCTGTTTTCAAAATGCTGTCTCTATGGCATGAGTTTCTTTTGAAAAGCAGCTATTGAAAAGTCACCTTCGCTTGGAAGGAATACATAAAGCCCGTCTATTTTTTTCAAAAGTATCTGCTAGGTAGCATACTACTGTTACAGTAGTAACAGTACACAGTAACATGTACAGGGTTACTGTTACATATATACAATAGCAAATTGTTTCCACAAAAAAAGGTCAGTATATTTGAAGTGCTCTTTTTAGAACAAACAAACAGCACCTTCAGAACACACCCAAAACAAATATTCTTGGTCAACAATGCTTTTTAGCAATTCAACCTCTTATCATATAAATATCTTTTTTATGTTCATTTCCTATCTTGTTACAAAGTATTGTAAATATTTTACTTTTTAATGGACTTGTTTTCATAAAATTAAGAACATCAGTGACTTCCTGTATTCTTCTGGCTACAGATTCTTTGCTGCAATAGCTTGTCTGTTGTTGATGGAGTGGATGAATTTATTTTTGTAATGCAATTTCTTACAGCCCCTACTAGACTCTGGTTTTTATTCCAATCAAAGCAACTGCACATTCCTAGTTATATTTGCGTAGTTTTTTTCATAAAAGTTTTTTTTCTCTTTTAATTAAAGAAGTAGTTTACTTAAAATAACTTCTCTAATGCCTTTCCCTTAGGAGAAGTAATTTTTCCATACCTTAGTATTGAAAGTCCTGAATTTGGGACATGTTGGAAGCATCTGTACTTTCATCCAACCATAGAGCAAACCTCCTGAAATGGATGATTTGTTCTAATACTTGTTTCTTCACATCCTCAGCAATGTTTTCTAAGTGTCTTTCTAAGTGTTTGCTGACAAAGAAATGTGCTTCAGTTTGTCACTCTAGTTTTCCATGCATTATTTTAGCTATTTCTTAAGCAATAAAAACTCAGTTCTTTGATGGCTTGTAGTTTTTTTTTTTTCCCTTGATCTTAGGTGAGGTAACCTGAGAGCATACTGCTAAACATTTATCACTAAATTAAGGGACATTTTTTAATGTCCCTTACAAGACGTTACAAAATTACAAGATTGACTATTGCATTACTTGAAACATTGCTGGAAAAAGTGAAGGCTTATCTTTGTAATCTGGATGGTTAGTTTTCAGATGCTAGTTTTGATGGTTTCATGCTACCATTGGCTAATATAGCAAGATATGATGTACATTTAGGGTAAGAGTAATAGTTAACATTGGTAAGTAATATTTTGAATAGTCTTGATAACTGAAATTTTCTTTAATCCAACTTCTTGTCAGATGTCATTAAATTCTTATTGTCTATTACGTTGCAGTGTGGCTCATGAAGAGCCTGTACTGCAGTAGAAGCATAATTTTCTTTTCACATGCACTCACAGTACCTTCAGTCCATTGTTTCCTTACAGGACTCTCTTAAAATTACTTCTTCATTCTCTAAGGGTTAGTTTGGTTAAAACTGAGTAGTGCCATCCATGAATCCACTTAATCAGGCAGAGACAGACTGCAGTCTATCTCACTGCACACAGAAGAAATGGAGTGATGACACCACTCACCCATCTGGGTTGTGGAGCATATACTTCTCCCAGGGCCGTAGCTGCCTTATGTGACCCCGGCCCATCAGACCTGTAGGTTTAGTAAGCTTACAAGTGTCACACCATGTATTAAACACTTGAATGTTTGTAAGAGTTGAATTGGTAGTTTGGGGGTTTTTTTGTTTTGTTTTTTAATTTTTTTTAATTTTGTGGGTTGTTACTTTGTTTTGGGTTTGGGTGGGAAATTTTGCTTTTGTTTGTTTGTTTTAGATAAAAATAAATGAAAATGTCAGTTCCAATATATTCTTCACATAGCCCCACGAGCTGTCTTGCACACCTCCTGGTTGTGTGTGCTCCTCTTCAAAAACCATGGTGTTCATGTGCCAGTCTTGTTTCCTCAGAGAGGTGTGGTGAAGCTGGGAGAGGGGGAAACTCTTTCTCTTTCAGAGGACACCTTAGGGCAACTGCTGCAGCTAAAAGGCTGGCTCCTTAGAGCATGATAAAACCTTTAGGTAAATCCTGGCATTCCTCACATCGGTTTGTGGTATGGGTTGTCTTTGTCACTAGGAATGGCTCCCTTTTTCTGTTGAGGCTCTGACAGTTTCTCTGTTAAGCCCCAGGCTCCTGTGATAATGTGAAGCAACAACTCATTGTTTAATTTTGTTTTGGTCAACACTACATGTGAAACAAAAGTTAAAAGTACAGATAATGTCCCAGTGATGTTACATCTGCAGAGGCAAAGTGATAGAAACGTTGGTCTCTGTGTGTTAAATTGGTATGATGTAGTAAATTGCTACTGTCTGTGCTGAATAGAAGTTGAAATGGGAAACTGCTACTACACTGGATTTTCAGTAAGACTTCATTTTCACTGCCTCATTTTTTCATTGTGGACACTGCTCAAGAGATACGGCTAGAAAATGCCACAGATACATTTCACTTTTCCATTTGTTGTGAGGGGAAACGTAATTCTTTATTATCCTCTTTATATAAGTCTTTGCATGTTTTGGTGGATTTCTTCATTTTTAGAAAAAGTTACGTTTCTGCTGCTTTCTTACAGGTGTTTTGTAAAAAACAAATAATATTCAAAGTGGATCATTAGTTGGTGCCCAAAACTGCTTTGTGTGAGATATGTGAACAAAAAAAAGAAAACAGTTGATAATCAACTATTCTTTCTGTCTGCCTTGTAGATATAGAGCTTTAGAGCTAATTAAGAACTAATTCTTAGGCTGAAAAAAATCTGTTCAATTTCTGCTTGTCCTGTTAGACAATAGAGGTCTTTTTGTTGTTCTGTTGATACAAAAAATGTTTTCTTTAAACTGCTGCGTTAAACAAAATATTATCATTGGAAGTGCTAGACAAATATTTATTTTTTTTAAGTACAGGAAAAGCAAAGGGATAGTATGCCTCTGGAAGTGTGTAATATTTTGGTCTTGGCATAAACATGTTGTCTTTTGGATCTTTGACTTACGAGATAGAGAGAAAATTAGTATTTTTCTTTCTAATATTGAAAATACTTTACACACTGAAAACTGAGTCCTAAACCTGTAGTTCTTACTATAGGTGTGTTTTTTGCCTTATGTACCCCATCACTGTTACTGTTGGTTCAAATCCTTCATATTTCTCCAGAGGAAAGTAAGTCCTTTGATGTATGACTGTTGCAGCTCTTGGGGATTTGTAGGTGTTACATCTCAAGTGCTGCTTGTCTGTACTGTCTTAAAGATCTGCAATTTGTCTTTATGCAGAACTTACTTCTCGTTTGACTTTCTACCTCCTTTGCAAGCAAGAGCTTTAGGTTTCAGACTTACAGTGCTGTCTTTGTAGAGTTTGTGCCTCCAAGTTTCAGCTTGGAACAGTGTATGAAAGTATATGATAAAAGAAACGTTGTTTTGATAGCCCTCAGAGCCTGTCAGTTACTTGTCCTGTGGCAGGTCAATGGGGAAGATTTTAGCTATTCAGTAGAAATGAAGACTTATTTGTTATTCTTACTTAATTTTTTTAATATGCACTGTAGTTCCATGAAGATATCTGGGATTATGTGGTGCACAGGCAGAACTTGTAGTTCACACAAGTTTCACACAACTGCATTAATTCAGATGATTATAGTTGAAGTAAGTTCTTCCCAACAGCTTTGTGTGTTTGAACTCCTGTAGTGCTTTTTATGAGTTAATTTCAAATGTTTTATGCATGTATGTAAACTGACATAGATTACTATGCTTTGATAAATGTTTCAGCAAGTCATTGCCGTTACCCTAGCTGTAAAATTACTTCAGGCTACTCAGTTTGTCTTTTCCCTTTTCCTTGTTCTGTGGGATAAGAAAGCTTAGTAAGATAGTATTGATGCTATAGTCTTTGAATTTCATATGGCTATTTTTTCTGTTCTGTATACCGTATGTTAATCTCTGGTAGGGACCTTACATTGTCCTTCATGCGTGGTATCATTAGGGCAGCTCTAAATCAGTTGTAGTGAACTTTATAAAGTTCATCTGTTTTTTTCCTTCATGTAATTTCACTAATTTCTTTCCCCAATCCTTTTACGTCTATTGCAGGTTTGTTTTGTAGTCTTGCATTTATTTGTGATGTGGTTGAATTAAGGTTTTTAGTCTTTGTCAGATGTTACTGTGAGGTGTGATGCAGTTGAGTTGTATTAGGCTGCTCTCCAAATCAGGCCAATTTATTTTGAGAAACAGGGATTATGGAATAGCTCTTACTTTGCTGGGCCTTCTCATAAGCCTAGTGGGAATTCATTACCAGACTCAGAGCTTTGATGAGAGCTAGCTGGCAAGATAAGGAACCTGTGTTTTTTCTTTTAATACTATATGATCTACATCAATATCCACATGTTGACATGTTGATATTGTTTAAGAGAGACCTTAGATGATAGCTGGCTGATCTCTTAGTAAATAATAAGATTTGGCATGAGATTAGCTGGGGTTTTTCTGCATCCAACTCTACAGCAAATAGTATTATCCACTAGACTTTTGTTTTCCCTATTTCGGTCCCTTTGGTTTTGAACTTATACTCAATTGCTGTGAAGAACATAAAACAACTTAAAATTTCCCATAAATTGTTTATCCCTGGAGGTGACCAAGAGATACATGGTCTGGTGTTGGTGATGTGGTTTAGGAGTTACAGTGATAGTGCTAGGTTCACTGGATGATCTTGAAGGTCTCTTCCAATCTTGATGGTTCTTGGTGATTCTATCTAATCAGTGTAATTCTTGCTTACTTATCTAAGTAAACAATTTTTTTTTTCATCTTTTATGTTATCTCTCCACCATTCTCTTTTGTATATGTTTAGATGCTTAGATATGTTTAAATGCTTCTTATAATGTTAGCAAGTTGACCAAGATTTCTTATTCCAGTGTTAGGTTCCCCATGCTACCTTAGAAAACAGGCACTTTGTTTTGGTTGCCTCTGTATGGAATTGGTTAGCACTGTATTAGTATGTGTGAACTATTTTACTGCTGTATGGAAAGCTAGCTTAATTACCATCCACATGGCTTAGTGTTTTGCATAAATTTTTGGTTTGGTAATCCATGTTATTATTGTCCTCTTTGAGCAAGCCTTGTCCTGCATGAAGGTGCTTGATTCTTTTCCCCTCCTTCAAGGTTCTGTAGGATTTACATATTTTTGGTAACTTTTTATGACTGGAACTTTGGCTGGTGTTTACTTGTGTCTCTCCATGCTGAGTTTTCTTCTATATATCTTCATTTACAGTTAGTGCTGCCTTCTGTAGTCCCCCTGACATGTACTTATGGCACTTTGCTTTGCTGAGAAATATGGTTGTTTTATAAAGGTGCGATTCACCCAGTGTTTAAGGTAAGGCAATATTTGTGTGCAAAAACTCTATTACAATGAAAATCTCTTAAGAAGACAATCATGGAGTGCCATTAATTTCTGGTGTCATTTAACCTCCAGTCATATATTGTAGCATCATATTCTATAACCTGCTTTTTGGGCAAGTGAGGTTAGTGTTGTAGCACCATGCCTGAAGTATGACTTTGATGAAAGAAATTGGAAATTTTGGAGCAGCCTCGTTCCCCAGCTTTATTCTCAGCAAGTACAAGGAACCCAGTAGCAATATGTTTCTGCACATCTTGCCCTTCAGAATAAGGAAGTTTCACCGTGTTGGCTTTGGCCTTCTTTATTTTGTGGTTGGTGGTTGCAGATGGCTGATGGAGGTGCACTTTGCAGGGATCTGTTACTGAATAGCTTTGTTTCTTCTTTGCTGGCACAGTTTTGTTGGTGGCAGCAAAAGCAGAGGAGTAATTTTGCTTTGTTTTGCAGTTTTAAAATAGTTAAGTGTATTCTGGGGCAGATGGTCAATCTTCCCTCTCCCCCACCTCACCTCCAGCTGACTGTCAGCCAGATGAATTGTGCTGGCAGAGATCAGCTGGGCTTTGATACAGTTTTGGCTTTAACATTCTCAGTTCTGGCTTCATGTTTGCTCTGGATTTTAAGTGTATGCGTCAGTGTGTACGTAATTTGAAATTGTTTGCTGTGTGGTGTTTCTTTCTCATGATATCTTTGAATATAGTATTAATCTAGTGAGGAATTTTACTAAAGTTTCAAATTCATCTGCTCTGTGAAGTTATTCATTTAAAAATAAATGCTGCAAAGTTTTTGAGTGGTCATTAAATACATATCTTCAATTAATGTGTGTTCTAATTATGTTGAATCTGGTGTAAAATGAATATACAGATGAAATAATTTAGACAGGTCAAGTGTATGCCAAGGAAAGTGCTTTGGCACCATTCATACCACCTCTGACAGAAGAGGTGCTGCTCTTTTAACAGAAGAGCATAATCTGTGTAGCTTTTTGTTTTAAGGATTGCCACTGATTTATGAAGATTGAAAACAATATTGGATAGGCCTTTTGTGAAGTAGACTAAACCGTTATCTAATATGGCATTTGATGGATCTAAGCAGGGATTTTGAAGGGCATGAAGCTCAACAGTTTGTGTGGCTACAAAGCATTTCTACCACTTTAATTCCCCTGTGTGACACTGCCGTATTATTTGAATGGTTTTGTTTTATCTTTGTTTTGGCTTCACACAGAGTGTCTGATTACACTTTGAATTCTTATTCCCTGTTTACTTTTAGCTTTATTCAACACAGCCTACTTAGTTGACTGCCTCCATTTGTGTGCTACCAATTTGTCTCATCTAACTTTACAGTTGAGTTATAGGTAAAGCTAAGGTGACATTTTTTTTCTTTTAATCCTGTTACTTTGGCAGCGGTGTAATATCCTACTAACTTGTCATTGCAGCCGATCAGATGACGATTCTGGGTCAGCGTCAGCTTCTGGATCTGGTTCAAGCTCTGGAAGCAGTAGTGATGGAAGCAGCAGCCAGTCAGGCAGCAGTGACTCTGACTCTGGTTCAGAGTCAGGCACTCAGTCAGAATCAGAGTCTGACACATCTAGAGAGAAGAAACAAATTCAATCTAAACCACCAAAACTTGATGGATCTGAGGTAAACAAGATAGGTAGATAAATTAATCCTTTAGTGGGGGTGGCAAGGAAATACTAAAAAAATCTTTTAAATTATTTTAAAGAGCAGTGTTCATTTAAAAAATAAAAAAAGGTAATTAAGTGTTCTTAATTATATTTTAACTTGATTGGGTTAGTGAAAGTGTGTACTTTACTGCCTTAAACATTGGGCAGGTTTCTCATGTAAGTTATCATTACTGTTTGGAACGACAGTAGTAATGACACCTAAAAGCTTCTGGTTTCTTAGGAGGGCATTGTAGCAGAGGTTTACTGAAAGACACACTCTTTGTACAGTGTTTCAGTACAATCAATATGATTGGTCATTTAGAGCCTACACCTCTTACATCTTTGCCAGTAAACAAGTTGGAAACACACCAGGTGTCAGGAAAAGGGTTATCTATAAGGATTGTTTGGGTTTCTCCTTACAATTTCCTAGGCTGGAGTTGGGAGAGTTATGTGCTTGGCTTTTCCTATAGGCTTCAAGTTACTGCCTGAAGCCTAAACATCTATTTTCTGATCACTGTCAGTTCCCACAGTAAGGATGTAAATTTGTGCTTTTAAAATTCTCACATTTGTAAGTATTTTGAGTTAAAAGCCTACCTAAATTTCATCATACAGAAGCATGCACTAATTTACTGGAACTTATGGAAGAGAAAGATACACATAATGTCCTCCTGGATTCTGTTTTTACATTGTTTCTCTAATGCTTGGTTTCATACAATAAATAATTGGATAAGAATTTCAAGCTTACATACAGCTAGCTTTCTTTATCAATAAGTCAGCTAAATGCAGGAAAAAGTGGTGAAATTCTTGAGAAATCTCTTCAATCCAGTGGGCCAGAATTAGCTGCACTCTCCCATGTTTATGGAGTGGTATACCATATTTATGAAGAATGTTATAGATCAGTTAAACCAAGAACTGAAGACTGTTAAGGATTCTCAGTTAAAAATTTTTCCCATGTAGTTAAGTATTACTGTATGAAACGAAATCATAGCAGTTAAACAGTCTGAAAGAATTTATCTGTGTGAATTTAAAAATGTACTTTATAAAGTTTTGCTTTAACAGTTACCTACACAACTATGGTTACACATGTTGCAGTAATTATCCTGGTGATTAGCATATAACATTCAATTTTGTAGACATTTTGCGACTTTAAAAAGCTGTCTGATATTGTTAGTTAATGCAGTGTGAATTTTCTAATTGATAAAATAAAGATGCTTGGGAAAATAAGGGAAACTTTCTGTATGTTTAACTGACTCTTGCATCTCTATTCCTGTTTAGTTTTGGAAGTCTAGTCCAAGTATACTTGCTGTGCAAAGATCAGCCGTGCTCAAGAAGCAGCAACAACAGCAAAAAGCAGCGTCATCAGATAGTGTTTCAGAAGAGGTGATTAATGTAATTTTTAAAATGTACACATGTCTGTCTCATTGTCTTACACATTGCAATAAAATAAAATAGAGCAAATTTATATTCTCTGAGTGTGCAGAGAAGCCTGGGGTTGGTCTATAAAATTAACATCCAAATAACTGACATTTTTATACAGAAAAGTAAAGATATCCCTGCTTACTTGTTTTCAAGTGAATTGTCCCAAAATTATAGTAGTCTTGATTCTGTGCTGGTTTTAGGTAGCCATTTTGTGTTGTCTGGACAAAATTTTCAAGCCACTCAATACTGACTTAAATTGTATTTCTGGCTTCATGAGTTTTGTAAAGTCATAAAAATACTAAAATATTTTTCATTTTTTTTTTAAAGGTGTCTGTTGTAGTTTTCACAAATTCCATATGAAGTAGAAAACTAGTTTTTACAAGTCTTGCAATAGTTGCTACAAAAGAATTCTTGTATTTTAAGAATGAGGCCTGTATTTCCAGGTATTTCAAAAACTAAATCATACGAGTACAGAAATGTTGACTTTTTGCAGTGGGAACATCTTTTAAGAACACTGATTGAAACTGTGAAATGTAATTTATTTATAAAGCAGTCTTTTTGTCAGGATTGTATTAGAAGGACTTTTGCGTGTAGTCACACTCTTTTGGTTGGATTTCTGTTTTTGTCTAATTTAGCAGCTCATCTTTTAAAAGGAAACTTAATCGTGTATCATTAAAATGTTAATTTATAGCTTTAAGCACTTTCTTCCAGAAAGATATTTTTCACAGTAAAAATTATTCTAAGCTAAGCTTAAGACAATGAGATTGGCCTTAAGAAAATCTAACTTTAAGAGGGTTCTTGTTTTTTCTTCTATTGTAAAGAAAGAAGGGACATGCTCTTCTCAAAATTACTTAAAGTGGTGTTTTAATGTGAACAGATATGGAAGGTGAAAAGGCCCTTGGGGGTAGGAGGTTTCATTGGGATTTTTACAGCAATATCATCTTGATTAATGTGGAGCAGTTTACACCATGACTGTTTATGTAGGCACAACGTTGATATTTTAAGATGGAGATTTTATGTGGTGTTCTCCAGAGTGGTATTGGCACAGTATATTCATAGATGGATAAATACAGAAACAATAGCAGTATTCTAACAGCTAAACTGCAAGGCATGAAGGGGGTAAAACATGAATAATAGGTTTCCAATTCGAAAGTGATGTATCTTTTCAAAATCTATTTGTTAGAAGTACTTTATTCTTTTTGTAATAATGAATTGGCTTTGGTTTATTTCCTTCTCCTGCAGGACTCCTCGAGTAGTGAAGATTCAGCAGATGACTCATCCAGTGAAACCAAGAAGAAAAAACATAAAGAGTAAGATATTTTCTTAAGTAACAGCACATTTTTTATCATAGAGACAGATGCTTGTAGCTTATGCTTGATTTCCTCACTCTGAAATGCTTAAGTTCTCGTTTTAATTTGTCTTGATTTTTCATTTCCAATTTTGTAATTTTAAAATAAACTCTCAGATGATCATGTTTATCACACTAGTTTCTCAGCAAAAGAGTCTGAAATATTGCTTGAAAACATTTATCAGTGCTTTTATTTCTAAAATACTTTGTTGCAGTTTACTTTTAGTTGGAGGCCCTCCATAAAAATTCTTGTGGAGGTGGGAAATGACTTAAATAGGTTGTCTCAAAGAAAATTCAAGTTAGAATCCCGTAGTTAATGCCAGATGGCTTTGCTTTCAGATTTTTGTGGGGTTGCTTTTGTTTCCTTTTTTCCTTTCGTTGGACATGCTTAGAAGTTATTATAGTTTTGATATTAAATACCTTTATTGATATTTAAATTTATTAAAGATTGCATTTTCCCATATAAAGTCAGAGTTTGAATCAAGATACTGTATCTCGTCTTTCCTGTCACAAAGTAAAAAATCTCAGTTAAGGAGAAACCAGGGAATCCTGCTACTCAGTCACAAATGCCTTACTCATGGTAGCTTGCCTGGCTCTGAAGCACTGATGTGGGAGCTTAGCAGGAACTTTTGGGAGCCAGTGCCACTCATGAGTTACTGCAGTTCAGGTTTTTCTGTGTTTCTTGAATCTGCCTCTGTTATTTTTCAATTCTCATGCCAAAGTTGCTGATTCTTTACATGGGCACCGAGACCATAGGCATTAGTGTGGGACTCTCCAGAATGCAATGTGATATAGGACTTCATGATTTGAACATGTCTGACTTCTGATGAATGTGTGTCTTTCCAGGTAGACTTGTTAAGTGCTTTGTTTTCTTAATGTCATGTTAACTCATTTCTTCATGCTGAAATTTATATAGAAATCCAGATTTTTGTTGTTACTTTAGATTTTAAATCTACCTCTTGAGAACAGAAAACTTAGTCCAAATCCCTTTGATGCCATTGGACATTTTTTTACTTACCTAGTATTCACCGAGGGCAATTTTCTTTCTCACCAATTGAAATAACTGTTACAAGGTTTTTATTTCTGTGAAGAGTCTTGAAATTACAGCAGATCCCTTATGGATGAATAACTGTTCTAGAATGTCCCAACAACATGAAATTACTGTTTTGTCTTTCATCCTGTACAGTGAAGACTGGCAAATGTCAGGATCAGGGTCAGTATCGGGAACTGGTTCAGATTCTGAATCGGAGGAAGACAGGGAGAAAAGCAGCTGTGAAGAGAGTGAGTCTGACTATGAGCCAAAAAACAAGGTCAAAAGCCGGAAACCTCCAGCCAGGTAAGAAGTTGGGCATTTGAATGCTCTGGTACTATTTCGAAAAAGCAACTGAGTATTTACTACTACTATATATTCAACTGAAAACAGTGATACTTACTGAGGACAAAATAACACCTTTTTTTTTTTAAATATACATAGTATGATAATATATGAATGCTTTCTAGTGAATACCTTTTCCTATCTGCTTTAAGTGAAAGCAGAGTAATTGAACATTTGTTAAATACATGTATTCAGAAAACAGTGCAGAAGATTAATTGTTGTCCCTGTTGAAACATCATTGTTGTGTCATACATTATTGTCTTCAAGAGTTAAGCCAAAAAGTGGAAAAAAGAGTGCAGGACCAAAAAAGAGGCAACTTGATTCATCAGAGGATGATGATGAGGAGGAGGATGATGAGGATTATGATAAGAGGGGATCTCGTCGCCAGGCAACAGTCAACATTAGTTACAAAGAAGCTGAAGAGACCAAGACGGATTCTGATGATTTGCTAGAAGTTTGTGGAGAAGATGTTCCACAACCTGAAGAAGATGAATTTGAAACTATAGAGAAATTTATGGATAGTCGAGTTGGCCGTAAAGGAGGTATTTTTTTTAAGTGTTTTTAAGATCCTTGTTAAGATCATGGTGCAACTTCAATGCATATTCTCAGCTACAGGTTAAATAGCAACAGTTTTAAAGTTACAAAGAAGTCATGCTGTTTCACCTTTCTTATTCATAAGAATGCTCCTATTCTTATCTAAGTACTGCAGAATAAAATAGAGAAAAATTGCATACCTAAGTAGAAAATAAAAATTGGGTGGAAGATAGCTCTGTGTTGCATAAATATACACCATATTGTTATGACACTGTACAGTTCAGTGGTACTTGATCAATACAAATTATGTACAATGCAGTGGAGAAAGTAAACTAGATGGGAGAGCTGACTAGTAGTCTTCACATTGAAAGACAGTGTTGGCAAGGCTGAACCACTGAAATCATGATTTCAGCTACTGCAGTACAAATGCAGAACAACGTGTGGAATGGCTACAAAAAATGCATCTAAAATTGCAATGGTGTCTAGAATTCTGCTTTGTATTTGAGTCTTCAAGTTAAAATCATAGACTTGTGGAGTGGTTTTGGTTGGAAGGGACCTCAAAGATCAGCTAATTCAAACTACTCTACTGTTGGCAAGTGTGCATCCAGTCTGACCTTAAACACTTAACTTGCAGGCATGGCGAATCAACAGCGTCTCTGGGTGTAACTGGCAACCCGTTATGGTGTCTCACCCCCTCATAGCAAAGAATTCTTCCTAATGCCTAATCTAAACCTACTCATTTTAAAGTTGTTACCCTTTGCCCTACATGCCCTTGTCTAAAGTCCCTCTCCAGCCTTCTTGTAGCCTCCTTTAGGTACTAGAAGGTGCTGTAAGGCCTCCCCAGAGCCTTCTCTTCTGGCATAACAGCCCCAACTCTCAGCCTGTTTTCATACATAGGTGTTTGTTTCAGCCATCTTACTGTCTTGGTGGCCTTCTCTGGATATACTCCAGCAAGCCCACATCCGTCTTATGGTGGGGGTCTAGAGCCTGAGGTCTTTCTTTTTTCCCTTTCTCAAAAGTGAGGTTTATATTTCTCCTTTTCCAGCTAGAGTGAACTTCCCTGGACCACCATGACCTCAAAAATTATGGTAGTGGCTTAGCTATTTCCTCCGCCAGTTCCCTTAGGACCTGTAGATGTGTCTCATGTTCCATGGACTTGAGCACTTTCAGTTTCCTTTAACTGGTCTCATATCTGATCTTTTCCTGGAGTGGGTGATTTTTCCTTCTCCCATTCCCTCCCTGCCTTTGCCTCTCTGGTGTGGCCGAGTCACTTGCTGGTGAAGACTGATGCAAAACAATTACTGAGTACCTTAGCCTGCTCCTTGTCCCAAGTAACCATTTCTCCCATACTAGGATTCTTAATTATAAAAACAAACACGTGAAAAAACCTCACCCAAATGCAGAGCCCCTTGCACTTCAGGGCTACCTTTCTCCATTAATTACACCTATTGTCTAAAGTTATTGTCCTCTCTCAGAACTTGTACTCTTCTTTCTCTCAAATTCACGTTCCCGTGCTATCCCATATCCTGCTCCCGTGCATGGTGTTACGGCTGTGGTTAAAGCCATAGGAACTAAACTTCTTTAATTTTTCCTGCCCAGATAACGTTGCTGCTTTTTGGCGTTGACACTTTATCTGCTCCAGCAGCTTGCTGGTCTCACTTCCTTATCAACACCACTGAGATTAGCTCACTTGGTTAGAGCTGGGTGCTAATAATGCCAGGGTTATGGGTTTGATCCCCATACAAGCTTAAGAGTTGGACTCCATGATCCTTGTGGTTCCCTCCCAGCTCAGAATATTCTGTGGTTCTTAACCTTTCCTCACCAAAACGAGCCTATTTCCTGCTGCTAGTGTGCTGCTGCTACAATACAGTCTGTACTTTATAATTTTTACCTTGTAACATAATCAGAGGCAGGACAAGCAACAAACTTGTTTAGGGAGCAGGAGATTTATAGTGTCCCTGTTCATAGATTTTTCATGTCTTGAGGCTGATCAGACATGACATCAGATGTCTTCTTTATGCTCAGAGATAAGAATAGTGTAACAGAAGATGACAAGCAGAGTTAGTGTGGAGCATTCCCTAGTGACTGCTTTAAAAACCAGGAATGCAAGTAAAATTCTCATGAAGAAAGATAAGATAATTGGTTAGGTGTGGAAGTTTTGGTTGCTTTTTTGATTCTCTTGACTACTTGTGCATGTGTTAGATATCTACATCATAATCTTTCAACTAATAGTAATCACATGACACTAGTCAAGTGTATGCCAATCTAAAATTACCACCAATTACTTTACTACATTTCTAACTGGTTAACTTAAGACAATGCACACTTACTCAAGGCATGTGATGTGGTTTCTTTCTCAGCCACAGGTGCTGCAACCACAATATATGCAGTTGAGGCAGATGGTGACCCAAATGCTGGGTTTGAAAAATCAAAGGAGCCGGGGGAAGTACAGTATCTTATTAAATGGAAAGGTTGGTCACACATCCATAACACTTGGGAAACTGAAGAAACACTAAAGCAACAAAATGTCAAAGGAATGAAGAAACTGGACAATTACAAGAAAAAGGATCAGGAAACAAAACGATGGTGAATCTTTTTATTTTTATTATACATATTTTGAAACACTGTAGGTGTTCTATTGTGTTTCTGAGACCAGTTACCTGGTTTTGAGGACAAAACTTTGAGTGCCTCTGCAATGGGAAGACAAAAACTTTGAAAGTCAAAGCCCCTTTAACATGTTCCAGTAACATAATCCTCTGAATCTGATGGGAGAGTGTGTGTGTGTGTGTCTCTGTGGTATAAATGGAGTTTTAGCAAGATGGATAGTGTTTAAAAATGAATAATAAATTGTACCTTTTAGTAATTTTTCCATTCTACTTTGATTTGAGTTCTTCAGGAATTGTTGCAAGGGTCAATGTTCTCTTGTGCGTTACCTGTTTCAGGTTACTTTGAAGAATTCAGTTTTCTTTGCTGAAACCTGGGGTTTATGCTTGAGAATAAAAACATGAATAAATATACATATTTTGTTTAATATAATCAGTGAGCTCTCTGGGATTTTTAGCAACTAATCATTAGATGGGTTCTTACAGAGTGAGCCACCCTGACTACTGTTCGGTGAAAATAACCTGTAA
Organism: Phylloscopus collybita; assembly: GCA_027886175.1. NCBI lineage: Eukaryota > Metazoa > Chordata > Aves > Passeriformes > Phylloscopidae > Phylloscopus > Phylloscopus collybita. Next base: position 2,680,577 of record JAJNNQ010000086.1, on the reverse strand, counting down.
AGTGTACTGCTTATCCAGAGATGCAGCCACTACAGCTACCAGTTGTACTAGTCAAGCAATTAATGAAGAATACTTACTTTCAGCAATAAGTATTTTTGGTCATTAATGGTGAGACAGTTAGGCCGGATACAGCCATTTTGTAGTAGGGATTTTTAAGTTGTTCCTTCAGAAAAGCTTTCCAGGCAAGATTCATGGGATGATTACATTCAGACCTATAGAGTTGCTGAATTTTCTTAGTTTTAGAAATATATGGTGTAATAAGTGTTGTAAATTAATTCCCACTCCAGGCTGAAAAACGCTTCTCCAGAAGATGTGGAATATTACAACTGCCAGCAGGAGCTTACAGATGATCTACATAAACAATACCAGATAGTGGAAAGAATAATTGGTATGTTACAAACCTGTGTACAGAAATCAATGTCAAGGATTCTGTATGTTCTCAATGCTCTTGTATTTGTAGTTAAGAAATGTAAGATTGATATTACAAACCTCTTAATCCAAAGCAAAATTTCAGGTAAAGAGAAGAGCTGTCAGGCTATCTGTATGGGCCTAGCTTCTGTTGTATTATTACCTAAAATGAATGTTTTCCTACAGTACAGAAGTAAAATGCTGATCAGATCTCTGGTGCATTTTTGCAGCTCATTCAAATCAGAAATCAGCTGCTGGTTATCCAGACTACTATTGTAAGTGGCAGGGTCTGCCTTACTCTGAATGTAGCTGGGAAGATGGAGCTCTCATTGCCAAAAAGTTTCAGGCACGCATTGATGAGTACTTCAGCAGAAATCAATCCAAGACCACTCCCTTTAAAGATTGTAAGGTGAGTAGATAGTTTGCAATGGATTTATAATCAGTTTTATTGGGTCTAACTGGGATAGGGTTAATTTTCTTCATGGCAGCCTCTGCATTCTGTGATTTAGATTTGTGACCTAAATGGTAACAGATCCTGGCTGTTGCTGAACAGCACTTGCAGAGTGCCTTCTCTGTGTCCTGTTCTGTCATCCCCACCATGAGTAGGCTGGGAGGAAGCATACCAGTAATAGCTGAACCCCAAATGACCAGAGAGGTGCTTGGTGCAATTTAATGTCTTCTTCAACAATAAATTGAGTGGGCTGAGCAGAGGCTGTCTGTTGCCTGGAGATTTGTTGGTCATCAGTCTGCTGGTGAATTGATGTGTGACTCACATTCTGTGACTTGTGGGTTTCTGCTTCTGTGGGGTTTTTTGTTTTGATTGGGTGGGTGCTTTTCCTTCACCCTGTAGATTCCTTATTTTGACCCACAACTGTTTTCTCACTTTTGCCTTTTTATTTCTCTCTCTTGTCCCTCTGGGGTGGGAAATGAGTTGGCAGTTGGGTGGCAGCTTGGCTCCTGGCCAAGTTCAAGCTACCACATCAGTTGCAGTGGTAGAAATGTGAAATTTTTTTTTAAATCTGCGTATCAAATACATATTATGAATTTTTGGGGAGTTTATTCAGAATACCAATAATTATGTATAGAATCAGGATTAGGATCATCACAGGATGGATGGGGACAGTAGCACTACAGAGAGTAGGTTTTGTAGATACCAGCCCCTGCATTTTTACTAGCATTCATAAATGGGTTTATTTTAAAAGAAATGGGTTTATTTTAAAAGAAAACTTTGAGTTAATGTTACTCAGGTTGTGACATTTAGATTAGCAATCAAAGTAGTTTCAACTTGCAAATTACTCACTGTTCTTATATGGCCTTTTTTACATTGATAGACAAAAACTAGAGTTGATGATCTAATAAATACCTCCTGTTTTTCTGTAGGAATATCTTTTGGTAATTAACTAATTTAATCAGTTACAGTTCAATCACTGATGATCAATTTGCTTTTCACAGGTTCTAAAACAAAGGCCACGGTTTGTTGCACTAAAGAAGCAACCATCTTACATTGGAGGACAGGAAAGTTTAGAGTTAAGAGATTATCAGTTAAATGGGTTGAATTGGCTTGCTCACTCATGGTGCAAGTAAGTAGTCTCACATTTGTTTGTAAATTGCAAGCATTTGTAAAGTTTTGAACTTTTTTTTTCTATTGGGTGGGGTTTTTTCTTAAGTTGGAGACTTTCATATTGTAAGCTCAAAGTAGTGATCTGAAGGGACTGGTTTTGCTCTAATTAGTACCAAAATTATCATTCTATGGCCATTGTCAACAAAATACAGCTAAGATGTGTCATTACTGTGTTTTTAGTTTCAATGGAATAAGTAGTATTTTTAAAACAGCCAAGAAACCTAAACCAGTAAAATGAGAAAACCCAAACAAACATTTCTGGAATATCAACATTAGTGTTAAACTTCTAAATTAGACTCAGGGGAACTACTTGCAACATTTTTGTTAATTTAAGGGAGAAGGAGGGATTGGAGATCTTTTTATGGGAAAACAATGTAAATAAGTTTCTTCAAAACGTATAGTAGCAAAAATATTGAAAACTTTTGTGAGTAGGTTTTATGCTCAAAAGAAAATGATTTCTTTTTATCCAAACCTTCCCCATTGCCACAACTCCCCTAAATAGCTTTGTTTTGGCTTTTTGTGTTTTTTTTTTTTTTTAGAGGGAATAGCTGTATTCTCGCAGATGAAATGGGTCTGGGTAAAACAATACAAACAATTTCTTTTCTGAACTATCTGTTTCACGAGCATCAGTTGTATGGGCCTTTCTTGTTGGTTGTACCACTGTCTACCTTGACATCTTGGCAAAGAGAGATTCAAACCTGGGCTCCTCAGATGAATGCTGTAGTTTACTTAGGAGACATAACTAGTAGAAATATGGTGAGTATTTCTTCTTGTCATTGGAAAGTCTTGTGCATAAACAAGACATACTTCATATTCTTATCGTATGCATATCTCAAATATTTTGATTGGAACTGAGCAAATATTTGCTGAAGCCCTGTGTCTTTAAAATGTGAATTGAAAGCTTGGGTTTTGATCTCATGTAAATATGTGTGAGAGAGATCCTTTCTGCTTAATAATGAACAGAATTAAAATTTTTTCTTGCATTTGAAAACCAGCTATCTTCTGCCATGTGATTATTTAGGTGGATATAGTGAAAATAAGTATGTAAGAAAACCATTATTTTTATAGATCTTATTTTATTTCCTGAATGTTACTTTGTTTATGTTAGTAATCTTATCCATTAAAGTAAAAAGTTCTTGTATGGTTATGTATATATGTAGTCTGTATATGTATGTGTACCTATTTATCTATAAAATGTATATATATGTACACATTTGTATATCTAAATGTTATATATGTGTGTGTTGTCCTTCTGTTTTGTTACCATACTGTTTCATGCTGTTAAATAGCTACACTGTTGCAATATATAAATTTACTCCGGTAGCAAGACCTTTTCTCTGCAGCTTATAGTTTACTTGTTTCTTTTTGTAGATAAGAACTCATGAATGGATGCATCCACAGACCAAACGATTGAAATTTAACATACTCTTAACAACATACGAAATTTTGCTAAAGGATAAGGTAATGGCCCTTCTGTGGGGAGACAAAAATAATAATAAAATAATATTCCCCAATATATTGCATGTATTTGATTTATGGTACATTAAATTTATGGACAGTCTGATAGTTTTTGCATTTGAAAGTACAACAGTGTGTAGTTTGGGGTTTTGGTTTTTGTTTCTTGGAGGGCCTTTTCTTATTTTAAGCACTTCTGGATTTTTTTCTGGGTATGTGTGGTGAGGCTTTCAGCCATTTCCCATTTTGTGAGGGGGGTAGCACTTAATTTTCTCATTACTGTAATGATCTCCTCCCAACTTCATGCTCTACTTCTTTGCAGACCACCATCAAGGAACTGAAACAGAATCCAGTCCTTAGTCCCAAATATGATACAAAACTAGGAAATCCCATACAGTTTTTCTGTCACATTGTGTATACAATAGTATGTGTACATGTATTAATACTGTCTCTGTAGTGATAGCACACAGTTACTATAATCCTCCTAGCAGTATGTGGAAATTGAAGAAGCACTTGGCTTGGTTTACTTCATTTGTTAGTATGGGAAGAAGTTAGTAATGATTTTTCTTCCTGCCATGTTAAAAAATGTAGTTCAGACTTCTGTGAATTTTTAAAAATAATAAATTTAATTTATGCTTTCTTAGGATGACTACACAGCTTTTCATTGAACCTAGCAAGTGTAAAATCACAATTAGTACTAAAAACATAGAGCTGTTATTTTATTAAAATAAACCAAGAAGTGATTTGGTTTATAGATTGATTATATAGTGTGGGAGATCATGTAATGTGTTAATTTGAGTAATGTTTCCCCCCTTCTCCACTTCTTTTCCAAGTCATTCCTTGGTGGTCTGAATTGGGCATTCATAGGAGTTGATGAAGCTCATCGTTTGAAAAATGACGACTCTCTTCTGTACAAAACTTTAATAGACTTTAAGTCTAACCATCGTCTTCTTATTACTGGAACACCTCTGCAAAACTCTCTCAAAGAGCTTTGGTCTTTACTGCACTTCATCATGCCAGAAAAGTAAGGAAGCGTTCTTTGTCAATTTTTTTAAGGCAAAGTAGTGGAGTGGAGTGAGAATCAGTAGAAGCAGGGAATTGCACTGAAAGATAGCTTAAATATCCTGTGTAAAGTAAATGCATGTACCTTTTCATGCTGCTTTAGGTAAGTAATGCTGGTAGCAGATGTTGCCTTTTCCCATTTTAGCAGTGTGCAAAAGTGATGGGTCAGAACAGATGGGTCAGAACTTGGAAAAAGTTTTTATCTTAGCCTAAGAGAAAAACTGTATAGATTTGCTCTGGGGGAAGAAGAATGGAATCTTTCTTGTGTTACTATTATTGAAGAAAACAAATTCGTGTCAAGATGCCAATTCAATCAGATAACTGGTTTTCCCATATGTTTTGCATATGGTAAGCTTACTGCATTGACCTGATTTTGTACAGACTTGTTTAGAGCGAAGGTAAACTAGAGCTTGTGTGAAAGCACATGTTCCTGTCAGACATCTTGTAAGTACCAAGCACCAGAGCTCTATTTAGTTTGGGCTATGGATTGTACTGACTTTCTCAGAATATTACAAGCCAAGCCACTGAGGTTGGGTAGCCATTATTCATTTGTTTGTCCATAAACTCTGTTCTCCAAGTCTGTTAGTACAGACAAGCTATACATCAGCTAGACCATACAAGCTGCAAGACACATTTTATGTATTTTCTTGTTCTCTTGCACACCCTCTAGACATGGAGCTGGCTTTTTATGCTGTCGTGATAAAATATAATAATGGAATTTTCCACAACCATCTAGACAAGTGTCCTTGCAGAAAAAGAAAAACATTGCATTTCCATGTGAAATCAGAAGTTTTCATTCTGTAGACATTTTTGGAAAATTCCATTCTTCTGTTTACAGGCACACTATCTGGAATTTCTTTGGAGATGAAATTTCAGAAATTGGATAAAAGAGAAGGGAGTGGGGAAGAAATCTGAATGTATATGTGTTTTTGTGGTATATGTATCCATGTCCTGTGTCTGTGTTCCTTTCTTCCTGAACTTTGCTTCATCAGGTCATTCGTAGCATGTCACTATTTTGTGCTTATACTTTATTATGTTGAAGGTTTTCCTCATGGGAAGATTTTGAAGAGGAGCATGGCAAAGGGAGAGAGTATGGTTATGCAAGTCTTCACAAAGAACTTGAACCATTTCTGCTGAGAAGAGTTAAAAAAGATGTAGAAAAGTCTTTACCTGCTAAAGTTGAGCAAATTCTGAGGATGGAAATGAGCGCATTGCAGAAGCAATACTACAAGTACGTACCAACTCTTTGTATATTCTGTTGTTTCAGTGATATGTCTGCGTACAATTTACTGAATTACAGAGGTTTGTATACTGTATGGAAGTTGAGGCTTCTTCATATACTCTACAGTATAGGGTTTCACAGCAATAAAATTCTGTGAAGCAAGGGCTCAGGAATTACATTGGTCTATTTTGTCTGGCATGTTGAGATACTCTTTTGGGAGATGCTTTTCTTCTTTAGCTTGTTCCTATTTTGACAGCTTAAAAATCTGTCTTACTTGCACATATGGTTAGAAGTTACTAATATTGTACATCTTATTTCAAAGGTGGATTTTAACCAGGAATTATAAAGCCCTTAGCAAAGGTTCAAAAGGCAGTACCTCAGGCTTTTTGAACATCATGATGGAACTCAAGAAGTGTTGCAACCATTGCTACCTCATTAAACCACCAGATGATAATGAATTCTATAATAAACAGGAGGCCTTACAGGTAATGTTGCTTCTTAATTTAAAAAAAAAAAGAAAAGAGATGTTTTACGTCTGTAGTTTTCACAAAATTTTTATAGTGCCTTGGCAGTTCATTTTTTCTTATTGAAGTGTATTAAGGAAAAAAAGGTTTTCCAAAAAATGTGCATTTTTAAGTGAAGTATTTTTTGATTCTTAATTGGAACTGAATAATTGACAAAGAATTGAGCAAGTATGCGCAGTTTTAATTACATATTGTATGGATGTTTTAAACTGTTAAATTCTTCAGGAGTGTCAGAATTTGCCTTTTATTTCGGTGCCCACAGTAATAGAAAGAAAAGCAAACCTCAGATGGATGTCCAGCATACCCCAGTGTGTGTTAATGTTGAGATTAATTTATTTGGCAATGTATGTTTCTTGGTTTTTGTAGCATTTAATACGTAGCAGCGGGAAACTAATCCTTCTTGACAAGCTACTGATTCGTCTGCGAGAACGTGGCAACAGAGTCCTGATTTTCTCACAGATGGTAAGGATGCTGGACATCCTGGCAGAATATCTGAAATACCGTCAATTCCCATTTCAGGTAAAAACCTTGCTGGTAATAGCAGCTAAGAAGCTTTGATCTTGAATATTAAAAAAAATTTTCTCTTTACTGTGGGAGTGTCAAAGCCCTGTAACAGATTGTCTAGAGGTTATGAAATTTCTTTCTCTTGTTGAGGTCCAAAAGCAACTTGGACATGACATTGGGCAGCGTGCTTAAGCTGTGCTTGGCTGAGTAGAGGATTTAGACAAGATGACCCTCAGCAGTCCTTTTGAGCTTTGTGATTATGTGACCTTCACCCCTTTGATTAAAAAAAAAAAAAGTGGAAGAAAATGTTTTCTTTTTCTAGAAAGGAACTGGCTTTATGATGAATGTTATTTCGAAGTGAGACAGATGAATTAAAAATCATGTGAGCTGTTTATTTACTTTTTTTCCCCCTTCTCATAATAGTTTTGGCAGCTGACAATTGAAGTTGCTCTGATATGGAGTATAGTATAAAAATACTTTTTAACTGTACTTCTCAATCTTTTTAGAGGCTTGATGGATCAATAAAAGGGGAATTGAGGAAACAAGCACTGGATCATTTTAATGCAGAAGGATCAGAGGTATAGTATTTTTTTCCTGAGAAATCGGTTTTATTTTTTCCCGAGAGGTACAAGAAGACATTGCACAAAAAAGGAGGACTGAAAAAAGTGAGGAATATATCAGTGAGGTTGGAAATGCATTGCTACTACCTAGAGTATAAGGTTTATGTAATTTTTTTTAAGAAGAGGTTAAGTAGAAAACACATAAATTAGGAAAATGGTAGCTGATTGCTCTATAAATGCTGCAGAGCATTTAACCCCAGCTTTGTTCCTCTAGAGTTTAATAATGTTTTAAAGAGTGCTGAACTCAAGCAGTTAGCGTGTGAAAATGCTTTGGCATATTGGGCAGAACTAATTTCTTACATCCTTGCACAAACAATCATATTTTACTTCTTTCAAATATGATTCCTGTTACCTTCATTTGTTGCCACCTGTTACATGCCATGGAAGAAATGGTAAAGTACTGATTTCTAGCAGTTCTTTGTGAGCAACCTGTGAGTATGTAGGCATCTGTTACGAATCTTTAGATTTTGAACTGGAATATTTGTACCTTATTTAACACTCCTATTATGCAAGTCATTCCATGTCTTTGGATTGGTTTAAATCTTCTGTCCCCCAGTCTCAGGACTGGGGGAGGGAAGGTTGGTTGGTCATTTATATTGAAGTTTAGTTTGTTGGGTTTAATTGGTATTTGAAGATAGCATTTGTTAGTTGCTGCTGAGCTTATTTCTGCTTCATGGAGGAAGAAGGACCAAACTCCATGTGAAATACAAAAGCTGACTCTCTTTCAAATTTCTTTCGTAGATATTGTGGTGAAATCAGACATCAGATTTCAGACATTTTCTGAAATCTTAGCAGTTACAGTGTACATTTTTTGAGATTAAGAAGAATTTAAACAATGCATTTTCAAAATTAAGGCAAGCTCTGCATTTGAGGCAAGCACAGCAAGAAAAATAATGCTCTCAGTTCTGTTTTTTTATTTCCGAAAATCTCATAATATTTTGGAGGGGAGTTTGTAGAGTTTTTGTATTACTGAACTAAGGGCTACCTAGAAATCTTTCACACAATTATCAGGACTCTTATTGTAATGGTTGCTGTTGCCTGTAGCTCTACTGGGAATTTGGTTTGTTTGTGGTTTTCTAACCTACTTTACTGTAGCTTGGATTTCATATGTTGGTTTTTTGCATGTTTCAGTGTCCTTCTACAATCTTATGTTGTATTGCCTACAGGGTTTTTTCTCCTTGCTGTTTACCCATTTTCATATTGTTCATCAGTGTGCTGAGCAGCACTGAACTCGGCAGAAGGGTTTTGCTTCTGTCCCTTAATCAGTTATGTGTAGGCTCAAGTGCTTTCCCTGCTCTGATATGACTGTTTAGTCTTCCAGGGCTTGGGGCATGGAGGGTGGAAAGTGTCTTTGTAACATTAAAGGCTTTGACAGTAAGATTTGGTATTTTTTGACCAGTTTGGTTTTATTGGAATGTCTGGCTCAGTGATCCTCATCTAGGATACTGCTTCCTTTAAACTGTTAAGAAGTCAGTAACTTTATGAAAGAAATTGGTAATCAGCATTTGCTTTATATTTAAAGAAGCTTTAAGCATGGAGCAATTATGGATTTGGTAGTATATGATTTAGTAGTCTGCACCACATACTGCATAAAGTGTATTGATTCTGTTAGGAATATTAAAGTATTGTATATAAAACAATTTCCTACTTTATAATTTCAGGACTTCTGCTTTTTACTGTCTACCAGAGCTGGAGGATTAGGTATCAACTTGGCATCTGCTGATACTGTGGTTATATTTGATTCTGACTGGAATCCACAGAATGATCTGCAAGCACAGGCTAGAGCACATAGAATTGGACAGAAGAAACAGGTAAACACACTCAGTTTAAGCTCAGACCTAGGGACAGTTCTGTACATCAGCTGTCCACTCTCTGTACCATTCAGTCCTCATGTATTTTTAATAACTAATACTTTCTACATATGTCCAGAAATGTTAGTAGTGCTTGTTTCTTTTTTCCTAAGTCTCCATACATGAAGAAATAATATGGCAGCTGTAGTAATTGGGTGAGAGAGGCAGAAAAGTTGTGGACTTGTCTGTCTTACATTCATTGGTATGATGTCATTCTGCAAAATAACTGCTACATCAGGCACATCCCCGATGCTTAAATATTATAGTTCTCAAGAGGATTGTTTCCTTCTTATGGAAGACATACAGCAACAGTTACCAATATGACATTTTTGCATCTGGCTATGCAAGTCACTGAAGTTTATAAAGAAAGGTCTAAGACTATTTATTTGGGTTTTTTAAGACATTTCTGTGAAGACTGTGGTAATGTGATTAAACTAGTATTTTGTATTTGAAACCCACTGAAAAAAAATCTGAAGTTATGTAATGAAGGCTAAGATTTCTGCTTTTAAATTTTTTTTATTTTTTAAATACACATAGGTTAATATTTATCGACTAGTCACAAAAGGATCGGTAGAAGAAGATATTCTTGAACGAGCCAAGAAAAAGATGGTGTTAGATCATTTAGTAATTCAGAGAATGGACACCACAGGGAAAACTGTATTACATACAGGCTCTACTCCTTCAAGGTACCTTTGTGTTTGTTTCTATACTAACTTACCTTTAAGAATATTTCACTTGTAAATGAAAGGCAAAACATAAGGTGCGAAGTCTTTTTAGATTTTTATTTGCATATTCAATATGTATCTCAAATATATGAAGAGTTTGTGTTTAACAGTGAAAAGAAAGCTTAATTGACTTGTGATTATAGAGAAGTTCTCCAAGTTAATAAGTTAAAATGTTTTTCCTGAAACATCATTTATTTCAGCTCAACACCTTTTAATAAGGAGGAGTTGTCAGCAATTTTGAAGTTTGGTGCTGAGGAACTTTTTAAAGAACCTGAAGGGGAAGAGCAGGAGCCTCAAGTAAGTAGCACTTCTGGACTAAATAGATGAAACAGCTGAAAATATTATCAATTATTTAATTGTAAAGAGAAACTTTCTTTTTTTTTTATCCTCAGGAAATGGATATAGATGAAATATTGAAGAGGGCTGAAACTCGGGAAAATGAGCCAGGTCCATTAACTGTAGGGGATGAGTTGCTTTCGCAGTTCAAGGTATGGCTCTACTCCCTCCTTCCTGCCATAATTATACTTTCGTTTTTAAACAGTACCATTTCTCTACTATATATCTATCTCCTCATTCTTCAGAAATAGATGCCTCAGTGAGTCAACTCTATCACTTCCTAGTAAAATGGTTTTTTTGCCTATACATGGTACCTCACCATCAGTATAAACAATTAAAAATACATTATGTGTTTTAATAATAAAATGAGATGTATTCATGAATGCGTTAGTGATTGTAATTTTAAATTTGTGAGTTTTTCATCGCCTTTGTTATTAAACTATAGTATAATTTTTAAATGGAATATATGTTTTTTGTGTTTCTTAGCTGATCATTTCTCCAAGTTGCTTTTAGTCCCAAAGTAAACTTGAAATGCCAGGTGTTTTTAAGTGTTATCAGTTAAGCGTATTACGTGTGGGGGAAAAAAAATGCAGAGCATGATATGTTTGTTTAGTTCAGGAGATTATTAAATGGCTCTCTTGCTAATCACTCATTCACAGCATATTTTGGTATCTGCATAGTATTAATGTTTGGTTACTTTTATATTAGTTTCACACTAAATCAGGCATATAAATATTGTTAGTTCTTTTTTAAAGGAAGTTAAACAACAATCATATAGGTGTGAGGGGTGTGATTCTCCTTGTATCTCAGCCCATGCTGAAAGGAGTCTGTTTTTCCTAAATGAATAGAAGTACTTTCATTAGAGACTGTTTAATGAATTTGCAATTTATAAAATTTATATATCTTATAAAACAGTAGCAGATATAAAAATAGATAAAATATGTAAATATTATATGTAAAAATGCATAAAATATGGCATCTGTAACTTTGCTTTCCTAAAATAGGAGTTGTTTAGTCTTTTTCAAATTGTGTAATGTATTGACTTGATGAAAATACATACATTTTGATACAAGGTGGCCAACTTCTCCAATATGGATGAAGATGATATTGAGTTGGAACCAGAAAGAAATTCAAGAAATTGGGAAGAAATCATTCCGGAGGTCCAGAGGCGAAGAATAGAAGAGGAGGAAAGACAAAAAGAACTTGAAGAAATATACATGCTTCCAAGGATGAGAAACTGTGCAAAACAGGTGTCTCTTGGTTCTGACTGAATTGTAGTTCTGTGTTGCTTTTGGGGTTTGGGGTTGATTTTTTTTTTTTTCCTTTTCTAAACACATTATTTTGACAGAGCAGGTAAAACTTGCTTATATTTGTTACTTACATAGCTTGCTTGTTCTGGAATTCCAGATTAGCTTCAATGGCAGCGAAGGGAGGCGCAGTAGGAGCAGAAGATACTCTGGATCTGATAGTGACTCCCTCTCAGAAAGAAAAAGGCCAAAAAAACGTGGAAGACCACGAACTATTCCTCGAGAAAATATTAAAGGATTTAGTGATGCAGAGATCAGGCGGTAAGATATGGGAGGACATGCATATTTAAGGGGGCAAGAAATTACAACTATTTTTATTAATAATATTTTTATTAGTCTTGAAACTACAGCTGGTAATCTGTTCTTCCTGAAGTTGAAATCTTTTTATTCTAGGCATTTTATGTTTTTACCTTGTGGTGCTGACATAGTGAACTGTTACAGCAAGAATTTGAATCCGATTTAGTGAGGTATAAAATTAGGTTTGAAAAATATTCATTATTGGTTTAAATGTTTTAGTCCCTACAGCCTATGAAGACAGTAATTTCATTGGATGATTACTGAGAGTGATTTTACGAGGTGTGAACTTGCCTTTAAAAAGAAACAAGCAAAATTATCTAGTTTCCAGCAATTTATCTAAAACCTCTGGTGCTGAAAGAATGTTTTACATCCATTTGGTGACAAATGAAGAAATTTGATTGGATTTTTCTTTTTAAACTTCTTGGCACTGTAATTGAATTGTTACATCCTGCTTTTTTAAAACTAAAAATATAAAATCCTTGTACTGTCATTGTCCCTTCTGTATATGCGAAATATTTGCTGAAGTATTGTTTTGGTAGGAGGAGGAGGAATTCTTTTGGTAAACATTTTTGGGTTTGTGAAATGGTAGTTTGCTTCTGAAATTCAAGTATGCATGTTTCTCTAAAATGCTGTAAAGCATTCAGAGTATTTTTTTAGAGTAATAACTTCAAAGATCCTTTTTGGCTTTCTAACTCATCTAACAGTGAGGTAGATTGCTACTTTTTTCAAGGCTATTCTTGTGCTTGCGCAAGCAGTTTCGTTGTTGAGGAAGTTTTCTTTCTTCTTTTTATTTATTTATTTTACTTTTATTTAATTTCCTTTCTCCTCCAAGTATCTCCAGTTTCCTTCCATTGCATAGATATTTCCACAGAGAGTATCTTTCATGTCATTTTCCAAAATCTTCCAATCACCTGTTGGAGATTGCTCTTTTTAATAACTGTATAATTACACATAATAATTACATAATGTCTGAAATCTTCATTTACTGTAAATCCACATTCAGTTTTTATTTTTAGATACATACAGCTGCAGAATCCTCAGTCTTGTGAAATTAATAAAGTAATTTCTGAAATAAATTTTATCTTCTATTGTTTTATTTATATCAGTTCTCAAACCCATAAAACTGATTTTATTCATCTGAATATATGAAGCTGCTCTAATCTCTCTTTTTCTCCCATTGTCCACATAGCATTATACTAAGATTAACAATTGTATCAATGCAACTTTAAAACAAATGTAGTTTATTAAACATATATTTAAGTGGCAAAATTATTTTCTGTTACTAGGTTTATCAAGAGTTACAAGAAATTCGGTGGCCCTCTTGAGAGGTAAAGTTGTTTGATTATTATTTATGTGGCAACTTGGAATCTCTTTTTTTATTAAAATTAGAATGTACCATAAAACTTTATGCAGCAGGGGAAATACATCATCTTGAATATAGTGTGACTTAAGTGACTTCCATTTTTTCATGTTTGGTGTGTGTGCAGATAGTCATGTGGAGGAATGCTGCCTTTATATTTATCTGATGACTTTTTTAATCTTCTTTGGTGATAATCATTCTCTTGCCATGCTTGATAATCCTGTTGAAAGCCTATCAGTTTATCCACTCTGACTGTCAAAGTTAGTTTTGCATTTTACATATTGTCAATTGTCATTTTTAAGCTTCTTTCATTATTTCTATTTTAAGAAAAACTTCCCATCCTTAAAAATATTTATAGCACCTATGATCATATGGTACATATGTATAATTTAATGATTCCTTTTCTTTTCTAAAGAAATGTGCAATAACTTAACACTAGGGTTAGGGATTCTTCAGAGTTTTTGTTATATTGTCCTCATACTTAAATCATTTAGGGTTTTTTTTTTTTCTTGGATCAATATTGTACACCAAATAGAAACACAGTTGTCTTATAAGTTCTGTGATCATTTCTTCAGTTTTGAAGTCTGAAGGAGTCATTCACAACAGCCAAATTTTCGGAGTTACAAAAATGCGTATTTCTTTTAATTACAGGTTAGATGCTGTAGCTAGAGATGCTGAGCTAGTTGATAAGTCAGAGACGGATCTCAGACGTTTGGGAGAGCTTGTACATAATGGATGCATTAAAGCCTTAAAGGACAATTCTTCTGGGCAAGAAAGAGCAGGTACAGTATTCAGGGGCTTGAGGGGGCAGTGAAAAATGTCAAGAAGAATGACTTACTCTTGCACTACTCTGATCATAAAAGAGAAAAGATTTTTTGGGAAATACGAACAAAAATTGTGGGGTGTGTACTGGATGATTTAAAAACCCCAGGGTTATAATAATGTGATTTTTCCCCTTTCTGTGTGTGACTTACCACTGAAAAATACAGTAGGTTTTTGTAAAATTTAGAAGTATTCCTGTTATGTAGAGGCTTTTCAATTGTGAAGCATTTAATTCAAGCATTTGGTCAAGAAAAGGTGATGTGATGCAATTTTTTTTCCTTACATTTTTCTGATGCTATTTGTAAAGGTAAATATTTTAATAGCTTTGTCATTTATTTTTAGGAGGGAGGCTTGGGAAGGTTAAAGGTCCAACATTCCGAATCTCAGGAGTGCAAGTAAACGCAAAGTTAGTCATCTCTCATGAAGAAGAATTGGCACCATTGCACAAATCCATTCCTTCAGATCCAGAAGAAAGAAAAAGGTACTGATTTGTGCGTATTTTTAAGGGAGCAGTAATTCAGAAAACTTCTCAAGTCTTACTAGGTTGTTTTTTTTTTCAGCTTTGACTTAAACACTCTATTAAAAGCATTGTCCCTCTATTCCCTTTGAGCACTGGCAGCATTAATCTGCTCCACAGCTGTATTTCATTTTTCCTTCCTTTGCCACAGAAGCCAGTAACAGCTTTAACTTGCCAATGGTATGCACTATGAATTGTGTTCAGTTACTAACAATAATTAGGACTAGAATTCAGGCTTGCTGAGGAGCTAAATGTGTCAGCTCTGCTTGAGAGAAGTGTCAAAGTGCAGCACCTTTTGTTCTACCCTCTAAACTTGCCACCTTGTATATTGCAGTTCCTAAACTGTCCACTTAGTTAAAACTTTTGGATGATGATTTTTGCTTTTATTTGTGGTTAACCAATTATGCCACACAGCTCAAGGCTAGGGATGGATATCTGTTCTTCATATTTTAGTCTTAATGAGCTTTAAAACACATTCCAGTGCTGATTTCAGTAACTGTTCTATAGAACTACTAAGAAACTATTATGATAAATACTTGGATTAATTTCTGAGATTTGCCAGCATCTTAGCAGAGAAAATAAATCGTTACATTAGCTTTAGTATGTTCCCTTTCCCCCTTGCTAAGTTTCAGATGTAAAAATAATTTATTTGTCTTTCTAATATATTTCTTCTAGATATGTCATCCCATGCCACACTAAGGCTGCTCATTTTGATATAGATTGGGGTAAAGAAGATGATTCCAATTTGTTAATAGGCATCTATGAATATGGTTATGGCAGTTGGGAAATGATAAAAATGGATCCTGATCTCAGTTTGACACATAAGGTATGTCATCTACAATAGTTTGTCAAGGACTATTTGCTTAGGTATTGATGCTGCTAAGTAGTGTTACTGAAAGGGCTTATTTTATGATAAATGTAATTGCAGAAACATTATACATCAGTTGTACTTAATACATACTTCAAGTCCTTCTCATGGTATATTACTAGATTCTGAGGTCTTGAGTATTTTGAAGCATGCATTCTTGCCATCAGTTGTGTTTCCATATTCTCGTGTGGTTGGCCCTGCGTAATTTGATTTTTTTTCAGTCTTTTCCTTTTTTATTTTAGATGTTCTGGTATTGTTAATATTGTGTTCTCTATCTTTTGAGAAGGGAGGTTTTCCTAGAGATGAAATTTAGTTTCTCCCCCCACTTAATCCCCAGGTTCTTCAGTTGAAGCTACCTTCCACTCCCAACATTGAGAGTAGTTGTACTAGAAATAGTGCAATAGCTTTATAGCAGTAATGAGCAGCAGATACTGAGGAAAAGTCTGGGATGAAGTAAACTTTGTGACAGTGCCAAAAACGTATAGCTTTGGGATTTGAGGAGCCAGGTGTGGCAGCCAGCCAGATTTGTTTAATAATGATTCCTACTCCTGCCTTCCATTAATTTGTCCGGCTTTTGAAACCATGTATTTGTATTCTTGGCAGCTGCATTTAGAAGATGAATGAGTCAGAGCCAGGAGTTCTGTGACTGACTGGTACAGATGCCTGGAATTTCTTAGATGAAATATCAGAGTAGAGACAGAAGTCTGAGGCTGATTTCTTGAGTTGTTTTTAAACTTTGAGGCAGTTTCCAAGACTCTGCATTGGTTGCTTGCGTTGGTTTCATTGGAGAGGAATTAAAACCTGTAAGAAATTCTCCTTTGTTTTAAACATTCTGACCCATTACTAGGTATAGGTGGGAGTGGATTGTTTACCACGTCCTTTTGCGCAGCTTTTTCTGTTCTGTGTGCTTGATTCTGATTCTAAAGTTGATAATCTGTACTTACAGCTGTGATGCTACCATTTTCTCCTCAGATTTTGCCTGATGATCCAGATAAGAAACCCCAGGCAAAGCAGTTACAGACCCGTGCAGACTACCTCATTAAATTACTGAATAAAGACCTTGCGAGGAAGGAAGCACAAAGGCTTGCAGGAGCAGTAAGTAAAATGTGGCATTCATTATGGTAAAACAATATGCTTATGGGCGTGTCACCTGATCCTTTTCATTTTTTAGTTCTGCACTTTTTATTTGTGTAGTATTACTTTGTTGCTAGTCATAGTGCATTAGAACTCAGGATATTAATTGCAGATTTCATATTGTATTATTCTCTTATTATTTATGTGTACTCTCTATTGCTGCACTAAGCTCTATCTCCAGTCCTGAATAAAGTGGTGGTCATTATTGGCAGTAAATAAAATAAAAGGAACCCTCTCTTTGATGTAAAACCAAATCTTACTTTGCAAATATAGTGCAAAGATGGTTGTCAGTTGACATGATTAAAGAGATCGATTTGCATTCAGGGCAATTCAAAGAGGAGGAAAACGAGAACTAAGAAGAATAAGGTGCTAAAGGCTGCAAAATTAAAAGAAGAAATAAAAAGTGATTCATCACCACAACCCTCAGAAAAATCTGATGAAGATGATGATGAAAATAACAAGGTGAGTATCTTTCACATAATAAAGATGTCTATTCTGTCTTCCTCTTAGTTTCAGTTTGTATTTTATCTTCTGTTTGGCTTAATAAAATTGAAACACCTGAGTGTCACTTCTTCCTGTGGCCACTGCAATTGATGTTGCATCAGTACAAGCACATACAAGACTGTATCTATTTCAGTTTAATGATAAACTAATAAATGAGGAATTGGGAGTTTTCCAAATTGTTATAAAAGTATTATGGTCTAGTTATTAGTGGTATTGCTCAGTTTCAACATTGTTTAAAGGCATTAGCACTGTTTTTGCTAGAACTGCAAATCACAGTTGTAAGAATACTGGGTTTTGCTCATGTGTTACTACTACTACTAATGATTCTTAAGGTAAAGGGGTTTTTCTTGAGGCTGAGAAAAATAATCAAGCTCAATTAGAATGAGCAGCATAAAAAATTATATTTCAAGGTTTGCCTGTGAAAGCTCATGCGTACATCGTGGCTCTTGTTTTCCAGAAAGACTATTTAACCTTTTTGGGGTTTTTTACTTCTGATTATTAATCTTAATATTATGCTTTTTTTGTGTCTTTTTATTATAGTTGTTCATCACATAGCAAAATCATTAGACATAAAAATTTGGATGAAATTTAGGGTCACAGCTGATTTGAAAGCAGTTGAAATAAGTCACTGAATTCTACATATATCAATTCTATATATATCAATAAAGTATTCTCTACTTGGTTTAAAGCAGTTACAAGCCATTGTAATTGTATACTTGTTCTAAAAAAGAAAATACTTACAGAAATACATAGTTAAAATTAGCAATAGAAAAATCATGATAAATCTATGAAAAAATAGTAATTTTTAACCACTTCAGTGTATGTATTTAAATTGTACTACGAAAAAAAAATGTGAAGCAAGCAATTAAAAAAAAAAAAAAAAAAAAAAAAAAGCCTTGTGTTTATAGCTACAATAATTACCTGGAATTACAATAATTACCTGGGAGACTAAGACCTGTAAATGTTGCCACAGTTCCCAGTAAATTAATAGGGAGAATTGAACCCCCAAACTAAGCAAATTAATTCAGACTTTTAAAAAAATGAGTGTTAGTCTTCATTTCCACTCAAAAGAGAAGACACTGCTGTCAGTTGATTGACTTAACTATGTTTTGGGAAACGGCCAAACTGCTATCCTCTCTTTTAACAACAGTTACTTATCACTTCTGTACTTTTGGACACTGAATAACAATTGCATTTCTGAAAACTGGACTGTATACTACAACCGTCCTAAACAACTGGCTTTATCTACTTTTCCATACTGTGTTCAGTATTTAAAACTTACCTATTTTACTGCTAGAAATATCAGGAAAGTTTTTAAATCATTGGATTTTTGCTAGAAAGTTTCCATGATACCTAAATACTAAAACACAGCCCTGGTTAGGCTGGTAACCTCATACCTCTTCTAAGTAACTTGTTCCGTTCAAGTACTAGTCAGTCTTCCATCTGTTTTTGTGCAACAGATGAGCAGTTTCTGTATGTGCCTTTGTGGTAAGTTCAAATAAATTCAAACATGATAATGACTCTTCTGCCTGTGTTATAATAATACTTTATTTATAGTATTTTTCTGTGTCTGAAGGGATGTTAGTTTCCATCTCAGACCTTCTCAGTGAATATTACAAAGAGCAGTGAGTGATAGATACATTGTTCACCTCCAAACAGTTGAATGGACACCTAAGGGAGAGTCTGTAACTAAAGATTTTTTTGAAATGTAGTGAAACAAACATTTCTGGAAAAGAGAAAGTTGAGATTCTGTTGCCTTCTCTTGGGAGTGTTTAATATGGGATTGGGAAAACCTAATTAGATCAGAGGTCTTCTGACATCTCCCATCACTTGACTGACCTAACCAATCAGGTCAGTTTTGCAAGACCATACTTCCTTTTAGGTTTCAGTTCTTCATACTAACAGCCTTTAAGGGGACCAGATTCAAACTTTATTCCAAGTTAAATGGACACAATTTCTTATACCCACTGCCTTTGCCAAATAAGTACTTGCTCTGTCACATCAAAAAGTGAGTGCATAGCTTTCATATTTCTTTACCAGCTGCATTCAGTGCTATTTGAGAGGTGATTTGATAAATCTACGTCCAGAAATAAAAAATGCACCGATAAAAAGTGTTTCAATCTGATACTGCAAACCTTGTGTGGATAGGAACCCAGTTTGACATGATATATATGCTTGCATATTGCAGGATGAGATTATTTCAGTGAAACATCCACATAAAAAATTTAAAGCAGAAAAAGAAAATGAAGAAAAGCCTGAGCCAGATACTGGTATAAAGAAGGAAGCTGAAGAAAAAAGAGAGACAAAAGAAAAGGAAAGTAAGAGGGATTTGAAAAGGGAGAAAAAAGAAAAAGAGGATAAGAAAGAATTGAAAGAAAAGGATATTAAAGAAAAGAGAGAAAACAAAGTAAAAGAATCCACACAGAAAGAAAAAGAAGTAAAGGAAGAGAAGGTAACTAGGTTTACTTATCTTACATAGTGCTAGAGAAGGCCACCAGGTCTATGTGAATAATTTTGAGATGAAAAGGTGTTTCGGATCTGATCAGTTGTCATTTCATTGAAGTCTTTTATGTTGTTTGAAGCTTTATTTTTAGTACCTGAAACCACAAGGACAGGCATTTGAAATGGGGATGTACATCTTCAATGATATATCTCTTAATTGGACTGAACGTGTGCAAAAAATTCTTTTTTACCATTTTCCTTTTCCATTTCACAGAGAAAGTAAAATCTACTGTCATTGAATGTCAGCATAGATTTTATTCTTATATATTGAAGAGAATATAGTAGTTATGGGAATTGTCATATGCTATAATTGCAGAACTAAAATAAAATGTACTTAAATATTTTTGTATCTTGTTCTTAGGTAAATGAAATCAAATCAGAAAATAAGGAAAAAGCTAAAAAAATTCCATTGCTGGATACTCCAGTTCATATTACTGCATCTAGTGAACCAGTTCCGATATCAGAAGAATCTGAAGAGCTAGATCAGAAAACTTTTAGTGTGGTAAGTCCCTTTTTGATAAATTAGTGTGTATACTTCATAGTCTAAATAAGGACAATTGCTGATATTCTTGATACTGTTACTTGGCAAAGTAACACAGGTGATCTTTTGCTAAGTCTCAGATCAATGAATGTCATTGACAGTGTACCAAAGTAATCTTCAACTCTGTTCTAGCAGTTTTATTTTGGGTTTTTGCTGTATTTATGCAGGATAAAAGAAAAACTTATCCAACAGTTTGTAGGATTAATGAGTTGAGAACATAAACTCTAAAGATTTATCCTCAAGAGTCACTTGTACATCCTGCTTCTTAAAGAGCAGATGTGAATGAACTTAATTGGAATTGATGGAGTCTTTGGCTTCGGCATATCATATATGCTTTTCTTCTTTGTAAGATAGCAAGAACAACTAGGTTTCAGCATTTCCCTTCTGAAGTATTGCAGACTTTAGTTAGTGAACACAGGAAGAAACAGTGCTAAGGCACTTAGAAATATCTTGCTGAGATAATGTCTCTGACACCAAAAGAATTCTGTTTAATCACTACTGCTTACAAGAATAAAATTAACATTTGAGAAAATACATATGCACAATTTATATGAGTTTTTTTGGGTTGGCTGAGGCCTGTGGAAAAGTATCAGTGAGTTACTTTGAACAGCTGTGGTTTTTTTGTCATTCGGATTTTAACAGCTGTGTTTTTGGCAGCCAGGTCTCTTGGGTTTGTTGTGGGTGCTGGCTGTGACAGTGTCAGTAGGATTCTCATGAGTATGGCAGTTACTGCCCATGTGTTCATTCTAAACAATCCAAGTAACTCACATGTGATTTTCAGCATGTACCTTGAGTGATTCAAGTGGATATGCCTGTGTGGCCAATGACAGAAAATAATTTGATTTCCATGTGCACTTAGATGTTTCTGTTCACTTCTTCCATTTAAGAATTGCACTCTATAAGCTGTGTTTTTAAAAGCTACCTTAATTTGGGGCAAGTGCAATATGTAAACCAGATGCTTAATTATTTAGTGGCATGAGATGGCAATGGAATATCTTCCCTAGTTTTTCTGAGTTGTCCCTAGATGGTTATGGTAGTAATGGTGATACTCATTCCATTCCAGGTATTTGTTTGGTTTTTCTAGGTTTCGTAGTGTAGTGGGGAAGAATGGGGGGAAGAAAGTAATTGGAGTTTATCATTATGCCATGGTCTAATTAAACATACTTAACTACACTTCCAAATGGAAATGTTCAGGTTTAACTGATTCTGCCCTTGATGACAGGGAGGACATGTGTGCCATACTATTGGAGTATGATGTATGGCTAAGTGTCTGCAATTTAAACCATGCCAACTGGATTTATTACTAAAACATTGGATTCAAAATATGAAAATTTGAGACTTCATGACCTTTATTTGTGTCTAGTCTAGGCATTTGCTCTGGCCACATCTCAAGTCCTGTGTTCAGTTCTGGGCTCTTTAATTCACAAAGGACATTTTGGTGCTGGAGCGAGTCCAGAGAAGGAAATGGAGCTGGGGAAGGGTCTGGAGGACAAGTCTAATGAGGAGTGGCTGAGGAAGCTGGGGTGTTTGAGCACAAAGGAAGGTCAGGGGAGACTTTGCCACACTCTACAGCTGCTTGATAGCAGGTTGTAGCCAGGTAGGGGTCAGGTCTTTTCCCAGAGAACCAGTGACAGGACAAGGAGAAACAGCTGCAAGTTGTTTCAGGGGAGGTTTATGTTGGATGTAAGGAAAGATTTCTTCAGTGAAAGAGTGGTTAAGCAGTGAACAGCCTGCTCAGGGAGGAGATAGAGTCACTGTGCCTGGAAGTGTTCAAAAAAACATGGATCATGGATGTGGATCCACTGGATGTGGGACTTTATATAGTTTAATGGGGATGGTGGTGTTTAGTCAAAGGTTGGGCTTAATGATCTTGGAGTTTGTTTCTAACCTTTATGGTGCTATACCCAAACAAGCTTTCTTCTTGGTAGTGTAACTTCTGCTAGTGGCTGCATAGGAGGGAGGTTTAAAAATGCTCAGAGAAACAATTTTGGTCATTTGTTGAATGCCAAATGTAAAGGTTGAAGAAAGTACTTGTTTTTAAGTGTACTGAACACTGTCATATTTAATTTTGACATTGAGTTTGTATAGCTTTGTAGGTGGTAGAAAGGGTAAGTCTTGTACTACATGATTGTGCTCAGTTTTAATTGTAAAATGTAGTTGTATAGTTGTAGTAACTCCTTTTCCTCAGAAATCCTATATGTTAAATTAGTGCTTTCTTGAATCCCAGTGTGGTGTCCCACCTGTAAGGGGAAAGCCTTAGATTCTTGGATGCTTGCGAGGGAAATGAGCAATAAAAGTGAGAGGGTCTAAAACAGCTTACAAAGTTTTATTAGTAAATTACATACTTGGAATGAAAATCAGATTGTTAGTCCCTGGCCTGCTATAGAAGCCCACAGCAGTGTGTTCTGAACAGAAAAAAGTAGCCTCACAGCTATCCAGCTGCTGCTGTTTGAGATATACACATTAGCACCTTCTACACCTTGATAATGCTTTCAAAGAGATTTGAATTTCCAGCTGGATTGATAATCTTCCAAAGGAAACATGTAAAACACTTTTAAGATCTGTGAGGAAGTCTTGTGTTTTATTTGACTTCTAACTGTCTTGTGTTTTATTTGATTTCTTGACTGTCTTTACCTGTGGTTAGGTATTGCAGTAAAAGGTGGGTCATGGTTAAGAATAAATATTTTTCTTTTGAATTGATACATTCATTTTTTCTATTTTACAGTGCAAAGAAAGAATGAGGCCTGTCAAGGCAGCATTGAAACAGCTGGATCGACCAGAGAAGGGCCTTTCTGAAAGAGAACAGCTGGAACATACTAGGCAGTGTCTTATCAAAATTGGGGATCATATCACTGAATGTCTAAAGGAGTACACAAATCCTGAACAAATTAAACAGTGGAGAAAGTAAGTTACTTTCTTGGGTTTTACTTGGAAAAGGGAAACCTACAATTGGTTCCATTGAGAAGAATAGGTTTTAGTTATTTCTCCTGTTTATTGTTCACTCTTTCTTGTATCTTTCTGCTGTTTTAAATAGGAGTCTATTAAGAGGTGATTGTACATTGTTCTGACCTGTAATGGATTGACTTTAAGCATTGATGCAGAGCCCTGTATTTTGTCTAGAGGGTGGACACATCTCTGCTTAACACTGACAGCACATGTTGGGGACTTGTCACTACCAACCACTGTGTTTAGTCAAAACCATTCTTACCTTTAAAGCTCTAGTTTTTCAACTTCAGGTTGTTTCAGTTTTTTAATAATTCCTATTGAAAATACACAGTTCTAAAATTGTGTTGAATGTATGATGCCAACTTATAGAATTCTTTATCTTTTTTTAATGTACTCTAAAATTAATTAGGTATTATGTGTTAACTGCAACTTGATAAAAGTGTTTATCATAATGTACCCAGATGCACTTCAAAAGTGAGAGCTAAGAGAAAAATACTGATCTTGTATTTCATTGATAAGTTCTTAATGCAATTTGACTTAATTTTGTTGGAATGTTCACTTTATGTCTTTATGCTTGAAAATACATCCTGTGATTACATATATCAAATTCTTAAGTGTTGCGTTTTCCTGAAGAATTCTGTTAGTGTCATATGCTTCTGTTGATTTTACCTCCTTTACTTGAAAACAGTAAGGTGTCTGAGATACAAAAAACAAGATCCATGTCTTAAATTTTGGTAAATTTTTTACTCTTTTAAGCGGAAACTTGTAATAGAGCTGTTATTCATAATGCAATGGTATTATGTGTAGATAAGTACATATTTCAGCTGCATTTGATAAGAAGTAGAATAGTTATGTTAAGTTAGAATGGTCTCATTAGACACACCGTGGACTGGTTGCCTACTTAGGCAAATTTCTGGACAGAAATTATCATGTTTAAATGATCACAGTGAAGAAGAATACTGTTGCTTCCCAAACCTCCACACTTCAAATATTTTTGAATACTGTTATTCTGTAGACTGTTCTAAGCATTCCACCTGGAAATTTCACTAAAAAAAAATCATCAGTATCTGTTAAAAAAACCCTTTCCTTCCATTATCACAGGTGAAGTTTTCTTCAGAATTTTGGCTTCTTGACAGCAAAAGACTTAATTTGTTCTTCTTTGGTTCCTTCAAGCACAGATTAGGCACGGATTTATTACTCTATGACTTCCATCCTCTTTCACAGTTCTTACTTGGTTTCAAAACCCTTGACCAGACTTTCAAAGACTCTGGAAAGTTTCTCGTGCTGATGGTTTAATATAAGGTTTGTTGGTCAGGTGTCTTAAGCTGTAAGAGATTTCAAGTTTGAAAGGATCTTTTTTTTCCTTTGCATACTTAAATTTTTTATTTACAGACTGGTAAATACTCAGAATTCAAACAGTTTTTAGGAGATATATATAAACTGATAGCTATGTTTTTAATAAGCATTTCACAAAAATTTAACAGAATTCTTCTTAGTACTACTGCCCATGCACTTCACACTCTGAAGTACTTACGATAAATATAAAAAAGTAAAAAATTGTTAAAGGAATCAATCTTTTAAATGTTTTATTTACAACTACATAAAATTTGTTTTGTAGTTAGGCAATACTGTGGAGATTATATAGCATTTCAGGTGTAATGAAGTAGTGTTCAGATAATTTCAGTCAAATCCATGTTCTGCTACATAGTACAGGGGAAGGAAATTGAAAGAATTACAACTTCTCTTTTCTTTTTCCTCAGAAATTTGTGGATTTTTGTCTCTAAGTTTACAGAATTTGATGCCAGAAAGCTGCACAAACTGTATAAACATGCGATCAAAAAGCGTCAAGAGTCTCAGGTAATATTTTCACATCCTTTCAAAATACAAAAATATATATTTTAATTATTATAACTTTTATTAGATATAGAGGATTATAAAGAACACTGAAATACACTTCAATTCAGTATTTGTATTTGCAGTAGTCTCTTTTGTTAGGGTATTTTTCCAATGTATTCAAATGAACTTCAGGATTTACCAATAAGTACATTTACCAATGTACTTGTCTTTTTTAGCAACACAACGATCAGAATATTAGCGGCAATGTGAATATGCATGTAATTAGAAATCCAGGTAAGAAACTTCTATGTATATTCTTGTGTTCAATATCTTAAGTATTCATGTTTATTTCGTTTCACATGTCTGCTGGGTCTGTTTTCCACACTGCTAAGTACCACAGAGGTAGGCTAATTTGAAAAGCTTCACTAATTTGCTGGTGAAATCCAGCAGAGTGCAGAGTGAAGCTGGCACTTACCAGGTTATTTGAGCATCCTTTAAAATCATAAGGAAACGATTTTTGTGTTAAATTTTGGAGAGGGCAAGAGGTCTACTTAAAATCTGTAAACTTCTCAGAAATTCCATGACTGTAGCTGTTGCAGTATATCACTAAAATGTAAGAAAGCAGTTTATTAGTCAGTCACAGTCAGTTGTTAGTTACAGGGGTGGTCTTTTATTGTTGACAGTAACACTAATTTTTTCCCCTATGTTGCCATACCTGCCTTTTTGTATGTAGTACTTCTTTTAGTCATGTGTTGCTGAACCTTCAAGTCATGGACTTAAAATCATGTATTTTAGGAATACCACTGAAATTCTTTTGGTAACAAGGTGTATCTTCAAAACTGTTACTCACACTAAGTCCATCTCTTCTTAGAGAGGAAGTTGCTGGCATTCTGTCTAAAATTGCTCTACTGATGGTACCCTCTATTCACTGCTCATTTGGACACTTAGCTTCATCAACTGAATGGAGGGATTGAGAAGTTCAGTTTCCAAGTCTTACACATCTACATTCTAGTTTGCTTTCCTCTTTAAATTATAAAGTTTTCTTCTGTTCACTGGCATTAGTGCATTTGATTTTCAGCTATTTAGATTGTGTTTCTTTTAAATGATGTTCCTTTCATACTAGTTTACAGCTGACAGGTAGAAGTGCTATTTGTATTAGGTGAAGTAAAGATGTCATGATACTTCCTTTTAACCTCTGCTTTATTAAATAGATGTGGAAAGACTGAAGGAGAATACAAACCATGATGACAGTAGCAGGGACAGCTACTCCTCTGATAGACACCTGTCACAATACCATGACCATCATAAGGACAGGCATCAGGGAGATGCTTACAAGAAAAGTGACTCCAGGAAAAGGCCCTATTCAGCCTTCAGCAATGGGAAAGATCACAGAGACTGGGATCACTACAAACAAGACAGCAGGTGAGTTTCTTGAGCAATTTTGAAATCCGGACAGAATGCCCTTGGTGTTTTTGTGGTTTTGCTTGTAGGAAGCACTAAACAATCTTTTCTGAGTAACACAAAATTGCAGCAATGATCTTTCTCTAATGCAGTTCTGTCAGATTTACATAATTGTGGCTCTTGATGTGTTACCAGTAACTCTAATACAAATAAGTTCTTATTTTTTAGATACTACAGTGATAGTAAACATAGGAAGCTAGACGACTACAGGAGCAGAGACCACAGGTCAAGCCTGGAAGGGAGTCTAAAGGACAGCCGGGTTCATTCAGATCACCGTTCCCATTCAGACCACAGGATACATTCAGATCACCGTTCCTCTTCTGAGTACAGCCATCATAAATCTCCCAGAGATTATAGGTACCACTCAGACTGGCAAATGGACCACAGAGCTTCAGGAAGTGGCCCAAGGTCACCACTGGATCAGAGGTCTCCTTATGGCTCAAGATCTCCCCTAGGTCACAGATCTCCATTTGAACATTCATCAGATCACAAAAGTACACCTGAACATACATGGAGTAGCCGGAAAACATAACAAAGACTGATATTTTCTGGACCTTCTTTTAGCCATATACAGTAAATTAACACAGTAATTGCCTTACATGACTTGAAAGATACAGACGGGATATTCTATCAGTAGCAGTATTGTTACTTCTTTCCAGGATGCAAGGTCTATTATCCCAACAGAAGAAAAATATTTTTGTATTTAAAGTTTATGCTGCACTGTGCTGCAAATGCTGTGGCACTTTTTTTTAAGAAATGGAAGATGTTTACTTTTACAGGGACCTCAACACTGCCCATTTCAGACTGGATCTTACTACAAAATTCTTCATGTTAAAGTGGTTTGAGGTTGATAATGTTTTAAGTTATGTTTGTAAACGAACTTTTAAACACTGACCTGTGCTCGTATTTCAGGAGGGAATGGGGAGAATATTTTTTTTTTTTCTTAGTAAAGAACTCTCAAGGACTTTGTTCACTTTCCAAAGCTACTTGTTTACATTGTACACTGCGACCACCTTGCCGCTTTTCATCACAAGCTTGAATATTTAAATTCTGTACCTATAACTGTAAAATAGCCAGGATTTCTCCTGTTTGTGATCAGTTACAATGCCTTTTTACAAAACAAACAAACAATAATAAAAAAGCGAAACACAAACAATGGCTGTAAATTGTTGTAAATTTATTAAATGAGCTTTTTTCCCCCTCAGGCTTTTTTTGACTGTTCCTTTCCCCACCAACTCAGGACTTCTTGTCACAATTATGAAACTAAATCAGTGTACTTACATGTTTCAAATAAAAGACTTTGATGGAGTCACTGCTCAGAATGTAAAAATGGGGAAAGGGAACTTTATTCCGTTTAGTGCTCCCTTTTTTGGATACTTTAGATACATGTTTTGGTTTGTGGTTTTGGTTGTTTTTGTTGTTGGGTTGGTGGGGTTTGTGTGTGGGGGTTTGTTTGTTTTGTTTTTGTGGTTTGGGGTTTTGGGTTTTTTTGTTTGTTTTTGATTTGGGGGTTTTTTGTTGGTTTTGTTTGTTTGTTTTTGGTATTTTGGGTGGGGTTTTTTTGGAGGGGATATTTTTTCCATATTAAACTGTCGGTGTTGTGATTGTTTGTAATGAAATGGTAAAAAATATCTAGCTAAACTGTGCTCTGGAAAGCTTTTCAGGTGCATTGGTTTTAAAGGAGGTGTATCAAATACCTGAACACTTCAGTATCCAAATCAATCAAATTAATTGTAAATTCATATGTTCCCTCTTCAACATGGGCAATAATGTCAAATGTGCTATGCAGGTAGTTAATATTTTAGAAGATTTGAATTATGACTTTATTGACAGAATTGTTACAATGCACACTGATTGTACATAGATAACTTCTATCTGACAAATTAAATTTAAACTAAAAGGACATGTGGGTCTTGTAGTTTTCTGCTGTGTTTTTCTATACAGTGTTACTTTCCCCCAGGTTTACCATAAAAACATTAAAAGTACTGAATTTTATTCCTGGTGATAACTAGAGAAGGTACCTAGCCTAGAGAAGGTACCTGGCACCATGTGCCAGGAGCTGCATCTGCTGCTCCAGTTTTTCTCTGCTCCTGCAATATGGATTATGTTTTCCAGCTAAGCAGGTTTATAT
The DNA here is from genome assembly GCA_027886175.1 of Phylloscopus collybita. Taxonomy (NCBI): domain Eukaryota; kingdom Metazoa; phylum Chordata; class Aves; order Passeriformes; family Phylloscopidae; genus Phylloscopus; species Phylloscopus collybita. The sequence goes on along the minus strand of JAJNNQ010000086.1, from coordinate 2,652,024 downwards.
GAAAGCATTACTATAGAACCATGATCTGCCACAGAGTATCTCAGTTACTGTAGTAATTGTGCCTGCAGTAAGTAAGGATCTTACTATAGGCACAGTTGCTGCACTGTAAGTGTTCAACACATTTAGTGTAGGCCAGGTTGGTTAATTAATGGGGCTTCATTGCTTAATTTTTCATCTTGACAGGATCTGAAGGGTTTTGAGTGGTTCTACTTTCAGGCTTGATTGTTCAACCATGTTAGGCAGCAGAGTCTGATAAGGTTGTTCATGTGTACCATGCATATTCATGTGGGGAGACAAGAGGAGATGCTGCTGAAGGCAGTCTCCCTCCTGGTATGTTACACCTGTGTTAATTATCCTAGAGTAGAAACAGCCTTGCCCTCACAGCCATGGACATGATAAAGAGTGAGTGAGCTGGGGGGGAGTTCAGTTGGAGTCTGCTGGAGTCTGCTGGCTGTGCTGTGAAGACCCAGGGACAGGAGGTTGTGCAAGGGCCAGAAAAGGTGAGCTGCTGTACGTGGGACAGACAGGGTTAGGGAGTTGTGCCAGAGCCAGAGCTGTGTGGAGCTGCTCATGAGAGACACAGAGATAAGGTATGGGAGACTTTTTGAATATCAAGATACTGATACTTGAAGCCTTCTGATGATTCTAATGAAGCACCTCGAGTGCAAGTGCAGTGTCCATGTCAACTACTACCACACATATTGACTGTGACACATTCATTCCACTTCTAAGGGTGGAAACCTAGAAGTCACAGCATCTCCAGCCATGGACACAATTCTTCCTGGTTGCGAAGCACAGAGATGCATCCTAGAGCATTCCCACGGGGCCTTCCCACAGAGCCTGGATCTCCATCAGTGTGGCTGTGATACAACTCTGTGGCCTCACATGGCACGGTTGGTCTGTACATTTTCACCGAAGGTACCTCAGGTCTCTGAAATTCTTGGTGGCTTTGATGATGTAGATCTTTGGGAATTTGTCTACTTATGGTTTGTAACTGTAACTTTTACTCAGTCATATTTACAGATATGCAAATCACATTTGCAATAGTTTAGGTTTTTTTCCCCTCTGGTTTCCATTATGTTTTAAGTATTTGAAGTTTGATGATGGAAATTACCTTCATTGCTGGTAAGGCCTGTTATCTCACTTTCCAACCCCATATCCTCTGCAAATGAGCCATTTTTCATTGAGTCTAAATGTAGATTTGATCCTTCCTTTGCTCATTTGTAAATGAAATGTCTTCAAGGAGCGTGTCCAGTTCTGAAACATCCATCAGATACTAACGTTGCTTTGTCTGTCAGAGATTCCTGGAAGAATTCTGAGGACTGCAAGAGAAGTCCTCATATGGCTATTGATAAAGACTTAGGTGTTCTGTCTACCGTGCCTGGAGGTCTAAGACTTCCATCTTAATCCTGTTATGTATTTCTAGTCTACCATTCCCAGTACTACCCAAAAAGAGTAGACTGCTGTTAAGTATGAAAAAGCAGATTAAAAACCGTATTACTGCTCTTGAAAGTTTTAAGGACAGAGAAATGCATATTCTGGTTGCTGTTGTCAAGAGTGATGATGTGGTCATCATTTACCTGTTTGGAGTTGCTCTGTGTTTCCCCCATTTTGATCCTCCATGCAGATGTCGTGGTGTCTGAGCAGCATTCAGACAGTCGTTGGTTTCTAAGAATCTTTCACCACAATCAACAGGAGTTGCAAAAGACTCAGGCACCAAGCACTGGAGGATGGCAGTTCCTGTGGTGGTAACATGACACTCCTAGAGAAAGGAGTGAGCTCTGACCTCCCTTTGAGACACTGATTCCCTAGGATAAATATCTTTGATGCCCTTTAGAAGCTTGATTAGCTTGTTTTGTCCCTGTGTGATAGTTTGTCATCCGTGCATCTTGTCAGTTTCACAGCCCTAACTGTGTAGCTGCAGGGCTCCACTTAAAATATGAAATATGAAATCCCAGGGAAGTACTCGGGTAGCAAAGCAGTTTTAAGGAGCTGTTTCCACCTCCAATGTCATGCTGAGCATTGTGTTCAGTGACAATAGCTTTTTTTGGTAGGAAATTTCCATTACTTAGGAATTACACAGAAATCAATATAGACAATTTCTTGTTTCTGTTAGAGAGTAGTAGTTAAAACTAGTAATTTAGTAATTCAGAGTAGTAAGTAGTTGTCCTGGTATGGATAACCATTTGTACTGAACAAGGTTTATTTTACTGAACTGTGTTGGGACAGGTATATAGTGCTGTCACTTCATGTCTTCATTCTTCCAACAAACTAGTCTGGCTGCACCTGAAATTTCAGTTTTGTTCTTAAAATTTTGTGTTAAATCTTTCATTTGTGAAACGCTCTGGAAGCAGTGGCTAAGGAATATAGTTGTGTGGGGTGCTGATAAGAGCAGAATGAAGAGAATGTTCATGGAATTAATTTGTTGTTTCTTAAGCTTTTTATTTTCCTCTGTATTCCAATTACCTATCTTAAGATACAAGTTGAGAACACCTGAGTAATGGTAAGTACCTTCTGGTCCACCTATCCTTAAACTGCCATGGAGCTGGATATGGCCAACACAAAACCAGTATTTCTAGCATGTATTTTCCAGGCCCATAGCCCTACCAATTTATTGGTAATGATTTTATTTTTTGTATTTTTAAAGCTTTTAACAAGTGAAAAATTGCTTTGGGATAAAAGAGGAAATTTAGCGATGGTTGTTAATTTGCATAAAGATGTAATAATTGCTGTCTTTCCTGCTGAAAAGAAAATAACTGTTTCTGAACCTTGCATAACAAAATATTTCTGCTTTTAAAATTATTTGTAATGTCTTCATAAGCCTATTCCAAAACTACTCCTGAGATTGGGGCATTGCCACAGTTGATCCCGTGTTTGCACTAACAAGAACAAGGGCATTGCTGGAAGGCTGGCAGTCTCAGCTGTGTGCAGGGTGCCTGTGAGGGAGTCAGGTGAGTGAGAATTTCTTGGACACCAGGTAGGTGACTGTGAGGGAAATGGTGCCCCAGGGTGCTGCAAGTCCCTCTGATACCTGCTATTCAAATTTCAAGTGTCCAAACCCAGCCTGGAATTGAGTGCATCTATTTTTCCACCCCGAATTCCCACCCCACAACTTTTCCCCTCAGTGTTTCTTGAAGACTTTGGAAATCACTGCTGCAAGACTTCTGAGATGTTTTGACATATAAATTTTAGATCTATACTGAGCTCAGGCACTGAGGCTGAAGCCTGAATAGCACACTTGGGCATTACATATTTATTTGACACAGGTTTTCATCAGGCAAGTCTGTCTTTGAAAATAATGAGAAAATCATGTGACACTGATCACATGATCAAAAATAACTGAAGAACTTTGACTACTGCAGTACCCTTAGACCTCCTATGTTTTATTTGCAACAGAGCTGGTATTTGGTGAAGTTCTTGAAGCATTTGGAAAGTAATGCTTAAAATTAGCTACTGGATTTGGGTTTCCCTAATTCTAGCATTGGTAAGTGGCTACCTGTATTGTGTAGACCAAATGACACTGACATTCTTTTTAATCACTAAGGAGCACAACAAACTTCAAAGATCTGATTTGTGAAAGCATACTAGATTATCATTCTTTTCCAGTCTTGGAACTTGAAATCAGTCAATGACTGAGTAACACATAATACTACCATGGCACCAAGTATCCATAATAAAACTGTTACAGGTCCACAGCCTTAAATGCCCTTTAGTCTTTTTGTCTGGGATTTAATGTTCCATCTCTTTTTGGTACTGCTTGCAAAGAAATTGTTAACATGAGAGACAGCTTTCTAATTTAAATTTTAACTAAACTTGGGAGGATTATGATACTCTTCCTGTAATGAAATCTGCAGGTGAATTCTCCATCCAGAATACAATAAATAGGAGGTCAATTTTGAAATATCTAGAATACAAAATTGTGATTCTACCTCACAGAACTCTATCAAAGCTATTCAATTTGAACAGGTAAGGTCTACCTCAGTTTTTTTCTTGTCATGAAAGTAAACAGGACTGGAGAATTACATTCCAAGATTCTAAGTGTTCAATAAGTAATGCCAAATTCCAAATAAATACATATGAAGAGTCAGATTGGAGTTATTCCTTAACTCCATAATTTCCATTAACCTTAATACTGGAGGGAAACATGCACAGGAGAGATGAAAATGAAAAAACACACAAAGCACAGTACTCTTTAGTTTGGTGTTTTAAATCTGTATTCTTTCTTTCAAATGACCGAAGAGAGGTGAGCTACCACAGCAGATCACCTTCCAGCATGTTCTTTAAGTTTTTAAAATACAGCTTCCATCTGATGTGTTACTTTTGACAGTGACAGTGCAGCCTTCCTCATTATGTTTTAATTACATGAACACATTGTAAGAGGAATGGACTTCATCTTTGGGATCAATGGATATCTTTGGGATGACTGTTGGACTCCCACTTGCTTTCCTTATGATTGTTCTAAATATCAAAGCAGATGGAATCAAATGCATATTAAGCTCACTAATGGTTGCTGGGTAAAGTGATCCTACCACACTTATTGCAGGGATTTTGAAGGCTGTAAATCAGTAGGGAGGGACAGATTTTCTGACCACCTATTTTTAAACTGCCCCTGAGAAAATTTTACAAGTAAAACACATGTCGTCCATGATTATCACTGGAAGTGGCAACATCAGAACAGAACTTGAACCCTTTTTGAGTTCTGGTCCAAATCCAGCTAAACAGCTTGGAGATGTAACTGTAAATGGAAACCCCATTTAGGAGCTTGGAAATGCAAATATTGTGGATCTTGTGGTGGGGAAACTATTGTTGGAGTACCATTAGGTCCAGGAAACAAGCTACATTTTGACCCACCAGTTGTTGACTGAAGATGGGAAGGCCCCTTCACCAGTGGAATATGGGCCTTGGAAAGACCCATTATTGGATTTGTGGCCAACATGATTATCCCACGTTACCTCCAAACTGGTCAGGGGTTTGTTATATATAATTATATATATATATATATTAGACTGTTTGGGGTTTTCTGCTACCACAAGTTCAGGGAAATCAGTTAGGAATCAAAGCATATGATGATTTAACTAGAGAAAAGCAGTCAAGTGACACATCCCTGGCTGCAGGGAGTGCTCAAAAGCGGGGAAAAGATGAATGGCCACCAGAACAGATCATCCAGCACTGCGGACCAGCCACCTGGAATCCTAACGAGTTACTATCAGGTGTCAGAGAACCCATCTAAAAGTGGAATTAGGTAATTAGTTTACAAACTGTCTTTGAAATAATAACCAAACAGACAGTTACAGCTCTTGACCTTCTTGCTGACCAATCCACTCAGATGAGGAACACAGTATTTAAACGTGGGATGGTGTTAGATTATCTATTAGCAGAAGAAGAGGGAGTTTGTGGAAAGAGAAATGCCTCAAACTGCAGTTTGCAAATGGGTGACAACAGAGAGTTGGTAAAACAGATAGCAAAGGAAGTAAGACAATTCACTCATGTACCAGCCCAAACATCAAAAGGAAGGTAATGGGACATGTTTTCATGGTTACCTGGTGGACTATGGGTTAAACAAATGCTATTTTTCCTTTTATGTGCTATAGCAACTCTAATCTTTTTATCATGCACGATACCCTGCTTAATGCAGCTCATTCAGCATGTGCTCAAGGGGATGCAGGTGGTAGCCATGCCTACTGATCCAGAAATGGCTAAAGGACAGAAAATTATGTCACCATGAATAATTGCAAAAAGAAAGAAGACCCAGGAAGATTAAATCAATTATAATTAAGGTTTGCCAACACAGTTATTGAGAAAATAAAAAGAGGAGGAATTGAGTAAGATGAATGTGTCTTTACAAACAGACCATGTGAATCTGCTTTTAGATAGGGCCAGGAAGTTACAGATAGGGAATTAACAGAAGAAAGAAACTATCAGTTCTAGAAAATGTTACTAATTGACATGGACTGATGCATTCCTAAACTTAGAGAAAAAGAACAGAGATATAATGGTTATGAATAATGTTTCGTTATAAAAGAAAAAAAAGGGAGGTGCATATTATGATTAACTTAATTAACTATATAACTAAATAACTATGATAAACTAAACATGCTAAAACTCATAAATGCAAAACTTATAAATTAGTATCTTAAATAACTAAATCGTTAAATTGTTAGTAAACTACAAAACTGGTTAACTTCAAACTAAATAACTATAACATTCTTAAAACTGGTAGGTACTTACCACTTATCTCTAATCACTTAAAAAAGCTGCTGGCGTTGCACTAACATTATGTCAAATCGCTCTAAGCGATTTCTAGCAAAGTGCACCAACTTATTCAGTACACAAGGCCCAAAAATCAACACAAGCAGAATCATCACGATTGGTCCGATCAACGTGGACACCAGAGTGACAAGCCATGGTGACCGATCGAACAAGGACTTGAACCACCCTTGCTGGGCTTCTCTTTCTTCCCTTCTGTGGGCAAGTCTCTGCCTCAGTTCTGCCATCGTGTCCCGAACGAGACCTGTGTGATCAGCATAAAAACAACACTCTTCTCCCAGGGCAGCACAAAGACCTCCTTGTTGCATGAGCAAGAGATCAAGACCTCGTCGGTTCTGCAAAACAACTTCAGAAAGAGAAGACAGTGATTTTTCTAGAAAGGATATGGATTTCTCAATTCTCTGCAGGTCTTTGTCGATTGCTGTTTGGAGCTCCTGCAAACCGTGATGCTGGGTCACAAGGGCAGAAACACCTGTGGCAGCACCAGTCGCTCCCAGACCAAGCAGCATTGCTACTGTCGCACCTGCTATGAACGCTCTTTTTTGGAGCCGAAGAGATGGGGCAGAATCGATGAAGTTGTCCATCGTGTGATCCACTTCTTCTTCCGAGTGGTACAAAATCCTGGGAATGATAACAACTTGCACACAGAAATCGTTAGAGACGTCAAAAGATGAGAGAAGCACACAAGGACTCACCCCTGTTCGGTGGCAAACCCAAGTACCCAACACAAACGGCAGACGGACTTCACACTTTGCCAGCCACTGAAACCTCGAGCCTGACTCACAGTGACTGCAGATACCCACAGTGGAGTGATTGTAGCCACACAACATCTCAAAACCAACTCCAAAGCGACCATTCAGCGCTGGCTGACAGCCATGGCGTGGCTCGGAATCCCGAGCCAAATCAAAACAGACAATGGGCCAAATTTCACTTCCCAATCAGTTCAAAGTTTTGCCTCTAAATGGGGTATCACTCTAGTACATGGCATTCCATACAACACTATAGCCCGTTTGCAACGTTTATTAATGCTGACAAAGGTTTTGCAGCTGCGGGTACTTCGCTTTGCCAGAGCTTCATTGCCAAAACACAGTCCTTGACCTATCACATGGCTCAAGGTGATTCCTCTCCGTGGTGAATCCCACCTGCACCAGACTGGGTTAATAGTGTCTGAATAAGTGAAAAAAGCGTCAAAAGCAATGCCTTCATAAAAGGGTGGTTGTGCATCGAAGCACAGCCAACAAGAACTTGTAAAATTGGAATTGGTTTGGTTCAGCGACAGAAACGTTATGTTCACCATGTGGTAAAGCACGTCATAAGGAGCTATTTGTGGTTCTTGCCAAGATGGCAATGCACCGACTGAGCCAGTGGCCTTGGACCAGTCCTCCCTTAAAATTTTGTTGGGCCCAATCACTTTGGGAATTTGAGGTACACTTTTGATAATTTGCACTAACATGTCTGGGTCTTGAAAAGGGTGATGGATGAACACTGACCACTTTTTCCCTGCCATCCAACCAGGGTGCTCTGGATGCAATATATCCACTTCAAAATGACTACAATTGCCAAACGTGTGTGCCCTTCCATTGCTAGCAAAGTCTGGAAGTGCACAACCTCTCGGTCCCCACTTGGCTTGTAAAAACTCATCTCCCTTCTCTGGTTTCCACGAACGACTACTACTCAAGACAATTGTTTCACATCCCCAATACCCACAAAAATAATACTTTGGATAATTGTAGTAGCTCTTCCCTGGATACACACTGGGACACCAATAGGTTTCCCAACAAACTGGATGGAGGGCAATAGGTGACCTCGACGAGGACGTGACACTACAAGTTTTCTGGCCAGGAAGCAAGTCTTCTATTGTTACTATGAATTTAGGGGCACCTGCGGTCACGATTTCTTTTATGATTCTGTTCCCTGAAAGGTCTCGAAAAACCCCCTTCACCGGCTGGTAAGGATGGTGCTTGGGTTCTGCTTGCACCTGGACCACCAAACTCATTATTAAAATGACACAAAAATGTCGGTGTTGTCTGGGTTTTGGTGACGAGGGTACCTCTGGTGCTGCTGGAACGTCCTCTGGTTTACTGTCCTCTTCTGGAACCGGAAAGTACGCATCACGAGGGCGCCCCACAATCCAATCCTGTGGACAAAACCTCACAGTTTTCATTAGTTTTATTCTGCAATTGTGGCTTAATAGATTTGAGTGGACATCATTTGATTTCGTCCTGTTTTTTAACTGCGGCATACCCTCGGCCTGCTAAAACTAATTTCCACCCCGGCTCCCATTCTCCCAATTCGTTCCTGACTACAACTGGTGGACTTTCCTCTAATGCTGGAGCGGCCCAGTGCTTTTGGACAGGGCTTTTGGCCTCATCTCCTCTGGGAAACTGATTCAGTGCTAACAATGCAGTAGCTAACAAACATGCCTGATCCCCTGGCCGAATGGCATTAGCAAAGCCTTCTGCTCTGGCTAACACTTCTATTTTGGTTTTCAAAGTTTGATTTGCTCTCTCAACAATGGCCTGCCCTGTAGTGTTGTATGGAATGCCATGTACTAGAGTGATACCCCATTTAGAGGCAAAATTTTGAACTGATTGGGAAGTGAAATTTGGCCCATTGTCAGTTTTGATTTGGCTCGGGATTCCGAGCCACGCCATGGCTGTCAGCCAGTGCTGAGTGGTCGCTTTGGAGTTGGTTTTGAGATGTTGCGTGGCTACAATCACTCCACTGTGGGTATCTGCACTCACTGCGAGCCAGGCTCGAGGTTTCAGCGGCTGGCAAAGTGTGAAATCTGTCTGCCATATTTCAGAGGCTTTGAGGCCTCTAGGATTGACTCCACTGGACCACAGAGGCGCCTTTTGGCAGTGAGGGCAGGTTGCTACGACGTGTTTTGCATCGGCTGCTGAGATTCTGCACTTCTTCACCAGTGCTTTGGCCCCGTTGTGGAGAGTTTCATGCAGCTGATGGGCCTCCTTGAGCGTCCACAGTCCCTTTGCTGCTACATCTGCCTTGTCATTACCAATCTGAAAAAACCCTTTGACAGGATTGTGGCTGTTGACGTGGATGACTGCCCGGGTTTCGGCACCACTTTGTTGGCAAAATGGCGATTTATTGAAACTTGCACAGAGTTTTTATAACTTCTGCTACCAAAACTCCACCTGTCTGCTTGGGTCATCCTTCACATGTGATTGGCTGACCCAGCAGGCCTACCAATGGAAAAACCTAACCTTATCACCTACCTGTACACCCGAAATCTTCCAAGAACGCCTGTCCCTAGCTGCTACAGGCATAGAGTGGGCAATTTGGGGCATCTGTACCTTCCAGGTACCTCAGCCAATGGGGAAAGGAAGAGGGTGATGCAGCTGGGAGCTTAGGATAATAAGGGAGATGCTTTCCCCAGCTATTTTAGAGACTCCAGGGGAAATGCCCCATGGCCTCTCCCTTTATTTGAGTAAAATTACAGTACTCCTATGTCTCCTTCTTGGACATAAATCTCTGGCATTGCGAATTTTTCTGCAGCTTCCTCTGTACCACTATGTGACTGTGAAAGCTTAATGCCTTTATGGTTAAAAGAAATGTACTGACAAATGTCTGCAAGGTAAGTATTACGTAAAAAAGAATTGATTTCTATAAACCTGCTAGCAATTGTCAGCATTGTCAAGGAACACAGCACCCTGAAATATTTTAATATGGTTGACTTCCCAGAGCACTGTTAATGTTCATTTGTGTCTCCGTTGGGAATTGTTAAATATGTAATAATTAACCATAATTTGTATTAATTTTCAGCTCCCTGAATAGCAAAATTTCCGTGCTTCCTACAGTCTGTGTATTTCTCTCAAATTTAATTCAAATATAAAATATGTACGTTAGCTGAATTTTGAACTCCAGAATGCAGCAACCTTCTTGCAATGAATCCCAAAACTAAAACTCTAGAGAACTAGATGGTTGGTACAATTAGCTTCAGGTTTTTCAGTCTCTGAAGTGAGCCCTATTTTGTTTTCCCACCAAAAGAACAATCAGATTCTACAATAATGACTACAGCACAAATATAAAGGCATAATCATGGCTATATCTGATGGACTTTATTGATTGAAATTAGTATTTCAGGTAAAGTTTACACCATGAGAAAGAGGGACAAGAACAGAAGAACAAAGCATCACACAATCTAGGAAAAGACCCTTAGAACTGAAGTTGCAGCTGGTAGATAAAAGAAAGTGAAGCTTTCATCATGTGTTTGGCTAATACCATGATAGAATTACTGAACTCTTAGGGGGCATGAACAAGGGCAAAGCAGACAAAGAGCAAAGGAGAGTATTTTCAGCAATCCACTGATCTTAATTACAGCCCAGAGTGGTCTTGTGAGTCTTGTTAACCTGTGCCTGACCTTGTTTAGTCATTTCTCCTGACAGCAACGAGGATGCATCAGCTTGTCTGTGTCACCCTGAACCGCTGCTGCACTTGAGGGCACAGGCAGAGTCTGTGCATAGATAGAGGTGTGGGAAATGAACGGGGCAAAGACTGGAGGGTGTTCTACCCCACCTGCAGATCTGTACCTACAAAAAGGATTTAGTACCCCCCTCCCAACAGCAGATGAGGGGCTGGGACATCCCCCCCATCCGGCAGCCCAAGTCCCCCCAAGAGCAGCTGGGGGAGGTGGCAAGTGACAGTGGGACTCCTGTGGAGGGGCAGAGGTCCCCTCCTACCACCCTCTCTGCCCTCCTGGCCCCGGCTGCTAGCTCAGATTCTGGGGGGGCTTTGGGCAAGGAAGACTTCAAGATAGGGAAGAGAGACCCAAAAGAGACCCAAAACCTTTCCTGAGGTAAGCAACATCCTCCTTACCTCAGGAAACATCCAAGGTTTTATTCTTGAAGGTGTCCCAGGGGCAAAGAGGACGAACAAGGAGGAGCAGGGGTTTATCCAGAGCCTCTGTCCCAGGACAGAGAGCTGGCACTGAGCCAATTGGTCAGAGATAGGGGGGAAGGTAGGGTCAAACTACATAGTTACAGGCTTTGGGGGTCCTTTTGGGGTAAATCATTCCCCAGAGGGATACAACACCCTACCTGGCCTGGGTCAGGACAAAGGAGATGGGCTGCTCCACAGGGGTACTGTGGGCAGGCTGGTAAGGCTTCTCTATTTTCTGGCCAGTTTGAGAACCAGCCCTACAGAGATGACTTTTGCTTTGATCCACAACAGAGCAAAGGAATTAGGTTCTAGACTGAACCTCATCTGAATCTGAAAGTGAGATTAAAACACAAAGTTAGATATTTGGATCCAAAGTGATAACTCGTTTTTTTCATGAAGAAGGAGAGAAAGGAAATAGAAAAATAGGAAATTTCCAAGAATAATTATGAAAACCACAGGAAAAGGGTTACCAGGGGTCTAGCACTGGCTGATGGAGTGCATGGGGAAGATCTCTGTCAGGCATGATAGGTCTTTCCCTAGAGAAGCTCCTCTAAGGGCTGGCCAGCAATCCAGCCAGGGAGCTGAGCCAGGCAGCCAGACCAGCAAGGGTGGGGAGGGATGAAAAGCTTTATAGGACCAGCCAGGACAGTGAAGGACAGCAAAGACAGCAAAGACTGGCATCTTGTCGAGTTTTTAGACATGGGGGCAGATTGGCCACATCCATTATGATTTTATTTGCTCCCTTGAAATTGGCTGGCTCATTGGTGTCCAGGAGAAGTTCACCTGATGTTTCAAAGTTTACTTGTTCTGCTGATGTATCAGCTACAAGCTCTTTTACTGACTCGAAATAGGATGCCTCATTTTCTAAAATAAAGCAGTTTCTGAAGTTTTTGTTAGAGGCAGTTCAACACCTCAGTTTTCAAAACTTAACTTTCTAAGAGACAATGGAGAAACATGACAAACATTCCTTACTTTACTCATTCCCTACACCAGGGGAGACCTGGAGCAGAGCAAGAATGAATGTGTGGCTCTGAAGTGTGGACCAGGAGTGCCAGGGCCCAGTGGTGCTACTTGCCAGTGAAAGGAAGAGCTTGTGGAGTGGATAGATAGTACAGGTCAACAACCACTGGGCCATTTTATGACCACTGGGCCATTCTGAAGACCAAGGAGGGGTGGTTGGCCCAGCATGACCGAGTATGACAAAACAGCTTCTCTTGTCTAGTCTGGGCAAGGTGGTGAGAAGAGTTTTGAACCAGAAACAGCAAGTAGGGAGAGGATGATCCACCATGTGAGAGATAATGTTTTGCTTCAGCCATAAGAGTGTATACCTACATAATTTAGGCAAAGATGGAGCTAGCACCAGCCTAGGCTGCTTGAGTGTGGGAGTTAACCAGTGTGTCCTGGGTTATGGAAAACAAAAATGTGTATTCTATTTTCATCTCCTGAAAGCACTGTTCTTCTTTACTCTGGGAGGAGTAGGGTGGGTGCCTTTTGTCAATGGGCCAACTGTAGGGCTTTGTTTCTTATCTGTTTCACCACCAGTCTTCCCTCCAGGGGGATGCTAATGTCTGCTAATGGGCCATTAACACCTCCCCAAACTAACACATCCCCAAACTATACCCTCCCCAAAGCAGTACATCCACATTCCATCATCCCATTGTGAGATGCTCCACCCAGTGGGGGGAGCCAACCATTCCTACCTGGATAAAACTGAGACACAGGAACACAGAAAGGATCCAGCTTCACCCGATTCCTGGAGGAAGACTGGACCCCTTCTCACCACCACTGGACTCTTGTTCTACAGGATCATCTCTACTCCACCAGAACCACCTCTGCCACATCCAGGAGGACTCACTTTGGGACTGCTTCCAACACCCTGACCAACAGGGTGTCAGGTTGTAGCTCTGACTCTGTCAGGGTTTTCCAAAATTGTTGTTTGTTTGCTGGTTTGGTTGGGTGGTTTTATTTTTCTATTACATTTGTATTATTAATATTCCTAGTAAAGAACTGTTATTCCTATTCCCAAATCTTTGCCTGAAAGCCCTTAATTGCAAAATTATAATTTGGAGGGGGTGAGGGGTTTACATTCCCCATTTTAAGGGAAACTCCAGCTTTCCCTGTCAGATCCCTGTCTTTCCAAACCAAGACACCAGTACTTGTTACTTAGAAGGACAGACGGGGAGGAGAAGGGAGGTATCAGTTTGAGCACTGTGGGCAGTCAGAAAGAATGTGAGCTCCTGAGTACCCAGCCAATGGAAAAAAGGGACAGGGATGAGGAAAGGCATAAAGGTTTGTGCATTTATACATGTATAATACATGTGCATTTTAGAGAGAGGTGTGCCTCCTCAGTGAGATGCACCTGACTCAGGTGAACTTGTTTATACCAATAAATGTGTTGCTTTGATGACTTTGTCCTCTTTCAACTTCATCAGCCAGAGAGTATTTCTCACAAGCATCAGGAGAGGAAGTTGTGACCTCAGGCTGACATGGAAAGGAGAAACCTAGTGCCAGAAAACAGAGCAGAAGGGGGCCCAGCCCACACAAACAAGGATGTGCAAACAGGACTTTGTGCATTATGGTGGAAGTTATCACAGCTGGTACACAAGATCATCATAACTGGGTGCCTCTCTATATGCCTGGAGCATGTAGTCACTACAGACTTCACCTGACTGCCACAGCTTTTGAAATATGAAGGATGAGGATCTTGGAACTCAGTAGGTCCCAGGATTTGTGGATATTCAAAATTAAAGCTCATCTGCAAAAACTGGAGTTTGTTAATTTGCAGGGATAACAGCCTTTTCAAAGGCTATTCTTGACATAACCCCAGAAATGGGTTTATCCATGTGTAGAAGGTTACGTTGTGGACTTTTTCTGTCTAGGTAGAAAATCAATGTGAGAAGAAAAGTGAGAACACAAGGCTCTGTCGACTTCACATGTGAAAATCTTTCTTGTAGGATGCTTATTTGCTTGCTAAAATTATATTTGTGGATGCAGGGTGGGAAGGCACTACTGGATACCTAGAGATGAAATGGTAACTTCAACCTGATTGCCCCTTGGTAGTTTAAGACAATCAGTGTAAGGAAATGACAAGCATTGCTTTGTCCCTTTGTAGAAAAATGCAGCTAACAGTGAGTTCTACGAGTTTGAAACAAAGCTTTAGAAGTCACATGCAGAGGAAAAGCTTGTCTGAGATTTAAGGATGCAGTGCTCAGCCAAAGGTGATACAAAATAATCCCTAGAGTCAAAGTTACGTGTAAGGGTGAAATAAATGAGGAATGGAAGAACTGTATTCCCCCTTTAGGAGTGGGATACTGAATGCTGACTCTATGCATAAGCAACAGAGGTAAAAAGGCAAGATGGAAAAATTCTTAATTGTCTTAAGTTCCTAAATCATCAAATACTCTGGCACATAAGAAAATAGTATCTGGAAATCAAAAATCAAGGAGACTCTATGTACATAGTGGTCCATATACATATACAATAAAGAACCCCACTGAGGAGAAATTAGTGGTAAAAAACCTGCTTAAATTGTTACATTGGGGAGCTTCATTAATGTCAATAGAATAGCATAGCACAGCACAGAACATGTTATAATATAATCCTGCTGTCCACAACTACACTGCAGTTAGCAGGCCTTGGTTTAAGGCCTCCACCAGAGGCCAGTATATTGCCATTTCAACTATTGGCACCTTAACTAGAATGTAAAAATAGCCTGAGTTGAAAAAGTCGAAACTGGGAGAGGGTTTTTTGTCATTAGACTAACAAACTGCTTTTAGATTGCAGAGTTCTGGTTGTTATTTTTTACCCACAGAGGTATTATACAGAATATTGATTTTAAAGGTTTGGATTATGATTACCAGGCAACAGACCTTTTCTTAATACTGAAAGTGCTGGTAAGATTTTCACTTTTGAAGTGAAGCTCCTTATTTCACCCTTCCTCTTACCCTGCTTTTGGTTCACATCTCTGATTGGATGAACTTCTGGCAGAACTAAACGGGATGAAATGTTCAGAAGATCATGTAAAGCACTCCAGCTGACAGCTGTTTGCTCTGTTTGAGCTACTGCAGTAAAAACTCAGAGCAAAATCCTCTCAAATGTGCAGAATTAGAGATTTCCCTACACACTTTGCTCTCAGCAGACAATGTTGGAGCAACATCCTAACACATTTTTGAAAAGAGCTCCATTTGGCTTCGTTTTTAATAATTGTAAAATTTGGAATTTAGCCTGAGTCTAAACCCTGAAGGAGAAAGTGTTTCCACTTTTAAGGGTCTTCTGTTTCTGTCCACAAAACAGCAGCACCAGGATTGTCAGATTTTATGATCAGAGTAAAACAGTATAAAACAATGCAGCCAGAGAAAATCAAAAAGTACCCCATTGTCTTAGAAGAGTTAGCTGATGGTCTGCTGAGACAGAAGAAACTCTTATCACCTTCTGTCAATGAACAGACAGGTCTATTTGAGGTGGAAAGCCCTCAAGGACTCAAACACAGCAGGTAATCTCTGCAGAATTTCCTATTTTTTGGCCAAGAAGCCTTGACTAGTTTCTGAGAAAGGGCAGAAGACTGTAAATGCCCTAGACACAGCCATATCTGAAATTATTATTTACCAATTATCCTTATTATAAAGGGATATCTGTGCTTTCCCAATGGGACTATTTATTGATCTCTTTATCAGACATAAAATTAATCTCATTTTTTACATGCACTTTAAAAAAAGTTCATTCTGAAATGGTAGCATTCCAAAGAATCCCAAACACTACTGTGCAAGGCACACTTTAATTATCAGTGCCTTTTTACAGGATTTGTAATTACTAAACCATTGTAATTTTTTTTTTTCCCCCAAAAAGCCTGTTTCATGGCTGAGTATCAACTTACTTCTTACAGAGAATTAGTTCAGGGTGTTTTAAGCAAGCCAGGAAGTAATGACTTGGCAGCACCTGAAGGAGCAGGAAACAGATGAAAGCAGGTGATGCCAAACCTCTGGCTCTATGAAGGTCAGAAGTAAGGGATTAGAGACAGCATCACAGGTGGTGTCGTACATGACTTTTTAACTTGACCTGCCCACAAGGGTTTGCCACCACTGAGATGACTCTACAGACAGGGTTACAGAAAGTTATTCCTCTGACATACCCCACCTACAGAAAGTGGGAGTGGCTTCAACTCCAATACACTCTCTTTGAAGGCAGGTCTCATACACTTCCAAGCAGAGCATTTTTCCTGAGAAAGGATGGTAACTTGCTCTTTTATCACTGCCAGACAAAAATGGTAAACCCAGTAGGATGAATATTGCAGTCACCCAAGTAGGCAAGAAACCTTTGTTTACACATCTCCTCCACACAGTTTGGAATGGGGATTCAAACAAACACCTGTCTCTTACTTTCTAGTCAAATACACTAATACATTAATGCATTAATAATATGCCTGCAGGGTATGTAAGGGTTTTGCCAATCTCAGCTGTTGAAACTGTTCTGCTCTTTGTAAAATATTTGTATGGTAATAGCAGCAAAGACACATCCAAGAAGAGCCTAAAATATAAAATACTCTAATTAGAAAATGAAGCTTCTGTTCCTCTGCACAGTTGTTATATATGTTACATCATTCACTGGAAAATGTAAACAGTCTGGGATTTAAAGACCAAAATTAAGACTAGAAGCACCACCACTAAGACCTTACCCACTTGATCCCTTTACCCTTTGACTTCAGGATCTCTTTTCCACCCTTCCCGTGACCCACACAGAGTGCTTTGGGAGAAGGGGCCAGTACAGCAAGGATAGGGTGGCCTTTTTGCCTTGCTCAGTTCTACTTTCAAGAGAATCAAACATTGAAGGTTTCAGACTACAAGGCGTCTCCATCAGCCAGGACTGGGAGACATGGAGTTGTGCAGGAAGTGCTGGATCAGGTGGCTTGTCTCTAGTGAACATGTTGTTCCTGGGTATAAACCTAGGCTGGAATTTAAAATGTAGCCATGAGGGCTGGCCTAGTTTCACCTGACTTCAGCTACTTAAAACAGCTGTTTCCTCCTCTCCATAGCAATAGCAATAGGCATTTCCAGGAGATAATTCAATCCAACCCAATCTAAAATGTTGCCATTCACTCCAACAACTACAGAGGCAGCTTACAGGTTTAGTTTGCTGAATTCAGGTGAAATACCTCTCAAGCATTGAAGTATGCCTCCAGGCTCTTTTGAGGCACCTAAGACCTCTGGACCTAAGTCTGGATAAAGCTATTCCCGTAACACCACAAAATTGTGTTTATTTGATAATTGCTCCCAGATGTTAGTCTCACAAGATGTGAAAGACCAAAACAGAAGAGGAATTTCATCTTGCCTCTCCAAAACTCCAGCAAAATGCTCACCATCATTATACTCTAAATAACTTCACCATCACCTGCCAAACATGAGTGAGCAAGTCAAGTACCTGCCCAAAAGTTCCTGCAAGTAAACCAGGCAGATGATCAATATGTGACTCTGGCTGGGGTGCAGGTACAACCCGCAAGACTGCTTTCACTTTCTCTGCTCAACAGCAAAATACAGATTCTTTAACAGGGCTTACTGGACCAAGCAGTGAATTAGAGATCCTAGAGAAACATCCAGAAACATCTTCAAGCTGTGTGTCACAGTCTTGGATTTAGATACTTCACAAACAAACTAGACATACAAAACCTTTGTAGATCCAGCCATCAGCACATGCTAAATCAATGACACATATATATTTTGTGTATATAAAGGAGTATTCTTCTATTATTACAGTGTAGACTGTAACTGTAAGAAGTGGAATTAAGCTTTAAAACCAGTGTAAAATAATTCCTATAAATAAGTTATTGGCATACCCCATATGACATACTTTTTTATATCTAGGTAATGAATTCTGATATATACCCCTGGCACAAAGACTGTAATCAATCTTACTGTTCACAGTTAATTTACTAATAACAGCTTTTAATTTCAACAAAGTTCAGTTACAAACATAAAGAATTCTGAATCAGATCAGATGGAATTGTTTTACATCAGCATCAAAAATTTACCAGTACACTTGTTCTTGACTGTGGCTATGTTGCTCTCCATAACAAGATAATTAATGAGAACTATAAAATCTAACAGACAATACTGATCCCCACAATCCCTGTTTGTTTTGAATGCAGTTGAAGAGAAGTAGCAGCACAATACAGAGAAAGCTTATCTTGTCCAAAACACAGAATACCTGCTAAAAAAAGAGGAATCATTTCTAGTCCTGCTCGGACATTGTATAGATAGCAGTCCTCAACAGCTGGAACAGGGAAAGACAGAAATGAATTATCAGTCAAGACACAGATGAG
Organism: Phylloscopus collybita; assembly: GCA_027886175.1. Classification (NCBI taxonomy): domain Eukaryota; kingdom Metazoa; phylum Chordata; class Aves; order Passeriformes; family Phylloscopidae; genus Phylloscopus; species Phylloscopus collybita. The sequence continues at coordinate 2,633,546 of JAJNNQ010000086.1, read as the reverse complement.
CAATAAATAACCAAAGCATAAAAAATTTCAGTGTAAAAGACCATAGCTGTACTTACATGAAGAAAATGAATGCAAGATTTTTAACTGCGCTGTGTCTCTTCTCTTCTGAGAAGAAAGCCATGAGACCCCTGGGCTTTTTTTCAAAACATGTCCACTAATGAAACTCTCATTAGGCAGAACACAAAGCTTGCAGAATTGCTTACTCCATTTTGGAGGGTATATAAGTAAACAGACACTTGCACAGCCTCAAAACTCATAAAACAAATGCATGGTAGTCATAATGCTGAAGTATGAGAATGTAAATAATTGGTGATCTAGTTTCTGGCAGTACAGCAGCAGTCTGAAAGGAAATGCAACACTGAAAATCTATAACTTGACTGTAAAAGCAAAAGGTTGTACTCTCTGGTTGCGTCACACTTAACAGGTACTCTATGCAGATTTTTCTTCAAGACAGGTTTTCCAGGAAGAAAAACAGAATTTTTGATTTGACAGGCAAATGAGCCTACAATTATTTTATGGCATCTTTGTTTAGGAGCCTTCTGTATACACAAAACAAAGGATTAGGCATACAGTCTCTGGCACTCCTGCAACATGCCTACTAAGGAAGTTGTCAGACTCCACAACTACAGAGAACTGTCATCATCAGTTGCTGGAAGCTCTGTTAGCATATGGTTAGGAGTCCTCTAGAAGATACTTAAAAAACCCTTTTGAGTAAGCCACTAATATCCAAGGGTAGCTTAAGACAAAGGCCAGCAAACAGATATTATCAGTAATGGCTGAGTGGCTGTTGTGTTAAAATACAGATGATCACATTACAGAGCCTTCTGCAGAGCCTGTGGTGTTAGACTGACAGCTGTGAGTAAGCTCCTACAGAAATGACAGCTGCCTTTTGTGTACAGTAAACATATACATATTTAAAGCTCCTTTTGCTTCTACAGTAATTTCCACAACTCATTTCACTGACACATCTTTCAGATAAGATTATTTCTTACACACCTCAACCTGTAGCAGTAATACAAGCTTAGTGAAGCAACATTCAAAGTTGTGATTGTGTTTATTAGGCCTGTATCTCTTCGTCTGTATCTGACATAACTTCTTTTAAGTTTTGGCACTTTCAATTTACCTTCACACTTGTGTGATTAGCCTTGCAGCTGAAATACTCCATATACACTTAGCAGAACATCTTGTTACACTAAGTTCTGTAATCTTGTGGACTCTTATCATTTATTCAAATTTCACCACCTCTTCCCTAGTTTTACAGAAAATAATTTTCTGATCCAGGGTTCTTCTGGTCTAAGAATTCTCCAGTAACTTGAAAATAGGATTTTTAGAACTCCTCTCAGGAGGGATGCAGCAGTAACACAGATCCCTGTGTTAAAGCTCTTGTAAGTATCTCTGCAAACACTACAAAGGAATTGAACAACTGGGATCCTGAGGGAATGGTTCCTTGTCTTAAGTTTCCCACACAGTGTCTTTTCAATAAACTGGCATGGTGGCCTGGTTTGCAACTGCTGGTCATAAATTTACACATCTTATTTAGCAGAGGAAAACTACACAAGAAGTAAAACAACTATATTCAGCACATTCCTATCCAATATCCTATCTGGCTAGGAGACAAACTGAGAATTTATTTATAGATTACCTGCCCAGTATGTGGTCTGCATCCCCAATTTCTGTGCACCCCAGCAGGGGTCACTTATACCACCTTCCTGACATTCCTCAGCGGGGTGGGTGTGCAACTATTCTATTATAATAATTTAAAGTATTTACACACTGCACATCCACTCTTTTACATACACACAAAAACTTACTGGTATACTGATGAACCACATCTAAAACATTTTGCAAAGACTGATACACTGTGGGGTTTCCAAGCATGAAAAAGATATAAATCTGTAGCCTTCTATAACACAGACAACTGGACAGCCTGTGGAGAAGGGAAAGAAAAAAGTTCCCTCTAAGTTTAAGCTCTCTCCACTCCCTCCAGAGACCATTCACCAGCTTCAAAATACACACATTTGACATTAACTAAGGGTCTCTTGGGAAAATCCACACATTAATTCAGTTAAAAAAAAAAAAAAAGTCTTAAACCAAGTAGTACTTAGAGAAGAGAGAGCACTGAGTATTTCGTGTGTAATACAGTTACTCAGATACACACTTAAATATTTAATATGTAAAAAATAAAGTGCTTTTTATCAGGTCCCAATGCAGGGACATTATAAAACTTTTCAACAACTGTAAAACAAATAGATACATAGAATACTGAATCAAACATACATGAAAACAGTTAACATCCAATCTGGTGGATGCCCCAAGACAAAACATTCCTTCATATACATGGTATATACATATATATTCATCTTTACTCAATATATTATAACAATATATATTTCAAAATCTTGTTACAGTCTAAAAAAAAAATCCTACAAATATGCAACAAAGATCAAGCACAGAAATTCAAGACTGACAAAGACTTTGCTACCCCTGCCCACACTCCCACCTCCACTCCTGGGAAAGATATGCCAGTGCTCTTTGCGGGGGTGCAGCGCCTCCACATCCTGCAAGGCACTGTGAGCAGCAGCTGTGAAGTTGGCATCGCCAGTGGTGAGCAGGTCAAACACACAGGAGTAAAAATAGGTGTCCTTCACAAGCATCTTCTCATGACACTTGGTGGTGGCTGTTTCCAGCGTGTACCCTGAGGGGGGAGGAGCTGCAGCACCCCAAGGAAGCAGCTTTCCCATCACAGGCAGTGGCAAGTGGCCGCTCTGGTCAATCCGCTCGCTGGAAGGGCAGCCGTTGAGGCACAGCTGCAGGTCCTGGCTCTCCTCGTAGGCCATGACCAGCTCCTGGGGCATGCGGATGGCCAGGGTCAGGTAGTGCCCCAGCTGGCGGATGTACACCGTGGTCCCGATGTACCTGGCGTGCATCTCAACGTATTTGCCGCTGACTTTCTCCACAATGTGCAAGCTCCTGGTGCTCCCATCTCCTCCACTTGTCGTACCGTCAACAAAAGCTGCAGGCAAGTCATCAGTCATGGCTTGATACACTTTCTGATCTGTACAGTCTTGGTATGACTTGAAGATAATAGTTATCTGTGGGGGAGGGGGGAAAAAAGCAAAGTTAGTGGAAAAAAAATAATCATCTCAATCCCTTTTCTATTTTGTAACTGAATTTATCTGGAACTACTGCCCACTGTGGGGAGACAAGAGGAGATGCTGCTGAAGGCAGTCTCTCCCTGGTATGTTACACCTGTGTTAATTATCCTAGAGTAGAAACAGCCTTGCCCTCACAGCCATGGGCATGATAAAGAGTGAGTGAGCTGGGAGGGAGTTCAGTTGGAGTCAGTTGGAGTCTGCTGGCCGTGCTGTGAAGACCTAGGGACAGAAGGTCATGCCAGAGCCAGAAAAGGTAAGATACTGTACGTAGGACACACAGGGTCAGGAAGGAGTGAGCCAGAGCTGTGTGGAGCTGCTCTGAGAAGATACAGAGGAAAGGTGAGGGAGACTTTTTGAATATCAAGATACTGATACTTGAAGCCTTCTGATGATTCTAAAGAAGCACCTCCAGTGCAAGTGCAGTGTCCACGTCGACTACTACCACATACGTCAACTGCAACAGCCCACCACCTTAAAACCTGACAGGTGTCCACAACTCACACCTAAGGAAAACAGCCTGTACACATGCTTAAAGTAGTATTTTGCTGGACAGCAAATGTTAAATTTGTTCTTATGTTGGTCTGGAAGCAAGACTACTAGCATGTGGCAACAGCCTTGAGGTTAGGAAAGGAAAATGCTGTACATTTTATTAGGCGTCACAACTACGTCGCACCTGATAGTTTCTTAACACTTTGGAATGCATCCTGCAATGACACAGAAGCATAAGGACTGAGTAATTCCCACAGTCCTGGCAACTATGGCAAAACTACATTGAGACCATGCAAAAATCAGGGAAAGGTATAATCAGGACTAAGAAGAACAACTAGTCATATAACAGCTTTGGGATCCTGGATACATTAGTCCTAGGAACTGGGAGATTCGACGCTTTGAGTCCACTGTGCTAGAAAATGTGCCAATGGAGAAACAAAGCAAGACTGACTGACACCCAAAGATGTGCCTTTGAAGAATGAGTGACTTTCAACATCAAAATCCTTTTCATAAAGCAATTAGTTGGTGTTTTTTTGGTTTTTTTTTTTTTTTTTTTTTTTTAAGATTAGAACTAGCCTTTTAAACCTTTCTACTTATTGGAGCAAATAACAACAAAAGAAAAAGCAGGTCCTCCAGTCTTACTTGAAGGGAATAACTAGGCTATATGGCAAACCAAATTTGGAATGTCTAGCAGCTTTTCCTAAAACAAAAATTAGGGTGAGAATTCATATTTAAATATTACAAACAGATATGCTACTTCCTTTAGAAGAAGAATGACTAGAGGGGAATGACTTCTTGAAAAGGTCAAAATTTTGCACCAAGAATAGGTATTTTAATAATTATTTTCATCACTGATTGATTACATCAAATTAGTTACAGTCAACAATTTAAGTAGTCTGCTACTAGGAGACTCAGATTACTTCAAAATGTATCAGAAGGGATTTTTAAACTAAGGTTAAATTTAAAATCTATTCCACAGCAACCTCACATTACAATTTCAGTTAACCATCACACCTCTGCAGAACAACTTTTATTTCTGCCTCTCTGTTTTAAAGCAAGACCTAGAGGTTAAAATCAAGAGTCAATTACAAACAATTTGAATAAAACTTTTGTCCTCATTAACCTCACCTGTCTGTACCACTTGTACAAGACACAAGTCTTCCCACCTCTCTCCTCCCACTGCAACAATTTCTTCTTCAGAGTACGCAGACATACCCTAAACAATATTGTATTTATTTTCAATATTGGGTTCATCCCAGGTGGTTGATGCTTTGTCTTGATGCTTGTCTCACAACACAGACAATACCTACTGTTCAGACCTCATATGTTCTCACTAGTGATAATTGGATTTTTCCAATGTTTTTTTTTTCCTTGCATTAATCAGTTATACAGCATGTGATGTATCAGCTATATAGCTTGAGACCATCTGTAGCCAAGTAATTTGGCAAAGCGATGTCTGTGAACCCCAGCTGAGCTGGATGCTTTTACCCAAAATGGAGAAAATGCATCAAGTGCCCCTGCTGATGCAAAGATCGCCCCACAGCTTTGTGCTTACTAAAGTAAGCTCAGCAACCTACAGAAGAGAAACTTGAGGCCTCTCAAGTGATCAGTATTTCTGCATATAATTTAGGACATAATGCAGTAAAAGGCCTTTTATTCTGTGTAACACAGTTTGGATGAAATAGACTTCTATCTCAGCCTGCTCAAAGAAGCACTGCTATTTCCTTGAACACATTTGTGTTGTTCTGTGACGAAAGAATGATTTACACACTGATGCCTTAAGTTTTAGCTTTCACGTTTTTCAGATTCTGTGCCACCTAGGTGAGTAGCTCTGAGCCCCATATCAAGTGTTAGTCAGCTCTCTTCTGCAGGGTCAGTAAACAAAACAATCCTTTTCCAGCTTGAGACCAAGGACAACCGTTCCAAGTTACAAAAAAGCATAAACAAGGGAAGGCTGAGGGGAGTGAACAACGAGAATGGAACTTCATAACCTGAAGCTATAATTGGACAATTAAACCCAATATGCAAAGGGACCAAAACTTAGAGAAGTGTGAGATTTTGTAACCAGACATCCATTTTGTGTTCATCTTGGGTGTAGCCCTGGTTGGGCTCTTGTACTGCCCAAGGTGTATCTTTTAAGGCCTTTTAATAAATACCTACTTTATTCTCTTAGCTCTGTCCAGTCTCTGTTCCAGGTCAGTCTTCTCAAGGCATCAACACCTACAGAAGTAAAGCTCCAGGTCTCCTTAGCAACTTGAACAAGCCTGGAGCCAAAAAGAAGTCTGACTGTTTTAATGAGACACTGAACTGGATGCTTGATTAAACATTTATGTAGGGTACCTGGCAAAATTTATCAGGAAGCAGCTATCAAATTGCTCTCTCCAGAACTCCCTCATTTACAAGAATGAAATGCACACAGTTTCAGAACACAGAGAAAGAACAAGAAGCCTTCACCCTAATTTAAGATTAACAATAACACTGGATGCTGAATGAGAGCTGAAAGACTATTAGACGAATAAAGGCCTCCATGTATGTTGCAAGAACACTCCAAAGAGAGATTCAACAGAGACCATTAAGATTTTCCAAGGACATGTATTTAAACATTGCAGCTCAAGACACTGATTTTGAATACTCCATTGTCTGTCATGTGACATCCCTCTAATCCATAGGCCAGATCAGTAAAACCAGACTGCTGCATGGGCTTTGCCTTATCACACACTCCTATCTCAATATCATGCTCTGGTACTGGCAGACACTCCAGAACCTGCAAAGGGAGATGACACAAAATTCCATTGCAGAGCTTTCTCTCTTTAAATTCTTAAGGTAAAACAGACAGAATTAAAAAGTGAAAATGAGTTTGTTATTTCTAACAAACTCAACATGCGTTACACGTGTTTATGTACCTACAGTACATTCTTTATGTACCTTCTCACACACTGAGTCCCAAGAACACCTTCAACAAAGCTGCCTATGCAGTACTGTTTACAGACTAGAGATTAGCTGCCCTTTCTAAACTTAGGATGGAAAAATCCAAATGCCAAAATCTTCACATAAAGGAAGGTTTTTGAAACTACCACTGTATCAGCTTTGTTCTTTGGGCACAGACAGAGCTCTTCTGCAGGGAGGCACCCTGAAATACAAAAATAAAGATTTCCAGAGGCTTACCTGAGAATACAATAAACAAACATCAGCTGTAGTAAGATTTCTAAATCAAAACAAACCCCACAGATACAATTTGCACATTTCATTTTGGACTTTATCCTCCCACTCCTATTGATGCCTGATGAGTACACCGATCACAAAGCTTTCTCAAATTCCACTGCACATGCAAAACCTTTCAAAGATAGTGTTACTGAGCTGTAAAAACGCCATTTCTAGGGAAGATCCTAATGTATTTGTAGAAGATGCCTGGCTTGTACATCTTAAACAAAAACAACACTTTCAACTCTTGAATTCTTGTACTTGTCTTCCCTAGTGCCACAACGTAATGAGAATGATGAAGGCATCATTCATACCTTCATCATAATATGTTGTTATTTTACTATGTATTTCACAGAATTCTACAATTGTTTGGGTAGAAAAAGACCTCTAACAACATTAACTTTGACCATTATTATAACACTGGCAAGCCTGGGAACGAATGAGTGGAAAAGTGCCCAGCGGAAAAAAGGACCCAGGGATGCTGGTGGTTCAGCCAGCTGAACATGAGCCAGAGTGGGCCTAGGGGGTCAAGAAGACCAAGGACACCCTGGTTTGGGTCAGGCAAAGTGTAGCCAGATGGAACAGACTCACCCTGCACTCAGCACTGCTGAGGTGACACCTCAAACCCTGTGTTCAGTTTTGGGCCTCTCACAACCAGAAAGATATTGAGGTGCTGGAGTGAATCCAGAGGAGGGAAACAGAGCTGGGAAGGGTCTGAAGCACAAGCCAGACGAAGAGAGGCTGAGGGAGCTGTGGGTGTTCAGAGAAAAGGAAGCCCAAGGAAGAACTCACTGCTCTCTGAAAGGAGGCTGTAGCCCAGTTGGAGTCAGTCTTTCCCCTCAACAGCAAGTGATTGGATGAGAAGAAATGGCCTTAAGCCGTGCTGTGAAGATTTAGATTGAATACTAGAGAAAATTTCTTCACTGAGAGAGTCATCAAGCACTGGAGCAGATTTCCCAGCCTCTTGAGTCACCGTCACCAAAAATGTTTAAAAGGATGTTGACACAGCACTTATGGATCACTTTTAGTGGTGGAATTGACAGTTTGCACCTGGGCTCAATGATATTAAAGGTCTTTTCCAACCTATATTATTCTACTGCAACCTCCAACAAAACTGCTATTTCTGTGTAATAAGACAAATTTATCTCTACCTTAAGTAAAATGTCCATAAAAATGAAAAGAATAATGACAAGTTACCTAATCCTTCTACTTCTTAAAACATTTAGAACATTTATCTTCCAATTACCTTTTAATCATTTTTCTATTACGCTGTGCTCACTCTGCAATGATTTCCTGCAAAAATGGAAACCATGCTACAAAAGAGACATTTAAAGTGTTTTTGACTCTGGATAAAAGAATATTTATCCCCCAAATTTCTTTATCCTGCTGATAGCACCAATTCCCAGGTTCCAAGGCTTACACCAAATAAATCCCAACAGTAAAATGCTCTGTATTTTTTCTTCCTTCTCTGTGCCCCTAAATTCACTCTCTCACCCTCAAGCTATCTACTATAAAACCCCTGGAAATGCGGGAAAACCTGCATTTCCAATTAATGCAAACAAGAAGATACCTCCAAACAAGAAGGAAAACTTTCCATCGGCAAGCCCAAGCACCTCTGCCTCATTTGCTATTCAGGGACAATTACTCTAGTGATATCCAGAACACCTGTCACAGCAGCAAAAGGCTATAAAGACTTTGCACCCCTCCAAATAAAGCACACAATATATAAAATTTTAAAAACCCCAAGGTTCTATTTAATGCATGCAACACCCTTTCTACCTGCTCCCTGTAACAGACATTTATTCTCAGGGAGTTGTAAAACCACTTCCAAGACAGGGAAGCTCTTTATCTAGAGCTGCAGAAATCAAACATAAATAATGCCAGTGACCTACTCAAAACCCATGCAAGAAAAAAAACAAACAAACAACTGTTTCAGAAAGAAAAAGAAGTTTAAACTCCCAGTTTAAGCTAAAACTCCAAGTTACTTGCTGATAATCTTCCCTTTCCATCTGAAAAGACCTAGGATCCTATGCCAAGAGGCATAAGCACATCAGGCAAGCTCAAAAAACTGAAGTTTCAAAGTTTCAGGTAGACCATAGAAGATAAAATAGCTTTGTTCACGGTGAAAAACAGATGTTAGTGTGAGTAACACAAATGTGCAAAACACCAACAAAGAAATTCATGAGCATTTTTGTGAGTAAGTACAGAACACTCACAAGACGTGCTCTTCCAATTAAAGAATTCAGGGGAAATTTTTATTGCTTCTTATACTTTCATGCTAGGTGTGCAGTGAGGGGTAGGGGAGAAACAACATGCGTTTATGGCTCACGTTCTTACTTGAAGTGTCCTCCTGGCAGTCTCTTGTCCTTTAGAACTTACTGGATATTCCTCAGACTGCTGGGGTTCTCATAGTCTCTTAGGTTTTAGAAAGAAAACAAAACTTCACACATAAGGTTGCCTTCATTACCAACTCCCTCAGACTGGCACAACAGAAAGCTAGGATAGAAGTGAAAAGTACTAACTCCCCACAAGGGGTCATGGTGGTTTGCACTTTTCAAAAGGACAATGGGCTGAAGATGAACCATTCTGTTTCCACAGCTTCTTGAACCACTTCCCCTAAAATAGCATTCAGGAAAAACTAAACGTTCTACTCTTACTGTCCTTCCTTTCATTACATCTGCTTTAGAGAGGACTAATTAGGTTAATATTTGCTTTGGCTCCTGGACAATTTAAGTTCAGCATATACCTTTGTTTTTATTTCCCATTAAACATCTATTTCAAATACATGCAATGAAAAAAACAGCCGGACTAACAAAACGGAACAGTTTGAAAATTTTTCTTATGATGAAGGTAGAAGACGTCTTGGCATGCTCTCAGCTAGGGATTGCAGATAAATGTCACTGAAGTATAGCTCTTTAGAAGTCCTTTAAGCTACCCTGTGGCCAAAATCAGTTAAGTGCATCCAGCAGCAGATAGTCAACCACAGTCAAGACGGAATACTTGCAGAAGAAAATGTTACAGGAATGAAATTAGCAGTGGTAGTGTAGGTTAACACACTTTTTCTATTTCATTCATAGTAGTCTGCTCCTACCAGAAATATTAGTATCAAGGGCATGGATTAGAGATATTAAAACTTATCTTCTAAGTCACTTGTATATTCAAACAACCTTCCTTGCCTAAAACAGGTGTGCTAAATTCTGCTATCTGCAAAAAAAAAAAATTCAAGGACTGTGCAACACGTAAGATATATCAACATCAGAAATATTTCTAATAAGGTAAACCATAGATTTTATGTAATTGCTTCTGCACACTTAGCTGTACTTGGGCAATGACAGGGACTACTAGAGGAGAAAAAAACCAAACATTTTACCCAAGTCAAAGACAAAAAAAACCCTCTCTTGAGAATGAAGACAGAAGCACACCTTTTAAAACTGTACTTTCCCTCAGCATGTATATACATTTACTATTGTCATTCTCCTCTTTATTTCTTTGAAAAGACATGTACCAGTATAAAGTGCTACAATCATTTTCAGAATGAACAGGCTAAACTTAAAGATTATCTACTACAACCACACCTAGCCATCCACACAATTTGTACACAAGAGTCTCAACTTCTCCCCTCTACTACTAAAAGGAACAAGGAAATAAAGAAAATTCTGCATGAGTTTAGCAAAACTGAGGATAAAAGCTTACTGCAGATTACGAAATGCAGCTTTTTCTTCCATTTATTTAGGAATCTTTAGTAAAAGCCACTGAAGGAGATCAAGGAAGATGTACGTCTCTTTTGCAAAGCTTACTCATGTTAGCCTCATTCCCTTATTTTATACACCTTCAGAGCTCATTCACAAGACTGCTTTTGAAACTGGCACAAGTTAAAAAAATGTAATTTGGAGCTTCAGTCCAATCTCCTTTCACTCACACAAGCATTGTCATTAATCCATACTTCAGAGTCCAGCACAAACTTAACAGTAAAATTGATTTTCCTACATTAATACTACTGCCCAGCCAACTCCCCAGAAGATGTGTAGGCTCTACCCTACCGTGACAGACAACTCCTGCTTCTGACTCCAGTAATTACAAAACACTACTTCCAGGGTTCACCACACAGTGAAAATTCTTTGGTAAATGTCTTGAAACTGTGTACATATAGCCTTATGTAGCTTGAGAATACAAGAGCTACATTATAACTGATTACAGCGCCAAGGGACGAGACAGGGAGAGCATCAGTGAAGGCAGCGTGGTGCTCTTGCAGGCAAGAGACTGGGCAAGAGACCACACCTTTATTTCCTGACTCCTTTTGTACATTTTACAAGTTGCCCACCCCAGAGGTGGGACCCTTGGGAACCACTGGTCATTTTCCAGAGACCATCACCGAAGCCCCTCCTCTGGGAACAGATGTGGGAGCTTCGATGGTTTACAGAAGATGACCTTGTGCATCAACACTGTGCCTGGGAATAGAATTTCCCAAAACCAAAACAAGCAGGCATGAAAGCATGGCAACACTACATCACCACAATTTTTAAAAAAGCCCTTTCACTCCAAAAGAGGCATGTGACAGTATCAGCTTCAAATGCATGCTTAAACAACTGAGGGGCACACTTGCCACCCGCATTCAGCAGGAAGAGACAAGGACTTGCTACAGTTAAAGAAATGGCATCACTTATCAAATACTAGTGGATGTATTCCTACTCTAGACTCCTCTAGTATGACAGGAGTGTCTCAACAAGGGTTTAAAGTTCTTGCCACAACTTTAAGGCTACTGCTTGTTTAGTAAAGCAAAGGTACTAAGTCCTTGTCACAAGCATTTAGCTTGCTACCTCCTCTCAGGTCTCTGCAGTTCACCCTCTTGCTTCAGCTCTGAACATCAGTGGTTTTTTTTGGTAACTAGATTTTTGTGCCACTCTATTATTTGTTTTCTACTGTTGTAGCTGTGAAGTCTAGAAAATTAATAAAAAGCAGAGACATACTTTCTTTCTTTAACTTTCTTTTCTTTAACTTTCCTTCCAACCCAAAACATCATATGACCTTTCGAATTTCTAACTAGTGCAGAGGCAGTCACGGATGTACAATAATCAATAACTGTTTTAAAGTGTTACATCAGTATCCTTACAGGCTTGCATGGTGATAAGCACAGGTTTTCTTGTCATGAGCAGGAACAGAGGGAAGAAAAGAACCTGTTGTTTGATACTCATTAAAGAAGATGCTAAGGGTTTTACTTTTTTAAACTACTTGAAATATAAAAAAGTATATATCATAGAAGAATCAGAGAAGATTCTCAAGTTGCTCCATTTCTTCACTGTTAAGGGCTAACTGACTTATTTAACTGTCTTGGCCTTTTACCTCTCCATGCATGCACAGTGCACAAAAAGAAATCTGTACCTTTTTTGTAGCAGTGGCGCTGGATCCTGGGACCACAGGCACATTGGTCACTTGCACTGATAGATAGTTATTGTCTATGAGGGGCCAGGCCCCTTCCACTTTGCATGTCTGGAAGTGATCCTTAAAAGTCCTCAGATGAGGATCCCCAAACAAGCCACAGAACAGGTAAGTAGGAGGAGGAGCCTTCTCTCCCCCATGATGTTCTCTGGCTTCTGTGTGGCCACTGTAATTGCAAGGATCATGGGTCGTTTCAGGGTTGGTGGAGGATGTGGGTCCATCTTTGGTACAGTTTCTCTGGGTCATGAGATCACTGATCCCAAGCACTGCAGAATGGTAGACGAGGTTTCCACGGCACACTTTGGAATTGCGATAGGTACACACGGAGTAGGCCCTCAGGGCCTTGCAGAACTCCAAATCAAAGTCCTCCAGAGCCGCGTTCAGATGTGAAGTGAAGGATACAAAATCAGTGGTGCATTTCTGGATTCCACAAGATGTGTGCAGCTGACAGTCACCTAAGCAAGAAACAGACAGCAGAAGGACATAAAGTAAACCTCTTAGGTGGCAACCCCTTTCTACTCTCGTAAGTACCACAGAAAACAACATGAAAGAAATTTAAAGCGCTCACCTGTTAGGGAAATACATTTTAGGAAAAAAGAGGTTGAAAGACAGCAATGGAGAATATCTCACAGTCTGACATGACACACAATGTCTTAATCCATTACTTTATATTGTCTAGATGAAAATTAAAAGTGCTAGGTCCTGTCAAGTATAAGCTAAACATGTCTTCTAGATAACAAGGTGATGATGCAATTCTGTGTTTAAATTAATCACTTAGTCAATAAGGAAGTCTCCATTTAGTCCTTCACTGTTTTACACAAGTTACTTAAATTTTATATAGAATTCTGCTCCTCAGAAGAATGTGGTAAAGGCAACAAAGTAATGCTGTTTAGACATTGTTTAGATGTTAGACATGTCTAAATGTCTGAAAATGTTTAGACAAAATCTAGACTGAATAGAGCAAAAATCAAGTTCTCTTCTAGAAAGCAGGGTGGGGGAGGATAGTAGGTAAGCGGACAGGCAGTTTGTTTTACTTCCCTGGCACTGCCAAAACTAAAGCTTCACTGCTTGTTTTTTTGGGACTAATGCATGAAAAAAGCAGCTGTCTGAAGTGCAAGTTTTCAGCTAATGCATCTGTACATTGCAGCAGCTGTACCTCTCAGAGCATAATTCAGTAATAAGGGGTAGAGAAACCCTCTACCCTCAAAGCCTGAAGTACTTGACAGATGTATACAACTGCAACACAGTTCAGCTGACATGAGCAAACCAGTCAGACTTTACCTGATGACCTGATTTCCATAAAAAAAGCACAATTAACATCCTTGCAAGCGAACTGGAGTTTTACAGTTGTCTCCTCCACAGTTCTCACAGGTAAGATGTGAAATCCTCCCAGATTCTCATGGCAGTTAACAATGGCTTTCTGAAGGTAACTTTTACCAAAGAACTTACCAGGAGCAAAAATTAAATGAACAAGACACACTAAGGGAAAAAGAGCCACACTTTTCACACAGGTTAAAACCAGGAGGACCCCAATTTAGGAAAGATCACACTTCCTGCCATCCAAAGATAAAACGGACCTTCATAAAAAAAAAAACAAGTCACAACTTCATGCAACAGCTGTCCAAGCCTGCAAAACTATCTACTAAAATTCATCTGTGAGAACATTTATCTGTAATTTCTCACTGTTATAACATGGGTTTTGAATGCCACAAAAATGCCTACAAAGACACATGGAAGAATTAAAAAATAAAAAGAAAAGCATAATATATCTGTGAGAAACTCCTGAGTGTGAGAAGTGGAAAATAGGCTGAATAACAACATTTTTCATTTTTAAACAGTTGTTTTCTGCAATGCATTCAGAGATGAGAGGATATCAGCAGTTTCTTTGCCTGTCCTTTAGCTGATCTTTCAGAATCAGTACTCACGTGATTTACTCTGAATATCCAAATCATGAATTTGTAAGGGCAATATGTTTACAAGTGATGCACAGCTAACATAAATCTCCTGTCAAAATCCCAAGATAACACAAAGCAGAATGAGAAATTCTCCACCTACAGCTAAGCATTAACATGACTTGGGTAAGTAAGCTGAAAATTTCTTTGTACAAGCCATACATACCTCTGCAAAATACAGAAAAAACCCCTAACAACAATCAACTTCTGTGTTTTCAGAACACAGAACACAAAAAAAAAAGACCTATGCCAAGCAAAATGACAGAGAGGTTTAGAGCCAGATTTTCAAAACATCAAAACTTTTATTTTCCTTCAATTGTAGTCGTAATGTTATTTTAATCAACAAATAAATCAGGCTAACTGAGCAAGTCTGTCAAGTTATCAAACAGACCAATAAATCACAAAACCACAGAATTTTTAGGGCTGGAATGGAGATCACCTAGCCCAAGCCCCCTGCCAAGGCAGGATCATTTGGAGCAGGTGACACAGGAAGGTGTCCAGGTGGGGTTTGAATGTCTCGAGAGGGAAAACCCCCTGACCTCCCTGGCAGCCTGTTCCAGTGCTCTGCCACCCTTCATACAAAGAAGCTCTTCCTCATGATGAGATGAAACTTTCTGCGTTTCAGTTTACAGCTATTGTCCCTCTTCCTGTCCCTGGGCACCAATGAAAGAGTCCGGCACCATCCTTTCTGATGAAGATACTTATTCGCATTAACGAGATCCCCTCTCAGCCTCCTCCCCTCTGGACTACACAGGCCCAGCTCGCCAATCCCTCCTCATGAAAGGCTCTACTCCAAGTAAAGGACGCTCGCCTGTGGGGGCAGCCGGCTCCCCCGTCCCTCCCAGCTCCACTCCCGGTACCTGTGCCCAGCAGCAGCAGCGGCCCCAGAGCGCCCAGCAGCCGGAGGGCGGCGAGCGGCGCCTCAGCCCTGCGGGCGCGGGAAGGCGCAGCGCTCCCCATGCCTGGCCATGCAGCTCCCCGGGCCGGCGGCAGGACGGCGCCGCGGCATGAGGCTGCGGCGGGGCGGGCGACGTTCTCCCCGGTACTTTCCCCCTCAGCTTCCTCCTTCTTCTCCTCCTGCTCCGCGGTGCTTCCCGCGCCTCCTCCAGTCCCAGCGGGGCGGCCGCAGCCACGGCAGCGGGCGGTGACGCCAGGCGCACAAAAGGACGGGACGCCCGACGGGGCGGTGGCGGCGGCTGCGCCCGCGCTGCATCCGCCCCGCCCCCTCCCGCTGCGCCGCCTTCTATTGGCTATCTGAGCTGTCCGTCACGGCTGGCCCCGACGCCCCCTGGCGGCAACGACCCGGCCGCCGCGGGCCCCGCCGCTGCGTCACTGTGGGCAGAGCGCGCGGGCAGAGCGAGCCGCGCCCTGAGGCGGGAGGGGGCGCCAGAGGCCGCCAGGGGGCAGGGCCGGCGCAGGGCAGCGGGCAGCGCCGCCATGGCGGAGGGAACGGCCCGGGACAGGCTGCGTGTGGGGGCGACGCGGGCAGGAGCTGGGCTTGATTGCTGTGAGAGCTGTTCTCTTTTTTAATGAAGCATCAGTCTCAGCACAGAATTTAAAGCAAGGTAGCAGTTTACAGCACTCACGTATAGCACAGCAGTAGCAACAGCAGCAGCTCCATGCAGCCCCAGCAGCAGCCCACAATTGCCCCCAGCAGCCGCCCCAATAGACATTTTCAATAACCCCCAATAGCTGTTTACAATAGCCCCCGATTTCTCTGTTACAAAGCATCTTAAAGACTTTTCAGCCAATAGTATATTACTAAAAATTACAGTCAGTTGTTATGACCAACCAACTATAGCACACGTACACCTATTTCAAACAATAGTCGTTTTTAAGCTTCTCTATTAACAATACACAATACTCTTATTAAGCTTAAGACCTTCTACTATCTTGTCTGGCATATGTTTTCTGCAGTGCTATGACTTATTCAAGCCAAACCTAAAAACTCGGCCTTTGTTTTCCATGTCCTTGCTCGCTATACTATTATATACTACTGTGTCTTTCTTAGCTCCAAACTTTTCTCAGTTGCTGCAAATTCTGAGATCTCAGCCTTTTCTGTTTGAGGCCTGTCTCTCCAGCTCCCAAAAATCTTCCTTTGCTTTTAGTGTTTCCCACAGGTGGGGAGCACCGCCGGGAGAGGAGAGGAGGCCCCGCCGGGACAAGAAACAGGGCACGGCCAGGGTAGGGCAGGGACACCTCAGGGATGGGACGGGGACGCCGGATAGGGAAATGGTGCACTGCCGGGAAGGGGACATGGGTGGGACATGTTATGAATGGGCCAGGAGACCGGCTCCTTTGAAAAGGCCTTTATTAGAAATCAGCTCTGGGTAGGGGGCCCGAGGGGCTGCGCACGCCGCCGCTGCTCCCAGTAGACACCACGGAGGAGGAGGTGCAATCGAATCTTCTGCTGCTGCTGCTGCTGCAGAGTCAGGATTCCTTCCTCGTGGGAGTTACCAAAGAATCACTTTGGCTCGTGTGGTCCAGGGGCGTCACCTCTCTCCAGTTCCTTTCAGGTCATGGCGAGAAAGTAACAAAAAATACCTGCTACCTGCAGGTAGCTAGACGTGTGCCTCGCACAGCTTTGTCCTTCTTAGGTCCAGTTTCTGTGTCGGCTCGCTGGGTTTTAGGGGTTTTTCTGGCGTCGGCTGGATCTCCGGCTGCAGGCAGGCACCATGGGAGTTCCCTGATCTCCATACTGGGCGGTGTCTCCAGCTCCACGGCAGGCGGCAGGGAGCAGCAGGGGGGTAGCAGGAAGTGGCGGCAGTCTTTACCCGATGGAGAGGGGAAAACCCAGAATTCAGGGAGAAAGGGTACAGAACTTGGGACATAACAAGCAGAAATTCAGGGGTACAGATTCAACATGAACAGTTTAAAACAGGTAAGTAACAGTGCAACTTTAATTTTACAGCAAAACAGTATAACAGTACAACTTGGGAGTGCATAACCTGGGGCTTTCTATTTCTTTCAGGACAGAGCAGGGAGTACCAGTGGGAGAGAGCACCGGTGATAAAACACCGGGACAGAGCGGGGGCCCTCACCGGGGCGAGAATAGGAAATGAATCTGCAGGAGAAGATAGTTTCCATCACGTGAGGATATTTTTTGAGCATCCAAAGGTAAACTTCCCTTTGAATATGTCATTAAGAAGCTAACAGGAGAAACTTACAGCACGTCTCAGATGTAAGTAAAAATGCTGCTTTCAGGCCGTTTGTTTTTCCGATCTGTTTCTCCTTTCTAGCAAACGTGTTTCATTCTCCTAAACCTAGACTGGCTGAGGCCAGCTGGTCAAGGTTCAGCAAGGCCAGGTTCTGGGGCCTGCCGCTGTGTCAGAGCAGTGCCTGGAGTGCTCCCGGCTGGGGCAGCAGGACCTGGGCGTTCTGGCTGGCAGAGCCGAGCATGAGCCATCCCAGGGGACCAAGAAGGCCAATGGCACCCTGGCTTGGGTCAGCAGTGACAGGAATAAAAGGGCCAGGAGACCTTCTGCGCCCTTTTAAAGCCTTTATTAGGTCAGCCTGGGTGGGGGCCCAAGGGGTCGCGCTCACCGCCACTGCTCCCTGGGGACAATGAGGAGGAGGAGGTGCAATCAGCTTTGCCCAAAGGCAGAGCTGAGGTCTCTGACCTCACAGAAGCCCTATAAAAGACTTACTCATTTTGGCTTGTTTGAAGTCTAAGGGGTGACTCTGAGCAAGTTCTGTTCAGGTTATGGCGAGTTGAACAGGTGGCTTTACAGATAGCCTGCTGCTTTGCTTTGTCTTCTAGTGTGGTTTGGTGAAGCATTTGTGCACCAGCTTCCAAGCTTCAGGGGTCTGTATGCGGTGGTCTCACTTCCTGTAGTGGCTCAGATCCATGGGGGTTCCCATGGTTTGCATACCAGGTGGGGCCATGAGCTGTCAAGTGTAACTCTGGGGGAGCAGTGGAGGCGGGGCCCGAACAGAAACAAGGAACAGGATACAGCAAGTTGGGATAGGGGTACACAGTAAGGGAACAGGAACAAGGAACAGGGTACAGCAACTTGGGATAGGGGTACACAGTAAGGGAACAGGAGCAAGGAACACGATGCAGCAACTTGGGATAGGGGTACACAGTAAGGGAACAGGAACAAGGAACAGGGTACAGCACCTTGGGATAGGGGTACAGTAGGGGTACAAGGTAAGTGATTTTTATCAATTAACCTTATTTAACAGTCATAACAACTATTAACACAACAAACATTAACTGTGCAACAATAAGCGTAACCATTAGTAGCTCTTAACTCTTTATTCCTAACAAGCAGTAGTGTGGCCAGCAGGACCGTCCCCCTGTACTCAGGACTGGTGGGGTCACGCTTCAAATCCTTTGTTTAGTTTTGGGTTCCTGGTGTCCAGGAAGACTTTGAGGTACCTGGAGGGAGTCCAGAAGAGAGAAACAGACCCTGGGAAGGGTCTGAAGTGCGAGTCCTCTGAGAAGCGGCTGAGGGAGCTGGGGGTGTTCAGTCTGGAGAAAAGGAGGATAAGTAGGGGCTTTCTTGCTCTTTACAGTTTTTGGGAGAAGGTTGTGGCCAGCTGGGGATTGCTCTCCTGCCATGTCTCAAATGAAAGGACAGTCGGAAATGGTGTTAAGTTGCACCAAGGAACCAGCCTTGGTGATTCTGTGATGTGGTTCTTCAGGAAAAGAATGGTCAATATACAAAATACTGTGCATAAATAAGAAAACCACAAATACAAAAAAGACAAACTGATTCTCTTGGATTTCTCTTTATTAGAAAATAAATTTTTCTGGAAAATAAAAATCCAGGAAAGAAGCTGTTCATTTTAGCAACCATGTCAGAAAAAAAAACCCCAACCAACCAACCAAAAACCCCAAACCCAAGCAAAAATTTGAGCTTCCAACAGCCATTGAATATAAATTGCCAAAATCTAGAAAGAAGAGCTTTGGCTTCTGCTGTAGGTCACATAGTATTTGTTACAAATGAAATCAGCCAGTTTATCAATAAAGAATTTATTGAAAAATTGGGATATAAAAGTCTGAGAAAGCCGCAAGCAAAAGTTAGTGCCAAGCCTGGGGTTGACACTGGGTGCACCTCAGACATGGCCTCTGTCACACTGAGTCCCCCACAGTTCACAAAGTCTCTATTGTGGGGCCGGTTTTTATACAGTTTTTCCAGCTGTAGAGTAGGTTGTCTCAGTCTTTTGTCTTCTTTGTATTTGTTACATATTCATGTATCCTCTTTTCAGTTCCTTGAGTAGATTTCAGAGAAGGAAGATGCCCATGATAGGATTTACAGGAACCCTGTATTGGGATGCACAGCAGATAAGATTCATATCTGGTGTTAAGCACTGGGTTGTTGTCAGACCCATCTTGGGTGAAGGCCCATCTCCTCTTGGTGCCACCTTCTTTCTTTTACAAATAGTGTTTTCCTGGGTTGCAGGCAGAGGTTACACAATTCCTGGATGTCTTATTTTCTGAAGCCTACATGACTTTATACCATATATATTTACAATAAAACCGAATTATTTTACAACATATATTACAAAGGATAACTGAATGGACAGAAGAATGCTGATGAAAAGTCCTTTGAACCTTGTTGGTCTCAACTTGTGGCAAGAAAAGCAGATTTTCAGAGGGTATGGGTCTCATTAAAACACCAAAATACAGCTGTTTTCAGAAAGTGCAAGAGATCTGTGTGCTCAGCAGACCTCTGTGATTCACAGGGCTGCCAGGGTGGCCTGCTGTGCTAAATGTCTCAAAATATATGCTATTAGTCTCAGATTTTCTAAAGATTTGTCAAAGTTTGTCAAAAATACACTGAGAAACTAATATTGATTAGCAGCCTGCAGCAAGCAGATATGACAACTGAATTCTAGAAAAAAAAATTATATATTTGAGCCGTTTCATTTTTCAAAAAAAGAAAATTGATCTGCCTGCAATCTTTTTCAACAACCATCCTCTTCCTCTCTCTCAGAGACTGAAATTTGCATGTTCACACCTTAAACATTGTTATGAGGAAGAAAAAGCTTTATGAAGAAGCTACAACCACAGAAGCTCACCCCTGCTTGAAGATATCTGACTAGAGCTTTGGACTGTGAGCAAAACCACCTAGATAAGATAAAGGGGACACTGATGTTCAATCATCTCAGGTCTAGGGAGAAACAAACAAGGCTGAGGGAAAGGAATGCATCCACAAGAAAGCCAAACTCAGAAGGGAATCCTCCCTGGCTGGGTTTGGGGTGGGGGAGACCACAGCCCACAGAGGCCAGGTTTACACAGACTCCCCCAAACAAGGGGGGAGGAGGAGGTTTTGGGTGTGGGATGTAACCCCTGGTCAGAGGCACTGAACACCCATCCTCCCTTACACAAACCAGCCCAGCTGTGAAACCCCAGCCCTGGGAAGGCCACATCCATGGGACATTCACACGGGAGGCAGCTGAGGGGGATGAAATCCATCAAAAACACCCAAAATGCTCCCCAGACTCATTCCTGAGGCCTTGCAGCCCAGCACTGCAGTGAGGCAAAGCGATGCACAGATCAGAGTCTGCTGTGGGACACTGTGTCAAACTGCACCCCCTCCACCCCACCTCCAGGGGAGGTGCCTGGGCATTCCCACCTGGCATGAACATTTATTAATCCATTAGATTCTGTGCTTTTCAGGGGACCCTCACCAGCAAGAAGACCACTTGGAGAGGATCATTGGGATGCCTGTGGGATCCATGGAGTGGTGATATTGCCTTTAATCTGTCTCCGTCCCTCTCTCTCTTTCTGTCCCCCCAACCTCTCTCGTATTTCTCTCTCTCTTCCTTTTACTCTCCTTTTCTTCTTCTGTTTCATATTTACTATTAAACAAAACCCATACTATTATTATTGCCCTCATTTGGTCTCATTTGCACCTTAATTCAGGCAGAGGCATTTCTAATGACTTTAGAAAACAGACCATGACACTCCTGTGATGGATTTGAGTTCCAGTGGTTTCAGTTTGGCCAGGTTGGGCAGTTATAGAACTGCAATTTGGATGAGTTTTTACTATGTATGAAGGTTTCTCTAAAGGTTATGGGCATTCCTGTATGAATTTGAACTGGATAGTCAGAAAAGTAAGAGAGGCTAAAAACAGCATTCATTTCCATAAAGAAAATGTGATGAAATCAGAAAAAGTGAGAAGGTGATAAGTGAGCAGCTTCACCATGTTATCCTCTAAACCAAAGGGTTTTTATTCAGGTGAAAACTGGCTACATCCACTGTGAGAGCTAATCATGATTTTCGGTTTCAAGACATTCAAAACTTGGTCCATTTGTCTATTATAATCTCTTTCATGCATCTGAAAGCACACTCTTGTAGGCACCAGTATAGGTTTTCTGAACTAGAATAGGTGGAAGATTTATTATTAAAGTGGTGATAGTTTCTTTGTCCTTTCAGAGATGCTTGGTCTGATGCTCTAGTGAATCCATAAACCTCAGTGGACAAAAATCAACTAATTTACTAGGGAAGACTTTTTTCCATAATGTTCCTATCGTTATAGTGCTCTCTGTGAAGTAACTTCTTTTGCAGATTATGAAAAGTGCAGATTATTTCCCAGTCCAGACTGACCAGTCTGTGCTATTCAGACACAGTCAACTGCATATTTTTAGAATAAGATGCTGACATAGCCTGTTTCTGTTTAATGACTCATACAATTTTTATCATATTACAGATTGTCTCTAATTTTAATATAGTTACCTCTTCACAGATTAGCATCAGGGAGATTGAAGAAGTGAGCCATTTTTCATTTTGATTTAATTTTTCATTGTAATTTTGTCATTTAGCAAAAGTGTGTGATGTGTAATTTTGTATTTAAATCCCTGATGGTTTGTTCCTTTCCCTGCCCTGGGTTGTTGGTTTAGCCTAAGTTGTACCCATCCATTGAGCTGTCAAGTCTTCCCTGATACCTGCCCCTCATTCCTGGATGTTCTTTGTCCATCCTGGCTGGTACCAGCCCCTGCCTGGACCAGCCCCTTGGGGAATCCCCTGTTATTGGAAGCTCCATCCGTCTGTTTATATAAATCTCATCCTATTAGCCTCCCCACTGCTTTGTGCTCTGTAAACCCCACCTTGTGTCCCTCTCTGGTCTTCTCCCTGCTGGCCCCTCGACCCTGAACTCCACCCTGATTCTGCTCCTCAGAATGTGGGGAGACAAGAGGAGATGCTGCTGAAGGCAGTCTCCCCCCCGATATGTTACAGCTGTGCTAATTATCCTAGAGTAGAAACAGCCTTGCCCTCACAGCCATGGGCATGATAAAGAGTGAGGTAACTGCTGGGTAGGCAGCTGGAGTCTGCTGGCTGTGCTGTGAAGACCCAGGGACAGGAGGTTGTGCAAGGGCCAGAAAAGGTGAGCTGCTGTACGTGGGACAGACAGGGTCAGGGGGCTGTGCCAGAGCTGAAGGAGAGAGCCAGAGCTGTGTGGAGCTGCTCCTGGGAGGCTACAGAGACAATGTACAGGAGACATTTTGAACAACACGATGCAGATACTTGGAGCCTTCTGATGATTCTGGGGAAGCACCTTGAGTGCGAGTACAGTGTCCATGTCCACTGCCACGTATTGACTGCTCCTCAGAGCCCACTGCCCTGCCCTTGTGTGGGCCCCACCCCTGCTCTGCCTTGGAGTTACCTTGGGATTTATGTTGCTTTAATAAAGGCTTTTCTGGTGCTGGGATGTGAGGCCCTCTTGGCTCCTTTCTAGGCTGACCCTGCGGTGACAGCTTGGGACTCTGGGGACCCCGGGGTTGTGTTGCGCCACCAGGCACATAATGATCCAGAAGAACACGAGTTTTTCATTAATCTTCATTTAAACAGTTTGTCAGATAAGGAAAATAAGAAAACAAAATATTATGTAATAGAATGTTTACCATTATAAATGAAATCTAAGTAAGTTATTTTTTGTTCCGCCTGGAAAAGTATTTAAAAAACTGATTTGTAGATGGAGATTTTGTCAAAACTCTTAGACTTGAGGAGTCTAAGGCTGGGCATCAGTCAATTAGTGGTGTGCAACTGATTTTTTTGCATTGCTCCTTCTTCTTGGGTTTGGTGTTGTTTTGGGGTTTTTTTCTCCTTTTTGTCTTCCCCCCCCCAATTATTAATTCAAGCCACACATTTTTGTACTTTTTGTCCTTCTGACTCTCTTGGGTAGAGTGATCAAGCTGCTCTGGTACTTACCAACAGAATGCTTTATCAGTGGAGCTGTGACTCCCCACAAATACTGTATTTAGAAGGTCAATGATCTTCCAAACCAAGAAAACAGCAAGATTTGAAATAGTGAAAAAATACCTTAGGTTGACTGTTGCTATGATAGAAGGTAAGAAATATTAGGGATTGCTTTTTACGTGGGCAGTGTAGGAATCACTACTCTCTGGAACACATATACTATTGTCTTGTTGCAAACTTCATAATCACAAAAGTTTGCATATCTAATAGAATGCAGTATTTTCAGAATATAATTTTGTATTTCAGTATATAATTGCATATGTAGATTTAATGAGGTATCTTCATATATTTGAAACTTCTATTTCCTTTTCAATGAATATAAGTCAACTTATACCAAAAATATATCAAAGGTGAAAAATTTGAGGTTTATATGTATAATGAGGTCCTATTCTCAAAACAACAGGTTTTTTTTAACAAAAAACTAACTTTCTGGCCAGAAAAAAATCCAAACAAAATTTTCATGTTTCATTTAATTTTCCTGTGAACTAAACAACACACAACTGGTACCTTTATACTGTAGGAGATGGACGGGAGGGAGGTGAGGAGAGATCTCTGGAGTCCAGGGCAGCTCTTGAAGCATGTGGTTTATTGTATATGCCGTGGGTACAAGAGCTTTGCTTAAACTGCCAGCCACAGCTTGAAGCGTGTGGGAAAGAGGGCTAAGTTCCTGTTACAGTACATTATATCTTTTTCCGTGTTGAATATTCTGATTTACAGTAACCAACCACTACAAGATACAAATCCTACAGAATCTGCATACAGCCTATAGGAACTACTACATTACCATGCCACGCTGCGTACTAAACCTTAAAAGCTAATTTCTAGGCTTCTTTTCCCTGCCACATTGGCAGGGCCCCTCCCCCTTGGGCCCTTGGCATCCCTTTGTCTGCTAAGGGTATTGCTCAGTCGACAGGAACCTTGCCTTCAGCTGACTTAATCCTTGTCCTCCTGTTTACACAGTAAGTAGTGGCTTGGCATCCTGTATCTCCAAGCTCGCTTTCATTTCTATTTTGCATATAGGTTTTATACTCTTAGAATCTTTTGCCAGGCAATCATATTTGTAAGGCTTTCCTGTTTCATCTTCTCCAGCATTATACAAAACCTATTTATCAGTTAATTTCCTTCCTTACTAAGAGACAAGAGCATGATTAAAAATAAAAACGTGGAAAAATGAGCTCTTTTTGTTAACCAAGAAATGGAGTCAAAGGAAGTACAACTGTGAGGGGAGTTCCAATTACTGTACTACTTTACTGTCTACCACACATTTTAATTTTAAAACAGAATTTTTAGTACCTCATCCATACCTCTGGCAAATTGCAGACTTTTGATGTAGCAGAATGAGCAGGAAATCTGAAAAATGGGAACATCATTACAGTTTCCACCACATTAGAGTGGGTAAGAGACAGCCAAGTAAGACTAGGGATGTCACAGTGACTTCATCCTCAACAATATTTGAAATTGAGCAAAGCACTGAGCAGCCTCATTAACTTTGATGGCTGTGATGGTATTAGTGACAGCCAGGCTCGATTAACACTGGAGGTGTTCTCCCACCTCTTCTTGACTCTGACCAAAGCTGCTTGCAAGCACACTGAACACAGAAGGGTGACCTGTAATTAATTTGTTGGTAAAAAATACAAAATTTGTAAGAATTAAAATGGGTTTTAAAAACCAAGATTAAAATATTGATCAGAAACTAAAATAGTCAGAAAGGTTTGGTCTTTCTTTTTATCCAGGAAGACTACAAGTCCAAGTGTTTCGTTTAGTCAGTGATCAATTATTTAGACAAAAATATTAGTTCTGTTTAGTTCTGAAATAGGAATGACAATAATTTTCCCTCTCTTTGGTGAAACTGCTACATAAGGCAAATCCCAGGTAGAAAACATGGGATTTCTGTTCATACACTTGTTATGTGAGGTATCCAGTCAGTTGTGGATGGTTACTTTTGGCTGGCAGGTCTGATTCTGTGCTCTACTCTGACTACATCTCATTGCCTATAAAATGATCTGACCTTTGGTGCTGTGGCTTTGTCAAGAGTGAAGAAATCTGGGTAGATCTCTTGCACAGCAAGAGCTGAATGAGCAACCAGGAGAGTCACACCAAACTCTGCCTCTTGCAAGTAATTCTCTGCATGAGATCATTGGCTCACTTCAGTAGAAACATCCCTTGTTTACTTAGTTCAGTAATTCTTATTTCATCCTGAAATTCAGTGTACCATAAAAGACTGAATGCTCCAGTTAAACACTGCCTTTTGATTTAATTTTGATTACAGGAGTTGAAAGAGCTTTCTTAAGTGTAAGAAGTCAAAATGTCCCAGAGTTGAAGAAAAGCATTCCTTATTGGAAATAACATTTCTTTGTGACAAATGGTATAAATTGAAGCAATGGTGGCCACAGCACAACACTCATTTGGAAGAAATGGGCATGTTCAAAGGAAAATCTCACCACTTTGCCTCAGGTAGGATTTTATGGTGCCAAGTACTAGGAGGGGGGGGAAAAAGTGCTGAATACTAAGAAATAAAGTTTGGAATATATTCTTATGCCTTGCTGTGTGTTTACTTGGATTATTTTATCCCTGAATTATAATTAAAAATTCATAGACATGTCTATTACATTTAATCCTTTTTTTATTTGCAGAAGGAATTAAATAGTTTGAACTCCCAACAATTTTTAAATCCTACTCTAACCAGCAACGTTGTGTCAGACTACAGAGGAGCCATTGTCTAAATGCAGAGGAGTCATTCTTTAAAAAGGATAATAAAACAACCCTGGGAAATCTCTTATTTGCCTGAAGGAGAGTCCTGGTGTGTTCTGGCAAGAAGATGCTGGGTGCACTGCTGTATCATGCTCCACAGACTTCTAACACCTTGTCAGACACTGTGACACAATAAATATGGTTATGTCCTCCCTCACCTTCCTCCCGGAACACCTGTCCAACCAGGTCTTTTGTCTCTTATTGTTCATTTCAGGTTTGTAAGATATCAACGTTCATAATTGGGTTGAGGGCACTGAATTTTTTAATGGAATAAAAAAATATGAGGAAAAACTCATTCTGATTAGACATAACCATTATTTATAATACGCAATAACAATTACTTATATTATTAGACATAACCATTGTTTATAATATGCAGTTATTTAACCACAATAATCTATGGGCAAGAACAGGACCTTGCTTTGAGTCGTCTTCTGTGTTGCATTTTCCTATTAAAGTTACCTCATTCTTTCTTTAGTATATAATGTGCAGTTTTCAGCATAGCTGCAGCTTCAGTAGCCCTCACCTGCAACTGCTCCACATAATATGATGGAGTGTTGCCCCCAGTCCCAGTAAATACCAAAATTTGGCCCTGTAGTGGTCCAGAAAAATGCACAGTTGAATAAATAGTTTCCCATATAAAACCAGATTTATTTGTGAGCTTTACTGGACAATAGTTCTGCAGTTCAGAGCTGCACCTGTTAAAACACTACAACTATGTGCGTGCCAAAAAATCCTCCTAATTCTTGGAAAAGAAACAACTGTGCCAGTGCAGGGGGACTGGGGTGAAACCCAAAATTTATGTAGAGTAAAATGATTATTTTATGTATTTATTTGGCCTTCATGTTTGGCATTCATGTTTTTATATATATGCCGTGTTGGCTTGCATGTGAAAACAACCTGAAATAACTTTGCATACTATGAACTGCAGAAATGATATAGTGTGCTCTTTCTTTATAGTCTTATCCTCATGGTTTTCCTCCTTCACTTACCTTCCCTGACAGGCTGCTCCAGGATTGGCCAATGCCTGCAGTACCTCCCCACACCAAGCATTTACTGGGATGTACTGCCAGGAGATTGTGAAGTTATTGCAAGCACTACAATTTCTTTTTTTTGTTTTGTTTTGTTTTTTTTTTTACTGTCTCACAATGATTCTTCCTGAAAAATGCTCCCCACCATGAGAAAACTCTTTCCTGATGTTTGGAAATTTCTCATTTAGAATCAAAGAATCATAGAATTGTTCAAGTTGTAAAAGATCACCAAGATCGTGAAGTCCAGTCTTTGAGCAAACACCGCAATGTCAGTTAAATCACAGCACTAAGTGCCACATCCAGTCATTTCATAAGTACCTCTAGGTATGGTGACAGATGCATTCAGAGAAAAAAAATGGATCCCTACCATAAGCAACTTGAGAAAGAAGGAAAAGGTTGTGTGTCCATATATTTTTCTTTTCCTTTTTAGTTTTTCTTTTTTTTTTTAGTCTAATAACTAACTCTACCTAAAAAAAAACTTCACTCTCTTAAGCATCCAAAATTATATTCAGCTGCTAAAACTGGGTGGGAAGAATGTAAGCTGGGTAAGCCACCAATTCCGTCTTTAAATTTCCAGTTATTTCCTTACACCCTGGGTGGTTACTGGGGAGGATGAAGTAGCTAGGCCCTGCAGAGATGATTTAATAGTAAAAGATTCTAAAAGTATGAAACCCACAAGAGGAATAGAATTAAAAGCAAAGTTTGAACTGTAAGTTGCTGGACAGGAAGAAGGTGATTAGACAGCTGAAAAGAACTTGGCTGAGTGAATCAGTGACACCCCTGCCAAGACAAAAGGATGAATAAAAGGTTGGACCTTCCCAGGTATCAGGGATAAGGTGGGTTTCACAGGTTTTGGTCTGTAGAGTAGTATTGTAATGTTGTAGTTCCCATAGGCTATATGCAGATTCTGTAGGTTTTGTATCTAGAGGTGATTGGTTAATGCTCATTAGAATATTCACGATAGAAAGGGTTAAAATGGAATGTAACAGAGAGTTCCCTCTTTTTGCCTGCCTTCCCTTGGACCCTTTTGGACTTTGCACTGGATCCCTGGACCCTTCCCCAGTCAGGCTGCCTCCCCACCACCAATAAAGCACGTGTTCCAAAGAGTATCCTGCTCTTCAGATCATCTCTCTCGCCGGACAACCACCGTGCTTCTAATAGGTGGTGACTGAGCTGGTGGGCCCTGTGGAGCCCGGGCAGGGGCTGAGCCAAGCTGGAGCCGCCGGTTCCTTGTCTCACAGCGGCACCGGGTGGCCGCGCGTCCCCAGCGCGGCTGCGAGCGCCAGCACCGAGCTGGAGATGCGGCTCCAGCTACATCAATCTGCCTTTGACACGGCTTTTCCATACCACCCACTGTGGGAAACGCTAACAGCAAAAGAAGATTTTTTTTTTTAGGAGCTGAAAAAGCAGGCTTCAAACAGAAAAAGCTGAGATCTCGGACTTCGCAGCAACTGAGAAAAGTTTGGAACTAGGAAAGATATAGTATATAATAGTATGGCAAACAAAGATATAGAAAACAAAAGCCGAGTTTTTAGGTTTGGCTTGAATAAGTGATAACACTGCAAAAAACATGTGCCAGACAAGATAGTAAAAGGTCTTAAGCTTAGTAAGGGTATTGTGTATTGTTAATAGAGAAGCATACAAATGACTGTTGTTTGAAATAGGTGTACATGTGCTAAAATTGATTGGTTAAAACAACTGTCTGTCATTTTTAGTAATGTACTATTGGCTGAAAAGTCCTTAAGATGCTTTGTAACAGAGAAGTCGAGAGCTTTTGTAAACAGCTATTGTAAGGAGCTTTTGTAAACTGCTGCTGGGGTGATTGTGGGCTGCTGCTGGGGCTGCTGAGGGTTGCTGATGTTGCTACTGCTGGCTGCTATATGGGTGCTGTGAGCTGCTACTTTGCCTTTGCTTCTGTGATGAGACTGATGCTTCATTAAAAGAAAACAGCTACCACAGCAGTCTGGTCCAGTGCCTGCTCACATCGCCCACAACCCAGTTTGGAAAAACAGGGTGCGAGTGCTCCTTGATTTATGGCACACATTAAACTGGTGCCCTTAGAGTCAACAACCTTAAAAACAGCTCTCTTGCACATCCTAGCAGGGTGGGGACTCTCTTGTGAGGTGTTTTGCAAACGGCCCCTTCAGCGGCATCAGGTGCCAGGGTGAGTGCTGCTGGAAGCATTGGCTTCTGCATTCTCGGGGCTCAGGAAGGTGCTTGAGTCACCTTGCTGCAACCCAGGCCTCACCTTCATCAGGAAGGTTCTATGTCAAGTGGTTGTCAACCGGAGCTTGCAGGATCCCAGGATCATCTGAAGGGCAGCCCTTTCCTTTCCTTTCCTTTCCTTTCCTTTCCTTTCCTTTCCTTTCCTTTCCTTTCCTTTCCTTTCCTTTCCTTTCCTTTCCTTTCCTTTCCTTTCCTTTCCTTTCCTTTCCTTTCCTTTCCTTTCCTTTCCTTCCCTTCCCTTCCCTTCCCTTCCCTTCCCTTCCCTTCCCTTCCCTTCCCTTCCCTTCCCTTCCCTTCCCTTCCCTTCCCTTCCCTTCCCTTCCCTTCCCTTCCCTTCCCTTCCCTCCCCTCCCCTCCCCTCCCCTCCCCTCCCCTCCCCTCCCCTCCCCTCCCCTCCCCTCCCCTCCCCTCCCCTCCCCTCCCCTCCCCATTTTCTTAGATGAGTGGAGCCTAGACATTTTTCCTTTTACCAGAGGGGTAAGAAAAATACCACAGTATTTGAGTATACCAGATTAAACACACCCTGCAGATTTACTAAGTCATAAGTATTGTTTCAGGTCTGATCCTTTTCACATGAATACCTTCTGATTTCCAATGTACTCCTTAAAATTTACTTACAAGAAAAGTCTCTAACAGAAATAATTATTTCAGTTTCTGCTTTTAAGTCAAGATCACTACTGGTTAGAAAGCAACAGAGGACTTATAATTCTTTTACAATTGTATCTTGCTTTGTCAAAAGATGTTTTTTAAGATCTTACTCTGTACTGAACCATCATCCATCCAGCTGACCAATATTTTGGCAGACCTGGAGGAAACTCACCTATCACCATTCTTCCAAAAAATTGTTATCTATGGAGCAAAATACATTATGGAACTTACCTGTTCTTAGCAAATAAATAGACAACTTTTATGCTGATATTCAAATTACAGAACATCAGTTTCTATTCAGCTAATGACTACAATTTAAAAACAATATAACTGTGTGTTGGTTGCTTCTCACTTCAGAGGAAGCATTAGTTTTCATTGTTTTCTGCCTGTTTGGACTTTGGAGAATAGAGTGAATCCTTTGCCTCATCATTAATTAAACCTGCTGAAGTCGATACATGTATCCCTAAAATTTTCAGGAGCGATTAATTAACTAGAAGTGAAAAGTCTGCCACTAATATCAAATCATTTTATTGAGTTCAAACAAAGAAGTTTTAGTGGAATGACCCATTATACTTTCCAAAATAATACAAAAGGCAAATTAGAGAAAAAAAAATCTACCTTTGATATTTTAAAAATTACAGTCTCTTGTGGAAAGACAATTTGAGTTTCAGGGTAAAATGGCAGAATTACTTACTTTCTTCTGAAAATATAAGTCAATGTTAGGCTTGCTAACAACCATTTATTTTATTGCTTTTGTTTCAGATATTCCTAGAAGACATTCCAAAAAGAACTGAGGAGGTGGTATTATATACTTTTTGCTTAATAAATTAATTAATTTGTGCTTAATTTTGTGTTAAAAAAACCCAGTTCAAATAAAGAGACTTCCATTTGAGAGAAATTCTGCTTTGTAACTGTGAAAGCAAGATGTGTAGAGGCCTTGTTTCTTTTGCTATTTCTTTTCTTTGCCATTAATGAAATACTTTAGAAGTGTCTTTGTAGCTCAGTCTGTAAAATATATTTCAGGAAATCCTATTTTTGCGTATAGAAGTCAAATATGAGAAGCATAAACTACTAGGATTTAGCCAATAGAAATTATCTCTAGTATACTTCAAAGCCTGACCAAAAAGACATAAATTAAGAATAAATATTCCTGCTAACCTAACACAAAAGATGCTGAAACAGCAGATGCAGGATCAGTATTTATTTATGAGAGGCTTAAATTGTTGTTTATGAAACATTGGGCTGTTAGGGGAAATTACAGGGAATTACAGGGACTGAGCAGTGTGAAAGACCTATTTCTAGGGCATTTGCTCTTTCTGTTGGTGCTGCCTCTTACCCTTTTCCAGTTCAGCTGTTTTCTAGTACCCACCACTATAGCTAACAACAGGAACATTTTAAAAGGTTGCAATGCAGACTGAGATTGAGAATTATGCACTCAAGCTAAAGGGGAATTTGGTGGGATATTGTGTTCCAATCTCAGAAAGAAATGGGTTGTAGAACTAAAGTGAAACTAAAAAAGGATTCTGAGATTGAGATAATTTTAAAAATTGAGCCAGAAGCAGCCTGGACCCAGAGGAAAACTGTTCTTCAATAAAGCATACAATACTTCCCTAATGCTGAGGTTAATTTAATAATCTTAAAGCCTTTTTTTTATTTGTATCATCTGGCCCTGCTTTTCGTTCCTCAGAGGACTTCTTTGCAGACTCAGATGCATCAATGAGTTTTGAATACACTTTCTGACATGAAATCCTTCAAGAAAGACAAATTTGCATTTCCAAATGGAAGAATAAGGTATGTGGAAAACTAATTAACCATTGCAGCATTGCCTGCACCAGAAACACCAGAAACCATAAAAAAAAAATCTAAAAAATGAAAAGTAACTGGAAGGCCAGACCCAGCTAGAGCAAGAGCTGACATTCAGATGAGCGAGATATGGCAAATCTCAGCTTGTTACTGCTGCTGCTCTATGTTTAGAAGCTAAAGGAAAACTACAGACTTAAATTAATTTCCTGGAATCTCCTACTTTTACTGGATAATTTCATAGCAAGTATAAAGTCAGCAGTTGCCACACATTTAATGTCAATGTCAGATAGTGGAATAAAGGGATTTGTTTTACATTATTTCTGAGAAGAAGTCTGTTGAAGCTGTCAGCTCTTCATCACCATTTTCTTCCTACATGACTTTTTTATTTTCTTTTTCTCTTATCTTCTAGTCCCTGCTAGAAGGCAGATACAAAGAAGCCAGCTACCTATCCCTGTTGAAGTTTTTGTCAGGGTATTAAGAAAATAATGCTTTGCCTGATCACCTAGGAAAATCCTAGTTTGCTTTTGCATGTCTTATCCATGCCTGACACCTGACGCTTTCAAAATGTACACACAACTTTCTTGCAGAGTTTTCTTGCACACCAGTAAAGCTATTTGAGAAAAATAACCTAAAGAGGTTCTTTTAGATTATTTTACTGTGAGCACAAAGCAGAAGTCTTCAGAACAAACAGGCTCAAATCTTGAAGGCTGAACAAAAGGTATTTTAACTGAGCTGAAAAGAGTCACATGAGATGAAAACACACATGGGAATAATCGATCATATATGTCAGACACACCATATAACTTGTCAGGAACTGTAAGTCTGTAAACAGTTTGACCTACCATCTCTCAGGGCAGGGCTGTTAACTGGAGAATCAGGGTAGAAATGTTTTTCAAACTAGTCTTCAGAACTTAAACTGGGATTTATATCACTTTCCTCATTGACAGCTAAAATAAGTATTACCACTTGGGCTTTATTTCTACATTTCTTCCATTAGCCTTAGATATTAACCTGTGCAAAAGACTAAGTCCTCAATTTAAACAGATTCCATCCTTATTTTTTCCCTATTGTACATCAGCTGCATTTCTCAGCACTTTGCCAGCTTTTCTAGCTTAACCCTTTCGCCTACCACATAAACCTTTACTTATAATGGCACTTTGGATTTTCTCTAGAACTAAGTCTCCCATTTTTATTGTTTATTTCTAATGTTCTAGTAATCAACATTGAGCAGAATATTCCAGACAAGAAGGTGGCTCAAAAAGTGATATTGTATGGCACATTCTTTTCTTTATTTTGTGGCTTAAATGACCATAGTATTGTATTGGATGTTCTTAATGACAATTGTTTTGCCAAGCCCATAGCTTGCATCTGTGTGATTATATTAAAATTACTTGGGCCTCTTCCTTCTGCAGTAAGTTATGCCTGCATTGCAGCAATGCTGAATCATATGCTTTAAAGCCTTCTGTTCAATGTGTGTGACATGAAAAGTGATTTTGGTTATAAGTACTAGGAAATATGATTTGAAATATGATTGGAAATAAATAATGCAACCTGGAAAATCATTTCTCACATGATACCTATTAGCTGAAGTCACGTTTTGCAGCTTCACTTCCTCTTAGGTTCCTCACTCTCATGTTTCAAATTCATCCTAAAATAAAGTGGATATAATTTTTTTCTAGTTGAAACCACCAGTATATAAATTGAGGTTGATGTTCCTTTGAGGTCTCTTTGTGGTATTCCTCTTTTTAGAAATCTCACAACTCTTCCTGGCTTAATAAAAAATGTGCACATTTCCTCAATGTAGTGTTTGTTCCTCTTTCTGGAAACCTAATGAAATTATTGAGTAAGATCATACATTTTACTAATGACTAGTGTCCCACAGTTTGCCTATCTGCAGAAATGAGTCTGTTGTAAACATAGGTGTGAATTAACGTAATGATAATTGTTTTATATCCTTTCCTAGAAAGGCTTTATTCACACAAAGTAAGGACATATTATGCTGATTTCTAAGTCAGAGTTTGGCTGTAATTCTGAACATACCCTTCCTTGCTTGCTCCACAGTTTGTAGTTAAACACAATGCTTGCAGATTGTTTTTACAGGATATTTTTTGAAGAAACAATTGAAAATTATAGGATTGCTTCAACTTGATGCCTGTACCTCTAGCATGCATAGGAAATAATGGAGACAAAGTGGGATGAGTATCTCAGAAATGGAGTCACCAACCTGCCTGATGTTCTCTGGTGCTTATGGGTCAGGTTGAACTTCTGGAGGGAACCAATAGGATATTACTTTAAATTAGATTCAAAGAGAGAGAAATTGCCTTTAAATACGTATAAAGAGACTGAAGAAACAACTTTTAATTTTCAGATTAGAATCTTTAGTTTGTCTGAACATATTTTGTATGTAAAATGGTGGAAACGTTAGAAATGTGACTCAAACATAAAAGTTCAAGCCTGCATCTCCGAACAGCAGGTTCCTGAAAAACATTAGGTGTGCTACCTTGAGCACCCACTTCATAGTCTAGGTAACAGCAGCATTGTAAATACTGCCTCCTAGCCTGTGTGAGCAGGCTTTGCTAAGAAACTAAAAATATTCTGCTATTAGAGTGGAACTCCAAATCTCTGCAAGAGGAAGGGTTTCAGTGTCAATTCCAGTGGTGGAAGACCTGGCTATTTGATACCTTTAGGTTGGACCTAACCACAGTCAATGTTTGCATCACTGGAGAGTGCCCCACAGGAGAATTTTCCATTATCTAACACCAGACTCTGACCCCACGATGGGATTGTCCAAATAAATGAAACTGGCAGAATCAGAATCAGACCACTGAAATAAGTGTCAGCCTGTGGGAGGACACTGCAAAACTTTCCCTAACTGCTATTAAGAATATCTTGAAATAATCTGGTTGCTTATTAATACGTGTTTCTTTTAGGGCAATCTCACCTTAGAGACATTGCTGACAGTAAATGTGGCACTGTGAATGGGGCTTCAAAAGAAGATCCACCTCATCACACAGGTAGTAGCACTTCTCACCTACTCAGCTGAGAGCCATTGATCTCAGTGTCCTTCAGTCTCAAGAGTGGCTCATTCATCTTATGACTAGTATTGAATCTTTCTGTGGTCTGAGGGTTGGAGCAGTTTTGAACAAAGGAAGTGTGCACTGTGACCAAAGCTGTTCAGCAAATTTGATCCAAATATGTGAATATTTTCCATCACCCTGAACCAACAAACTGTGCTGAGCACTGAAAGACCAGTAGTGAGAAACAAATTATACAGCTTTATTGTCAAGCCACAGCTCTTCTGAACTAAAAAGACAAGTAAGGGTCCCTTGCTGGTACAAGGGATATACAACAGTATAATTTTTCCAATTCATTAGGCTGATAGCAGCCGTAGTCTGACAGCAGGTTACTTTTGTCAAATTAAATAAAAAGTTCAGTAGTGAAAGCCCTTGGAGACTATACACCAGAAAAGATCATGACACAATACAATGCACGCTTCCACAGGGCAGCAACACAGAACTTTTCCCCTATAAATACACTTCAACAGTGTCTTGGGTTGTGGAGCCAGGGGTGTGTATTCTATTTTCATCTGTTAAAAGCAGTTGGGGAGATGTTTTTCTTTATCTCTGGGAGGGAGAGAGGCGGATGCCTTCTGATAATGGGCCAAGCTGTTCAAACCAGGTGGGGCAGTGTTTCTTATCTCTTCCACCACCAGTCCTCCCTCCAGGGAGATAAATTTTCTGCTAATGGACCATTAACACCTCCCCAAAACGGACTATCCACATTCCATCATCCTATTGTGAGATGCTCCACCCAGTGGGGGGAGCCAACCATTCCTACCTGGATAAAACTGAGACACAGGAACACAGAAAGGATCCAGCTTCACCTGATTCCTGGAGGAAGACTGGACCCTTCTCACCATCACTGGACTCTTATTCTACAGGATCATCTCTGCTCCACCAGAACCACCTCTGCCACTCCAGGAGGACTCACTTTTGGATTGCTCCCAACACCCTGACCAACAGGGTGTCAGGTTGGAGCTCTGACTGTCAGGGTTTTCCAAAATTGTTGTTTGCTTGTTTGGTTGGGTGGCTTTGTTTTTTTACTACATTTGTATTGTAAATATTTCTAGTAAAGAACTGTTGTTCCTATTCCCAAATCTTTGCCTGAAAGCCCTGAATTGCAAAATTATAATTTGGTGGGGTTGAGGGGTTTACATTCCCCATTCTAAGGGAAACTCCAGCTTTCCCTGGCAGATACCTGTCTTTCCAAACCAAGACAAACAGGAAACACAGAGGATTTTTTACTGGGTTTTGTGTAGCAATATCACACCAGTAGCTTGAAAAAGACCAAATAATTGCCTATATTACTGTCTGTTGAATGAAAATTCTATCAAACCTAATGCATGATTTTTTGATACTTGTAAGACTGCTAACTTCTGTCACTTTAAAGATTTTTTCCAATTGAAAGGAAAGAAAAGTATTAGGAGAGCAAAATATTAACAGTAGCTACTGAAGCAAACACAACAAGCTTGTATAAAAGCATTCTTAAACCCAAATATAAAGTCTTCTGTGGGTGTGGTTAACCTGTTGCTTTGGCTGTCATGCATGAACCCATTTAAGCAGAGAAGATAAAAACAAGAAATGACTCTTGCTGGGGATTTATTGACACTATGTACTGGAGAATGACATTCAGTTGTTTGTTACATGTCTATAAAACACCTTACATTTTATATAATTGTGGGCTGTTTATTTTTCTGCAGTATAATTTTGATTTTATTATGCCCATTTAGGACTACAAATTTCAGCACAAAGATAATATTTAAATAGGAGATCACTCACATAGAAGCAAAACCCATCAATCTTTGTGCTGTTTGCAAGAGACATCTGTAATAAGGAATAATTCATGTTTTCATAATGTTTATCGTTGTAGTAAATATTAGTAAAAATATAGTTGTATAAGAAAGTCTCTCAGAGCAGAGGGCTTGGAAAATTTCACAAGAGCCTTCCCCATCTCCAGAGGAGAGAACAAAGAAATTACAATTCCAATAGAAGGTGGAGAATGGCCAGGACAGGGCCTTGATCAGGCCCTTGATGAAGCTTGATGGCTCTGAGATAGTATCTTATCAGGGAATGGGAATTGCCTGGGCCCGGGGAGCCCCTCCACCCAGGAAACCTTTCCAAACAGCAGATCCTGCCGCCAGAGATTTCAGCATCCACTGAAACCCACCGAGGGACAAAGGGACCTACAGAATTTTGGGCTCACGTAAGCTCAGCCAGAAAAGGTATAAAACCAGCTGGCATGAGCCCAGACTTCTGTGAAACCAGGGGGAGTGTCATGCAGTAGAGGTTGCACTCCTGGTTTCACCCAGTGCTGGCTCTGTTTGTTTTCTTGGTCGTTGGCTTTGTCAGTTTCTCTGTCCGAAATTTTCACTGGCAAATAAATCGCCTTCAATGGAATTGGCTCTCTAAATTTATAACACATCATTCCAGTCATTACTTCTCCAAAAAAACCCTTTGTATTTGCATCACATCCAAACAAAACTCCAGAACTTAGAATACTAACCACAAATGTCTTCAGTATCTTTGCTGTTCATTTCATATCAATGGATTTTCTCTTCATGCTAGAAACATAATTGAGGACCACAAATGGCATTCCTTTCCAGGCAAAAGCCATAACATAATCTTTATTTTGATAAGAAAAATGGCAGCCCATGGTGGTTGTAGAGTTTTTAGTCCAGACACCCAGACAACATGAAAATTGTCTGGTTACCCTAAAAAGGATACACTCAAGTCCTATGAAAGACCATTAAAAATGGGTGGAATAAATGTTCCTCGGGAAACTACAGCCTGGCCTTTGAAAGAAGAAGAAATCTGTGTGTTAATGTAAAGTCAGAATACCTGTGAAATGGCAAATCAAAACCCAAACTGGGAGTTAAATCCCAGTAAAGAAAGAGCAGTCTGCTACCACTATTTCTATAGATACTACTTAAAGGAAAGGGAGTTTGAATATCAGTAGGTGTGAAACTGAGAGAGCTTTTCCTTCTGGGTGGTTTAGACAGAGCCTAAGTGAGATCATTAGTCAGTGTAATTTTCAGTTTACTCTTTGAGAAGTCATCTTCAAAGGCTTGAAAACAATTTCCTATTTAGAAATTTTAGGATTATTTTTTCCGAAATAAGTATATTACCTGAAGGAGAGGTAAAAAGTTTTGATTGGTCATGTATGTAACCCTTCAATTTAATACAGCAATGATGTAAAATTTCTGTCCATTCAAACTTACAAGCTATTTTTAATTTAAATGGTATAATTCATCATTCTGTGACATTCTATTGTCTTCATGGATGCTCAAATCTATTTAAACACATGTTCTTTGGGGAGAAAAAAAAATAAAGAAATTGTTATTCCAGGCATTTTTCCAACAACCACCGTCTATAAATAAACAATTAAAGGCATGTAAAGGTTCTACCACAAGCATCCTAACAAATTATATCCCCATTACAAGATGGCTAGCTATGAACTAAAACCAGAGTAGCTGCAATAATTTTTGAACCTTAATACCAGGGCAGGTGTGCCAGCTCCTTATGTAAGTCCCAGACCACCTGCCTTCTCAAATAAAAGACTACAAATTGCTTTTGCCACCTGCTGTCCCTCTCATTGAATACCAGGTGTGCAGCAGGTGCATTACATTTAGTGATAGAATGCACCAAACCAGGCATATCAGGTTTGTACTCTAAATCTGACCACTGTGAACACAGAGATTCCCAAAGCAACCTCCACCAATATGTTCTGAGAGAAAAGCAACTGAGCCAAAAATATTGCATAATCACACAAATTGTTATTTAATAGAATTAAACAGAGGACAACACTGATTTTTTCTATCAAGGATGTACAAGAGGCTTCTCTGCAATAATTTCCACCTTTACATAAGGCCACAGATAATAAGGAATGTCACTGGGAATAAAGAAGATGGCTATAGGCTGGCTCTAACACTGGTCCACTCAACATGTTAATGAGGATTGCAGAACAGCTCCATCTGAAGGGGACCTCAAGAGATCACCTGGTCCAACCTTTAATGGAGAAGGGAACCTAAATGAGATTGTCTAGCACCCTGTCTACATCTGGAAAACCTCTTGTGATGGAGACTCTTCAGTCTTGCCTCCTCCTCCAACCCTTTGATCCATCATGGCTTAGCCCACATGCACCAAGCAGCACAGCAAAGGCAAGCTCAGTGTGCGTCACCGTGGTGGCTGAAGGCAAGACAGTCCTATTGGTGACACAGATGTCATCCTTTCATTGCACACCTGGGCATTCAGGTGGCTGATA
Source organism: Phylloscopus collybita (assembly GCA_027886175.1). Classification (NCBI taxonomy): domain Eukaryota; kingdom Metazoa; phylum Chordata; class Aves; order Passeriformes; family Phylloscopidae; genus Phylloscopus; species Phylloscopus collybita. Next base: position 2,594,326 of record JAJNNQ010000086.1, on the reverse strand, counting down.
GAACATCACAGATGTTCTATTGTTGTATCCCTCTGGGGATTGGTTTACCCCCAAAGGACCCCCAAAGCCTGTAACTATGTAGTTTGACCCTACCTTCCCCCCTATCTCTGCCCAATTGGCTCAGTGCCAGCTCTCTGTCCTGGGACAGAGGCTCTGGATAAACCCCTGATCTTCCTTGTTCGGGCTCTTTGCCCCTGGAACCCCTTCAAGAATAAAGCCTTGGAACATCCTGGGGTAAGGAGCCTCTTTTGGGTCTCTTTCCCTATCTTGAAATATTCCTTGCCCAAAGCCTCCCAGAATCTGAGCCAGCAGCCCAGCCAGGAGGGCAGAGGGAGGGATCACTTCGTTCTATCAACTGAGGTACAAATCTTTGCAAATTAAATATAAGTAAACTGCTACCTGTTATTGCCCATAAAATTACTGCGGCATGATGTGTGTACAACTTCGAAGTTTTCACTTTTCCCCCTCAAAACACGTTTCTAGAGTTATTGCCCATGGCTCTAGGGATTCTGTTCCGTGTATGGATGTCCACAGGCTGCAAATACTCAGCACAAATTTTTTGAGCAGTAACTTTTAACAATAAAGGCACGTCCTACCTATCAACCTGTTGAGGCTTCAGAACAGGACAACTGAAAACAAAGGAATGCATTTCAGAGCTGTATGCTGAGGATAAAACATTCATGTCCTGATTTTTATGAAACGAAGCAGATATTTATGTGTTCTTTCCAGATTATTTTGTTAATTCAACTCTTATCATGTGGGGGGTTTCAATACTTACACTAGCATTGCTATGGTCACATAACTCTGAAACCACATCCTACTGCACAGGTCAACTGTAACATTCAATATGGCATAAGAAACCACATTATTTCCTCTTCTTACAAAAATACCTAAACAGAAAGAACTCCTCTTATTTTTTAATTTTTTTTGTGTGTCTTGTAGGGGAATTCAAATGTTTCCAAAAAGACTCAGGGTTGTCTAAACTGAATTCAGACTTTCATTTTTCCTCCCTCTTAAAAGCAGTTTTGTAAATTGGGAAAAATGAGATCTTCCTGCCCACATATGAAACAAAGCAAAAATACTTCTCAATTATTGCAACTTGTAGCATCAGGAACTGAGGTTGTGAATATACACATATACATGTGAATGTATCTAACTGGAAAATTCCACTTCATTTGCAATTTACTAATAAAGCAAACCACTATGTTCTTATTGGGAGAAAAAACAAGCATATAACATATTGTAATAATCTTTCATAGATGATAGCTTTGTCAGTTCTCAAGTAAATGAAAAAGCAATTGTAACTTTTCTTCTCTTAAAAGCCATATTGACTTCCTTCTCAGGGTCAGTAAAGAATAGGACAATAAAAAAGAATAGAAAAATATTTCTTTCTTTTTTTTTTCCCTAGGGTTTTGACAGGGTTCCAGATAGAATTAAAAAAGGATGAAAAATACTACAAATTTAAAATATCCAGGTCCTTCAAACATGGAAAATTATAGGTTGGGCATTGCAAATTTACCAGTTGAATAAACAGTAATTAAAAGTATCTGCTCTTTGAGCAGAAATATTCTATGATAATTTGTTCGTCTTATTTCCACATTATTTCCTTTTCCTGACTTGAAAATAAATTCAACATCAACATTTGTGTTCATTTGAATTTTTCCCATTTTAGAAAACAGATAATTTTGTGTCCTTTTATGACAGTGCTAGTTTATGAAATATCACAATGTACATTGGGGGTTTGAAGTGGCTTTCAGATCTCAGAATTAGATTTTTCTTAATTTTCCATTGCCTTGGACTCAATTCTTCAAATTTCTGCCATTCAGCAGTGAAACACAAGTATCTTTCATTGAGAAGCCATAAGACTGCTGGTTGGAAAAACTTAAATATATATAAAGTCTGGTAAAGCTGAATCAGATGGATTTTTATGAAAGTTTACTAAACATTTGTGCTATTTGTATAGTTCTTGGGGTATGCTTTTTTTGGAGTTTTGAGGGATTTTGTGTGTGTTTTTTCTTTAAAAAAATACATTGCTTCTAGCTCACCTTGGAGTAAGATAAGTAATTTTGCAAGCATCCTCTTGCAAAACTAATGAACTTGCTTTGCAATTTGTCCCTTTTCGCTATTAAGAACATTACTTTGTTTCTGAAAATATAAAGATTTGCTGAAATCCTCCATATAAAAACAGTTTGGCAGTTGCTCCACACACAGCTGGTGGAATATTTTTTCATTATTTAAAAAAACCCAAATGGCACATCACTGAAAAAGGAATTGTAGGGCTCCTCTACAGGGAGTTTCCTCTTCTCCCCCATACTGAGTGATGTTTCAGTTATTACTGATTGGACTAGGTCTGGCTGGGATGGAGATCATTATCTTCACAGCAGCCCATGAAGTGCTGTGCTGTGGATTTCAGGCTAAAGGAGCTTCGACAGCAGACCAGTGTTAACAGTGCCTACAGTGCACTCCTCTGTTCTCTGTTTGCCCCTCTGCTCCACAACAAACAAGCTGGGAGGGGCACAGCCAACACAGCTGACCCAAGGTGACCAAGGTGATACCCTCCCAACATATGACATCATGACAGCAGTAAAAATGCTTTAGCTCAGGCAAGAGAGAGTGCAACAGGTCTGTGAGATGTTTGCATGTGTGAAAGCATGACTGATCCAAATGATCAATTAGCCCTACTGATCCCCTTCAAGCAAATATTTTGTATAAAAGCAGAGAGAGGGTAACAGACACTTGGGTCTACTAATTAATTATTTCACTGATTTTTTTAATGATAAAATATTATAATTATATATGTATATATATTATTATCATAATATACTATATACACTATATACGATATACTATACTATATACATATACTATATATAGTATAGTCAAATATATATATTATCATATATATATTTGACTATACTAAATAAATAAGTATAAAGGGAGGAGGATAAAGACAGGCAGAGATCTTACACTGGAAAATGTTAAGATATGGAGAGTAATGCCCTTCAGAAGAGTAAGACTGCTGCAGTTTCAGAGATGGGCACGTGACACAACAGACTGAGAAATACTTTCAGACGCATCCCCAGAGGACAAATGTTGCATTAGAAAAATCAATACAAGAGCCAGAATATTTTTTTGAGGTTAATAAATAAATAATGGAAGCCAAAGCCTAAGAAGAAATGATTACTGAAATATTAGGAAAGCAAGGGGTGCCTAAAGAAAGAGAACTTCATCTCAGTAACTGCTAAATAACACTTCAGAGTGAAGAAAATGTCCAAAAGGTCAAGTACCATCTGATGAGCTTGTGGAAGCTTTTTTCATACTTGATTACAGAAAATGATTCCAAAGGTATTTGCATTTGAAAGGGGAAAAAAAAAGTACAATAAATCTGTAGCTTATTTTGCAGAGCTGCATGCAGGCAGGGAATTCAAATGCCAAGGTGTTGCTTCCTGCCAGTCATGTAAAACAAATAGTATTGTAAATCAACATCAGGGTGAATATACAGTTACAAGAATATACAATACATTCCAACTTAAGACTTCATATCTTGTTTTGAAAGCAGAACCCAAAAACCAGAATTGTAAGGAGTAATGACAGCTGAAATGTCTTGCAGCCAGCCCCAGAAGCACTGCTGGAGTAAGCCTAATGGAGTTTACTTGCCATACTAAAAAACCCCAAACAAAACCACAACTATCCAACAGTCCTTATCCAAATAGATCTCTTAGAGATTTAACTCTTAGAGTTAAATAACTCAGAGTTTGGTTGGCAAGTGGTAAAGTATTGATAAACTAAATTTACAGTAAGAATAGCATTACAGAGAAGAAAGAAGTCTTTTGGTTGTTGGCTTGGTTTCTTTTAATTACCATTTTCTATTAGAGCTAGTCTAGAAATATTACGGGTTCTTCTACAGAAAAAAAAAATAACACAAGGTCTACAGGCAGACAGTTATGGCTCTGAAGATTTAGAAATAACATGTGTATTAGGCTTGGATCTGGTTCACCCAGGCTGAAGAAGAAAAGGGGTAAATAAGTTATGTATATAATGTTACAAAAGTGCAAAGAAACAAGGTCATATTTCATTGAATAGGTTGTGTTGGAAGGGATCTTAAAGGTAATTTTGTTCCAAACAGTATATCATGGTAAGGGACACCTTCCATTACATGTGTACTTATTTCCAGTAAGTATAAAATAAATAAAATTAAAGTCATATCATAATTCTACATTGTGAAAGTTGCTAAGTATGAGAGATTGCATCTAACAGCATTACTAAAAGGTATGCAAGGATGCAAGTCATGCTTGGAGTAAACAAAAACATTTTCATTTTAGAAGATGAAACAAATCTTAAGAAACTGGGCTGCATGTCTATGGAATGTTAGCGTCTACTTGGCTTTGGTTCTTTTGAAAATATAAATACTTCTGCTGTCTTTAAGAAACAAGTGAAGGAAGGATTACTTGCTTTATATTTACTACTGTGCTGTACCCAGACAGCTCCTCGATGACTAACAGACACATGATTTGATTCAGCCTCACCCAGAGGAACATTTCCTCTTTTGCTGGAATAGGACATTCTGCTGTTCAAGCAATCTCACAAACCCTAAAAAAAATAAAGTCTCAGAAACAAATTATCTTATCAGAAGCATTCACCAATCTTGTATAGTGAGTGATAGTACTTAGCAGTGTCAATACATCTGTGCACATGGTGAACTCTCCTGATAAAATCTGAAGGCAAGATTCAAAGCCTGCTGAAATCAATGTACTTTTCCTTTTTCTGCATTTTGTTGCAGTTATAAATTGTAATTCACACTTAGTTTTAAAAAACTTGCCTTTTCTCTTTTCCTACAATCAAAACATCTTGGCAATAAGTGGTTTAGTGCATCCGAATGAGAAGAAATAAAGAGCAATTTAGATTTCATACTAGAGCAATCTAGAAGTTGACTTAGTTTAATTACGGTGGTGCCCTGTGTTGTCACCAGATAATCACCAAAGGGGGATTCACCCCCTCTTTAATATTTACCTCATGACACACTGGAGGTCCTTATGTGCCTCTGCTGATTTTATAAAGAATTCCCCCAAACACAATGGGCAGGACAACAGTCTTCTCTTTTCTGTCATTCAATTACAATACCATCTATATACCTACATTTTAAACACATATGTAATGACAATCTATGATCTTTGCTTCAGAGAACATAAGGGTGCAAAAGTTACATATGTAAAAGTTGCACATTCTGACATAGCATATGGGATAAACAAAACCTGGACACTGCTTACAAGTAGTTTATGGGAATATTACTCTGGCCACTCTGAAGCAAGTAGTTCTGCATGTTATCTTGCAAGTTTTAAACAAATTATATACTTTAAAATCTTTCAGCATACACCGTGCATTTGAACTTCGGTGATTTAAAACATGTTGTCTTGGTTTGGAAAGACAGGTATCTGACAGGGAAAGCTGGAGTTTCCCTTAGAATGGGGAATGTAAACCCCTCACCCCCGCCAAATTATAATTTTGCAATTAAGGGCTTTCAAGCAAAGATTTGGGAATAGGAATAACAGTTCTGTACTAGGAATATTAACAATACAAATGTAGTAGGAAAAGAAAACCACCCAACCACACCAGCAAACAAACAACAATTTTGGAAAACCCTGACAGAGTCAGAGCTCCAACCTGACACCCTGTTGGTCAGGGTGTTGGAAGCCGTCCCAAAGTGAGTCCTCCTGGATGTGGCAGAGATGGTTCTGGTGGAGCAGAGATGATCCTGTAGAACAAGGGTCCAGTGATAGTGAGAAGGGTCCAGTCTTCCTCCAGGAATCTGGTGAAGCTGGATCCTTTCTGTGTTCCTGTGTCTCAGTTTTATCCAGGTAGGAATGGTTGGCTCCCCGCACTGGGTGGAGCATCTCACAATGGGATGATGGAATGTGGATGTTCTGCTTTGGGGAGGGTATAGTTTGGGGATGTGTTAGTTTGGGGAGGTGTTAATGGCCCATTAACAGACAACTCTCCCCCTGGAGGGAAGACTGGTGGTGAAACAGATAAGAAACAGTGCTCTGCAGTTGGCCCATTGACAAAAGGCACCCACCCTACTCCTCCCAGAGTAAAGAAGAACAGTGCTTTCAGGAGATGAAAATAGAATACACATTTTTGTTTTCCATAAACCCAGGACACATGTAAATAAAAACAGATGAATGAAAGCCATTAGAGAAACATCAATCACGAGAACTTTGCTGCATAAAATTTAAATACATGAAGGGCATAGATTTTTCTGCTATAAATGAAATGGGTTGCTTTGAACAAATACAAGTAGGCAAGAGTAATTACAAAATAATGAATTACATAGTGGCTTAGAAGTGAAAGTCATATAGCATTACTGCAGATGACACTTTTCCACTAGCAGGAAACTAAAAAAGGATTATTTCAGAAAAAAAAAGAAATCATGAATAGTATAGAGTAGTTGGCATATTCTCATAATAAAGAGAGGTGACATCATGCACATACTGCTTCAGTCTTCAGATATTTTCTTACCAAAAGAATCTGATCATGTATTATTGCATTGCTCTAATACCACCTGATTTACTTTTAAATTCTTCTTAATTTATAAGTGATAGATGGGTGGATCTTAACAAGTTCACACAACTGCATTTGTTCACAGAATCTCTCTGAGTGCTAATGCCCTTACGAATGGGAAGAAGTAATAAAAAGAAATCAATCCACCTTTTGCAAAACTCAAAAAGGCATAAATAAAAGGCGACTGCCAGCATATGTGGTCTCCCAGTAATGCCTTAGAAGGCAGGTGAGGACAAAGATCATCCTTCAGTTATGACTGTCTGAAATGGCTGCTGTATAGGAAATCAGAAGCTGAATGAGATGCTAGCTTGAAGTTTGCCTTAAACTGTGAGAGGGTAGGTTTAGGTTAAATATTAGAAAAAAGTTCTTCCTGTGAGAGTGGTGAGGCCCCAGCACAGATTGCCAAGAAAAGCTGTGGCTGCCCCATCCTTTGAAGTGTTCAAGTGTTCAGGTTGTACAGGGCTTAGAGCAGCATGGTCTAGCTGAAAGTGTCCTGTGGCAGGTGGGTGGAGCTGGATGATCTGTAAGGACCCTTCCAACCCAAGCCAGGCCACGATTCTATGTATCTACGAGTTCTGAAAGATGTCGAACTGCACTGCTGAAAGATGCTAGCATTCCAAGACTCAAACAAAAAGACTTCTCTTCAAGGTCTGTTAGATATGGTTGTGGCCAAAGATATCACTATAGATGTACATACACTTGTATGCATTCACACACATGGAGCTGGACTCATCTTATTTACCAGCTATTTATGGATGGACATGGTTGTCTTCCACTAGACCAGGTTGCTCCAAACCTCATTAAACTGCTCTTGAACACTTCCAGTATAACTCAATACACTACTGATGCAAAATGCTGTGTCTGTAAAATGGGCAGACCAGTTATTTTCACACAGAAACCTGGGCAGACCAGTACTTTTTCACACAGCCTGTGGACATATCTTAGTGCTTTAATGCTTTTAACTATGCACTCAAAACACACAAACAGTATCCCAGGACATGCTAATGATTACTGATGTCATGTATTTACAAAAGCTTAAAGGTTTGTTAGTAAAATATTTTTGTTTCCTATGACATAGCTGAACTGAAGCTCCAAAGAACAGAGAGTAATTAGAATTGAAGGCATCTGATGGAAACTCTGGCAGCTGTCCAGCTCACTACAATTTGAATAAAAGCAGCAAAACTTTCTTTCATCTGGAACAAAGAAAGAAATACCATCACTTAAGTATGTAAGAGAAAAAAGGGGAAGGAGTGCCACATACAGAACCGGAATAATGAAATACAAAATAAAGAGCAGTACTTCCAGAACACTGACTACAAAGGAAAAGGGTAAATTAATTTCATTTCAGCACAAGTGACAGGAAGAAATTATTTCTTTGCTCTTCCTTATTTTTTTCTGTTTCAGAGAATAAACTGAGAACAAATTCTTCAGGCTTCAAGGTCTAATTTACTAGCTCTAACAAAAATGCTCAGGTAATAGATTATTAAAAATAAATATATAAATAGGACCAGGTGCATGTTAGTCTTACAGATCTTGACCTGACAGTGGCAAGGAGGGGAACAATTAAATTATTTTTTTAGTTTCTGTGTTATATTTGGTCCCATTGTTAAAATTGATTCATAGGAAAGGCTAAATATGAGTGCTGTAATTTACATTTATAAAAACCCTCAGACTTTACAGTACATTACAGACACTAATTTAATATTTGCTAAAATCTAAGGAAAATATAATATTCCTTCAGCTTGGAAAAAAAAAAGAAGAAAAAAGGAAAAAAGAAAAGAGGAGAAAAGAAAAGCAGTCTATTAATTTCAGGGAGTTATTACTAAGATTATTTTTACTCAATATAATCAAATTCTATGTAAGCTGAGCTTTTTCATCTCTCTGAATGCCATGAATAGAGTTTGAAATATGTTTTCATTGTGCACCAGCTGTATCAGCTCTTTGTGCTTTTTCTTTTGGTATACTGTTTCTACATTTGAGGATTTTAAGTAAGAGCACAAATGAAGTAAACAGAGTGCAATGTGTAAGACTCTGCTTCACAAAGAAATGAGCTGTTCTGTTTGACTCATTGGGATTGTTCCTGGAATTTGTTTTGAGGAACATACCCCTCTGGAAATTGCTTCCATGGATTTTGAGTTTAGCCACTTATGTTAAGGCATACAGTACTATCTGTGGAGAATGATTTATGTACTGACATCTAAAATGTTTGTTTCGCAGTGGAATTACCCTTTCACTTTATAATGCACTGCACCACTTTCTGCTGCCTTCGGAAATCTATTACTTTTCCAGGTCCTGACTCAAGTTTCTAGGTTTAGTACAGTTTACCTGTCCTGAATCTGTCCTAAAATGAGTGCATGGTCCTGGGATGCGCACCTTAATGGCAGTGAGTCTCTACTCACACTTCTTATAACTTTAGGCCAAAAAATAAAGGTAATACTATCACTATTGGGGACTTATGCTTTCAAAAATATTCTCTTGCAATGTCTTGCACAGAAAGTATGGCAATATAATTATAATTACATAAACTGAAATAACAAAGATAAAGGAAACAACTTTTAAGACCTCTTGACTGGTAGATGGACAAATGTTTAAGTAAAAGATAAGGATCAGATCTCAAGCAGCTGGGTTAGGTAAGAAAGTGCAAAACAGTTTCCAAGAAGAGGAAGTTATATGTCTAAATGGAAGGTTGGGCAGGAAATAATATAGAGAGAAGATTCAAAAGCTGCACTACTTGCTTAATTGTTTCGGGCCTTTGATATAAAAACCATAGTGAAGACACTGAACACATAATAAGAGAAAGGAGAGAAAGTTTACTGGAGGAAATTAAAAGCAGTTTGGTAGTGTCATGACACATGTAATTTTTTGTTTCTATTATTATTATTATTATTGATAATTTATTATATAGTTAGTAATGATGATGATGATGATAATGATGTCAGTAGTAAACAAGTTTAACTAGTAGCGCTAATTAAATCAATTTAAAATGAAATTATGCTAGTTGATTTCCTCAATAGGTTTCTTGGATTATTTAAGATTTACTCCTGCTATAGACAACAGCCTCCTCCTCTCAAATAATTTGTGAGAAAGTCAGATAACAATACTGGGGGTGGGAGGGGTGGGGGGAAGAGAACAAATATCTACAGTAATTCATAATATATTGTTTTGAGTGAGGTCACATCCTGACTATTATGTTCACTTCTGATGTCCACAGTACAAGAAAGACAAGGAATTACTGCAGAGGGTCCAGATGGGCCACAAAAGATGATGAGAGTTGAAGCATCTCTCATGGGGAGAGACTGTAGCAGCTGAGCATATTTAGTCTGAGGAAGAGAAGACTCAGAGGGAATATTGTTAAATGCATATAAACATCTTGAAGTTAGGCGCCAAGAGGAAGGTGCCAGACTGTTTTCAGTGGTGCCCAGCAACAGGATGAGGAATAATGGCCATAAAATAAAACACAAGAAGTCTCATCTCAACATAAGGAAGAACTTCTTTACAATGAGGATGGCAGAGCACTGGGACAAGCTGCCCAATAGAGTTGTAGAGCCTCTGTCTGGAGATATTCAAAACCCACCATAACCTTGCCTTGGCAGGGGGGTTGGATCTGCAGAGATGCCTTCCAACACTAACTATTGTGTGATTTTATGGTATTTTGTTTCAAAATACTATCTTCTTTTTTTCCTCTAGAGATGACAAGAGCATGAATCTGAGACTGAAGAAAAGCTAGTGTAGATAACTCACATGTTAGGCAAACCACAAAAACAGCAACATGGTGGAAATAGCACTTTGAGACAGACCCTTAATGACTCAGATATTCTGAATTACTTTTAAAAAGGAAGTGGTTATTTCTGTATGGGGGGAAAGACACCAGCTGTTGTATGACACTTCACCATACTTGCACTCAGGGCTCTAGTGAAATCACCTATGGTTGCCAAAATATAAGCACAAAGTACCTTAACACATTTCTCAATTTTGCCATTACAAGAGTGGGAGAAAAAAAAAAACCTTTAAATTTAACCTAATCTTAGTTCTCCTGCAACAAAGAAATTATATCTTCCCTTGTTTGTTTGGCACTGGCCCTCAAAGTCAGAAAGTTCTGGCTTTAAAGAAGAAGTGCCTTTACCTCTTCTGATGAGAGATAATTCTTCCCCTTAACTGTTTCCTTAGAGAACCAGGATCAATGGATACAGCAGTGGGACAGAGTTTACCTTGTCTAGTTAAATCTCTAGCCTGGTGGGTTTCAAATGTTTACGCTCACAGTTTCAAATTAGATGGAGGACTTCCTGAATTCTCTCTTGCACATAGACCTGCAGAAAAAAGGTCAGGCTTTCACTCTCTATCATTGGACTTTGAATGAAGATCATAGTAAGGTACATTATTACACAATTTTGTACATTGAACATTTGTAAAATGTAAAACATCTGTAAAATTTGTACATCAACAATTTTGTGTACAAACACCTCATCAAACCAGCCACTTATTACTATTCTTGTGTGACAGTATTGTTATGACTGACCTCTTACAAGAAGAGGGAGTAACTCGCTAGTTCAGTGCTTGCCCACCTCAAATCACATCACATGAGTTAAAATCTTTGCAAATGCTCTGGATGGTGGTGGGAAGTGCACCCTCAATTTGCTGCTGCTATGACACCGTGACAACAGGCAGGTACTAGGAGGAGTGGGTGACACACCAGATGGTTTGTGCTGTCATCCAGAGGGATGGAGAAAAGGGTTGACATAAAGATTGTGTGGTTCAAGAAATGTAAGATCCTGAGGCTGGGAACAACAATGCCAAGCACCAGTATATACTGGGACCACCTAGCTGGAAAGCAGCTCTGCCCTAAACTGTAGAGGTCCTGTTGGACTAGAAGGTCAGTGAGGTTAGTAAAGTAAGCACCCAAGAGTAATAAAATTATAAAATTTTATATATAAATATATATATATATTATATATATATAAATTTATATATTTATATAAATGGCAAAATTTGGAGTAATGGTTCAAACTTTTTTTTTTTTGGGGGGGGAAGGTGTGTGTGTATATGAATGAGGTTGGTATTATTTAATACATGACACATTTTCTTCTCTACTCCTTTTGGGATTTTATAAATGAAAACTGTATGTTGGTATTTTGCTCAGATTTGTTAAATCTTCTGGTAACACATGAAATAAAGTTTTTAATGATTACTTATAAATACATAGCTCAAAATACAAGAAATTATAGGATTGGCCTTGTAAACAGAATAAACACAACCTCCTTTAATCTACAGCATTTGTGCATTTTTTATTCCCTTGACAGCTCTTTCCTTTTCAGGTTAATCTCCCAAAACCATCAGACAACTGGGTTCCTCCTGTATTTCACTAGAAGCATTAGGTTTTCCCTTGCATTTGCTAAAAGCTGGGTATATTTCACTCAGAATTACTAGATTTGCTATTTGTAGGAACTGATATTTCAAAATTGCAGAACAAAACTCAAGGCTGAAAAAAAATACTTAGGAAAGTAAATGTTACCCACATAATAAAGAACTTCAAGAGCAGAAAGAGGACCTCCTTTTCTCTGCTTCCTTTTTTGCTTTTCTTTTAAAAAGCAATGAGATTGATCAAACCAAACCCATGAAACACAAAAAATTGAAAGAAAAATCCTTATATCATTAGATTAGCAATCAAAAAGTTATATTCAAAAGTGTATGCCTGAACAAATCTCTCCCTTTTCTGTAGTACTAGATTTATTTTATTGACCAAACAAAATGCTTGAAATGGAACACTTAAGTAATAACAATAACTCAGTACTGTAGTAAATGTAAAATACAGACCAACACATAAAAGCTATGGTCTTTGATATGCAAATGTTAATCCTTTACAATTGCCTTTAAAACTAAATGGGAGAGAAAACTTTGAAAAAACACACTATTTCTCTCATCAGTGAGACACAGCGGCATTCTCCTGGAAGATAAGCACAACAACAAATAGTTACTGAGGTTTTCAGTGAAAAATAATGCCTTTGTTCAATGGCATAAAAGCTGATAAATGACAGCTATGTAGAACATCAAGAATACTTCATGTTTTTACTGAGAATTACAAAGCTGATTCAAGAGCATTCCCAAATAAGGGAATGAGCTAATACATCAACTTTAGGGATGTTTTCCTTTACTGATAGATAGCGTGGGGTATGGTTCTGTCAGACAAATGCCAGAGGGTCAGCAGAAAAAATCTCAAACACCTTTATATCAGCTTCTGCTAATTTTTAATCCACTCACCTTCTATGCAAGAAAACTTCATGTCTTCCCCTTTTTACTTCAATGGAGTAGTTATATTGAAGTATAGCCAAGTAAAGGTACATTTATGAAGTGTGTATGTATGTATAGACGTACATGAAGTATGTATAGCCAAGAAGTAAAGAGAACAGATACACTCTTCCTTTGGTGTAATGTGATTTTGCCTGAGTGAGAATGCTTAAAACACAATTCCATGTATCTCTTATCATCTGTATCAAATAACTGTGTAGTTACTGCTTGTCATGTTTGGGTTTCCTGAAGTTCTTTCTCAGGGACCAAAACTAGTAAACAAGGTCACACTTTTTAAACTGTCGTGTTTTTCACATTTCTCTCCTAAGGAGGGACTTTGCTTGTTGACCCTTGGTATGACCAATAGTTCAAAGGATCCCACCTCTTAGGTGAGCACATTGTAAAAAAGTATAAAAATAGGTTCTGAGAATAAACCAGCCCCTTTTTTAGAGCATCAGCCTTCTGAAATCACGAGTCTGTGTCTTTCTTTCATGTCCAACAGCGACATCACTGCAGTAACACTTTTTAATTAAAAAAAATATTCCCACCTTTCAAGGATTAAACATGTATTGCTTCTTTTATGGAATCAGAATTAAGTATTAACTGCCAAAAGCAGAAAGTGAACTTGATGTTAGTCATTCAAGATTGATAATGTTTTTGTTGTTCTTCTACTTCGAGTAGCATATAGAATTAAAGCAATTTATCCAGTCTCCTCTTTGTCCTCCTCAGTTACCTTTTTTTTATATACTTTGTCATCTCACAGCTATTCAAATAACCATAGTTTTATATATTCATTTCAGGGAACCTAACCCGCTCTTAAAGGAACATTTCAGTAGACTTTAGTGCCATGTTTTTTCACTGCACAGAATTTGAATGTTTTTACATAAATTGGTGTTTGGTTTTGTTGTTTTAATTTTTTGGTTTGTTTTGTTTGTTTTGTTTTTCTTTTTCTTTCTCTAATATGTACTTGCACTCAAAGAATTCAGTTTTTTAAAGGAAAGACTGCAATATGGTAGTTCAGATGGAGCATTTGTACAATTTTTCTTCCAGGCAGTATTTAGGATTATTTCAATCTCTGCTCCTACTATCTCTTCTTTTGTTTCTATGTAAATGCCAGCCAGTATGACATGTGGGGAGAAATATTCATGGCATACTACCAAGCAGTTGGCATACTCTGAATAAGAGACATACTAATCTTCAGCGAAAAAAACCAAAACAAAACCAAAAAGCACAATTATATATTCAGAGGGCATTAGCAATTGTGCAACACATCCTCTCTAACTGTGAGTCAAATTGCATGTGGTTTCCACTACAGAGAGCCTGCAGAGGATCAGATCCTATTGAAAACAAAGTTGTGAAAACAGCTTATATCAGTGCGAGACTATAATGACATTTTTATGTATATTGAGTGGAAATCTGAAAAGGTTGAAATGTTTCTTGAAATACATAGGGGCTTTGGCATTTGGCTTTGCTCTGTGTCACTCCCTCAAAATACCTGAAAAAGAAAATTCAAGGGACTGAATTAACCTTTTTAATTATGACAACATATTGTATTTACTACGCAACATGAAAATCAGAACAGAAGTATTTCAAATTGATACAAACATTTCTTTCCCAAAGCAACAGAATCTTAAGCAATCACAAGGGTGAGTTGATATTGCTCCTTTGTTCCAGAGCTTGAAAATGCGATGCTCCCACAAGCTTTTAAAATGGTTTAGTATTGAGTGCTCTGCATGACTCTGATGTTCCACTGAAATGACTCTTCTAAATTCAGTGGGTCGGTAGAGGACTGTAGCAGGCTCTGTTCCTTGTCTTACCTAAGTAGGTTTTAAGGAATAACACATCCTATCTGGATTTCTTAGGATTCTTTCACCCTTCATCCTCTATTTCTACAAGCAGAGGGAGTTTGAATCAGTTTTTGAGAAATTAGGTAACTTAGAATAGGCCAAAAAAATTTGATTTTCCCCCTCTGCTCTGCTCTGGTGAGACCCCACCTGAAGTACTGTGTTCAGCTCTAGGGTCCTTATTACACAAAGGATGTGGATCTGTTGGAACAAGTCCAGAGGAGGCCACAATGAGGGTCAGAAGGCTGGAGCACCTCTGCTACAGAAATGGGCTGAGAGTTGGGGATGTTCAGCCTGGAGAAGCCTCTGGTGAAACCTTAGATCTCATTCCGGCACCTAAAGGGGTTCCAAGAGCTGAAGAACTATTGGCAGGGGCATGGAGTGACAGGACAAGGAGGGACAGCTTTAAGTTATCAGAGGGCAGGGTTAGATTAAATAGTAAGAAAATATTCTTCAGTGCCAGGGTGGTGAGGCCCTGGCACAGGTTGCCCAGGGAGGCTACGGTTGCCCCATCCCTGGCAGCGTTCAAGGCCAGGTTGACCAGGCCTTGGAGCAACCTGGGATAGTGGAAGACGTCCTTGACAACAGCAGGGGGATGGAATTAGATGATCTTTGGGATCATCTAAAAGGGATGACCGTTTTAACCATTTTGTTGTTCTATGTTTCCATGAATTGCTGAGTTAGCTTTTCACATTTTTAACGATTTTCAGTATTTCTATTGGCCTTTTCTTTTATGCTGTTGCTTTTAAAAACAAAATAAAGCAGTGAGCTGCAGTTAATATCTGTGATTTTTCTGGACTTGGACAATAGTCTGCAGTATTAAATTTCCATAACTTGGAAACTCCAAGTTCCATTGGAAACTCTGGAGAATGTTACTTCTTCCCAGAATGCCATTTGCGTTTGTATTGGTTTAGGGCAAATTAGAAGACCCTCTGAGAGGAAATCCTCTAGGACAAACCTAGAGCTAGGAGCTCTTCAGGTCAGGTCCTCAGGTCTGGAGCTGGTCCAAATCTTCGGGGGCGGGGAGGGGGTGGGGAAGGGAAAAAGGGAGAAAAGAAAAAAAACAGAAACAGCGCAAAAACAGGCAGCAGAAAGCAAAAGTGGCTAAGTTAGCAAGCAGGAGCAAGCAGCAAGCAAGCAAGCAGCAAGCAAGCAAGCAAGCAAGCAAGCAAGCCAGCAAAAAGCCAAAAGCAGCAAGAGCAGCAGAAGCCACAGCCAACAAAGCATTGGCTGTTAGACATAACAACACAGTCCAGATATGGGATATAAGGCTCCGTCAGCCCAGGACAGCATTGTTCAGTTCTTTTGGTTGCTTTTAAATATTTGAGGCACATAACTTTCTTTCTCTCTTTCTGTGTACCTTAAAACATTCTGTGGAACCACCTATCTCAGAGTTACTTCCATTAGCAGAATACAGCCTATGTGCCCTATCAGATACACTCAATTATAGCTGAGCCACTCTTCATTTAAAATAAGGATGCAGAAAGATGGCATAAGTCTCCTAGTGCTATCTTTGAATTAAAAAATAATTACAGCATGGCATTGAGTTAAGAGGAGTTTTCCTTCTGAGACTTGTTTAATCCATCATTATACACGATTCTTAATATTGAAAGACATTTTGCTAATCTGTGCAACAAAACAGCAAAAGAAAAATGTAATTCTTAATGAAGGCTGAGGACATGACAAAAATTACAACTGAAGGTACAAAAAATACAAGCAAAGTTTACATACATACAAAATATATACAAAAATAAAACTAAGAGAACAGTGTTTCCCATTTCCCGTCTTCCCCCTCCATTGGAGGGAAGTGTGATAATGGGTCTCATGACACATCTGAGCAACTCTGTCTTGGCCCTTCATATGAATTGCTGTCACCCTGGAAGGTATTTAAGAAAGCAAGATGGAGAAAGGCAGTTCCTACTGCTTTAATACAGCAATTTTTATGCCTAAAACATGGTATCTTGTACCCTGTGGCTGGGTTAAAGTCTACTTTAACAGGATTGCTGATTTTCAATGAGCCTCAGCAATTTAAGATCTTAAGCAGTTGGTAATATGTAAAACTCTTGATGTGACACTGATAATAAAGTTTTCACATTCCTACTTATGGAATTGTTGGTGCAGTACTCTCACTATAGCACTGCAGAGCAATTCAACTGAGACCTTGCTACTCCACTGCCATGGTACTACTCTCAAATATGCCATATTTTCTGTACCTGATAGGTAGGATTTGCTTTAATTTCTTCCTGGAGTCAGATATGATCCATGATCTTAAGTTAGGTGATGAGGCATCTAAAGGTCTAACAAAAATAGTGTATATATTCTTGCTGTGCTGGCATCCAAAGTGAGAGACAGAAAACAGTAGAATATGGCCAATCATACAATCATACAAGGAGGTAATGTCAGGTGTTCCTGTTGTCCAGGTACTCTATTTCCTGGGAAACAGAGGTGATGCCAATAGGTGGATTGGCTGGTTAGGACAGTAGACTGGTTGGAAGGGTGAGAAAGCAAAGGAGGAAGGCAAATGCAGAATTACTAGAAAGTTTGGCACAGCTGTAACTAAAAAAATTTACGTTGATGCAAATTATTATTCCCACAAGAATACATTACCCAGAGGAAATCTGAGTTACAGATACGCGAGTTCAGTTGTAGACTGGAACAGTACCTTGTGCACCACTGTAAATCACATACACAAGCCCATGACTTTTTCAATGATTATCTGCTTTAAATGAGGCATGGAACAGCCAGGCTTTCAAAGGCATGCCCAACTAAGAGTAGCCTGTTACCATAGGAGGTGATCTGTCAGTCCTCCACTCCCTTGCTAATACACAAAACCTCAGAAGCACCAATATTGAGAAGCATCCCTACTAAGTGAGAAGGGACACTGTCTTCTCTTGTGCAGATGTAATGTGAGCTACTCTGCTGCTGTAGAGAGATCTCTCCCCACAGATTTAAAAGAAAAACAGATTTAAAAGATGGAGCAGTAAGCTCAAATACCTACAAAGTGAAAACCAGCGGAGACCACTGCCAGCTCTAAATCCAGTTGGAAAGGAACTGTAACCTTGTCTGAAATCTGCCAGTCTGACTTTGCTCCCCTCGGAATTGCAGACCACCATCTGGCATGAATTAAGGCAGAAGCCAGAATCCTTTACTGCCATCATAGTGCCCCTATGCTCGCCTGCTGCAGGGACTAGATGTGCTTGCTCCTTGTGTATGACAAGGCAGCTTGTTTCCTTTTTCCACATACACTGCAATTTCTCATTAGTTAGAAGGATTCTAGTATTTAGTCTTTCCTAATTCTCAATTCACTGTGATAAACCCTGCTACTGTTATCAGCACATTACAATTTTCAAAATATAGCCAAAGCCTTGTGTATTCATATTCTCCAAACAGCTCATCTTTCACTGTTTTACAGAAATAAAGTTAGAAAAAACAATGTGTCATTGGTCATTATGAGGAAATAAATATCCCTGCAAATTGTGCAATATCAGTGAAGGTTGCAAAGCTATTCATAGCCACTGAAAAAGCAGTAAATTAACAACTATATACCAGCACATCTTGGAAAATCTTAGACTAAATTTAAACAGTCTTAATGAGTTATCATTTATATGTCAAATGAAACTATTATTACTTGCAGCTAACTGCTGCTACAATAATTGCCCCTATGTAGCAGATGCCATACATCAGATGCAATGTTTGAACTTCCCCTTTTTCCTAATCATCATGAACGTCATGTTGAAACATATATATAAGATTTCTATTCCTTTCAAAGCAATTGGGTTCAGCATTATAACTATTAAATCTTTAGGTACCTCTAATTTAAACAGAACATGAAATGACAGTTTAATTATTTAATACCTTTTAAAATTCAATTCATAGTAAGTTGAAATTGAGTTATCACTGTGTGAATAGGTTTAGGTTATTCTAGAATGAGTTACACCACTCCTTAAAACTAAGGATTACACATATGTTCATACTCCTAGTAGTTTCATGCTCTGCAACTGATTTCAAAGTCAACAACAGAAATACAACTAGCCAACTAGCTTAAACAAATTGCTTCCTACAATTAAAATCTATCATAAGCAATAAACATAATAGTAATGGAAAGAGTGATAAGTAGACTATGTGAGAAGTAAATGTTTAGATTAACACATTATAAGGTCAAGAAGTTTATGAGTCTGGGCAGCCACATAATGTAAACCACAGAATTTTACCTATTAAATCTTGCAGTTAGATTAATTTAGTGTCTTAAGTCATAGAATCCTAGAACAAAAATAGTTGAGAATTGGAGTTAGCATATTGGATTTTAACAATCAATTTCTTCTTTCGAATTGAGAAATATATCTTAATGGAAAAATTTATCCCCTGATGGAAGACATATAGCCAGTAAGTAGAACAACAGGACACCTAAACTATTCCAGTACAACATATGAAGGAACTTGTTCCATGTGACTATACACATAAAGAAATAAGAGTCTTCATATACAGAATGGATGTTTTAGATGTGTAAATATGACCTTAGACACAGATACTCATTTTGCAAATATGTTTTTTATGTCTCACATGCAAATACTAGTTTCTGTACAGTCAGCAAGTGTATACAGAAGATTTGATGGCACCATGTGAGCAGACATTTTAAAACATCATTTGGTTCATACAGATCTGATGTCCAGGAAATAAGATCTGGCTACATCTTAGATAAAGAAACATCTGTTACATGAATCAGTATTCTCTCTCCTTACTTTTCAGTTTTCAATGATGTAAAGATGTTAACTTGAAAATGTAGATCAAAAAGGACTGATTTTTTTTCCTGGTAACTTACATGGAATTTTTTTTCCCTGGAAACTCACAGGGAACTACTATTGTTTTATAAGCTTCATTATATAAGTATTCCTTGAAATGACCAATTACATATTACACTACATTATATTACAGCTAGATCTAGAGTTTTACTGTTGTTCTATTAAGCAGTACATCAATTTCTACCATCAATGCAGAATATGAACCTGTTGACTATTATATTCATTAAAGATTTTATAGGTTATACATATAGTTATGCCTGACAGAAATATCCTTTGTTTAAATAAAAGATACAGGTAGATGTTTTATATGAAGCCATTGGAACTTATAACCACAAACTGAGACATTATTTGAAATGAGAATGATGCATTCCTCAAGGATGTTATTAACTGTTTATTTAAAAATTTCAGAGTAAACAGCACAAAAAATTCACCCAAACTTGAAACAAAAGACAGTCCTCCATGCAACAGCTGGGTTTATCCTGTGCAGGTTACATCACGGGTCTCAGAGGAAGTTCTGTAGGTATTAAGATAGTAGTTATATTTTCCTGTTTGTTCATTCTTACCATGCTGTTTTTCCTCCCCTTGCTGCTGTAGAAGCACCTATACAAATATCCAAAAGCAGCTGCAAAAATATGAAGATGTTTGTCAACATGTAACTTTTGTCCATCAACAAGCCAGAGATATACTGCAGAAACCTAAGCTCCATCATTACTGAGAACCCTTATGGAAGTTAGATGTAATTAAACAAGCATGGAAATTATTACATGCATATATTTCCATGTTTAGCATTGAAAAAATAGCTGTCCTTTGCCACTCAGTTTTTTATTTCTTCTTACGGAAAAAAGCTCAGTAACTAACAAATCAGCTTTCAAATATAAGGATAATTTTAGCGTTGCTTAAAATGTAACATAGTTGTTCAGTGTATCTATACATGGAGTCAGTATATACAGACTCATGGGAGACTCCAAATATGCTTTTTATGAAGGCAAAAATTATAAGTATAGGCAAGTATAAATAGTAAGGTTTCTCTTGGACTTAAACACAGGTAATAATACGGAATTTTAATAAAAGGATCACAGCCATTAAGAAAGACTGATAGAGTAATCATGTGCCACTTTTCTGTATGCCACTAAAGTTAAAGAGATGTTGGGCTGACAGGGTGTCATGGCTTAAAAGCCCAGCTAGCAGCCAGGCTCCAGGCCCCACTTGCTTACAGCCCCACCAGTAACAGGGAGAGGATTGGAATGGTAAAAGCCAGAAGACTCATGGGCTGAGATATAGACACAGAATCACAGAATGGCTAGGTTGGAAGAGACCTCCAAGATCATTGAGTCCAATCCATACCCTAACACCTCAACTAGAGGTGGCAGCACCAAGTGGCCCACATGTAGCCTTCTTTTAAACACATCCAGGGATGGTGACTCCACCACCTCCCCAGACAGACCATTCCAGTACTGTATTATTCTTTCCATGAAAAACTTTTTCCTAATATCCAACCTATATTTCCCTTGGCGCAGCTTGGAGACTGTGTCCTCTTGTTCTGTCAGTTGCTGCCTGGAGAAAGAGACCAACCCTCAACTGACTGCAACCACCCTTCAGGAAGCTGTAGAGAGTGATAAGGTCACCTCTGAGTCTCCTTTTCTCCAGGCTAAACAACCCCAGCTCCCTCAGCCGTTCCTCACAGGGTTTGTGCTCCAAGCCCCTCAGCAGCCTCGCTGCCTCCTCTGGACGCGCTCAAGCGTCTCAACGTCCTTGCTGAGCTGAGGGGCCAGAGCTGGACACTGCACTCAATGTCCTTGCTGAGCTGAGGGGCCAGAGCTGGACACTGCACTCAATGTCCTTGCTGAGCTGAGGGGCCAGAGCTGGACACTGCACTCAATGTCCATCCTGAGCTGAGGGGCCAGAGCTGGACACTGCACTCAATGTCCTTGCTGAGCTGAGGGGCCAGAGCTGGACACTGCACTCAATGTCCATCCTGAGCTGAGGGGCCAGAGCTGGACACTGCACTCAATGTCCATCCTGAGCTGAGGGGCCAGAGCTGGACACTGCACTCACTGTCCTTGCTGAGCTGAGGGGCCAGAGCTGGACACTGCACTCAATGTCCATCCTGAGCTGAGGGGCCAGAGCTGGACACTGCACTCCAGGTGTGGCCTCACCAGGGCCCAGCACAGGGGAAGAATGACCTCCCTGCTCCTGCTGGCCACACCATTCCTGATCCAGGCCAGGATCCCTTTGGCCTTCTTGGCCACCTGGGCACACTGCTGGCTCCTGTTCAGCTGCTGTCCCCAGCACCCCCAGGTCCCTTTCTGCCTGGGCACTGTCCAGCCACACCATCCCCAGCCCTAACACTGCAGGGGGTTATTGTGGCAAAAATGCAGGACTTGGCACTTGGACTTATTAAATTCTTCTTATTGGATTCTGCCCGTCCATCCAACCATTCCACGTCTCTCTGCAGAGCCCTCCTACCTTCCAATAGATCTACACATGTTTCCAGCTTAGTATCTGCAGATTTAGTCTATAAATATTCTTATTCGTGTTGTCGATAAAAATATTGTCAATAAAAATAAAAACAGGACTGGCCCCAGCACTGGCCCCTGATGGACACCACTGGTGCCTGGCTGCCAGCTGGATGCAGCACTGCTCAGCACCACTCTCTGGGCCTGACCAGCCAGCTCCTAACCCAGCAGAGAGTGCTCCTGTCCAAGCCACGGGCTGCCAGCTTTTCCAGGAATGTGCTGTGAGAGACAGTGTCAAAGGCCTTGCTGGAGTCCAAGTACCCAACATCCACAGCCTGAACAGGCCAGTCACCTGGTCATAAAAGGAGATCAGGTTGGTCAAACACGACCTACCCCTCCTAAACCCATGCTGGCTGGGTCTGAGACCCTGGCCATCCTGTAAGTGCTGTGGGATGACACTCAATATAAACTGCTCCATTACCTTACCAGGTACTGAGGCCAGGCTGACTGGCCTATAATTACCAGGATCCTAATTCCCACCATTTTTTGTGAATGGGTGTCACACTGGCCAGCTTCCAGTCATCTGGGAGCTCCCCAGTGAGCCAGGCCTGTTGGTAAATGTTGGAGAGTGGCTTTGCAAGCTCATCTGCCAGCTCCTTCCTCACCCTGGGATGGATCCCATCTGGTCCCATAGATTTATGAATATCCAAGCATCTCAGCAGTTCTCTGACTGCCTCCTCCTGGATAAGAGGGTGGGTGTTCTTCTCCCTGACACCATCTACCAACCCAGGACGACAGCTGTCCTGAGGACAAGCCATCTTCCCTCCTACTAAAGACTGAGGCAAAGAAGGGGTTAAGCACCTCTGCATTCTGCTCATCTGCAGTTTACTAAGTTCCCTCCCCCATCAAATAAGGAACACAGGTTGGGCTTACCCTTCCTTACAGTTCAACAGAGAAAGCAAAAACCACGCACATAAGCAAAACAAGGAACCTACTCAGTGCTTCCCAAGGGAACACAGCTGTTCAGCCACCTCCAGGAGAGAGGGCCCCATCACATATAATGGTGACTTGGGAAAAAAAATGCCATCACCTGAAATGCTATCCCCCTTTTCCTCCTTTTTATCTCTATATACTGAGCATGATGTCACATACTCTGGAATACCCCTTTAGTCAGTTGGGGTGTCCTGTCCTGGTTGTGTCTCCTCCCAGCCCCCATGCACCCACAACTTCCCTGCCAGCATAGCAAGTGTAGGAAAAACAGAAAAGCAATATATGTATCATGACACCTATGCAGGTAGGAGGAAACAGCACTCCGTTTAACTATTTATTTTATACCTGTGGGAGTACAAGGGGAAGAACTGGAATAGCTGGAGCATTCCAGGTTCCTCCTTACAGAAAAGCTGTTTTCTTATCACTCCATCTTATGACAGAAAGACTGAAAACTCATCTGCTGTTATTAATTTCTGAAATAAGATAAATTTGGAAAAGTGGAAATAAACTGTGTTCAGGCAGAAGAGAGAAGCAGGAAATAAGGAATGAAAGGGAAGATTTTGTGGTATTTTTATCTACTATCCAAGCAACACCTTCTCTTTTAATAACTGAAATAATGTGCCACACTTTATGTGCTTTTCATCCTAATAAGCATTAATGTTTAACAGCTTTCAAGAGTTGTAAAAAACCCTAATTGATTCTCTCACACATCTGTCAAATAGCTTCTTCCTTTACTGATGGAGAAGGGATAACCTTGCTCAAACTACTTGTCCAATGCCATAAAAATCAGTGACAAACCCAGTAGAATACCTGAGCTCCTAATCAGGCATACATCTCCCTGGAACATCTCCCCCCTGCCACTGTTCTCACAATATGTACTATTGTATTAGCTCAAACTAGGGAACATGCAATGCACTTTTCAGGGAAACTAGCCTGACACCACTCTGACACAGCAGGGATGAAGGATTGACTATCTTTGCATCATTCATACCAGGGATTTCAGAAGAAGAGGTATTCGCAGAAGCTCAAAAAGTATCAAGAAAAATACTGTTACATTTGCCCCTTCATCTAAATACACCCATTTAAAAAAAAAAAAGTCCCGTGAAGGTTTGTAGCTGTAGTTTCGAGTAGTCCTGAGAGGAGCAGGGAGTTAGACTCAACGACCCTTACGGATCACTTCTGCTGTAAATGAGTAATGCGATGGCTAGCTCTTGCAATTAAGCGATGAATATTACGTGTGTGCTAGGAGAAGTTTTACTGATGTATAGTTGTGCTGTTGTGATTTAAGCTTGTTTGGACGTCCTTTCTCCCCTCCACAGTCCCCTCTCCCCCCCAGCCCCCGTATGGTTGCCAAGGGACAGCCTTGGCAGTCAGGACATGTGGAGGGAGGGCTGTCCCTGTGCCCCTTGCACGGGGCAGGTGAGGGAGGGCAGGTTTGTTACCAGGAGGTGCAGCATGGCAACACCTGACCCCCAGTCGGGTTGCAAGAAGGCAGCCTCCACCAAGGGATGGGCGAAGAAGAGTTGATTGGCAGACTTTGGGAGGGGCCAGGGTTACCTGATGCTGCACCAAAGGTCTCAAAGGTGGAGCAGCCGCTTCCTGGGTGAGAACCTGGCAGTTTAGTTCCATGGTCGCAGCGGAGCATGGAACTAAAATGACATTAAAATTAAATTTAAAAAAAAAAATTAAAAATATTTTTTCATATTCCTCCTTTGTTGTATTTTGTTAAGGTTTAATAACCCTTCAAAATTTTAGAAGTTAGCGTTGTTTCTCACACTTCCAAACCGAGATATTTCATGATTCTAAAGAGGGAGCCGACTTCCAAGGCTTAAGAAGTGACACAAGGTGATGTGTAGAACCTCCAGCACCAAGCGGCTTGGGATGGCAACTTTGCCTGCAAATTGAATGGGAAAGGTGTGTCGGGTGGAGAGGTAACAGCTCAGCTGATACTACTAGGAACTCTTTTTCTACAGTATCCTTCTGAAATTTAAAACCGTTCTCACCAAATAAACCTCCTGAAAAACTGTTGTAGACACATTACCCCCTCCTGAGTGAAATTCTTAGCTGTCCTTCTAGTGCCCACGCCCCCACACATATGCTGCTGCCCTGGAAGGCACTTAGAAAAGCTTGCCTCATAAAGGGAATCTTATAAATATTTACACTGCATTTCTATATTTAGGCTTATTGCTACTACTACACTGACAAGACTGTGCTAAAATTATTTTGTTTAGAAATCTCTGAGGGAAAGCAAGAATCAGTAAAGGGAAACCCACAGAGAGAGCAGCCTACAATATGCTTTGAAATTACAATTCCTTAAAGCAGAAAACCAGCAGTAAATGGATGTATTACAACGGCATAAACTGAGGGCTAGGGCCAGCTTCCCTTTCCACTATGATCCTGGGCACAAAATCAGCACAATTCCACATGTCTTAGCAGCATAAGTTTGAAGCAGAGCTTGCCCTCAGAAGGAAAGATATGAAACAACTTCAGCAGATAAAAAGAGCTTGAGAGCTGTGAAAGTGGGAGCAGTAGTTTGTTTTAGTGGCCTCAGGAAAAATTCATTTAATACTTTTGGGTAATGCAAAGCTTTGAAAACCTGAATGTTTAGATGCCTTCTGAAAACTGTAGAGAAACATGCAAGTGTAAACATGCTGCTATTTGTCAGCTCTTTTAACACTGGGAGGGGAAAAATAATCTAAAGATGTCTACATATTGTATTGCCTGGTAATGGCAATCACATGATGTCTTCTTGATCCCAGAGGTACTTAGGTGTGAAGTGAAGCTGATGTACCAAGTAAATCCAATTTAGGGAGAAAAATGGTTGATGATGAAGGTAGGTATAGGTTTACAGAAGGCAGGGTTGAGAGCTTGCAACCTTGAGTAACTTGAAAAAAATACATGTTCAGGGAAGTACAGAGTAGAGTAGCAACAGAGTCACAGTTCTTACAAGGTAAACAGTACCGCCAGGATGTATTTTCAAAATTGTTAGAACAGAATCATTAAAGTTGGAAAACATCACCAAGATCATCGAGTCCAACCATCAGCCCAACACTGACAGGTCCACCATGAAACCACGTCCCCATGCCCCACATCCACACGGTTATTGAACACTTTCATGGATGGTGAGTCCACCATTTACCCAGGAGCCTGTTCCAGTGCTTGATCAACCTTTCAGGGATATATTTTTTCCTAACTTTCTGTCTAATCCTCCCTTGAGGAAACCATTTTCAGTTCTATCAATACCTGAAGGGAGGGCGTAGTGAGGTGGGGACTGGTCTCCTCTGCTGTGCCTGCAGCGGCAGGGCCAGGGGAAACAGCCTCAAACCGAGACGGGGGAGATTCAGGTTACACAGAATCATACAGAATAAACTGAGCTGGAAGACACGCAATGCCGTTTCTTCACTGTTAGGTTGGTCAGGCATTGGAACACGTTGCCTACGTAGGTAATGGAGTCATCGTCCCTGGAGGTGCTCAAAAGGCATGTGGATCTGGCGCTGGATCATTGAGCTCAGAGTTACAGTGCTCATGCTGGGTTGAACTAGTGGATCCTACCCTAGTCCCGAGCGTTGCCAGCCCCTCGGCCGCGGAACGAGCCTTTTGTTTCCCCGGCCCGCACGGCCGCGCTCCCCGCACCGGCCGTCCCGCACAGCCCGGCCGGGGCCGCGCCGCCCGCGCAGGCGCAGAGGTGCCGCGCAAGCGCGGAGCTCCCCGGGCGGGCGGGCGGCGCTTCCCTGGGGCGGCCGCGGGCCGAGGCAGCCGCGCGGGGCCCTGCGGAGCGGCCCAGCCCCCGCCCAGCCGGGCATTGTTCCCGGCCCGTCTCCGCCGGGAAGTTTCGGCCGCGTCCCGGCTCCGCTGCGTGCCGGGGCGGGGTGGGGGCAGGGGCCCGGAACCCCTTTGTCGCCTCCTCCCCGGCGTGAGGCGGCCGGCGGAAGGGGGGGCGAGGCTCAACATGATGGCGGCCGAGGCCACGGGTGAGGAGGGCGGCTCGGGCGCTGCGGCCGGGACGGCGGGAGCCGCTGCCTCCGGGGAGCTGGGGCACTGCCCTGCCTTATGCCGGGGCCGGGCGCCGGAGTCGCAAGGCGCCTTCCTGGTCGGCGGCGGCCCCCCAGGCGGACCGGCTTTGTGCTCGGTTCTGGGGCTCCTGGAGCTGGGCGCTGGGTCAGCCCCTCCGGCGGCCGCTGAGGCTGCCGATCCCGGCTTTCCCCCGCTGCCGCCGCCGCCGCCCCCGTTGGCCGTGGGGCTGGGGACAGTGGACGAGGGAGACTCGCTGGACGGGCCGGAGTACGAGGAAGAGGAGGTGGCCATTCCACTCAACGCGCCCCCCACCAATCAGTGAGTACCCACCGCCCCCGCCTCAGTCCTTGTGGGGAGTGGGTACCGCGCCGCCGGGCCCCCACCGCTAGCCGGGGAAAGTGTGTGTCAAACTCGGCTGGAAGTCTCGCAGAAGTTCTGCGTCCCACCCCTTCACCTTCCCTCCCTCCTCCGGTTCCGTTCCAGCAGGAAGTTTGCTTCACGGGGACGCTGCCCGGGGTCTGCGGAGGGCAGCCCACCCGCAACCCGGGAGGGTGAGCGCGGCAGCAGGCAGGTCGGGCTCCTTCCCCTTCGCCGGGAGCTGGTCCGCCGGTACTGAGTGGGATCAGCTCATGGGGAAAAGGCGCTTGGATTAGTTTTGTGCAAAAAAGTTTTCATATCAGTACTGCAGGCTGCCAGGAAGAGTGAGCTGTTCTGGTTGTGGTTTAAGCTACCTGTCGGGAGACTTTTCTAGACAGTGGTAGCCCTTTCTTAGGAGAGCCATAAACTTAATATCTGTAAATAGATTAAAAAAAAAAAAACAAACCCAAACCTATTTATGGCATAAAATACCTTATTTACTATGTCATCATTTTGTATTGCATTGCTTTCTATTGAAAAAAAAAAGGAGGTAACTTATATTTTTCATTTCATATAGAAACACAGCCAAAGTAATGCCCAAATGTTGGATCTTTTTAACCAGGCAGTCTTGAATCATGCATTTAAAATTAACTAAAATAATTTCTAATTTTAAAAGAGTTTTAGAACATTTTTAGGGTTGTTTTAACTGCCATTCTGCTCAACCAATTTAAAGTTGTTCTCATTTTGGTTATGTTTGGAGAGAGGAAACGCTTGGAATAAACTGTAAACTTATAGTTAGGTTTTATTGTATTTGTCCGTGCATTAGGTTAATTTGGATTCCTGCAGTGCTGGTAATAGAGAGAATCTTGCACTAGAGGCAGACTAGTTCTTAGTTTATGTTGTGTGAAATATAAGATCAGATAATGTTATATAGAGTCCTTGTAAATAGAAAGTTCTCTAAACAAGCCTTTGGATTTCACTGTAGAAAATCTGCAGATTTACACAGAGCACTTCCAAGATGTGTATATATTCCATATCCTTAGCATATTCTCCCCCAAATGAAATTGTTTCAGAGGTTTATGTTTTTCATTAGTATCATTTATATAAATATGTTGTTCCTGAAGTTCTCACAAGTATAGTGTATGATTTAGGGTGTAACATGCAGTTGTATTTAAGGATATATATATAGATAGGTCAGAAAGTTAACCTAAAAATGTGTGTGTGAATTTTGGGTTTTTACTTTATATTCTGTCATAACTTGACTGACGGAGTTAATTTCTGCTTTATGTTACATACTTCAAGGATTTCAGGAGCCGTTGTCATTTTAAGTAGGATATAAAATTGTAATATTATAGGATTTATTTTAAAATTATTCTCTCTAACCTTACAGGCTTCCTAGCAGACCTTTATCCTTTTAGTTTCTGAGCTTTGTGTGAAAGTTTGTAGACATTAAAGCCTTGTTTTCTGAAAACAGTGTTTGAATAGTCTTACATTTGTAGAAGTCCCTAATGAGCTAGAAATAGGATTAGGCAGAAAGAAATTTGGGAAATGGAAACACATAAAAAACAAAGCTACTTCTTTAGGACTCTGTGCCAGGCACGTGAGGAACAGGATTTTGCTTTTCTAGTTTGTCTCTTTGAAAAGTAGTGTAATTCTATCAGACCTAAGTTTCCTCAGAGAACTGAGGAAAAAGCCAAACATCAAGCTTTTTACATTATTTTTGGAAAGCAGGACAGTTATTCATGAGTAATCAGTTTTTGATACTGAATTAATTGTTAGATCAACAGTTCTGATTGAATTTTTCAGTCAAGACATTGTCTTATGGAATACTGTAATAACCATGATGTGCAAACATCATGGTTACCTTTCAGAAGAAAAGGATGTTAAGGTTTCCGGCAAGGAATACAGGGTAAAGGAAGACTTCAGTCCTGATTTTCTTTCAGCTTGAGAGGGCTACTTACTTTACACAGGACCAGGGCATAGTTCTGTAGTTAAATGTTCTTCTGTTGAAGAATGTGATACTGGAGCAGACAAGAAGCAAAACACATTTAGAAATTGATTCAGAAGTTTGTGCTTCCACATACTTCAGCTTCATCTTTGTAATTTTTATCCTTGGTGTGTGACTTTTCCATAAAATATTTAAGTTGTCTGATGATTTAGAAGCTTTTGTCTGTTTCATTCATCTCTTATTTATGGTATGCAGCATCAGTTTTTATCATTCTCAGTAAAGCAATAAAATTGGTATATGTCAATAGTAAATTCTATCCTTTCAGTACTGCTGTTTTATTTTGGAAATGCCCTTTCTTTGTAATTATACCATCTGCTTCTATAGAGTTGAACTCCTGATTTGTCATCAAAACCAGAGTTCAGCATTAATCTCTCATCGTATATAAGGGAAGCTCCAGTGTGAGTCTTTGAAAAGACTGATTGATCTTTCAGCTTAAATTTATATTAAATGTCTTCAGTTGGATGTGATTACATGACTGCTGTTCCATTTGTTTGATTGGCAGCTCCACCGTTTCTCACTTCCTCCTTATTCATTCAGTTTTTATAGAAAGAATGCAGAGTGACTTGATTGATAATTCCACAGTTCTGTCACGTGGGTTTTTTTTGTCCATGAAATTTGAGAGTGCTCTTCTCCTGGCCTTGCCATAATACAAAATTACTATCCTCCTCTATAAGGATGCAAAGATGTTATTTCTTTTATAATAGTAACAACTCACGAGGTTTGTTTGCCTTCCCATGGACGTGTGTTGCATTTTAGGATTTCTTGAGTGGCTACTCTCTCCAGAGAGAAATATCTGGTAAATGTTGCTGCTGGTTTTTCCAGGTTCAGACTCCAATCTTAGATTAGATTTCTAAAACTAAACTAAACTAAACTAAAATATTCTGCATTAACTTTGGCACAACTTTATCACTTCTTCTCTAAGCTTGTTTTGCAAATTAAAAAAACCCAAAGCAAACAAAAAAAAAAAAAAAAAACCTCACACAAAAACCAGATAAATTATGAGTTCCTAGTCTTTCAGGTTTTAGGCTGTAAAGATGTTATAAATGCTATAAATGCTCTTTTAAACATGAGTATGCTTTTAAATAGTGTGAAGTTGACATTCTGGCTTTCATAGTAACTAATATGAAGAGATGGGAAATGAAGCACATGCAGGAAGGGATGGGAAATGAAGTACATGCAGGTTCTGCACTTCTCATCAGGATGTTTTAAATATAGTTTGTTCAGGGAGGTCTGGGAAATAAGTCTTCTTTTAGTGTGTATTTGATCTGGACTGAAACTAACTTGAGGTTCGTCCATTCAGTGTGTGTGTGTGTTTTCATTTATATGGAGCACAGCACTGGTGTGTTTATGTTGCAGCTTAATGCTAGGTGGGAGGCACAGGATACTAGGGAATAAAGTGGGCAACTCTGTGGTTTTTTAGGTCATTTTTCCCCTTGCTTTCTGCCCCATTGCAGACCTCAGTGACAGAGGCTCAGATAGTATATGGAAATGCCTTTGGATTTAATGAATGAAAGCTGATTCTGTTATGTGCTTGATTTAAAATCTTGGCTGACAAAATGATTGTATATCCTAGTGTTGCAATAATGTGGCAGGAGCATTCCAGGAGAGTTGCAGCAAAACTGACATTTTCATACCGTGTTTTTTCAGCAGTGCTTATCCATTTGCAGTGGAAATCAGTTGAAACCTGAAAGTGATCAACAAAATGTAATAAGCTTTTAAAATACTGTCTGGTTAAAACAAATCTTGCCCAAAGCAGATGTATTCTTACAGTCACTCTTGGTGCTTGTTCAGGCAGCATAACTAGAAAAAACACTGAAGATAAAGACAGGTAGAGAAATAATCAGTAAGAATAGATTGCATTAAAATTGAACATTTTTCTGCCTGATCATAAAATGAATTTCTAGTTTCTTCATGTGAATGTTCAAGGTGGCAAGTTCTGCATTTGTTTCAGTAAATCATGAATTTTTTTTTTCTGAATAATTGCAGAAGATCTTTTTCCAGACTAATGAATAGATTTGTTGCACTGTAAACTATGAGGAAATAATGTTGGCGTGTTCAGTTAGGTACTGTTCATTAAAAAAATGAAATATGATATCAGTAGATTTTAGTGTATGAGGCTTCTTTGTTCAGCTGCTAATGTAGTTAGCATTGAATAATTTCTTTTTTAGATCATTAATTTCTCCATCAGTTCCTGTTGTGTGTGGAAGAGAACTTATTTTTCTAAAGTTGGTGGGTAGTGTACTCTGGGCCACTTCTGGCTGGATGTGAGTGGTGTTGGAGGTACTGTCTTAAATGAGTGGTTAACACAGTGGAACAACATTGTACCTAACCTGCTCCAGAAAATGAAGCAGTAAGTAAACTGAGTGTTAGTTCATCGGTAGATGAAGACTTCAGATAAATAAAACCAGAAGTAGGACAGCATTTGAAGCCAGAAGTTTGAGGCTGATTTTTCAGTAGTTTAGTCAGGATGTCCAGCTAACATCAGATAATGTAATTTTGTTTAAACAGTGACTAGAGTCTCTTGACCTGCTCTTTTAGTTTTTATTTTTTGTCATAGATTGACTCCTATAATATCAGTGTGGGACTTTGGCAGTTCATTTACTAGCTTACTCCATTGTGTGCCATGTTTTTTCACCCTTTTTTGTCTATATGTTTTGTGGCTGTGAAGGGAAGAGGAACACAAATTTTCTATTGAGGGCTTAGAGCTCTTCAGTATAGAACTCCATGTTTTGATTCTGGCTTGAAGTCCAGATAGAGGCAGATTACTGCGGGTGTTCACCAGGGTGTCTCCGGGGGCCAGTACTGTGACCTGGATGCTTGGACAGAGTGTATGCACCCTTAGCAAGTTCACAGATAATTCAAAACTGAAAGAGGATGAGCTGAAACACCAGGTAGTTGTGCTGACATCCCAGGTGATGTGGACAGGCTGGAGAATTGCACTGTGGGAGATTTTGTGTAGATAAAGGAATCACAAAGCTCTGGCACTGTGGAGTAGTATTCCCAAGCACGTGGTGGGGCTAAACAGCTGGAAAGCAGCTCTGCAGAGAAGCATGTGGACGTGAGGATGTGAACAAAGCCAGCAGTGTGCCTGTGTGGTGAAGAAAGCTGACAATATCATTGGGAGGAGTGTTGTCAACAGCTTGAGAGCAGTCATCGTTCTGCTATGCTTGGCACTGGGGAGACACATCTGGAGTATTCAGTGCTGCGTTCACCAGTACAAGACATGGAGTTATTTGAGAGAGGTCTGTGCAAGGCTGTCAGGGTGATGAAGGGAGTGGATCATCTGTTAGATAAAGAGATGCAGAGAGATCTGGAGCTGTTGACCCTGGAGAAGAGGAAGTTGAGTGAGTCTTAAACATGAGTATAAAAATTGTGTAGGAAGGGTTGAGATGAGAGTACAAGACTGGCCTCAGTGGTGTGAGGTGACAGGGAAAGAGGCAATAGAGACAAATGGAAAAACTTGAATTTCCATTTAAATACAACAGGATGATTTTGTTTATTTGTTTAGTTTGGATTTTTTTTTATGGTGAAGGTGATCAAACAGTGACAGTTACTTCTCAGTGTGACCACTGAGAAGTCTCCATCGTTGAAGATGTTCATGACCCAGTGGAAGACAGCCCTGACTGAGGAACCAGATGTAGCTGATCCTACCTGAACTGGGGGTAGAAGGGAGGCGAGGTTGAACTAGATGATCCCCAGTGGTCATCTCAACTCAGGTGATTCTATCTATATGTAAAAAGGTACTATTAGGTGAAGATCCATGTTACAGGACCTATTTGCGGAATAATTAGTCAGGAATAAAGTCAGGACAATTGCTAATAGGGGAGATTTGTAATGAAAGTACAAGAAAGTTTTAGGTTGGCAAAAAGAATATTTCCTTACTTTCTGTGTAGACACATATCCTAATATCTGGTAAAAGCTCATATTTTTAAAGATGAATCTGCCTTTAAAAAATACTTTTACTTTTAAAGCTACTTTTCTAAAGTAGCTAACAGTGCCTCTTATATATTCAGTAATTTGCTTCAAATACCTGTTTTTTTCATCTAGGATATGTTTTTATTATAAATATTCACATGTACAAATTAATATCCAAGATTAATTTCAAAGCTGCAGTCATATTTCAGGAATGGAGTACTGAGGCTTCCAGAGCACTTGGTGTACACAGTGCATTATGGCAAGTTACAATCTGATTCTTATGAGGATCAGACCCAGAAAAGTAATTTTTGTGTTCAAACTTCAGTATTTTCAGTTTTCAGGCCAACTTCACACCATACCAATTTTTTTTGTTGGTGTTCTGTTTTTTGCTAAACTGAAATAGCAATAGTTGTTCATCCTCAGCTGCTAATGTGACCTGTCCAGTCACATCTTGAAAACTTCCAGTGAAGCTCTTCTTCCTACTGAGGGAGGTTGTTTCAGTGAATGATTTTAACTACTGGAACATTGTGATGAGATGCCCCTCAGCCTTTTCTTCCTCAGAGAGGAGAGGCCTAGCTCATTCATTGCTTATGGGACAAGTTCTCCAGGCATTTGTTCATCTTAGCGTCCCTCCTTTGGATCTTCCCTGGCCTGTTCACATCTTCTTGGATTATGTGGACCAGAACTGGATGCAGTACTCCGGCTGCAGCCGCACAGCTGAGTGGACTGGGATGATCACCATCGAGGTTTAGCCAACTTTTGGTAATCAGTTCAGGATTCATATGGTAATTATGTGTAGATTTGTGTAAGATGTTTCTCTGAAATTTTGATCTTCTTTTTTATTGTTCTTGTTTCGAGTCTACTTCTTGCTTTCCATAAAATTATGTATCTGTATGCAAATGTTTAACCATCTAAAGGAAATTCTGTTTATGGCTCATTAGGCTTTGTATGGTCATTTTATAGATAAATAGCGTTATATTTTTTATTTATGAAATTTAGGGATGTTCATAA
This sequence comes from Phylloscopus collybita, assembly GCA_027886175.1. Lineage (NCBI taxonomy): Eukaryota > Metazoa > Chordata > Aves > Passeriformes > Phylloscopidae > Phylloscopus > Phylloscopus collybita. Next base: position 2,560,092 of record JAJNNQ010000086.1, on the reverse strand, counting down.
GTCAACCAGTTTCTTCTCAATATTGCCATCTGTTAGTAGAGTTAGCACTAGAGATGCTAAAAGGTTCAAGGTTTGATACTTGCCTAATACTGAACCTGAAGGAACTGCTTGCATTATCTTATTAAAACCACATTTTTCCCTCAGTTTTTTTACTTTTGTGCTTTCTAAGCATTTGTGAATTTTTTTTTGTTATTTCCATTCCTTAAAATAAAAGGATGCTAGAGAAATGTCTTCATTCCTCTAAAAGCAGCATGTTACCAAGTCTAGAAACAGGTGGGGTTTTTTCTTTTTCTCAGTTTTACACATAATTTTTTTACGTTATGCTGTGAGATTTGTTCTGTATGGGTTATACTCTAGGTTCCTATTGCATGTTGGAAGATCTGAACATGTTCAAATATTCACAATTCGGGTGAGGGGTTCTGATTTCTAGTGTATAAATAACTTTCAGGGTTTTCTCATTATAGAAGCAGTTAATCCATCCATGGATATGACACATCTCTCTCTCGAAACAATCCAGCTTGCAGCAGGAGGTGAGAGTGGAGCACAGAACCAAAACCTGTGTTTGGTTAAAGAGGGTGAGGTGCAAGGAGGAGGAGGAAAATGAAAGAGCCTCTGGTACACTTAATGAGAGTAATGGCAGACAAATTGACCAACATCTTAGAAATTCCTTAGTTATTGTCAAGGGTATCTGCTCATTTATGTGGCGTTATTAACATTGTTTCAGAACTAAGTACTCAGAAAAGGTGTATTTTTCACCTGAGAGCACAGAAACCTAGCATGTAAAAATGGAAAGTTTCTTGCTAAGGCTTTTAATGAGTTCCAGAATTCATTTCCTAATGTGATTCTTGAGTAAGAAAAATGCCAGCTGTTTCAAGAGCTATTTTTCATGAAGTTTAGCTGTATTTCACTTGCATATTGGTGGTTCTTGTGAAAATGAGATAGGCAGTCAGTCTTCTTCTCCATGTTGGATAGTATGCTGTTCTCACCCCCCTCTGCCTCTTCTGAAATGATGGTGTTGTTTGCTGCAGCAATTGAAACTTTCAGAAGTTTTCTGCCCTTTTTGAAATTATTTCAATGTATTATTCTTTTTACTGTATACTTACCTTGCTCTTTCATGTTTTCATAGTCTCTTTGTTAAGACATACTGAGGTTCTTGGTTGATGTGTTTAGTTCTAGCTCAGAGCTGGCATAAGCTACTGAGTGTAATGGCTATTTGGTGGAGGTGTGTGCAAGTCCCACAGTTAACAGGCTGGCAGAGCTAATGTGCTGGAGTGCCAGTGGTGGTGACTTTCCATGTTAGTTGGCTGGTTCCTAGTCTTGTAGTGCAGCACAGTTGGGTTTTCCCTGTGCTATTTTGGACAGATTTTGGAACAGTCAAATGAGAAAAGCAGAATGAGTCTTTGTTAGGCTTACATGGGTATGGCCAAGTACCTCTTAGGAAAATGCACAAGAAGGTAAAAAGGATGAAAATCTCTCCCTGATGTTCCCAGAACTGTGTGTAAAACTCAGGGTCATGTACACTGGACAAAGAGCACTTACTTGGCTAGAAGATAATTTCAGCTGCTTATCTTAAAGGTGCATCCATTCTAGTATATTTGCAGATCTTTTTCTGGTAGCAAAGTTTTGTGATGTGGAGAACGGCAAAGACTTGGTTAAAAGTCTAAATTACTGAGTAGTAACTAACAAGATGGGAGAAGGAGATGAATGTAGTAAAATCTAACTGAAACTTAGTTTATTCTTTTCTCTACAAATTAGGTGGACAAAGGCAGTGTCACACCTTACAGATATGACAAAATGGGGAATAAAGTATAAAAGGCAGAATCTGGATAAGAATAGTTAAACCGAGAGTGTGGTTTAAGCTGGAAGTAAAATAAATCTCAGTCATTTTAGGTGATAATTAAGTGTTTTATATTGAATACTGTGATCTGTCTATATAAGAAGCTATAAGACTGAAATGAAACTTCTGTAGTGAATAGGAGCATTGAATCTTGTCTTGCTTAAAATCTGCTAAGGATAATATCTGCCAGACAAATAATCTGCCAAGGAAGGTGGAAAACTTCCTGGAATGGAAAAACAACCCCTCCCTCCAAATTATTGTGACTTAAAAAATTATGAGTCTTCCAGGCAAAAATATGGGAAAAGGAATAAGAGTTCTTCACTAGCAAATATATATATATATTATGTATATATATTGTATATATACACATTTATATATCTCAGAGCAAACAGACAAACAACCCTCCCCCGCGCAGTTTTCTCACCTGTTAAGTGCCACTTTTCCCCTTTGGTGTAGTTACAGTCACGTCTGGCAGGGGGTGGTGGTGGCTCTGGTGAGGCAGGGAAGGTGCAGTCACTGGCGTGTGGCCAGCAGGGGCACTCTGATACAGGAGTGGGACCTTCCAGGTGCTGATGGCCCTGGCCTCTGGCAGCGCCCGGGCATTGGCTCTGGGTTCCCTTGCAGCAAAGAATGAAAGAAGCAAACGGTCAGGTTTTGGTCACGCTGCCAAAAACCATGGGGTAGCAATATCCTAGGCCATTCACATTCGCTGTCACCCATGTGGCCCCTCTCCTTGATTGCCAAAGGGAAGGGGCAGTCCTGGCCCCACTCCCCATTCCTTGTGTTGTCCCCTCAGCGTGGGGTACCAGGGGGAAACAGTAACAATTCCTGTCACAAATGACCCTGGGATAGGCCCATCACTGTGATTCACCCCCAAGAAAATCTTCTCATGGAAAACTTGGGAGGATGGTGGTTGATGTTAACAACATAAGAAGACAAAAATTAAAATTCAGGGTATTTTTTGTGTAATTTTTCTCCTTTGTCTTCATGAAACGCCTAGAGATTTTTGTGTGTCTTTTGATACTGAGAATTTTCCCAGTTCACAGTAATCTCTGGTCTCTGTTCTATTTGAGACAGAACTCATAGTCTGAGGTGGTAAAAAGAATCTCTAATGTGTGAAAGGCACTAAGGCAGAGTCTGACCTTATAGTAGAGGAGCTCTAACCATGATTCCTACAAATTCTCCATTGTTACTACAGGTGTTCTTGAGGCATCATGATATAGCTGAGAAGAGCCTTGACTGAAGTGGATGTGGCATTTAAAAACTGTTTTTCCTGTGCACCATAGCTTTTTCTAGATGGAAATAGAGAAGTCTACAGATGTTATCAACATCTATATTTGTACTAAATTGCTGAAGCTCACGTTCACTCCCCTTCAGCACTTCCTCTTGCATTCTCTTCTCCCTTACCTACTGTGTTTCTAAGTAAAAATTGCAGTGTACTCTTAAGAGCAGAATCTTTAGTGGAGCAGCAAAGCTTTACACTTGCTTTTCTCACATGTGAAAAGGAAATATGTAAATAAAGATTTGGTTGTACAATGTGACATGCTTCCACATGTAATAGCAGCTGCCTCCTTCCATGTTGTAAATTCACCATCTGCTACCTCTGTAAATGGCTTGTTCCTTGCATGGGCCTTGTAGTGTTGGGGCCGTGTTGGCAGCCAGCCTTATAGCTGTACAGTGAACTTGCTAAAGGGATGCAGTGTGGCTGCATTCCTCCTCACAGTAGAAAAGGCTGGCTGAGCCTAATGGGGCTGGTGTGACTACCCAGCATCTTCCAAGGAGTGTGGGATCTCTTGTTTGTTTGTGGACCAGAGGTCACAACTCTGACTGCAGTGCAGCTCATTCCATGAGGTTCCTGACTTGTCATATGGTTGCCAGCCACTCAGTGTGGCAGTTGTATGGGCACCATTCTTCTGTGCACCTGTGTGTTGCTTGCATGGATATAGAAGCTCTTTGTGATGTTGTATCTTTGTTCTGTCTGCTTGCTGTAATTAAATTGTGATAGATAAGGTTGGAGTTTTGAACATGCTGCTTTTGAAATAAACTGGCAGATGGGAGTATTTTCATGCACAGTTTTGACAGGTTTCTAAAACACAGAAGCCTTTTACTGGTAGTCTCTTGAAAGCAAAATAAAGAACAGTTACACAAGTCTCTTAAAACAGGCAAGTTAAACAGGTGGTCACAGGAAAAAAAAAAACTCACCTGAATTGTAATCTATAATTGATAGGGTATTTTTTAATTAAATAGTTTCATAACATATGCAAGGCTACTTACTGTCTTTTAATGCATGTCATAACAGCAGCTGCATTGTTAAAGTACTAGCTGTGATTCAGAATGTCATTGAATTACGTTTGCTCAAAACACAACAAAAGTAGTGGATTGTGAGCATTTAAAATCATTTGAAGCTAATGTTAGAAATACAGAAGTGTTCCTAGGTAGGATTAAGCAACAAGCAGAGGTGACTGATGAGAAATTCATAGGGACCTTGTCTTTTGCAGGGATGGAGGACATACATCTAAGTAATTGTGATATAGAGTTTTGAGTGCAGGCACTTGTCAGTAAGTCACAGTCACTTGGCAACTTATTTATGAACAGCTAGGCAGGTTTTTAATGTGATACCTTCCTATCCAAACCTTAATTCCTTTCATGAGACTTAAAGTACACCATACATAGAAATCCCTTTTGCATCCATTAAGAATCTCTATGGTTAGCATTGCTTCTGACTGAAAACATTAAACTTGAAGCTGTTTTGATTGCAAAATATTTAAGTTGTAAATCTTGACTTAGAAAACTCAGAGGGAGAGGTGGTTTCTTGTGATGTATTTTTGCAGAAATACTGAGCTCAGTCTTTACTACCTGATTGGAGCTTAAAACCAGAGGATCTGGGGATTACTTTATTTCTTTTCAGAAATTATGGTAGCCAGTTTATATCCTTCTGAGTGTTCTGTGCTCTATTCTCTGAAATTAGGAGTATGGCTAGCTCTGTAGTTTACTCATTCCTGTTGTCCTTTCCTTGGGTAGCACTGACTTGGATGGATCTTCCTTTGTAACTGATAATACAGCGTAGGAGATCTTAAAATCTTTCATTAGTGCTCGTTAGATTACTCAATATCCTTAAATGAGTTTGAATATTGCGGTTTTGTAAAACAGTCTTTACTATTTGCTATCAAAGTCTTTGACGATAATGATGGGAAGTTGCCGAGTGTATCTTTCTGTAATACTGAAAACTGGTAGTAGCAGCTCAGGTTATAAGGCATGCACTTCAGACAGTGATGTCTTTCAGTGCACAAACTGTTTTTATCGATAAAACTCCACTCTCTGAAAAAATGCAGCTATTTCTTGACAATCATTTTGCATACTCTAGTGGTGTTATGCAAGTTTGCACTTAAGTGTGTGTCCTATTTTTTTAAAGATGTGTGAAATCTACAGAGGTTTCCTGAGAATATCACTTGAGCTATTTTCTCTTATCATTGCTCAATATTGACTGTTTTATTGGTGTTTGTATTAAATTTAGTGTTAATATTTATTTCTGTGGCTAGTACTATAATTTGGTACACTGCAGTAATTCAGAGTGAGCTGAAAATACAGTGTTTTTTTGCCATCAGAAGTTAACATTTTATATATGGGCTCAGTGACACTGAATTTAATTGCACTCAGAAATAAACTTAATATTTTTATTTCAGAAAATAAACCTTTAATGCTTTACCAGGTAATAAATGTCTTCTGGTACTCCTGCTATAGAAGTCTTGAATGGGACAAGATATATATAGCCTGTTCAGTGTTAGAGAATGTGATCTTCAATATGTGGGATATACCAATATAAATATTGCTGTCATGAGCAAGGAAGGGTGTCTTTCTTGTTTGAAACTTCTGGACTGAAAATTATAGCACCTAATTTTGTGCTATTGTTGTTAGAAGTCCTGGTCCCTTACAGAAGAATTCTTTTATTTGCATATGATCCTGCCTTTCGGTTTACTCTGTAAGTTTTCTATTGGTAATTTGCATTCTTATTAAGACTCCCACATCTCCATTTTGAAACTGTGCTTGTCTTTAAGTTTGGCATTGTAATGCAACATGTCTTGCAATAGAATTAAGATTGTTTTCCTCAAGTGGGTGATAAATAGGAGCAAATAAAAGCTCAACCTGTTATTAGTGTAAAATAGATTTCATGAAATGGAATGTTGGTTTCTTCATCAGGGAGGTTTCGTAGGTCTCTGGGGAGTGAAAGTCAGTCTATCCAGGAAAGCAGTGCCCAGTTATGACGTGCTGGGAACAAACTCGCTCAAGTTTCAGCTGTGCAGTGCACACTGACACACAGAATACTTCATCCTTATTACTTCAGAATCAAGAGTCTTGATTTTGCTTCATTTCCTGAAAGATGCTCCTGGTAGGGAAGGTGTGATCCACTTCTTTGTGGATTGTCTTTGAACGATAGGTTTCTGTTCATGAGGCTGCTTTGCTCTGGAATGGAATGACACAGGCTCTTGCTAATATAACTAGGCCTCCAGCAGTTTCAAGTTTTAAATGTTGTACAGATACAACAGTGCTTCTACTGGCTTAACTTGTTTTGATCAGGGTGAGGAAGAGAGGCAAAGGGTAGCAATACTAGGAGGCACCCAGTTTTGCCAGGTTAACCAATATCTATGCTCTTGCTGCTCCTACTGGCGAAATAGTATTTTTTGATGTTGTTTCTTAAGATTTTGTTCTGATGAAAGCTCTCAGTTTTGCAGAGAAAAGTTGCTTTTGTTCAGACTTTATCAACAGCTCAGCTTTTAATTTTTTTTGGTTTTTTGAAACTGTATGCAGTGAAATATTTGATATTTTTGCATATATTAGTTAAAAGATCATTTACATGTCTTCTAAATTGCAAGTTTGTGAATCTTGCAAAACAGCCTGTGAACTGTTAGAACTGGTATGTGATCTGAAATGGTGAAGGATTTAAATTGTCTGAAACGTGGCTGTTTTGAAGCTGGCAGTTTCTGAGTGTAAAATTAAAGGTTTAATCAAGCAAAATTAGGTGGAGGAGCTAATGAGTTATTGCAGTATATAGCTCTGGAACATGCTGTGGCTTGGTGAAAGTAATGAGAGCAATGGCGGTCTTTGAAAACTGCTCTCCATCATTCCTTTCTTGAAAAAATAAAGTTATACTTGATCATTTGGAGCAGGGCAAGTGTTCTGACAAAGGCTGTGTAAATAAACTGAGATAGGTGATTGAATGCTTGAATGGTAGCAGTAGATTAAAGATTTCCTTTGCCATATTTTGTAGTTTGTGATTTGCCATGCATCAGTGCTCACTTTTGATTGATGGAGTGCACATTGTGATTAGGAAGGGTGGTTTTAGGGCTGGATGGTGGCCTGGTGATTGCTGTTTGGTTCTGATTTGCTGCTGTGTTAAAAATAGTGTTTATTGGCAGTAAGTAAACTAGGAGGTTGAACTTGTAACAATGTGATAGCTTTCACAGAAAGTTTTGGAGTTACATGTGTTTTGACTGAAAGATTTTCTTCCTTTCATGGGTCTGTTTTGTGAGAGTAAATGAAACCCTTAAGATCTAAGGACACCCATTGTTACTCTTTTTTTCAGGTGGTATCATGGAAAACTTGACAGAACAATTGCAGAAGAACGTCTTCGACAAGCAGGAAAACCTGGAAGTTACCTTATTCGAGAGAGTGATCGGAGACCAGGTTCATTTGTGCTTTCATTCCTTAGTAAAACAAATGTCAATCATTTTAGGTGAGAATTAAGTGTTTTATTTTGAATACTGTGATCTATCTACTTTTTGTTTCAGAACACAATGAAGTAAACAATGATCTTATTATAATGCTGTGTTTTTGACTTTTTACGCTTTCATGGTACAGCTTTTTACTTGTTTGATTGTTTTAAAACATGCTACTTTAAAATTACTTTATAGGGTGAAGAACAGAAGTGTGAGGAACCCAAAAATATCTGGATAGAGAAGCTTGCCTATGGATTGAGTAGACTTAAAGCACCATGCAGGTTTCATTAGTCAGTCAAGAAGATTGCTTTGTCTGTTCCATAGTAATCATTGTAGTTAGCACAATTACAGCAGTAGCACATCTGGTTGCTTCCTTAATTTTGAGGGGAAGAAACCCCACCCAAAACAAACACCCCCCAAAACAAACAAAACCCCACCCCAAACAAACAAGCAAAAGCCACCAAAAAAAATCCCAAAGCAAAAAACACCAATAGGTTATATGTTTAGTAAAGGTTTGCTGGAAACAACTTTTAGCATATGTCCTGAACATTGTTTTCTGACTCCCCTTTTGGTGCTATATGCTTATGAGCTTGGGTTTAATCTCTGAAGATTCAACTTCTTATGCATTTTATATTGCTTCTTGGGAGAAGTGGTTAAATTCAAATTATGCATTAAAGAATCTCTTCAAGAAAGTACAGAAAGATTAAAGAAAAAAAAATCCAGTTTTGTAAGAAATATTTGTTTTATTAAACTTCTCAAATGATTATGTGAGCTTTTTCCCATTAGATATCAAATTTTTAAATTGAGTTTAAGGAGACACTTTGATTATTCCAAAGTAATTTCTTAACTTTTGATAGGGATACTAAACTAATTATAACAAAATGACTGATTTTTAATGGTGTTTGTTTTCTGCATTGTATAGTCTTGAAGTGTAGTGATTTTTTTTAAAGTACTTTGCTACTTTATGCCTGTTATACAAGGTGTATATTGTGCATGATACAAGTAATAATGCTGATGCATACTAATGCATTATTTCAGTTTTCCAGGATGTTCACACTTACTTTGTTTTTCTTTTTGATTTTATTTAGTTCTGACAAATGTACTCTTTTTCTGTGAATCAGCACTTTCTTTAGATAAAAACCTGGTGGATAATACAATATGTATATTAATATTTTTTGTGAAATGTTCATTATATTTATTTATGTGTTTACAGAGACCCCCTAATACTGAATTTGCTGAATATAAGCACTGTTTTAAGAATTAAACATGATCCTAATTTCCTTTTCTTCAAAAAAAAATTGATAGCAAAATTTTTTCTAATGTCAAGCTTCTGTTTTTGTTTTTTTTTGTTTGTTTGTTTTTTTGAATTAACAGGATTATTGCCATGTGTGGAGATTATTATATTGGTGGGCGTCGCTTTGCTTCACTCTCAGACCTGATTGGTTATTACAGTCATGTGTCCTGCTTGCTGAAGGGGGAAAAGCTCTTATTTCCAGTAGCACCTCCAGAGGCAAGTAAAAAGAAAATTCTGAAGATTAAGTCACTAAAATATTTGCAACTTTAATCATTATTCAGAATTTTCTTGGGGAAAAAAAAATTAGAAAGTTTCCTGTAGTTTTGAATAGGCATACATATATGGAACTATAAGGGGTATGAAAATGCACTTTTACTGATACAAAGTAATGATAAAAAAAAATTGCTATATAATAGAAATATGTAATGAGGAAGATAAAGGTATTGCAGTTATTGCCCAGTGTAGTAACATCATTTCAAGTAGACAGAGAGAAACAAGAAAATGCTGAGTTCATGGCTAAATAAAGAGCACTGTTGTAATGTAACCTTCACTGTTCTGTGACATTTTGCATATCTAACAATGGTTTCAAATATGCATCCTGGAGATAACCACAGTTTCTTTCACATGCCCATCTTTAAACAATGAAAGTAATTAAATGAAACAAAACACTGCAAAATATCTCCTGTAACAAAACCCAAAACCTGAATAAAGATGTTTCTGAATGTTAAAATTCTGGTCATTTCTTCTGCTCTAAGTGAAAAAAACCCAAAGAACTGCTGTCTTATTTCTAGCTGACTGTGGTTCTGAGCTTTGGAAATATAAAACTGGCAAGATGGATATAAGTGATCTTAATAGTTCTTTGCCTCAGAATAGCATAATGCTGGGGAGAAAGATTATATAATATAGAATATACAGTACAGAGTATAGAGAAAATAACATTGGTTTCTTTTAAACTGTAGCCTGTGGAAGACAGACGGAGAGTTCGAGCAATTCTACCTTACACCAAAGTGCCAGAAACTGATGAAATAAGGTACGTTTGAATAACAGTAGTAGCTGTGTAATCTGCAAGAGTGCTTTTAAATAGCAATAATTTAGATAGGTGTTCGTATGCAAATACTTTCCAGTTGCATCTTAAGCTTGACACAGTTAGATTAAAGGATGATATCTCTCTCTTTGTTGGTTGGAAATGGTGATATGAGGATATTTGTAATTATTGTAATTAAGGTGATAGGACTGGGAAGGGGCTCTCTAATAGCACATTGCAACTAAGGCTTCCTACTATGTGTGAGAACAAAAAAATTGAGTCCTTTACGTGCCTTATTGTACCTATCAGCTTAAGAGGAAATAGCATTTCATTGTTTGCTACCATAACAAAAATTGTAGGATAGAGCTGAAATGTAAAGTTGGTATTTGGGTTTTGAGGTATACATGGCTAAAATAGTTCTTTTCATGGCATAGCTGAGGTCAAAGTTCTCAATTTGTTTTAGATTGAATTGACATGCTCTTGAAGACACTATGTATTTCAGAGAATATTGACTTAGAATTTTAATATAATTTTTAATATTTATTAAGTTCAAAGTACTACTGAGTTAATTTCAGCATATCTTCCATGCAGTAACCATACAGTGACGGAGAGTGCTCTTGTTGTCTGTCACCTGTTAAAGCTGAATAGCAGTTGAATTTATTCTTTGTTTTGATAGTGATTTGTTGCTTTTTGTTTTTTTTATGTTAGCCTACTTCAAGTGAGAGCCACGCCATAGATATTTGCTATGAAATTTTGAATTACAGTGGTAGTTAATGAGCTTCAACTATTTATTGTTTTTTCTGTAACTTGATGCATCATGAAACATGATCAGAAATTCTGTGCTGCAGTGAAGGTTTTCATGTGGCCCAAGTTTGTGCTCTTAATATTTAAGGAGTAACTTACACTAGTCTTCAAGAAATGAAAACCCCTTGGACCAGGTGCTAGGTCCTGCACTTCGGCCACAGTAAAACCCTCTGCAGAGCTATAGGCTGGAGCAAGAGTGGCTAATCCTAACCCAGTGGAAAAGGAACTGGGAGTGCTGATCAGCAGCTGGCTGAAGATGAGCCAGCTGTGCCCAGGTGGCCAAGAGTCAGTGGCGTCCTGGCTTGGATCAGCAGTGGTGTAGCCAATAGGACTAATAAGAAAGTGATTCTTTCGCCATGCTCAGCACTGGTGAGGCCACACCTTGAGTACTATATCCACTTCTGGGCCATTCAGTTCAGGAAAATCATTGGGGTCCTAGAGTGTGTCCAGAGAATGGAACTGGTAAAGTGTCTGCAGTACAAGTCCTATTAGGAGCAGCTGCATGGTCTCAGCCTGGAGAAAAGGAGTCTCAAGGGAGATCTCCTTGCTGAAAGAAGTGTGTAGCTAGGTAGGGTTCAGTCTCTTCTGCCAGGCATCAGTGACAGGATGAGAGGACATGATCTTAAATTCCTCTTTAATCTACAGGGCAGCTTTAGGTTGGATATTAGGGGAAATTTTTTCACAGAAAGGGTGATTAGACATTGAAGTGCTGCCCGTGGAGGTGGTGGAATCACTGTCTTGGAAGGTGTTTTAAGAAAAGACTGGACCTTGCACTTAGTGCCGCTGTCTGGTTGACATGTGGTGTTTGGTCTGGGTTGGAATCCATAATTGCAAAGGTCTTTTCCAAGCTACTTGATTCTGTGATTCTCTGATTCTGGATGTTAATTCTTCTTATGCTTGTAGCTAATTGCCTGGCATCTCTGGTAACTGTTCTGTGTTCTCTTTGCATCACTTGTCTTCATGTGTGAGAACATAATGAATAGGTATTCCACAACTTACATTATGGAAGGTAATTTTTCAATGAAAGTAATTTCATTGAAATTTCAATGAAATTTCAATGAAATTTCTTATAGAATATAAGATATAATAATAACCTACTAAGGGGTTATTGTGTTTTACTTGTGTTTCATATTTGATCTCTCTTGATAAAGAAACAGTATTACTATATTTTCATATTGCTGTGCTATTTTTTGTTTTGTACATTAGCACACTTTGAAGTTGACAGCACTGAAGCATACATTAGATACAGAACATAAATGAAAAGTATGAAAAAACTTGTATATAATAGCCGCTTAACTGTGAGGAAAAATACACATGTGCTTGGAATATCAATTCCTTTGATATTCCATTTTTTATTAATAGGTTTCCCCAAATATTTTATGGAAATTCCTTATGTTCATTAAACTTTATATTATGATTGTATCTCTGATTTAAATCTTGCTGTTACCCTCCTCAGTTTCCTTAAAGGAGACATGTTTATTGTCCATAACGAATTGGAAGATGGCTGGATGTGGGTTACAAACCTACGGACAGATGAACAAGGTCTTATTGTGGAAGACCTGGTAGAAGAAGTGGTAAGTAGATTTGTATTCAGATTCCTTAAATAAATGGCATTTTTTGATAAAATAACATTGAACAAAAACTAGTGACATTTAATTGCGTGTTTTCTAATTGTGTGCTTTCTAAACCTAGTAAATTAATCTAGTTGTTCTAAAATACTACAGCCTTTAAGACTTAATTTGTTATCAAAAAATGTTTATTCATGTGTTTTCCAAAGATAAGTACAAATGAATGGTACTGTAAAAGTATGAGGCATTTCCCCAAAATCTACTGTCCTGGTGAAGAATCATTAAATTGCATTTCTTCCTTGCAATTGCTATGAAATGTCCACTAACTCAACTGAATGTAATTTTGCATTGTGGTAGGTCTTTCTCATTATTCAAGAATGAAATTTGGTTTAAAGATTTATTGGTGAGAAGAAAAAAAGAAAAAAAAAAATTTTTAGTAATAGTTTCTTACATAGTACATATGTTCTGCTAATAGCAATGTTACTTGTGATGCTTCCCGTAGATGACCTATGTCAGGATGTGAATAGCCAAACTGAAGTGGCAGTACTAGACTGTTGATCTGTAGACTGATACGACAGTGGTAATTTAACCTTAGGAAGGCTGAGATTGAAATTTGCCAAAAAGTTACCACCTTTAAAGTACTTGGATCATGACTGAAGTAATCATCAGAAATAACATTTTTGCTGAATTTTCACCTAATGAATGAAGAAGTTCATAGAGCTTCAGGAAGAGCTTCATAGAGCTGCAGTAAGCCCTTTAGTTAAAAAATGCCTCAGACTTCTAAATGATTTTTTTTCCTACTGGGGGTCTTAAATTACGACTTTTGTTTTGAAATTGCGTTGTACTATTGTCATTCACTTGATATGTTAATTTCCTCATAGGGAAGAGAAGAAGATCCCCATGAAGGCAAAATGTAAGGATTTTTGTTTTGTTATTTAAAAGCAATCATAACTCTTTGTAAACTTCCATTATGAGATTTCTAAGTTTTTGAGAAAGTGACCAAAGAGATTTATTTTCTAATCCCAAGACTAATTTATATACTAGGTGCTGCAGATGCAGGGATAATTAACATGAAGAAGTCCTGTAATAGGTATGTCTGTTACTAGTGGGTACTGCAGTGCTGAGGTCTCAGATGAGGCCATGTATGATCACTTTCAGCCAAAATACGCACAGTGGAGTATTTCTTGAACACAGTTGCCTTGGAGATAACTCTAAATGCTGTACCAAAGTACTGTTAGAACAGTGTTTCTGTTTGCCTCATGGGTGGGAGCGTTGATCTTCTGGAGGGTAGGAGGGCTCTGCAGAGGAATCTGGAGAAGCTGAGTCAGTGAGGCCAATGGTATGAGAACCCACAGGGCCAAGTGATTCTGCCCTTGGTTCACAACAACCTGTGCAGTGCTACAGGCTGGGGAAGTGTCTGGAAAGCTGCTCAGCAGAAAGGACCTGAGGTGCTGGTCAACAGTGGCTGAACATGAGCCACTGTGGGCCCAGGGGACCAAGAAAGCCAGTGGCATCCTGGCTTGGGTCAGCAGCAGTGTAGCCAGCACGACCAGGGCAGTGACTGTCCCCCTGTCAGGACTGGTAAGGCCACACCTTGAGTTCAGGTTCAGTTTTGGGTTCTCTTTACTCTCATGGCAGTAAAGATACTGAGGTGCTGCAGTGAGTCCGGAGAAGGGAAATGGAGCTGGGGAAGGTTTCTGGAGCACAAGTCTGATGAGAAGCAGCTGAGGGAGCTGTGGTGGGGCTCAGCCTGGAGAAGAGGAGGCTCTGGGAGAATTCGCATCGCTCTCGACAGATGCCTGAAAGGAGGTTGTAGCTAGAAGAGGTCTCTTCTCTCAGGTAATGTGTGATAGGACAAGAGGAAACTTGCTCAAATTGTACAAAGGGAGGATTAGATTGGATATTAGGGAAGACAGAGTTGAAAGAACACTGAATGGGTTGTCAAATCCTGGAATAGACTGCCCAGGGTAGTGGTAGAATTACCATCTCTGGAGGGATTTAGAATGTGTGTGTATATGTGGCACTTGGGGACGTGGTTTAGTGATGGACTTGGCACTGCTGTGTTAAGGATTAGATGTGGTGGTATTTTGGAAAGGTATTTGCCAACCCAAAGTATTCTCTGATGCTATAATTCTGTGATTCTTATAATACTTAAACTTTGAAGAATAAGTCACAGGACTGTAAGTTTCCTTCTGTTTTTTTAAACACTTTAAAATTTTTTTAAAAATTGAATATCATTTAAAATCAACAGTGTGTTGATATGTCAGTCTGTTGATAGATTACATTCACAAGTGAAGATAAGTGGCAGATAGTTGTGAAAAACGTCTAGTGCCTTGAGATGTCCTCATTTGTTTGTCATACTTGTGCTTGCTGTTTTTTCCTGTTTCCCACTTTCCAAGAGGCTGATGGCAGAAGGAGGCATTTCAGTGGTCTGTTTGGTTTACTATGTTCTGCTAGTCAGTTTGGCATTATGGATGTCTTCAAGTGTGGAAATTTTATATTTGGGAAGTAGCTTGTAGGAGATACCTAGAGTTTTGATTCTGTCTTTCAGCGGTTATTTGCCTTTCAGAGGAATCCATAAATTAATATCTGAAGGTAGTATAGAAAGAAAGTTAGAAGAAATAGGGATCTTTTCTGATAAAAGCACTATATCTTTAGCTTTCCTTTAAATACAAATTATTAAGTTGTAGCATGTCAGGCTTTTCTGAATAGTGGTAAGTATCAGGCTAAGACTAGGCAGAGGCTGTGAACTTTTGTGGCATACTGCTCTGACACAGGGAAAGTACAAGGTGTGAGATCAAAGCAGTTTGTATTCATTAATCTAACGAAGCTAGGTTTTGATCCACAGCTCTGGCAAATTTGAGTTTGAGGTTTTCTGTATGTATTTAACTTCTTGTTTGAGCTTCAGATTCCGTTATTCTAGTACATTGCTGTATGACTTCAAATAATGCCTATTAAATTATCTACTTTCTGGACAATTCATATCAATCTCTAAACAGAATTGTATTTGAACATCAGCTTTGAGTGTTGGATATTTTTATTCAAAGTAATTTATTTATGTACCTATTAGGGTTAGCCTTTTCATATTCCATGTTGGTGGAAGAGAATTCATTAAGTAGCATAGGCATTGCATGTCTCATCTATATATATTGGGTCTTTTAAAATAAAGATTAATTCATAGGTGCCAGAGCCTTGGATATCACCACAATCCAAAAAAGAGAGCTGGTAGTCTTGCTTTCTAATTTTTCTCTTCATCTTTGTTAAGATGGTTCCATGGGAAGATCTCCAAACAAGAAGCTTACAATTTGCTGATGACAGGTACGTGTATTTCTCATGCGAAATATGGTAATAGTGAAATGGCACAAAATGATCCTGTTAATATTAAACTGTGGCTAAACTTCCTTTAATGTCTGGACATATGTGAGTGTTTTAGATTCCCCAACCCCTCTGGGGAGAATACTCAGTAGACTACTACATTGGAAGAAAACTTCCATAGCTATCAATACTGAGTATGTTCTCAAGTGAAGTTAATTTTATCATTTTTGATTCAAATGATTTTTAAATTATTTTATGTGGAATTGATTATTTCACTTTGATAAAGCAAATATTTCTACAAATTGAAACAGTACTTCTGACCCATATTATTTAATATCCTACTTTAAATACTGGAATGGAGATTGTGTTTTTTTTGAAGATGTTATCGAACTTTTTTTGTATGCTGTTTTTAAGATATGACAAAGATGTGGCTAGGTTGCAGGCTACAGCTGAACTATTTTTCATTAATTTTGGTGGTTTAGTACTAATTCTTCTAGTTTGAGATCACTACTGGAATTTACCTTTATAGGGTTTGTATTTCTTCAAGTGTGCAGTTCTTCCTAGTTTATGCAGAAATAGATTTAGTGAGTGTTTACATATGTCACTGAGAAAAATAACACTCTTATGATGTCTTTTCAGTTGGTCAAGTGTGCAGTTTTCTTGTGAGGCCTTCAGATAATACTCCTGGTGATTATTCACTTTATTTCCGGACCAGTGAAAATATTCAGCGCTTTAAAATATGTCCAACGTCAAACAATCAGTTTATGATGGGAGGCAGATACTATAATAGGTGAGTTCTTGTGGCAAAAGGAATTGTGCATATTTTATGCTTGTATAACTTGCTCCTGATAATTATTTCCTAATTGATTTTAAGACTGTAGTTTTCTTTATACTAAATATTTTCTCTAATTTACTTAGTAGTTACTTCTAACTGAACAAATTCTTATGCTTAAATAGCTTAAGTGTAGCTTGTTTCTCTCAAAGTATTTGTGCTTTTTCTGCCAACCAGTTGCTTCAGTCTGTAAATTGTGGTTTGAATGGATCATGTGGATCCATAAATTGTGTATCTGTAATTAAGAGATTACTCTATTTGAAGCAGCTTGGAAGCTTCTCCATGTTTGCTTCTCCCTTTTGTTTGAAAAGGGGAAAACAAAAATGCTAATTTTATCTGAGACAATGGATAGAGTTTTCAAATAATAGAAATAGGTATTCACGAGAAAGGGGAAAAACACCATTGATGGAAAAAGTTACTAAATTGCATTGAAATATGTGCATGCTATTTGGAAGAGAAATACAGATCCATTCATTTAGAGTGAACAAACTTACAGTGTGTTTCTTTTGCCATTGGTGCAAAAATATAGTAATTTGTACAAAAAGAAAGAGAAATAATGAGGTGTTTCCCCTTTTGTGGGAGAAACTATCAGTACACCTCCATCTTTGATACTATTTTTTTAGAATTGTTGTATCTGAAAGACTTTTCAGTAGTGAAAACTCACTTTCCTCCTTAAACAGAAGTCACTGCCTGTCTTAAAACAAAACAAAACCAACAAACCTGCACTTTCCCAGTCCTACTCACCTAGAACCAGGGCATTCTTACCCCAGTAGAGAATTTCTATCACTTTTGGCTTGGCTTCTGGGTGAGCAGAGGTTCAATAGCTGGTGCGTCTGAGAAAATGTCAAGGTCTCCTCACTAAGTTCAGTGGACTTTTTCAAATGATCTCACTCACATGATGCTGTGACGCTAAACAGTTGGATCCTTATGAACCAACCTATGCCCATTTCACACCCAGTCTGCTTGAGTACCTTCTTCATTAACCAGTCTGGCCTCCAGCCATCCTCACTGAGAAGCGGGCTAGCTGCGGGGCTAGCCGTTCATGACAGTAGATTCTGATTTCTGGTTGCATGGCTTAGTAGGAGGATGATGGGCCAGGAGCCTCCCACCCTTGGTGATGTCAAATTAATCATCAAGTTTGTGGAACTCTTATTAGTCTCAAATGGGTTTGTAACATTAAATAGTATACTTTCAGAAAGTTACTATATTGTTATTACTTCAGATTACTTTATAATACAATGCTGGATTCACTTGAGGTGTAGATTACATTTGTCTGAAAGAGGTTCTACACAGCTGAACAGAAAACAAGATTTTAAAGTTAAGCAGCAATAAATTGTAACAAAGCTCTGTAAGAATTTTTAGCATTTTCATACGTAGGTTGCAGAGACCTTCCTCATTGTGAAAGAAGATCTGTGATTTTGTTGTATGTTTGAGAGAATTACCACTATACTCGTAAACTCACATTCAGTTCAACTTACTGTGTGTGTCAGGCTGGTAATTTGCTGGAAGTTCAAACATGTAATGCAGCCCTTAGGTGTTGCATCAGGGCTTGAAATCTAGTCTATATATTACTCTAACTACAGATTGAGTTTTTAAATACAACTGAGTTTATTCTTCAGCCCATATTACAAAATTGCAGAAATTTTGCAGGCACCTGCTCCTTACGTTGAGGAACTCCTAATGACATTTTTAATCAAGGAATGGTGCATTGAAGGTCAAATGCTGTTTTATTGATTAGAAAAGAGTGGTGGTAGCTATTCAACCTGTGAAATCCTGTTGAAATCCTTATGTAGAAAACAGCATATGCAGGCAGCATCTCAGTAAAAATTGTAATTAATTACTTAATTCATTAAAACTGAAAGAAACATTAATCTCATTATATGTACCTGAAAAATAAAAATACTTGCGGGAAGGTCATTTTATCAAGTTTGCACTCGTTCATTGCTTCAGAATGAAATAGACAGGCCAACCAAGATACAGCTTTATTTAGAAGTTTTTGAGATTTTTACATATCAACTATTGTTTCTATGTTGCAGACATGCCTTATTCATATCTTTGCACACACATCTGAGTATGCATGAACTGAGCAGACACACTGAGTGTATTTTTATTTACCTAATCACTTAGCTCTTTTTCTAGATTGATACTTTGCATGTAAATGATTAATTTCTATTGATGTCCCTGTTGCTGTTCTTTATTACATTGTAAATTTCAGTAGTGCAAAAACAATTAGAGCTATTTAAATGCCTTGAATTTCAGCTTGTATCTGTCTCTACTTCTTTACTGAGCCAAGTGCAGTTGCAATCTGAATCTGGTGATTAGAATGAATGATTTCATCTAGAGGAGTGCTGCTGACACAAGTATTTAAAAGGATAGCTCAGTGATGTCCGGGCATAATCTGTATAAGCCCTGCTACAAACCTTTTCCTTTCCTCCTAGAGAAAGAGATTGTGCTTCACTCAGAGTATGTCCCATTCCACTTAGCTAATTACCCTAGGATTTACTTGGAAAGTTGTTGCCAATGAAAAGCAAATTTCAGCCTGGTTGGAAAGCGAGTAATGCACATGTACTACCTGAATGTGGAAAGTGCAGTGTCCTCATTTGACATTTTAAGCAGGTCATTAAAATATTTTGCAGAGTTTAGGATTAATACATTCTGAATACAGTTTTGTGAACTTTCTTGACTTCAATATATTGGTAAATCCTCATTCTTTCAAATAAGAATATGATGATTAACACTTGATTTTATTAAAACTTTGAGGGAATGTTTTCTGTGGTTTTATGGAAAAGCAGATTTTCAAACACTGGAAAAATTAATGTGTTTAACATTTCAATATTCTTTTTCTTACTGAAACAGTATTGCTGACATCATTGAGCACTACAGAAAAGAACAGATTGTTGAAGGATATTACTTAAAAGATCCTGTTCCAATGCAGGTAGGATTTCATCTCTGAACCTTTTATGTTGAAGTCACAGACTGAATCATTATCAAATCAGTTTATGAACTAAATTACAGCAGAGATTCCAGTGGTAGTTAAGCAGCATCATCTCAAATAGTCATTAACAATTTCAATGTTTTCAGCTCATCTGTTTCTTTTGTTTTATCCTCAAATACATACACTTACCAAAGACTGGCTTGTAGTCAACAGCAAGTATGGTAAGTTCTGTCTGTGAGGTGTTTGACCTCTGCCCTGTGCCCCTAGCTCTGTTCTGGGCTCATGCTTTGATTTAGTCCCATTTTAAGGGGAACCAGTCTGCCCTTCGCTCCTCTGTGTCTGGGATTTTTCTCCTCTCACAGGAAACTTAAACACACCGAAAAGCTTTAGGGATGACTGCAGGACTGTGACTGCAGCACTTGTTCTGAAGCACACTTGCCCCATAGCAGAAGTTGATTCTAAGAGGTTACCAGTAATAAGCACACCACATTATTTAGCTTTTCATGAGCTTATAGCTAGTTAAAAAATTTACATACTTATTTTTTTTCTGTTTCCAAGCTTTCCTGTTTCAATGGAAACGAGAAATTTGCTCTTCCTGCCCTCCCTAATGAGCCTTGCAGAAAATTCATACCTCTTTGTGGGATCTTTCTTATTAACATGAGAGCTTTTCCTCTGTTCACACAGCTAAGCACACAGAAGCTAATCCTGTCTCTTTGTACTGTTTTCATAGTTGCCTTTCTGCTACCAGTTTTGGTGTGAACTCACCTTTCTTGAACATGTGCCAGAACAATTTATAGTAGTACCATGTTATGCGTAATACCTTTTCCCTCTGAAAGGCAGTTAACAAATATACATTTAATTTTCTGTGGTGGCTGACTCTGGTGAGCTGCTAAGGGCCTTCACTTTTCTTTGTTCACACCCTATTCCTGTGGAATCGGGCAAAAGCAAAAAAACCTCCTGGGTTAAGATAAATACTGTTTTATAAGCAAAGGAAGGGGTGATGCAAAGGCAATCACTCAGCACCTCTCAAAAGTAGACTGATGCCCAGCTGCTCTCTGAGACCTTCTGCATGTGCCCACATGCTTATTGTTGGTCATGATGTTATATGACAGGGAATATCCCTCTGATCAGTTGTCATCATCTGTCCTGGCTGTCTGTGCTCCCAGCATCTTGACCACCAAGCCACCTCACTGAGGATGGGGGTAGAGTGGGAAACGGAGAAAGTCTTGAGGTTTATGCAGGTAGTGACAAAAAAGAGGCAGAACACTGGTGTGTCACGAATACCATTTCAGTCACAAAAGCAAAACACAGCACCTTAGGGGCTGCCATGACAGAAGTTAAATCCATCCTTGTGATGAGACCATTGTGTTGGCATAGCCAGGAGTGTCACAGCCCAGTCCTCCAGTGCATGACTCAGCTGTTGATGTCTTGTTCTCTGTGTCGACAGGTGTAACTGCTGTCTTGCACTAGGAGATGTATACCTTGTTATTGCAGTTTTCCCTGTACTGCTAATTGTGTTGTGTTCTTGGTGCTTCCCTATTGTTTCCTGCTGTTAACTTGTGCTCAGTAATGGGATTGGATCAGAAAGTAAATAAATAGGAATTCTGAGATTGCTCCTTGGAAAACTTCATTAGTAACTTTCTTCATGCTCCATCATTTCTCTTTGATCATGATAGTAAGTCTTCATTTTAGCTTTTCACATATACAAAACTTACAGTATTAATATGTAAATTAATAAAGTCTGTATCAACAAAAAAACTGTAATGAACTCTGCATTGACTCATTTTCCATGTGAGAGTACTGCAGATTCTTTTAACCTTAGCCAGATACACTTGTGACTTTATTTAAAAATTTAACTTTATTTAAAAATTAACTGTGCACAGTGGTGCAGTTAATGTTCAGCTTTGTGTTAACTCCCTTCCACATAGCACTGTGCTCCATGTTTTTGAGGGGGAAAAGGAATTCAAAAGTTTTGGATTATTTTAGGGTCAATCTGATGGAATTCCTGTGTCTAATAAGATACTTACTTGAAAATATTTGTCACTAGATCTCTTGTTTTGTGCACTGCTCCTTGTGTACTTCTGTTACAGACATTATCTTGACAGATAATTATGTTACATTATAATTTCATAACATGGATATAGCTTCCTTTGTAGGTCTTGTAATTTTCTGTTAGTATTGCCAAGTTATTTTTCATCTTGCTGTTGTTTTGATTAAAACCATAATTCTTGCAGATATATGCAGAGGAAGAAAAGTAGAATATTACAGAAGAACCAGTTCATATGTCTCTTTTCTTCTCAGCAATGTCCTTAGTACTTCATAGTCTTGCTTTTCTTTTTTTATGGCTAAAGAACTTTCGTTGGTTAGCTTACTTAGTGGCTGGGGTTTGGTCATATTTATTACTTTCATTTCTAGATAGTACCATTTTTTGTGTGAATTTATCTTTTTTCTGTTTCCTATTTCTGCTTTCTTCTCTTGTCTTGAGTTCTGCTCAGTTAAACATGTGAGTTCTAATGAGATTAATGAAGAATTGTGCCACTTCGAGTCAGTTTTAGTTACGATCTGCACAATTTTTAGTGTTTCAGTTTATCCATGATTACTCAGGCCTATGAGCTTTTGTAGATGACAGGAGCTAGATAAGTCTTCAAAGACTGGCATAAATTTTGACACAGTGGAATCACAGTGAGAGATCATGTTTTCTGTTTTTACATGGAAAAGATTTACTTTGTAGAAGTTGGTCTGTATTGAAAACTCCTATTTTCTTTCAGTTTTGGAAATATGGAAGGAGTTACAGTACATTTTCAGCAAGTGTATTATATGAAAAAATGAATGCTTTAGTAAAATGCATGAGAGAACAATAGTAGTGAGTTGGTAGCATTCAGTAAGATGATGCTGGCTGCAGCTTCATAGGATGTATTTTAATGGCAATTTCTGAGCTTAAAGTATGTTTTTCTGACATGTTTTCTAGCACCATGAACAAGTGCTTAATGATACAGTGGATGGAAAAGAAATCTACAATACAATTCGTCGGAAAACAAAGGATGCTTTTTATAAAAATATTGTCAAAAAAGGTTATCTTCTGAAAAAAAGTGAGTTATGTTTGCTTCTATTATTTTTTTTTAAAGGAAGAGAAAAAGCAGAGAAGGATCATAGAATCATATAGTATCTTAAATTGGAAGGGAATCATAAAGATCATGGTTCTTGCAGGTCTACCAAAAGCTAAGCCACATGACTAAGAGCATCATCTATATGCTCCTTAAACCCTGACAGGCTGTGAACATTTCCTGTGTACCCTGTTCCTTGGACCAGGCAGCTCCTCAGTGAAGAACTTTTTCCTAGTCTAACCAGAACTTTCCCTGGTTCAACTTATTTCCATTTCCTTGTGCCCTAATTTGGGCCACTAGAGAGTGGACACCAGCACCTCCTAGCTGAATTTAGTAAGTTTAGTGGTACTAGAAAGAACTAAAAATTGAAGTGGGGAAAAGGTTCTTGAAAGTGTGTAAGGAGTATGAAAGATCTCTTTCCTTAGGTAGTAGAGAATAGAACAATGTGATACATGAAATTACATGCAGCATGAAAATTTTGGTCAGCAGCTCTGAAAAAATCAGCCCAGCACAAAAACTAGGCATCCTTGTCAAAGGTAGGATTCGAAATCATGAAATGAAATACATTTTCATAAAGTGATTATATTTAATATGGAACTCACTAAGTTCTAGCTGATAGAGGTCTGAGAGAGCTAGAATAATGTAAATCTGCACATTCTCTGCAGGGAACAGCTGGTTTAATTTTGTTATTCCAAGTCAGGGTTTATGTTTTCAATCTTAAATTTAAAATACAGTCTGCCATACAAAGGATATAGTGACTTTTTAAGGTTCTAATGCTGACACAGCATTACAATAAGCACAGTAAAAGCTGACAGCTTGACTTACTTCAGTGTAGCCTTCAGTATTACCCTCAAGAATTTCCATTGAACAAGTTTTTGAAGTTTTGAGGAAGCTAGTCCCTTGCTGAGTGTTATATTTCTACCTTTTGAAAAAATTAACATTATTGGACGTAGAAAAATATCAGTAACAAAATTTCTGTAAATGACAAGAAGGATAAGGTACAGGTGGTAATCTGGATAGTGACCTAATGCAAGAAAGAAGGTAAGAGTTTACATATAGGCTAATACAGGAGACTTCAAAAAACCCCAAACCCCACCCCAAACTATACCTTCTGAATAGAACAAGGGAAGCATCTCATTTGTTAATAAGGCTTATTATGAGAGGTGTAGAGAGATGTCATAGAGTAAGGAATGAAATGAGAATGACTTGGAAAAATAGGCTAGGAGAGGCAAATTGGAGTAATCTCTTGTAGAGAGATGCACTTAATGTATATGGAATAAATGCAATAAAATCTCTCTTCCATCTAGGAGTCATAGTATAATAAATGAGTGTTACATTTGTATTTTGAAAACAATGTTACTACTAGTTTATTGAGGCCCCAGTGGATTTGTGATGATTAAAGTATAAAATAAAGGCTCAAAGTTTTTTCTAAATGGTACTCTGATTTAAGCATTAATTTGTTGCAGAATGCTCCTAATGCATTGTAATTCAAAGAACCTTTCTCTGCAGCAAGTGGAACCAGCCAAATTCTTACATGTGGATGTGTCTGCGGGTTGATTCTGATTTAAGTTTGCATATAAAGTATTTCCATTTCTCTTCTTCAGTTATACGTTTTAAGGTATTGTAATGCAACCTGTTAAACATTGATCAGAGTTCAGGAGTGACTTTCTAATGTCAAGAGTCCATTTCTTAAAAAAAATCTAATGCATGGTGTCCACGCTATCATTATTTGCAATCTGTGTAGATACAGAACACTGAGAGGAGATCAGGGGCAGCTCGTACGCAATTGCATGATGCTGTTGAAAGTACTGAAAATGTTTGAGGAACCTGTTGCAACTCTACCTATATCTGTGAAGAGGATCTGGTTTTAGTCACATGAGTTATAAAGCTTAATCTGTATACTGATGTTATAACTCAAGTAGGATTATGTGTACATTGTTCTTCTCTTAGGAATTTGACAGAACCTTTACTGCCCTCTTCTGTTTTCTTAATTTACAAAATTTACATGTTGTTTTAGATAGTATTGTAACTGTTTGCTTGATTCTTGTACAGGTAAAGGAAAGAGATGGAAAAACTTGTACTTTATATTAGAGGGAAATGATGCCCAGCTTATTTATTTTGAAAGTGAAAAACGAGCCACAAAACCCAAAGGACTAATAGACCTTAGTGTGTGTTCTGTCTATGGAGTACATGACAGTTTATTTGGCAGGTAGGATATCGGCGTTTTTTAATCCTATTGCACCAAGAGTTAATAAGATAAGTAATTCTTGTTAAGTTCTAGAAGTTCTACGTTACTTTGATAGGTATTTGAAAGCTAACTTGGTTGGAAGTCGGTTGGTGCTTTTCTATTTAAAAACAAGTACTTTGTAGTATACTAGTTCATCATATAAGTAAACATCTTCAGAGATTGTTTTTGCATAGTTACTATACTCAGAGTTACTTACACATCAAATCTTATTTACTATAATATTTTGATATTCAAAATATGCTGACCACAAGGGACATGATTATCAGCAAGAAATTTGAGCATCAGAAGTCTTTTAGATATCACTAGAAATTAAGAAGAGAGTTTATAATTTTTATTGGTAGTTACAAAACCAACTCCACTGGCCTGTATTATATTGTTTTATAGAAGAAATAACTACATTTACTTATACAATAAATTACAGAAGTTAGAAATTCTGGTTATCCTAAGGATCTTAATATTTATTGAAAAATTATATATAGTCAACTTCTAGTTACTTTGTGAAAAAACTTGCAGACAAATCTTTAAAATTAGTGGCATTTCTCAATCTGCAAAGACTGATGCTTTGCTCTGTCTGTTCAAGGGTTTTTAAAATCTTCATGATAATTTTGAAAAAAAATTGACATCTAACATCCTCCTGACATCTAACTGCTGAAATGAGGATCTCAGATACAGATAAAGATTATGAAAAAAATTACTGGAATGTTCCCTATGTAGTTGAAAATTGGGCAGGAAGCTTTGGGATATATTTTATTCAATAAACATTCTGATTCTTTCTCTTAAACAGCTTTTAAGAAATCCTGTGTTGTGGGTTGGAGCATAATTGGGGGCTAGGTGGTACTTACAGGTGTGTAGGCGGACATGCATGATTGCAGCAGCTTAGGAGGCTGTTAGTGAGGAACTGCAGCTGAGACAGATTTCCTCCTGTGCTTCAAGTAGCTGATAAAAAACTCTCTGCAGTTTCCTCAGGAGTACAGTGAAGTCTGTACTTCTGCAGCATTTGCTGTAGTAGAGCTTGGTGTCACACTCCAATGTTTTGTGTGTGATCTAGTACACATTTCACTGGTCATGAGAACCAACCTTTTCATATGGTGAACACCTTAGCTTAATACTGTTTCCTGAAAGAAAAAGCCTTAATGTATGATTAACTGGTTGTGAAATAATGCTGAACCTCTGCTGCTTTTAAACTCTAGGAATAATCCTTGTTGACAAGTTTTTTCAGATGGCTGTTTTTTTGCCTTGATTGTATGCCAGCATACATGCCTGTTCAGTACACACCATTCTAAAAATGTGACATATTCTGAAGCGGGCTGCATATACTGTAGTTTTCCTAAAATGACACAATACAATCAAAAGCAAAATGCAGTTTTTGAAGATCTCAGAAACCTTGTTGGAGTTCTTCCTCTTTCCATGTGTGATGGTGACATGTAGATGAATAAAAATGGATGCAACTGTTCAATGCACCATACAGACAGCAGAAATCTGCTAGTTCAGTGTGAACTTTGTTTTGGCACAGATCAAGTGAAGGTGTCTGTTAATATGTGAAGATTAAACTAAATTTTTTTTTTTTTTAAGGCCAAACTGTTTTCAGATAGTAGTTCAGCACTTTAGTGAAGAGCATTACATCTTTTACTTTGCAGGCGAAACTCCAGAACAAGCACAGGTGAGAGCTTTTATTTGCTAAGTGTAAAAAAAGTAACTTTTTACCTTGTGTTGTTAAAATGGGCTAGTAGCAGATGTCTGAGGGGAAAGGCTGGTGCTGAAAATCTAGCCACGTGTATTACCTATTCATTCAGGGTTTCAGTTTTGACAAATTCCAGTCAGGTCTCATGCACAGAACTTTCACTATTTTCTGTTTTCTGTTTCTGGAGAACATAAATTTTTTTTGACATAGTTCAACTCAGAAGAAAAAAATTTACTCTCCATGTTATGAACGTGGTTGTTTCTATGTTATAAAACACAGTGTAGTATGTGAGAGTTTTACTTCAGAGTGAAATAAATAAAATGCATAATAATAATAAATAAATAAATAAAAATAAAATGTATGTGTGCCCAGTGGCCAAAGTGCATTGAACTGCCTTTTCCAGTTATTTGCTGTGTATATAAACTGGTAGTTGTGCATAGTGTTTGGCCCTGATGGTGCACAGTGTAAGGTTTTCTGGGTTTATGTTGTATCTTTAGTTACTAGCTCTCTTAACAGTTATGTTAACTGATCAAGAATTGTGGGATAGAAGCCTACTTCTGAGAAATTATTTTACCTACAGATTGTATTTAAAATGACACAGTGTTCTTGTTTAAGTTTTAAGCTCTGCCAGTTCACAGCTCTGATATATATGTTGCTTTTGAAGTTAAGCTTTGCATTTGATATTATTTGAATGGAATGAAAACTTTTTAGAGTACTTGTAACAGACTCATTCACCTGAGCATGAAGTCTATATAAATATAGTATTTTTTGTGTACTGTATATAAAGTAATGTACAGATTTTCTTGATAAATTAATGCAAACAGTAGTGGCATTTGTCATACAACTGTCACAGTACTGTCTTTGAGAAGCAGTGTGCTGTATCATAATTGAGAATATATAAATTAAATTCCATAGCCCTTAATTAATTTTTGTCCTATCTGTAAAATATTTTGTTTTCTAAAACGTAAAGGAATTAAGAACATGTAGAAGACAGAATATTCTGTTTTGTTTCCTAAACATTTGGTTTAATTTACTTTTGGTTTTGGAACTGTTTAACAAGCTGCTCACTGCATTTATACAGAACATAGTTGTTTCAGATTTCTTTGTAATATGGCTTTATGTATGGTTTCTTTATAATATGGCCAAGAAAAGTTTATAAATATTTCTCTTTTGAGGATTCACAGCTTTCTTTACTTTCTAACATTTCATAGAAAAATAGAAACTTGCTGGGGTGTAGCTGAAAGCTTTTCATTAGAAGGATTTGAAAGCTGAAGTCTAGCTCACAAAGCTGAGAAATAGATGCAGTGCATATTTGTGTGTTTTTAAAATGTGGAGGATGTTGTGAAGAATGATTGAAGCAGCGTTGTGGGAGTTTTTAATGCCATTGTTAAATTGTACTTTGAGAGTAAATGGCAGACCTTTGAGGTACTGACTAAAGGGAAGACTGTTGGTCAAAACCTAAATTTTGAGCTTTGCAAGGAATGTATAGGATTTAATGGCTGGGAGACAGTAACTAGAGAATGAGGCTATAATATATCTTCTACCTTCCAAAGTCAAGCTGGGGAATGTTGGATATATGCTCTGTGTTTCTCTGTTAATTGTTCAGGGGTTTTTTTAAGTATACAGTGTTATAACTGCCATATGGGAGTACTGGAGATAATAATTAGACCAGTTTGGCTTGTTAAATGCAATTTTCTCAGAAGCAAACAATTTTGTTTAATTTTATATGCAATTTGCAATTTCTTGTAGTATCACTACACTGGAAAATTGGCAAAGGTTACACTGTATATCCATTACTAATGCTTGATAATTGTAAAAGAGAAAATGGTTCAGATTTGCAAATTCTTTATGGGGTTTTGTTTAGTAAAGATAATAAATTGCTTTAATATTCAGACTTTTGTACTGTGGAATTAGAGAAAACTTTGGTTTTGCCAAGCTAAAGTGAAAATTCAGACACTTTTTGCAGATATGTCTATTCCACTGCAAGAAGCTGTATCTGACTTGGTTTTGTTACATTCTTCTGCGTCCTTCTCTCGTAGGACTGGATGAAAGCTCTGCAGGTGTTCTGCAATTTAAGAAAAACCAGTCCAGGAACATCAAATAAACGTCTGCGCCAGGTGAAGCTGATACAGTGGGGTTGGATGTGCATGTGGAGGAGGAGTATTTTATCTTCTCTGTGCAAAATGATATTCACAAATCTCAGAATTTTCCTTTCAGCACTAGCAAATCCTGAATAAAAGTCTGAAGCAGTCAGCAACTTTTTGAATATGCCTCACATGGGAAACTTGAGAAATTAATATGACATGTAAACAAAAAAAAAATTTATAAAAATTTATATGACACATACACAAAACACTCATTATTTACATTTTATTTACATACAAATACATGCTATTTAACTAATAATATTCATTTTATGTAGCAAATACATGCTGAGCCATGCTTGTGTCTTAATTTCTCTTGGCCTCTTGAAAGTGCTATGTATGCCAGAATTTCTTCAGAGAGAGAGAGGGCAGCCAGTCTTAAATAGCTATGTCTGTAATGATTGGAGAATAACAGGGAAATACTTCCAAGAATTCCTGATATGTTTTAATCTTAGAAACATTGAATGTAGTTATTTGTTACAGGCAGTAGAGAAGGGAATAAAATGGTGAACAAAAAGTAATAACCACAACTGTTTGGTTGTGAACATTAAAGAAGTTTGGATACTTCTGAATAAGTGAACTAAATCAGGTGAATTTACAGATAAAGTGACAAGTGCATAACTGGGAGCTTCAGCGTGCAGAAACAAAGCAAAAAGGGAATTCTTTTCTTCAAAAAGCAAAGACAGTGCTTATTTACATAAAAGAATACAATATAATGTGTTGCACAAGAGAATTTTACATAATCTGTTAGGAAAGCATCAAACAATAAACCACTGTATTTGGAATTGTTCATGGCTCTTACTCAAAGTGTTAGTATTCCATTTCAGTAAAATTTTCTGTGGCTGGAAAAGTTGTTATTTGCAAATCCTAATGCCTCAAAAATGATTTAAAAAAAAAACCCCAAGATGCCTTAAAGACATGGGTCTGGATATTTTGTTTTCACTCTTTGTTCCTTATGCTTCTTACAGTGATCCAATACCTTTGGTCTTTGCACTTCTAAAAAGGAGTTCTGTGTTCCATATTCACATATTAACATTAAGCCTCTGCATAAAGGATTAAAAGTAATTTATTCATGTGCTTTGTATTTTAGCAACAAAAAACAAACTGGTTTTTTTTGTTTCAGGTCAGCAGTCTCATTTTGCATGTAGAAGAAGCTCATACACTCCCAGTAAAGCATTTCACAAATCCCTATTGTAACATCTACCTGAACAGCGTCCAGGTAGCAAAAACACACATCAGGGAAGGACAGAACCCTGTGTGGTCTGAAGAATTTGTCTTTGAGTAAGTCTTAATTATCTTGAATTAGTGAATTTCACTTCTAATTTGTATTAGATTTAAGATTCTTAACACTTGTTTACTGTTTTACAGTATTTTAAAAAATGCTGTGTATGTGTTTATACAGCAGCAACCTTTCAGACAGATTCTGCATGGGCAGAATTTTCTGTAGGCACCTTTCTTTGCTAATATAAGTGGCTGATAATGGTAACTCAGGATTGAAATGAAATTAGGAAAAGCTTATATGCCAGCCATGTATAGTATTAATTGAGGCTCTCTGTCTTTTCTCCTAGTGATCTTTCATCTGATATTAATAGATTTGAGATAAGTCTTAGTAACAAAACAAAGAAAAGTAAAGATCCAGATATATGTAAGTATTTTTCTGTAAAAGATGCTTATACATTACAGCAGTGGATACTTTGTGTGGTTATTGTTGGTTTTGTCAAGGATTGTCACAAGAGAATTTAGTAGGTTTTTAGGTTCACTATACTGCCTGTGTATATTTTTGATGTCTGGTACTGGCTTTCCATTAATGTTTTTATAATGAGAACTTCCACTGATTTTAGTCATAAAATGCACTTAGACTCCTGTCCTATATGTCTGTTGCTTTACAGCAACTATTGCTAGACAATGACAGTGCTTACCAAAAAGCAAGAGCAAAGGGAAATTTTCTGTATTAGTCTGTTCCATAAAACGTTAAGTTCCATGGAATCCAGCTACATGGAATTTCTGTTCAGGTTTTCAGTTACTTCCAGTGAGAGAGGGAAAGATGCAGTTCTTTATGAAAAGAAATAATCTTGGCAGTCTCTGAAGAAAATATCCCTTTTTTTTCTTTCCATTTTACCTCATCTGCCTTCTTCTCTTACTACCACTTTTGGCTTAAATCTGAAGTTATCTCAATATCACTTTGAATGGGAAAAGATCTGTATTTTCTGGTCCTTATGTTAGCCAGTCAGGTGCTTCTTTAATGTGGTTTTCTGTTCCAGCAAATCAACAGAAAGGTAGTAGATTCTGTCAGCTTCCTAGAAAATAAAGAGTTTGAAGAATGTGAATTTGAAGCTGTTAAATAGAAAAAAAAAAATTTAAGGTTAGGTCTCTTCCCATACAAAACTTTTAATTTAGTTTTGTTTTGTGGGGTTTTTTTCTTGTGTTCTTCAAGGTATCTTGTTTCCTAATGCTTGTTCTGGAGTAGCTTCAGCCCTGTTCCCCCTTTTTGCTGTTTGCAGGGCAGGATGGCTCTCCCTGCTCTCTTCAAATTTGTTCCAGGATTTTCTTTTCCATTATGTTCTGAGCTGTCTGTTTCAAGGCAGAGTATATATAATCTAGTGCAGTTGTTTTCAGTTTGCATATATTGTGTTACTGACCTGTAACTTATGCCAGTGCTAATTTATTCATTTTTAGTTTTCTGGGTTTTATTATTTTCTGTTGGTAAACCTTAGCCAAAGTAGGTATTTATAACTCATTTTGAATGGTCTTGCAGAACCTGATTCAATTTCAGATTTCCTTCTCCTCCTCTTACTAGAAATGTTTCTGCATAGCAGGAGAATAAAGATATATTCTCTCTGACAGATTAAATGGCTATAATTGTAGTTGTGACCTTGGTCTTGAATTCATTTGATCTGGAAAACTGGTCACCTATCAACACCAAAGCCTTCGTTAAGAAAAAAATCTTAAAAGGGTAATTCTTGAGTGTAATACTTTGATGACTTTCTAATTCTTGAAGTAATACTTCAGCAGCTTCTTTCAAAGTATTTTTGTAGTTTCTTCTCCTCTGTCCAGGTTAAGATGTTGTTAGTTTTGTGCATTCAGGTGATGGAAGGCTTCCTGTTCTAGGTCAGGGACAGGATTGGCTGAACTTCTTTACTGCGGTTTCTACACTCTTACAGCATAAGTATAATCCAGCATAACTCCTTTTGTGATAAAGATTACACTAAGTCAACTTGAATGAATATACTCTCTGCTTACAACCCCAGCCCTATGAAGTATGTGAAGTTCTCTAGGGTAAAATGACCTGAACCACATCTTCTCTGACACATGCTGTGTTGCACTACCAGAATAAACCTGTAACTCTTCAAAAGCGAGAAAACTGGTTCCCTTCCTTAACCAACCATCTTTCCTTTCCTTTTCAGCCACAGATGTTACCTGTGGAATGCTATGAAGTGGCAGTCCTGTACAGCTGATGCTATTCATCTTGCCAGTTATTAATTGGGTTAACTCACCTTCTCTGCTTGCTTTTCCTTCCATGTAATGCAGATTGGAGGTTCAAAATTCAGTTGTTGGATTCACTTGCTGTGGTTCTTTCATTGTAATACACAAAACTTAAATACCAAAATGATATATGAATGAAGGCTACCTTTTCAATATTTTGAAATATTTCCTGAGTTTTCAGGTTATTACATTGAAGTTTGCCCATGAATGTTCCATAGTTACTTTAGAGTTTAAGTATTCCAGATAGTCAGAAATGATAGTAAACAGTTCAGCATCAGTTCTGTTCACCTTTTTTTTGTTTCTCTAACTGTAAATTGCCTAAGGACTTACTCAAATAAATATATGGCTTGAAAAATCCAAAGTCCTAGAATTTATTAGTAGAATTTCATTTGCTGCTATTGTCAGGTGAGTTAGTAGGTCTCGAAGGACAACACCACAAAGTGTTGAACTGGAGTTGTCTGGTTTGGTTTTGCACTGTGGTGATTAATTTCAAATTAATTCATGTTGAGTAGAAGTCTCTTACTGAAAGGAGCCTACCAATTCAATGTAACATTATAAACAAGAAAAAAAATCTTACTACTTTAATATAAATTAAATAACAACTAGTTGTGATAACAGCTATTTTGTAGACTTTGCAACTTGCACAGATATTTGGTATGATTTTTTTTTATAGCTATGAAGTGCTACAATAACCACAAGGAAAAATTAAATCATCACTTTAGTCTATGTCCTGTATTTCATTCCCCACTCCTGTCACTGTGGTACACGTGCCTTACATGTGCAAGCAAATAAGAAGAAAAGCACATTGCTTAGTTGTGGATACTGAGCTTTGATGCCAGGGAGACCTAGGAAAGTCAATTTATCATGTAGTCTAATGACATTCCATCCACACTGGTGATAAATAGCAGGTGGTGATGGATTGATTTTCATGCTGTTTGACTGATGTAAATGCCTTAACTTTTATCAGTTCATCAGCTCCAAAGAATATGAAATAGGCAGCAGGATTGTCCATTATAAATATGATCTTTTTCTGTTCCAGTATCAAATTATTCAGTATCTTGCTGTGTATTGCAACATTGGAGCAATGAGAAATCTGGAACTGTTGATAATTTCTGCTAGGCAGATTGGTGTATTGGCTTTGCAGAGATGTAAAAAAGAATACAATCTTGGTTTTATGGGCTTTTTTGTTTTTCATGTGAGGAAAGTAAAAGCAAATATCTTTGTAATTGAAAGAGAGTTGAGAGGTGCAGACTGAAAGGCTATAACTAATTGTAGATTCCTCTTGAAGCATGGTGGTGGGTGTTTCACCGGCAAAATGTTGCCTCTGAAAGTGTCTGGGCCTCACTTTTTTGGGAAAAAAGCCCCTCCACTCAGGAGCACATGTCTCTGCTCTGGATGGGCCTGTGCTCCCTCCCAGCTGCTGTAGTTGGCTAGCCAGCTGTTGCACCAGACTTCAGCTGCAGTCCAGGTCATTGCTTGGCAATTTCAGTGTACCATCACCAGTTTATGATTTGGCTATTCCTGAGCTGTTTCATTATCTAGTCAGCAAGTGCATGGGAACACTTTTTAGCCTAATACACATAAACTGTTTAGACTGGAGTTACTATGGAAGTAATACATATGTCAGTGTTTGGGAATACCATAGGAACACTGTAATAATTAATTAATAGGAGCAGACCCTGACGGTAGTGTCAGCCCAAGGCTGGAAAGGGAGTAGTGAATTCTAAAGATTTAACCTGTTCTTTAGTTTCTGACTGCTACCTGGAGTTGCAGGGTAGCACTGTTCAACCTTCCTACTTGGGTGTTACAAGGAAAGCCATGTGAATTTCATGTGGCATTTTGAATTCATATGATTTGTATGTATACATTTTTTACAGATTGCCATATATTTCTTCTTCAGTTTACAGGACACTGTTAAGCCATTGAAGAGAGAATTACCCCATTAATATATTGATGAAAACCCTTTTGTTTACTCTTGCTGGTATTTTTTCCCTGAAATAAGATGATGTGCTGAAAATCATTTTTTTATTCAACAGCAGCACTGTTTTGGTGGACATAACATACCTGAACAATGCTTTTTTTCTTTAAGTGTTTATGCGTTGCCAGCTAAGCCGATTGCAAAAAGGACATGCAACAGATGAGTGGTTTCAACTCAGTTCCCATGTACCATTAAAGGGTATTGAGCCAGGATCTTTGCGTGTCCGAGCACGATATTCCATGGAGAAGATCATGCCAGAAGAAGAGTACAATGAGTTCAAAGAGGTATGAACTTAAGTTTAACCACCCATTTAAAAAAACAGGTTTTTTCATTGGTTGAGGAGGATCTCATTAACACTGGTTGATGTAATCAAATATTATTTTTAAGTGATGGCTGTATATATAGATATATAATATCATATTTTTCCAAAGCTGTTACATTTTAAAATTGTTTTTTTTTCAGCTTATACTCCAGAAAGAACTTCATGTCGTCTATGCCTTATCACATGTTTGTGGACAGGATAGAACACTGTTGGCTGGCATTTTACTGAAGATTTTTCTTCATGAAAAGCTCGAGTCCTTGTTGCTACGAACACTAAATGACAGGGAGATAAGTATGGAAGGTACTGGACTAAATCACACAAATGTTTACTGGAATTCTGGGCAGGTGGGGAGGAAAGGGTTCTGGTGCTATCTTTTTTTTCCTCCTCCTTTAGTTGCAGCTCATGTCAAAGAGTAACCATATTCTTCCTCTCTTGTCTCCTTTTCTCAGTTTTTCTGATTTTTTTTGGTTTTTTTTCAGATGAAGCTACTACCTTGTTCCGGGCCACCACTTTAGCAAGCACACTTATGGAGCAGTATATGAAAGCTACAGCCACAAGTTTTGTTCATCATGCACTGAAAGACTCCATATTAAAGATAATGGAGAGCAAGCAGTCCTGTGAGGTGATACTTTAAACTGTGTTTTTGAACATTCTGTTTTGTTGACACAATAATCCATTGGTTGTTAAGTGTTGTGTTTACATTCAATATTAGTTGTAGAGACATTTAATAATTTCTTAGAATTAGGCTTTGTTGTCATCAGAAATACAGGAACTGAAAAAGAGATGTTTTAATTTTTTCCTGGATTTTGGCTTCAAACATTATAGTAGAACTTACTAAGTTTTTTATTCAAAATTTCTTTTAATAATTTAGCAGGCATTCTGTGGCTATTACTGAATGTCCTAATCTAGGTAACTCTTGTTAAACCCAAGATATTGTAGAAGTCAAGGTCTGAACTTCTGTTTTAATTGTATAATTCTTGATACTAAATGGTTGTTACTGATTGATCCTGAAACTCTTTTTAAAATGACCCACCTAACTCCTGTGCTTCACTTCATTGTGGAAAAGATGGGAGCTATCAGAAATTTGGATTGAGAGAGACAAAAAAGTCACGCAGATGAAAAGTGATGAATATCCAAGCTGATAAAAACCAGATATGTATATTAGAACTTAAAACTGTTGCTTCACGTTTCCTGACAAGCCACTGAAACATGCTTGAATTCTGTAGGACTTGTACCAGTAGCAGAGTACTTAATTTTCTTTGAAATTCAGTGTGTAATATTCAGAAACTGTATGTAGTTCTAGATAGAAGAAGAAACCTAATCTTTTTCTGTTTTAGTTAAATCCTTCGAAGTTAGAAAAAAATGAAGATGTAAACACTAATTTGGCACATCTACTCAGTATACTTTCAGAATTGGTGGAGAAGATATTCATGGCTGCAGAGATACTGCCCCCGTAAGTTTTCACTTTTCTGTTCAGATTTGTATTTGAAAATTCCTGTTTCCATTAATTACATTGCACTTTAAAATTATATTCTTACTGATTTATCTTAGTGTTGCTGTATAAATACAGAGAAAAACGGGGAAAAATAACCCTTCTGGTAACTAATAGGGTTTTACAAAAGCATCTGGCTGGCATTTTTGGTTTTATTTTAAAGGAGAAGATACTAGATTCAAGAGATCAGGGACAAAGTAGTAATAAAATAATTAATCTCATATTTTTACAAAAAGGTAGAAGATAGTGGTAATAGGCAGACAATGACAATTGACATGTTGACATGTATTTGTCAGTCTTTCTCCTTGAGAAAGAGGTAGAATTATTAACAGCATATTAAAAATACAGGTAGGTAGTAATAGTTATACCATGCTATGCCTGTTTTGTCTACTAGGGAAATGCAGAGGCCGTTTTTTCCCTGCTTCTTTTAATTGATAAATGACTTGTTTTCATACCTCAGATTTGAATCATCTAATAAAAAGTGGATAGTACAGTTTCCTTTCATAGTGTCATTAGCATTAAAGTCTATTAATCCCTCAATTTTGAGGCATTGGAATAGCATTGAATTTTCTTTTGTTTAGTGATGGCAAGGTTAGCACTGAAAATTACAGTCCTTTTAAGTATATGATGCAATGATCATCATTTTCTGAAATACACCACAAATGTCCTTTTTTTTTAATGGGGGGGGACTTTTGCTGTGGTGCTTAACTTTTTTAGCTTTTTTCACTATGTGTCATGTATGGAAAGAATAGTTTTTGTTTAGTTTAGAGAGAAACTAAAAGAAAAATCAGCCATCACAATGGTCTTTTTTCAAAAAGGGAATACTACTTAACAGTTAAAAAACATCTAATGCACATCTGTGATGATGGTCTAAAGATCACAGAATTGCATAGAATGGGTTTTCCTTGTCATTTATAAATTTACCTATTTTTAAACAAACTTCTAAAATACAATTTTTATAAATTTGTTAACTTTAACTAAGAGTTAATTTATAATTTAAATAGTTGTCTAAGTTATTAGTATAAAGGTGATAGTAGTTGTGCATCAAGTAGGAGGTTGGTCTGGGTCCTTTTTGACCAGCATTTTGATTCCATAAGTTTAATGGAATAAGTAATCAGCAACTATTTTTGCAGGACATTGAGGTATATTTATGGGTGCCTACAGAAGTCTGTTCAAAACAAATGGCCATCTAATACTACCATGAGAACCAGAGTTGTTAGGTAAGTTACTTGCCAGCCTTATTTTGGAAATACTTCTTTCAAGCCTTGTTGAAGACACAATTCAGTGTGCTTATCTATGTTTCTTTCAGTGACAAAACTGTATGAACTTACGCAGTGTTTAAGATATTTATGATGATGAAGCACAGTGTCCCAATTAAAAATAGAGCTGGATTCTTGGTTTTGTTCTTAGAGCCTTGCCAGAATTGATGTAGTATAGAAGTCAATATAGCTTTACTTAATGGTTTTAACTTCGAATTTACAGTACTAGAGCGCAATCATGTTGAAATATTCTGGAGCTCCTCTGAAAATGTTGCTGGAGGTTACAGAACCTGGCTGTTCTGAACTCACAACCAGCCACAAAAACTCCAATCAATCTACATTATTAAACCAGCGCAATACAAAAGTTCTAACTGTGTTCACTGCCAGGGCAGACCAGACAAAAATGTTTGACAAAGCTGTGGTCTTGACACTTCTTCTAAAGGCGTCACGGATTTTAAGGGTATTGATATGTGGAAATCAGGACTTTACAACTGAAACTGTAAAGCGGTATGCTCCAGTTCCAGCTGGGACGCATTGGGCATAGCTTCTCCAAACCACACCTACGTACCTGGTCAGGACAAGGTCTGGGTTTAAATACACATTGATCCCACAAACCCACACCTCCCCACCTGCCCACTCCCTGCCTTCTCTCGCTTCCTATTCTGATTAGCTGCCATGCCTCCTGGTGGTCATGAGTTAGGGTCTTGGGAGCAAGGCCAGCGTCTTCCTCAGGTGTTTGCTGGTTGACCTTTGCCTCTGGGTAGGCGCAGATGGAGGCTTGGCTATTTTTCAGGTCACTTTGTTGCCAAAAATTAGGAGCCTGATTTTGCTGGATTCAAGCCATAGCTTTCTGCTTGACTGAGTTTTCACAATACCTAAGTCTTGCTTTACTGAATTCCCACAATATACATCAGAATAGTTTCTACCTAGCAACTAAATTCCTATGTGCACTGCTACCAGTTCTTTCTGCATAACAAGTTACGTTCTATATGCTGTTTTGTTCTACTTATGCAAAAATCATTACACAAACTCTGTCTATTTCTGTTTCCCCTTCACTTGCTTAAGCCTATTATATGCTTCTAAAATTCTGAATTTTCATAGCCAGATGTGTTCCCCATCTCAGTATCAGAGCCACAGCTTTCCTTTTTGTGGTGTCAGGCAGTTGTATGGTTAGCAGAGGTTAATCTCCCATGGAGGGATCTTTCCGAGTATTTGTCTTTGGCTTGTATTTATCATTTTGACAACAGAAGCCTTACGTGTTTCATACGGTGAAGTGGCATTGCCTTCAAATGGAGACTGCTCCTACTCTGAGAACTCCTTTTACTCTGAGGGGCTAAGCTGCTGAAAGGCTCTAAGGGTCAGTAGTGAATTCTGTATTTCTGGCTGTTCCTCCCCAGGTCCAAAGAGGACCATGTGGCTTTCCTTGGTGGACACAACAGCTTACTTTCAGAGTTTTCCCAGTGGTCTCCACTGGATGCCAAAATACTTTTCACTTGCTTTTGTGGTGTTCCATTTTCACAAGTAGATACCAGATTTCTCTCTGGAGTGGTTTCAGAGCCTTCAGTGATGTTTATTACCTTCCATTGCACTGTTTTTGGTTTAAGAATGATTCAATATTCAGTGCTAGATGGACAATTTTTGATATGTGGGTATCTTCTCTATTGTATCAGTCAGAATGTGCTACCATTTATCTCTGGTTTAAAACTCCCATATAGGCATTTGCTCATTCCTACTTTAGGCAGGTTGACAAAGGTAAGGAGCATCAGATCTTCCCTTCAGCAGGGTCTCTGCTACGTGTGCCTTGTCGGCCTTCAAATTTGGGCACTAAAAGAGAGACTGGTGTATGTGCCATGACTTCAAAATTAATTACTGACTCACAGCTTTGAATTCTCAACACTAAAAGTACTTTAACCTAACCTCTGGCCAAGAACTGTTTTCGTACAAGGCCGTAACTTCCGTTTCTTAGAAAGATAAGATAAGATAAATCTACAGCAGAACATACTAGGT
This sequence comes from Phylloscopus collybita, assembly GCA_027886175.1. Classification (NCBI taxonomy): domain Eukaryota; kingdom Metazoa; phylum Chordata; class Aves; order Passeriformes; family Phylloscopidae; genus Phylloscopus; species Phylloscopus collybita. Next base: position 2,521,051 of record JAJNNQ010000086.1, on the reverse strand, counting down.
GTCTTGGACTTACAGAAGGTGCATCAACCCAACTGCTGTTTGTCACTTTAAAGAAACGTGGAAATTTCCCTAACGGTGTACTTTTCAACAGGCAAGGTTCCCTTCCTCTTTTCATTAGGAGTAAGGCTCTGATATTACTGTGGTAAAGTCCAGGCTGCTGGAGGTGTCCAAGGCCAAAATTACAGATATTTTAGATTGATTTAATTGGTCTGTATGTCACTTAATTGTACAGCAATTAGCTGGAGTTGAGGTTAATCATCACCTGAGTGATGATTTTTACCTCTGGTATTAACAGGAATACAGATTTTTCTCATTTCCTGGCTCCTGGTGAATGAATTCCTAGTTCTGCAGTTACAACAGAGCACTATTTTTCCAGCTTTTAAAATGGCAGCAATTCTTTCATGGTGGAAAGTAGCAGATCCCTTATATTTCTACTGAAGTGTACTATCATCAGGGATAATGGATCAGCTGAATCTGACCTAAAGTTTCTGCCAGGAGAGATCTTTTTGCCCATCCACTCCTGCACTCCGGCTTACAATTGCTTGGGGAAGTGAGTGGCTGTGGGATGGATGACTTGCAGTAGCAGACTGGAGAATTTTTGGGAGATCAGAGACCAAGGGCAGCTCCTTTTTGAGGCAAGCATGATCTGGGATTAGCTTCATTATTACTTGGCAATTAATTTCTTCCTACATGATTTCAAAAGTTCACCTTCAGTGTGCCTCTTCTTTCAGATTTCATTGCAGTTCATAGCATGATGAACTTACTTTTACAGAGCACAGGCTAATATATTGGTGTTTGTCTCAACAAGATCCCATGTTAACTTTATTCCTGAAAGACTGCACAATTTTACATCAACTTTCTAATGGTTTTGAACAAAATACTATTTTATTTCATTTCAGTGGCTTTGTTTTTCTTCGACTGATTTGTCCTGCTATCCTGAACCCAAGGATGTTTAATATCATCTCAGGTGACTATGTGCTTCAGATTGAATCTGTATTTTATGCAGCAGGAGACATGAAATCACTAATGTAGCAAAATACAAAGTTTTTTCTTGAATGCTATGTTTCAAGTCAAGTTATCCACGTAATTTGGCTGACTTCTCCTTAGGGTATATGCTTTTCACCCTCAAAGGCTTGATTCTGGATATCCCCAATATAATTTAATGTCAAAAAAAAATCTATTGTGATATTTAATAATAATATTTTGAGTCAAGTCTGGCATTGCTTAATGTATTTTAGCAGTGTGAAAAATGTCATTATGGTAACTTCACATGTCACTTTCAATACAGTGCAATGCCAAAATTAACAGCTGAATGCAGTGGTACCTCTTAAATGTACAAGATTTATAAAACTGCTAGTGTGTCTACAGAGCTTGGAATACATTTGTGCACCTAGAAAATTATTCAAGTTTTTTGGAATGTCCTGCTTAGATGGCTTCCAGCCATTTACAGTGGTGTTTTGACTCATTATATACAGCTGATCTGTTCTTAGATACAGAATCATAAAGATGAGAGAGGGATGGCCTTCAGAAAGGGTGAAAAGTAGGAAATACAGGAGAAAAATAAAAAATCTGGTTCAGAAAAGCTTTTTTCTTTACTCAAAGACAGTTTTTAAGACAATGTGGCATATTCTCTACCATCAGTCTTTAAACTGTACTAAATGAGAAGGGCTGTGTCAAAGGAAGTTCCTTTCTCTCACACAGTAATCATTTCTGTACGTGCTTTGGAGAAAGCATTTAAGAAACATGGCCTGGGACAAGTGATAATTTCTTTGGCATTTCATTATCTTTGGGCAGTTTACAAGTTAGGTACGTCTAAACTTGGGTTGCAGTACTGCAGGTGTAAAGAACTACTTAAAAATTCGAGTGATGCCTTTTGAGCTCATCCATTACAATCCTGCTGAGTTACCTCCAGCCAGTATTCTTGACTACTGTTAAGGGAAACTTACAGACCATGTAACTCTAAAACCCTCTCAGTGGAATGCTTTCAGCCAAGCCATTTTACCTTAACTGGGGAGAAAAGTAATTTTGCAGGGTACTGCTGGGTAACATAACTTGTTGGAAAAGGAATTTCCAACTGACTTAGGGGGTTAATGTAAACTGTTTATAGTCACAGTGATTACAGACTAGAGATTCATGCAAATACAGGCCACCACTGCAAATGTAAATTTACTCTGTTTTCCTGCTACCAGTAACTTAAAAGTATAACTTGTCAGTGCCCACTTATGTAGGCATAAGCATATAAGGAAAATGTAAACTTTCTTTTCAATTTCAAAGGTACGTGTTTTAACAGGTAATCCTGGATTCAACAAAACTCAAGTTTTGAGCAAATGGTTATCATTTCACGTAACTCTTAATAACACTTATTTATTTTGCCTTCTTGTTCTGTGTGCTACTATTACAGAAAATAAGACAATCAGATTAATGTGGCTTTTGGACATTACAAAAGCAATATATTTTACTTTACCAAGTGACAACTTTCACATGCAGTTGTTTTACATTAAAAAAGAATCTATAAGAACATGGATGGGAAAATAATTTATTTTCATGTGACTGCTGTTAATTTTAAACGTAATGGCCACTGACTCTCTGCTTTGCATTCCTGCCAGATTCTCCTTCCCCCACTGCTGCAAGAACACTGACGCTGGTCGCCAAGTCTGTGCAGAATTTAGCAAATCTGGTTGAATTTGGAGCTAAGGTGAATATAATTGTACATACAGAGAACAGCCTAGAACTGTGTTTCCAGTACACTTTACACATGTTCCTATTTAATGCATGGAAAAAAAATTGTTGCTATTTTCTCATGCAGAACATAGGACTTTCTCCTCCTCCACTTTGACCCTGCATTTATCACTTGCTAGATTGGTGTTTTCTGTGGTACAGCACTTCAAAGCTCTTCCTGCTTGTACTATCATACATGAAAGCTCTAAGTCAGGTGTTATCTATTGCATTTTTAAGCCCAAGCTTTCAATAAAGTTTCTATTAAAACACTAAGAGAATGCCAGCAGAGACTGGTCTCAGTTTCCAGGCTGAAACACTGCTAAAAATAAATCTATTGACTTAAGCATAATTAACATGACTTCAGGCTGGCATGAGAAAGTTGCTTCTCTGACACATGGAACTTGGAATGTAAGAGTTAATGTCAAAACATGACAGGCATTTGTTCCTGATGATACCTCTGAACACACACCATCTGTTCACTGCAAACAGGTATTTAGAGACACTCACCTTGGTGCAAATTTGTATCTGTATGTATGTGTAAGAAAAATTCTGAATTGTAGATTCTCAATCTTCTAAATACAAGAAAGTAACACTTGAAAAAAAGATAATATTCCAATTTACATACTCATTTTGCAGTGTCATCTGCCTGACTGCACTGTATTTGCCTCAGATACGAAAATTATCTTGGCACTGATTTGTTAATGGATACTTTTTAAAATTACTAGGAGCCATATATGGAAGGGGTAAATCCATTTATCAAGAGCAACAAACATCGCATGATCATGTTCTTGGATGAACTTGGGGTAAGTCATTAAAAAAAGATTTGCTGAAGTTACATAGCAGAATTGTAAATTGGAATTTTTTACACCTCTTATTAACTAGCTCAACAATGCTAGTTAATTTTGAATGCCTCTATCTGAGTACATTTTTTATACTTATTTAAAAATTGCTGGTTTGTCATACAGAATTAAAATCATCAAGTATCTTCTTAGACTTTATTAATATAGTGCCTCTGTAAATGTGAGAAGCTGAAGTAGATTCTGTAGCCATGAGATCAGAACTTTCGGGCGAAAATACGTTTTTAAACAAGAAATTTTTATATTTAACTTGTCACATGGTTTTGACCAGTGACTGAAATTAATTTTTCTTAAAAATATATTAGGTTGAATTTAGCATGGGCAAAAGCTTCATTGTGTGCATTTTACATATTGTAGTTTGAAAATGAACTGTGTTATTTCAAAGTGTGACTGTTTTGCGTGTGATAGCTGTAACAGGAGTTAGGTCTGCGTGTTTTATATATATGTATTTTAAATCTAATAATTCATTTTAAAAAGTGACATGAAAAAAATGTGTTAAGCATCCTGAATTAATCCTTTAGAAGTGACCAAGAAGACATCTCAGAATACTTAACAAGTGTGGCATTTGGGTAGGTTCCAGATGTCCTCTTTTTCTGATTACATTGCAACTTCTGCATATTATGATACATCAGTTTGCTTTAAATGACAGATTTTATATGAGATCTGTGATAACTGTTGGTTTGAAAATGCCTGTTGGATTTTTCTGCTGTTTTAATTGCAGCATTATTGGTTTATCATCAGTTTCATGAGTTACATGATAAGTAGCAGCAGATTTTGCTGCATTTTGTTGCTCTTCTCTCATTTAGATTAAAAAAAAGCTCCTAATGGATATATTTCCTCTTCATTTAGAGGGTTTGAGTCTTCATATGCTGTAGGTTTCTGATCACTCAAAGGTAGAGCAGTACCAGATCTTGTAGTAAGAATCCTGCTAGCACTGCAAGTTGCAGTATACTCAAAACACACGTCTGTGAAGAGGAGAAAATAAACAGATAATTCATAATAGAAAGATGGACTGAAGGTTTAGCTGGAAAGAACAAAATTGGTCTTGGCACCCTAAATCTCCTGTCTTCTGTCTTGTTGAAGAATGTTCCTGAGCTCCCAGACAGTGCCGAGCACTCTCGAACTGACCTCTCCCGTGACCTGGCGGCCTTGCACGAGATCTGTGTGGCACATTCGGACGAGCTCCGGACACTCAGCAATGAGCGAGGGGTGATGCAGGTGAGTTCACACAAACGAATCACAGCTAGGGGTGCTGTGTCCTTAGTTCCTCTTCAATACTGGGATTCTTTTGTGTTATTACTGATGTTGTATTTCACCAGGAGGTTATTAGCTGTGAAGGCAATACTTAATCCATAGTTTTGTTCTGTCATGCAACAAAACTGACTGAGTTTGGGTGGTTTTTTTAAATTTCTAGGGGAAGCCTTAAACCCACAAAATTACTGTCTCCTAACAGACTCTTTGGGTCTTGGCTTTCAGATCTTTTCAGATTTTTTTCCAGGTGAAAACCAGATTTCACTTTCTTGAACTTTCTCTTAATACCTCATTTCTGCTTCCTGGTTTGCCACTACACTTGTATGTTCGGCAAACTCTGCTAGCCAACTGTAACTGTGTGTTAGCTGTACACTTCCTCCACCTTCCTCTTAAACACAATGAAGCAAGAAGATCCATGAGAGGAGGGGCAAAGTCTGTAACATTGTTTGAGACTACCCTTATTGACTAGGGAATCAGAATCAAAATTTTATCTTTTTAGTAATGTATTTAAACTACTGAGTCGCAGGTCTGATAGGCTTGGTGGTGAAAATGCTGCTAAGGGAGGTGTTTTCTGTCTCCAGCAGCTAACATGTAGTTTTACTGACTCACTCTCTTTTACAGCACGTTCTTAAGAAGCTTTTGGCCATTACTGAACTGCTACAACAAAAACAAAATCAGTATTCGGTGTCTAACAACATCAGGTAGCAGCCCTCTACCTGAATTCTGCATGGATCCAGCATGCCCAACATGGCAACTCTCACCAGTATCACTTTCTTCTTGCTCTTGCCAAAAATAGCACACCCTGTCACATTCCCAGTGATGTGTGAACTATGCAAAAAGAAAACAAAGATCCTGTTGGTGAATGATTGTACCAGCAGCTTTTTTAAGCTATCTGTGCAGGACATTTGCACTTTTTTTTTCCACTTGGAAACAGTTTTCACAACCTCTGAGCCTTGGTGTACAGTTCACCTTCCACAGAGAACATGCTGTGACTGTGTCTAGGACTTCGAAATTTTCAGCACCTCTGATTGCCAAAGTTTTTGCTGTCTGATTGGAAAAGAATTATCAACTGACATGAGAAGAAAGGCGTTGTTCTGACAACCAGCTATAACTGGATAACATTTCTTACTGTAATTTCTGACTGGTTACAATAATTATGACTTTTGACTGTTTCAACCACTTTTAACTTGTATTTACAGTTTCCAGAACTTGATGTTATGGTAGGAACAACCTTTACTGTACACTTTTTATACCATGCTGTTTCTCTTGCTGGAATGATGTTGAAAGAGAATATGCAGAATGGGTCTTGTCAGCTTTATTTTTTTGATGTGCCACTGATTCAGTCTGAATAGTTCTTCCATCAAGAACTGTATATCCAGATAAATCACAATGCTTTTGTAAAATGTTTACAACAGTAAATAATTTGAATTCAGTAAATTTATTGATCATTATATCAGACATGCATGCATTCATTAAACCATTTTATAAAATAGGCATTGTTTGGTCTTTTTTGTACTGTAAGTCTAGCATAAATATTATTTTTATAAAATAAGTTTTTAAAATAAATCAAGCTGCATATCTCTATCTCTATGGAAACTGGCTGACTGGCTGCTGTGGAAATTTTTTAGTGTCTGCACTGGTGGTGTATTTTGCAGTGTTCACACTGTGTCACTTTTTGAGCATGAGTCCTCAGCATTACCTTGTCCCTATGCCTTAATCTGTACAGCATTGGGTGAGAAAGCAGATGTTAAAACACTTTGGGTAGGTTGAGATTTAATAAAAAGAAATTCTTCCTGTGAGTGGGGTGAGGCACTGGTAGAGCACCAGAGAAGCCAGGGAGGCCCCTGGGCAGTGTTGAAGGTCAGGCTGGATGAAGCTTGGAGCAAACTTGTCTAGTGGAAGGTGTCCCTGCCCATGGCACTGCCATGAAGTGTTTAAAAAATTGAAAAGTAAAAGGTGCTGTTGATTTAGAGGGTATTTCATCATCACCATGTGTTACATTCTAGGCAGTGATACAACACGGAATAAAAGATTCACTGACAAGACTAATGAGATAACAACTTAAATAATTTTATCACATGAACACTGTTGTAAACCTTTACAACACCTACAGTCTTTTTCCTGTCTATCAGAACTGCCAAATCACTGCCACATAAAATCAGAGACTTTGCTTCTGCACCTTTGCTGTAGCATTATAGTAGCATTGGTGGTTCTTGGTGTGTTGCCCTGGTCTCCAGCTGGAACAGCTTCTTGAAGATGAGAAGCTCCTAAATGGCACATGTATGGCACGGGGCACACTCTTCCATAGTGACAATTTGCAAGATCTTGTTACTAGAGAAGTCTTTCCTTAGATTGTCCCATAACCCTGTCAAGTCTATATTAAACTGCATCTCAGAGGAGTAAGTAATTAACCTTTTTTCTACCCTACTTAGATTTTTAAAAGAGTGTGTAGAAGGGATTATTTTGTATAGTTGCTTTGGTATAGGCAGTATAAAATCATAAAAATACAAACTGGAAGACAGAGCTGCCTACCTATTTACACACAAAATGCAGCAAAGAGAATGAAACTGGGGAAACGCCTAAAGCTGCATGTAGGTGTTGTGTATTGTGGAACTCTTAACAGGGTGTATGAAAAGGAAATAAATCAGCTGGTGCTCTAACACTATACTGCAGCAACATCAAACTTTTTCTGAACTAAAACAAGGGCCAGATTTATTGAAGCAAATCTTGCTAGTGTTGGACCTGTAATGGATGAGGGTTTAATGGAACCACAAACTTACTCCAACTTACTCTTTTAGCAAAGTAAAAAACTTAAATGACAAGAATTAACAGCACAAAGACCTTATGATACATAAGAAGGAATCCGTGGCAGGCAGAGTCACACCTGACACCAGAGAGTAGTTCCTGCTGAGGTAGGAGTCCATCTTCCTTCAAAGTAACGCTGAATCCACAAGATCATCATCAGTCCACTCTTCCTAATGGAAGGGAAAAACACATCTTGTGTACGGTGTGCTCCTTATGGTCTGGAGTTAAGAACTTACAGAGAGGTTCCAGAAGACTAAACAATATTTTAACTTGGGGCAAGTCAGGCCTTAAACCTTAAAGCTAGTTATCCATACCTATGCTTACATCATGGACACAAAAGTCATGCTAGCAGCCCCTTTTTAACACCTCTCTGAGATAAAGAAGCATGAGCTTTATGTTGGATAACTATGTAGAGATTTCCAAAACAGCTCATACTATACCTTCTAGTCTTGAGCTTCTCATGACTTTGTCACCTTGACAGCTGAGTCACCTGTGCTCAACCATTTCCTTGTATATTTTTTCTATCATTTCAAACTGAGGAGCTTGCCATACCACCTCTGACTTTCCTACTGATACCAACCTTCAGGCTGGCAAACAGTTAAATCCAGAAACATCTTAGATCAGAAATGACTGTGCATTTGTAGACTATGGTCTAATATCAACTAACTGTAGGATTAATGAAGCCATTAATAAGGTATGAGCAGTTTGCACGCTCTGTAAGCTTTCAAAAAGTTAAGCAAACTTTCTCCTCTATGTCCTGGCCACTAAGATCTGCTCTTTAATGTGATAATTACTGAGAAATGAAATGACTCAAGTAGAAACCCAGTTTCAGATACATCAGTAGTGAAAAATCCTGAGTTTCAGGATAATCTCAACTGCACAGGAGTCTATCATGAAGTGCTGTAGGCTGTGTGAATATCTTATTAGGTTATTCCTTTGGAAAATAATTACAGATAAGAATTAAAAAGAAACTCCAAAATCAAAACTGCCTCAAACCATAGCAAAGTAACTAATATAAATTAAACTGGGGCATGGAACAAGTAAAACCCCCAAAGCTCAGATGAAGCTGTTTTCTAAGTTACTCTGTTATAAAGTGAAAAGTTTTCCAAGTGCCTGTTCTATGGAGTTGCCAGTTTCAATATACTTTTGAAGACTGGCATTTGGAACAAAAACTAATCAAACATTTTTGCAGCAATAAAATCATTATAAAATAAGTTCAAGGTCCCACATTTTGTTAAAACATACCTTCAATGCCGATTTTATTATAATCTTGTTTAAATAATTTTTCAGATTCTAATTTGACACTATAGCATCTACCTACTTAGATAACCTCTTGTAGCAAAAGACACAAATCTTGTCTTGTATCTTCAGATTTTGATAGTGACCTTCTTCAGATGTTAGCACATTTTTCTAAAAGCCATACTTAGTGGGTCTTAGGCTATCAGTATCCAGTGTCTTTAGCATCAAGACAAATCCAGTTAAAAAGGGCTCCTTCACCTCTGCCAGCACAGCGGCTCCAATTTTCTGTCTATGTTACAAACAGAAGTTCTGGAAGGTGTTCATCTCAGATGTGAAGGACAACCTTAATATTGTTTTTAATTGTTGAGTCACCCTTGTCAGTTTATCTCCACCTTATTTACACCTGGTCTTACAATGCAAAGTACTAGCTACCCATCTGTAATTCATGCTGCCTGGTTAACAAATTGTCTGACATAAACTTAGTCCAACACTCTACACTGCTTTTAGCAAGAAACCAAATAAAGTAAATAAAAATTTTTAAAGCACAAGAAACACCAGGAAGCATGGTCTACATGTTCATTCCCCTTTCCACAAAAGACAAGGGTGTTGAAGAACACTTTCAAACACAGGTGAGTATGAGATCTGCCTAAGTTGAGGTGAAAAAAAAAAGTTGAAAAAGGTTCAGTCTGAGCAACAAGTAAAATTTTATTACAGATGGGTAAATATATCTCACTACCTATGTCACTTTTGTCTTGGCATTAAGGGTGAAAAAAACCAGGAAAAACTTTTACTATAGGTTTACTCACCTCATCCATTTTACATTTCTTTGTGACATATTCATCATCTTCATAACCTTTCCTCTTCTTCCTAAACCAGAAGAAAAGTGAAATGCTTAGGTATTTTTATAAGTTAAGGATCTTTATTTGACCCCAGGATTACATTATGGACATACCTATTCCATAAAAAAAACTACTAAAGCCTCAGCATGCAGTTTGCTAGAAGTTCAGGCTGCATATTGAAGTGAAATGGGCAGAAAAGAAATCAGGAAGAACTTTGCCATCTGCATAATTTTTAAGAAAACATTAAGCCTTTACAACATGCTTGTTTTAATCACCTGATTTTAAAGCCCTTAGTTCTCACTACGTACACAACATCAAATGGCCACACGTAAGAAGTGACCCGAGTATTCCAGTTTTGTGTTACAAAATAATCAGCTTGCCCTGCAAATCAGCACAAAGGAACCTATTACTGAAAAGCACTACTTTGAGTCTTGGATCTCAGCTTCCAGTAGAAACAGCAGGCAGGCAAACACTGTGTGAACATTTAAGGTTTTTCATTTTCCATCACTCACACAGATAAGAAAAGATTAATTCCTATTGCCAGTAAAAAAGGCTGAAGTTTAGCACATCCAAGATACACTTACAGGTTTGTATGAAATGAAAGGTCCAAGCTGTGACACTTCTCTAACTTCTGTTTTAGAGCTGCAACTTCTTCGGGCCTTGGCAGTTCATACTTTTTTATGAGGTTTTTCATGCCTAAAATGGCAACAGCACAGCTGTAAGCACACAGATGATTTCTGCTCTGCCTTGTGTTGGGTCTGCACTGCAAGATATTGGTAGTGGGGGCCTACAGGGGTGGCTGCTGTGAGAAGCTGCTAGAGGCTCCCCCCACACACAACAGAGGCAATGCCAGACAGCTCCAGGATGTATCCATCACTGGCCAAGGCCAAGCCTGTTAGTGGATGTGCATCTGTGATAAGAGATTAAAAGGAAAAAACTCCAGTGTTGCCAGTGCAACACTCGGTGCTGCTGGAAAGAGGAATGAGAATATATGAGAACAGCAACCTGTATCTACCAGGGTCAGTGAGGAAGGTAAGGAGGGAGGTGCTCCAGGCACTGAAACAGATTCCAGTGCAGCTCCTGGTGCAGACCATGGTGAAACAGCTGTGCCCCTGCATGGAGGTCAACAGGAGTGTGTAGTGTGTAGATGCACCTGCAGCCTGTGGAGGAGGTGACTGTGGAGCAGGGGGATGTGCCCAAAGGCTGTGACCCCTTGGGAATACCATGCTGTATACCACACCGTGTAAACCTACATTACAGAAGGTTTGCTGGCAAGGTTTGTAACCCCATGGGAGACCTGCATTGAAGCAGCTTATTCCTTAAGGGCTGCATTCCATGCAATGGACCCACATTAGAGCAGTTTGTGAAGAACTGTAGCTTGTGGGAAGGATCATGTAAAAATCTGTAGAGGACTGTCTTCTGCTGGAGGGACCCCACACTCCACCAGGGGAAGAATGTGAGGAGGAAGGAGCAACAGAAATATACGGTAAGATGACTACCATCCCTCTGCACTGGAGGGAAAGAGTTCAGAGTGAAATGGAATCCAGGAAGAAGGGAGGGGTGCGGGAAAGGTCTTTTTAAGATTTGGTTTTCACTTCTCATTACCCCACTCTGATTTGATTGGTGATTAATTAATTTTCCCCACTGGTGAGTGACCTCTCCCTGCCCTTATGTTAGCCCATGAACTTGTTCTTTTCTCTTCCCTGCCCAGCTAGGGAGATCAGTGATAGGGTGGCTTTGATGGTCACCTGGCAGAGAGCTGGGGTCAACCCACCGCACTTGTGAATCACACAACCCAGTCTCCAGTGTAGCTGAGGATTGCTTATGTCTCATAGTCAGGCCTGAGCCAACAGTTCCCTTCCTTCCCCATTGTAACTACACTGACACAAGTATCCAGCATCACCAACTCTGGATTTCCTTATGGCAGAGTTCACATTACTCTCCTAACAAGCCTCAAAATACACAGGTATTTTTTGCAGTCAGCATTGTACTGGCTGCCCTAAAAAAAATACCAGTTCCAGTTTTTTTAATAATGCAAATTAAATTTACAAGTTTTTTTCTCTACCAACAGTACTTGGGAGAAGTCATTTACAAATACTTGAAAAATTTCCATCCAACCATCTTATGTTTACGGAAGAGCTGCTGCCTTTGGGCTAAAGCTACCATCCACAATAACCGAAGTGCAAAGTAAGTGATCCCAGCACTCTCTTCCACCTCAGCAATGGAAGTCTGAAGACTTGATTTGTTAGAAGACCAAAAAGTAAAGAACATCTTAAGTTTTATAAATTAAAGGTAAACTGAATTTGTAAATCTTGGTTACTTGTCTGGTGCATTCACTGCTCATGCTAGCCAGCGTGGTTTCACTTGCACCACTCCCGTTTGAAATGTGTGTATTAGCTTCACGCATTCAATAACTGGTTACTTACTGGGATTTTCCTTTCAGCCTTTTCATTTAAATACAAAAGGGTACTCCTCAGAGTACTACACTCCCTTTTAGCTTAACTAAACCATGGTAGCGTTCTTAACATTTGTAGAATATGTACATAGACACAGATACTTCTCACACTAGTGAAGCTAAGCATCTTCTGAAACATAGCTGCAAAACAGATGTGCAGTATAAATACTGGCATATCACATTAATCATTTAGCTTAAAAAATGTACCTTCTGGTGGTAGTAGTTGTTAATGCAAGCTTTGCCTGAAGCTGTAATGTTTAAGATAAGGTAACTTAAAAAGCAATTTAGCTCTGTCCTACAGAAACCATTATCTAGTTCTCAAAATAGGTTTCTCACTTTTGAATTAACTGATTCTAGCACTTAATGTTCTGAAAGCATCAGGCAGGTCCTCTGCCTGTTAATTTATTTAACTTGTTCATATTAATTTATTTGTTCATTTTGTCTCAGTCTTTTTTTCCCCTTCCATCCACATGCTTGGTAGTTCATTCTGCTGTCTGCAGTTTACTTATGCATGCCTTAAGGTGAAGAGAACCATCTGAAGCACACCGTTCTATCTAAAGCTTTTGTAATTTGGAAAAAGTGTTTTTTCCTCCTTTCGAGATACTCTTTATCATACTTTTCCAATGTTTACTTACATTTCATGTCATCTAGTAATGTGGATAAGGTTGATCTGTTTTCTTTCAGCATAAGACTTTCTGATAAATAGCTGCAAAGAGACATACAAGAATAAATTTTTAAAGTGTCATAATAATTTGTGGCAATTAATAAGAAGTGTATTATTTATTACTAACATCGCCTAGAGCTTTATAACTATGTAAGTAAGAACACTTTGTTTATTTAAGTGCTATAAAGTGATAAAAAAGCAAATCTGTTACAGTAAGAAGGTAACAAAAGTATTCCCCCTGCCTGGTAGAAATAACACTGCCAAATTAGACATTTCTAAGCCTCATGGAGCTACGTCAAATGAAGATTCTGTGACAACATCACACTATTGTACAATACACCCACAGAACAAGCAAATACTACAGTGGTTTTCAGACTGACCAACAGCAGAGCTTGAAAGACACGCCTGCTTCTTTTGGCAGCTGAAAGCTATTACTAAAGACTGTCATGCATGAGCCTATGGGTCCCTTCCTCTTCCCAGTGAGATCAAACTTCTCTTCAGTAAGAACACTAGTGCACACTGCCTGGATAAAATAAACATGAGCAATGCCCCTCACCAACACCCACAACAACCAAGGAGTTCCATCCCTTCCACCACGAGAACCACCAGTTTTCCAATCCCCACATGTTCTGAAGCACCACTGCAGCTGCACCTGATCACAGGTCCCACAGACTATCAGCTGAACACCACAGCTTCTCTCATGTCTGGCAGCAAAAACTCACATCCCACAGTAAATAAAAAGGTTGTAAGAACTGTATGGTGCAGACAGGCAACAAAGACTTGAATTCTTCCTGAACGTGCAAACAAAGTTCAGACACCTTGAATCACATGCTATCTACAAATTATTTGTTTTTGCGTGTTTTTTTTTTTTAATTTTGGTACAAGCGGTGCAGAATGCTGATCTAAGAATGTAGTAGATCAAGTTTCAAGTTAAAGTAAGCACATGAATGTTTTTACACAATTCTGAGAAGACAGTGAATCCTGTAGAGACTACTCCCAACACTCTTGCTTTTAGAACTAGAGAGATTTGAGATACATTTAGAACAGCTGGAAGATTTTATTTTAAAGTAACCTTTTGGATTTAGAGGAGGTGTTATACTCCAGATGCAAAATGCTCACAGGCAGTGTCATGGTATTAAAACATGCCAGGTACAGCTCCTTAACAGCAACCACCTCAGCTGTTCATCTGAAGAAAAGTTTATGTTTTGTCCATAAGAGAACTAAATCAAACAAACTACACATTTCAGCAAAGGTATCAAAGTATTTGACAATGCCTTTGCAAACACCAGTGGCAAGGACACAGCAGGGAAAGAAAAGACTGATTTAAGGCAACACCCTAGCCCTGATTCATGTCCATAGAAACTGAACAGTTGCAGTAGCCAAACACAGCATATTACACCATGTAACATGTCAGTTAAGTGTAATTTCAGTTGACTCTTAGTTTCTACCATATTTCCACTTTCTTCCCTGTGTAACCCTCAAACTGAGTCTGAAAATCCTATGTTGTTCTAATTAAGGCAAACTTATCAGTTTGGGGTTTTTTTAACTTCTTCCAAAGGAATGTAAAAACCACACAGGAATTAACTGCTTTCATCACCTATTTGTGAAAATGATCAGTACCACTGCCATTTTAAAACATAAAGAACACACAACTGCTATCAATCAGTAAATACACAATTCTAGTACCTAAGAATGTCTACAGCAAAAAAAAAAAAAAAAAAGTTTATACAAGAACCAAATAAACTGTTTAAATCACACACATAAGAAAGAAAATACTACCTTTCCATATTAATTCCTGCTCTTGAGCCACTAGATAATATGGCAGTGAGAGCAATCTGTGAGGGAGTAAAGAGGAGATATGCATCTGTCAGAGCCACTCGGTTAAGGAAGTCATCAGCTGTTTTCCTCAAAACTTCAGGATTTTCCAGCACTGGATAGCGAGTCTGAAAAGTAATGATTTAGGAAAATAAGTAGCTGTTTGTCATTCCTGTTTGTGAGCTCGAGACACAAAGTATTTCATAAAGCTAAAATGAAGCAGACCATATTTTTATTCCAAAAATATCCTAAATAAATTAAAGACCCCAAGTAAAACAACTGTCTTCCAGGTATTTGTCTATCACTATTGAAATTAGATTTTTTTAAATCACAGGTACAAAAGGAAATAAAGTTTTTTAAGGCAATGCATGACAGACTTGTATTACTTTACTATAGAGAGCATACAGCCCTGTATACACTTTACTATTGAGAGTATATAGCATATCAGAGAGTATTACCTTAATATCAATTAGAAATCCCTCAAATGGCCTGTATGGATTGTGGATGATGAGATGGAAGTTCAGTTGCTGAATAAGTAGCAGTTCATATTCCAGTATTTGTTCAAGAGCTTTTTCCTGTCCAAGAGGACTTTCTCGAAGGTTACCAACAAACTGTGCACTGGATACATTAAATTCATCTACTTTACAGGCCAAAAATGCACATGTTAACCTTGAAGAGGGGAAAAAAAAAAATCAAACAACTGACATATGCAGTATCTATTCCCCTATCAAGAGCTGTACTCAGGAACTTCGTGTATCTTTAAAACAATATGTTATGAAGACAGCAAAAGGATAAACAAACCATATTTTGTCTTTACTCCTACTTAAGCTCTCTGATTTTCTTTCTTGTTTTTTTTTTTCCAGGTCTTTACAAATATAAACACCATACCTCTAATATTCCATTTGACAGAGTAACTCAGGAAGTGTTGATAACTCACATTATTATCCGAGGATGATACTCCATCACCGAGTTATTGAGGTAAAAACGTTTGAAATACATGCAAGCTGTTCCCTAAATCAAAAAAATGGGGAGGGAAAAAAAATGGATTCAGAAAAAAATATAAGTACATAAAAATAAAAACACAAAATGGGCATTATATATTTGGATATACACTACAGGCACACAGGATACACTGAGGCACTAAGACATATACAGACATTATATGTCATTAACTATTTCAAAGTCTTTATTTTTGCATGCAAGAGCCTTACACTACAATTGCCATAGAAAATTTTATTTTTAGCCTTGTTTTGGAAGATAATGCTGAAAAAGCCAACAGTACATTTATGAAAAAAAAATGTATTAAAATGAAATTTAAACATCAAAGGCTGAAAAAAAATCATCCTGAAAGTTGCAAGCAATCCCAACCATTTGACTTTTTACATCAGTAAATTTTGCAGCATGTTTATCAGCATGAAAGCCGACGCTTTCCAAAACGAGACTCTGCATGGGCTCCTTCTCAAATATGAGTCTGGCTTCACAGAACATGCCATGGCAGCGACTGGCATCGTTCAAAGACATCCTCAACCGTGGCACTCTTCACCACACCTGCTTGTAAACGGGAGGACTAACAGGGGACAATGTAAATCATGCATCTTAATGGCTTAGTGAGAGGCACAATTTCTCACTCCATTCTTCAGCTCTAAGTACACACTTCTTCACTCTGAAATAATGCTCTTTTAAGTTCAAGGTAATTTTGTTTTTCCTTTGTAGGTTAATATTTTGCCAGTACATAATCCAGCTTATTTTGTGGTCAGAGAAGCATTTATTCTGGAAAACAACTGAATGACAGCCCAAACTTGGTACCATCTCCTTTAGCTACTGGGAGATTGTTTTTTGCATCATCAAACATTACCATCAACGACTATTTCGTTTCTCCTCTTTACTAAAGGGAAACAAAACAATTCAGTCACCCAAGCAGGTTTAAGAGCCACAAGCAAAAGATCCCGTTGAAAAACGTCGGGTTTTGAAATGGCTGCATTCAGAAATTTCTGCATTCAGAAAACGAAACAAAAAGATAAAATGCGGCCAGCCCGTAGTGCTAGACGAGAGAAAAGAGGCTTTTAAGATACCCGCGCTCTCAAAAACAAGCCAAGCAGGCAGCAAAGGAAGAAAGAAGGGGGGGCCGAGGTTGCGGCTCCGCCCTCGCCTCGCTCACCACGACAGACCGCGGCATCGCGGGCTTGAACGCGGCGCAGAAGTCCAGCAGCCTCTTCTCGTAGTACTTGCATAGCGCCAGCTCCTCCTGCGGCTCCAGCAGCACCGCCTCGCCCTGCGGCACCTTGGGAGAAGCAAAGCCGCGCCTGAGTCCGCCGTGGCGACTCAGTCTCTCCTTTATCTTGAGTTTACCCTGCCGCCCCGCCCCCGCCACTCCGCTCCGCTCCGCTCCCTGCGGCCCCGCGCACCTTCCCGCTGGCCGCCGCCCTGGCCCGGGCCCGGCGATTCGCCTCAGCGCGGCGCCGCGCCAGCTCCTCCTCGCCGCGGAAGGTCCAGTGCCGGCGCTGCGTGCTGCTGTGGAACATGGCTCCGCAAGATGGCGGCGCCCGCGCGCGGCACGCCGGGAGCCGCCTCCTCAGCGCCGGCAGCCGCCTCAGCGCCGGGGCCGGCCCGGACACTCGCTCGGGGGAGAGGGACGCTTCCGTTTCCTTTCACAAACTTTCCGGCGTTAAGGAAGGTCTCTGGCAGAACGGCGTGTTGTAAGCTTTTGCAAAATGGTAGCACTTTCGCGTTTCTCTTTCGGTTTAGTTTATCTAAACTTTTAAGTTTATATTGCGGTTGTGCAGCCTCGCTTACGAGTGCTTACGGGGGCAGTTTTTGGGCAATATAAGAAAGTCATTCAGCTATCAGAGAGCACCCAAAGGAGGGCCACGAGGATGGTGAAGTGTTATAAATACGATGCCCAATTATCCAACAAATAAAGCCAAACATAATTTAAATGTAACAGCAATTTTAATTGAGCAGCTTAATTAATACAAAAGTTGGATTGCAATCACATAATGGCCGAATGGTAAATAATTGGTTCGGTTAATAATGCATAAGCAGAAATACAAACCGCAGGGTACGCAGCAGCACCATGGGATCCCGCCTCACGTACAAACGAGATACCCCCGAGCTGGCCCCTTTATAGTGTGAGGTTAATGTGTGCCACCACCCATCCCCTCCTATTTTCGATATGTAAGTTTTACATCACTGTTTTCATCACCACCTCTATCACGCATGCCCCACCATGTAGTCACTGTTTCTCATGTTTGCATTTTTCTTAAACTCTTTCCCAGGGATCGAGGCAGTAAACAAGGTCACTCTATGTAAACTCTCTTGTTTTTCACTTTTCCCTCTTCTGAGGAGGGACTTTGCTTGTTGACCCTTGGTGTGGCCAATGGGTCCAGAGATCCCACCTCTTAGGTGGGCACATTGTAAAAAGGTATAAAAATAGGTTCTGAGAATAAACCAGCCCCTTTTCGGAGCATCAGCCTTCTAAATCACGAGTCTGTGTCTCATTGATCGTGTCCCACAGCGACATCTGGAAACAAGATAGTTTACATAGAGTGACCTTGTTTACTGCCTCGATCCCTGGGAAAGAGTTTAAGAAAAATGCAAACATGAGAAACAGTGACTACACCACCATCTCTTTTAGGGGGTCTCAGCACCTTTTAGGGGGTCGTCAGATGAAGGCTCATCCTCTTCATCACATGTCCTTTGAATAACCTTCCTTACTGCTCGTGTGTATTAGGCTACCTTCTTGGTTACACATAGGTATTAAGCTTGTATTATATAAGTAAATACCAAGTTTAAACATTTCAGCAATAAATATAATTAACAGGTTCCTTGGAGTTTCCCCAACTTTTCCCTTCTTATGAACAAATTTAGCTACTCCTATCTAGGTTCCTTCCTGTATCTCATGAACATCTTCAGGAGAAGGGGGGGGACCCCCTCCCTTCCCTCCTTGGCAGTACTTGTTACTTCTTTATTATTCTGAAGTATTGATTCGGCATATTCTGTGGTTCTGTTCCCTTAGGTTCCTGTCAGTAGTCTCCTGCTCTCCCCAGATAACCATTATATATAAAATCAATTATGCTTTTAAGGAAGCAGCATTTCATAGCCTCCATGCTTCAGCCAGAAACTTTAGATACTACTTTGTAGTATCTAATATTTGTATTTGAAGTACGTGAGGAAAATATGTAAAATATACTTCTGTGGACAGTCACAGGACTTGTAATTAGAAGTGTTATCCAACAATTTATATTCTTTTAAAAGGAGTTTATGCAATAGTGGGGGAAAATTCTTTTAACACCATAGTGTTTGATCCCTATCTAGGATTAATGCTTTGTTTTGTATCATACAGTGCTTACTACAAATAGGGATTAATGTGTCTTTGTGATAACTCTAAATCTGTGACTAATAATCCTTGTGCCAGCTAGTGTAGGAAATTATGTAGCTTGCCTCATAATTTTTCTAATTAATTCTTTTCATTATCTCTTCTAATTAATTGTTTTAATTATTCTGAAGCAGTGTAATTTTTCACTCTGTCATATGTCACTATAGCCAGCATTTAGCAAGGTTGTCATAAGCTGGTATTGTGGAAACATGGTTTGGGAAAGTTGCTGAAACTTGAAGTTTTGCTAAAAGAGGTGTAATCAACACTTTGATATGTTTCAATGGTCTCAGACCTAGAAGGACATTAACAAAGCCTTGGACAGACGTTTTGCAGAAACTGGAGATAAAGAAGAAACTTACAAAGTCAAGTTCAGGAATTATACTGAAACTTTCTCTGTTTGGGAAAAAGATCATAAAAAGACTGAAGAACCACGCTAATTAGCATGAGAAGTGAGAAAACAAACATATAGGGCATAGAATACTAATTAATGAAGAGAATTATGGAACTTATAGCCAATGAACATTAATTTCTTCATTTTCTGCAGTGTATGAATAGTGAAAAGCTTTGATAGTGGATGTGCATATTAGGTGAAGATATGCCCATGCACCCAACATGTTGAATAAATATCAGCTTTCTAATGTAAACTAGTTGGAGAGTTTGTTTTCTGGTTTTTAGTGACAAAGTGGTTCCTTGTGAGCAGACATGACAAAGGTCCTTTAGCTAAACTACACAAAAAAATAATTGTATTATCTACATAGTCTGAATCCATCAATACTTCACCATAAATTACAGCAGTCCAGCACATTCAACAATTACAGTTTAAAATCTGATCAAATCTGAGTTTCAAGAGCTACATGTACAAAAAATACCAAAGGAGTGTTTTTGTGCCTCTAATTGGGACAGCTTCATCACAAATTAGAGACTCATAAATAGTGCATATTCTAATATTTAGCTTACTGGGGGACAATGCATTATTTCACATCATCACTCTTAGAGTAAAATTTAAGAATAGGAATGAAAATTTCTGAGAAGAGCAGTACAGAGGATAAGGCAGATATTTTTTCATTTTTAAGACTCCATTTCTTTTATACCTTTCACTTTTCAGAATCTGTACTTCAAAGGTGTGTGAGTTTAAGGACACCAAACAACGATGGTCTTGTAGTTCTTCCTTAACTTTAGCTGGTACCATGAATTATTAGTGATTCTGGAATTCAGTCTGAAAGTGGACAAAGGCAGATTTAGATAAGACATTTGGAAATGTAATCATAAAATACTCAGAAAAATCATCGGTAAGTCTGTGACCAAGCTATCAAAAGAACCAAGAATTTACTGTTTCTAGTCCTCTGTTGTTTTTTTCACAACAGCACTTTTCACAACCTCTTTACCCACAATACAATTTTAATATCTTGTAGCCAAAGAGGTTAATAAAAAGTAGAAATACCACAGTGTGATTTTTGTGCAACTAAAAAGGTCTACAAAGAATGCTATAGAATACACAAAGTGCAGAGTGAATATAAATTTTTTTTTTTACTAAATTCAGAAGGGTGATTACAAAAACTGAAATGTTTTTTGGAAACTGAAGTCTAAAGCTTTAATTTTACACAATTTTTACACATCAATTGTATTGTGAAATATAGAACCATGTTGAGCCAAATATGTATGGGCAGCTATGAAATTAGAGGCATAGTCTGAATTATCATAAGTAGCTGTATGAGTTATTAATCAGTTACTCAACTCAGTCAAATGTAAATGTTTGAGGTCTGTCCTTTATGCTGGTTTTAAACATGTCATGCGCAGGGATACTTGTTTAGAATTATGCAAGAAGCAAGGTAACCAAGCAAAACTTATGAGCTAATAAAAGTTCTCCGGAAGCCTAGGCATTTTAATGTGTTCAGCAATTTCTCAGAAAAATTGCCTGAAGATGTAAATAGATATCTACCACCTAAATATGGAACAGCATAATTTGCTTGCTTGTATCAACAAATACCACAGAGGTACTACTCCTGATATTTTTGACAGCCATGGCTACTCTAAGTGTTTTTTGTTTTTCTGTTTGGGGAGATATAGTGAATCAGAATCTCTTGGAAGATTTAGAGGGGACCAAAAAGAGCCAAGAGGCCCCACACACATTATCTAAGAAGGGAAAGGTACCTGAAGGACAGAGACTCGGTCTGTAGAGTTTACAAAAGTGTTTATGAAAATAAACATTCATAAAACCATTCAACTTTGATGTTGGTAGTGTCTTCTTAGAATAATTTATGAGGAAGGGGATTGTGAACACGAGTACAGTCCTTCAGCTGAGTTATAATTAATACAACTAAATTAACATAATAAATTTCCTCATTTTATTATCATTATTATTATTATTATTATTAAGTCTAATTGCAGCTGGTCAGTAGCCTAAAACTTTCAAAGAAAGGGTTAACCTTGCTGATGCTACTGAGCATTAAAAGCTTTAGAGGTGAAAACACATTGATTTATTCTCATATGATGTTAATATTTGCTATATTTAATGCTGCTGAGAATTTATCAGTAGAACTAAATTTAGCATTTTAAGTATTAAGTGCTTTAAATACTAAATGTTTTGTTTCTCACTGTTTGAATATATTAATATCACAGGGACTTCTTGATTTTGCAGTGTTTGGCTATCAATTGTCCTAGCACAGAAGCTAGTTAAAATGAGATTACCTTTCTTGCTTTTGCTAACTAGTATTTTACTTTTATTTGACCTGACTGATAGCATTGAGATTATTTAATTGAAGGAGCTTTATTCTATATTCTTAAAATGCCCTTGTCATTCAAGGCATTATAAAGTATGGATATATAATATAACTTCTTATATTGAATATGCAATAGAGGACACAAACTTTACAATCCTCAGCAGAAACACAGATTTTAAATAAGCAAAAAAAGGACCAGGAACAACAGTTTGGAATTCGTGACCTTTGGATTTTTAAATACCATGGAATGCCTTTTGCATTTAATAACATACGACTTCAAAAACACATTAAATGTACAGTCTCAAAGAAATTACAAATCATGGTAGCCAAACTGAAATATGATGAAGGAGAGATGTTTGTGTATTCTTAAAATTCGGAGCATTCCATTCATTCAGCAGGGAGGGCTGAATTGCTGTGGGGCCATCAGAACTGGATATTCCTTTTGAGACCATGCAAAACATCTGTTGGAGTCAGCACAAGATTTGCCTGAAGCCTAAGAGCCACAGCTGGCTTTTGTAGAGAAGAGTTGTTGGTTTTTGCCATTTTTCAATGGTGTGTCTTCAGTCATTCATGAAGTTCCGTTGTTTCTGTCCCCTGTTTCTTATTTTTCCTTCTCTGTTTCTCCCATACTGAATTTACCAGGATGTTCTTGACCTTTGTTTTTAATTTCTGCACAACTCCATACTTCCCACCCACTTCACTCCCAGTATGTCATATCATAAGAATATAATGTAAGTATTGATACCAATGCTAAACAGTCATCACTGGATTTCTGGATGGCTTAGGAAACTGAGAACTCCCTGGAGTTAAGAAACTGAGGATGTGGACTTCTCAGTAAGCCATGCAATATATTCATATTCAGAAAGAGCAGTTTGTGGCGTGTTTGCAAAAATTTCTTTGGAATCAAATGTCCCTGAAATGCCATTTAAAACTGAGAGCCAAACCCCTTTAGCAACACCCCACACTCCCTCCCTCCCTCCCCCATTGCTGCTACTCAAAGCTGGCCACACGAACCCAATACATAAACCTACTTTCAATAAATACAAAGTGAGTAAATGAATTAGAATTACCTCCTTCTTGAGCACCTAGATGTCTCTGTCACCCAGGGTCTCTGAGCTGAAGGACACGGTGAGAGCAGCAGGGCCGCTCTAGGGCAAGGGAGCCCGCGGGGCTCCGGCAGCTCCGGGGGGACCGCCTGAGGAGGAATCAGCTCTACAACAAAAGTGCCGGTGACAGCAGAGACACAGAGGACTGGCTCAGGAGCCTCCCGAACCGCAAGGAGCGGTCCCTGCCCGTCCAGGAGAGGACGAGCTTGCGGCACCCGCGGGTACCGAGCGCAGGTGCTGAGCAGGCAGTCGCTGTGCAGCCGCCTGCTCCTGTTGCATTCCCTTTGGTATCCCCTCCCCTGTGAAACCCTACCTGCCCCTTGACTCTGACCTATGGCCTTTGGCCATAGGTAACCCCTCCCCCTACCCTGAAATGCATAAAACCCCCTTTCCCTCCGGGGTTGGTCTCTTTTCGCCCTGGCATCCCCTTCTTGGAATAAAGCCTTGGAACACATCTCAAAGTAAGAGCCTCCTTTAGTTTTATGTCCCTATCATGAGGTTTCCCCTCACCCTAACCTCCCCAAATCTAAGCTAGCAACTGATCTCAGAGAGCGTAAAGAAGAGAACACTTCATGCTCCTGGCAGTGGCTGTTGGCTTCCCCACTGAAAGGGCTGGCCTGCTGCAGAAACTCAAGTCATGCTGCAGTGCATGGAGTGTTTTATGCTTTGTTCTGGAACACATGGTTTCCAGGACACATAGTTTCCTCAGAAGCAGGTCTCATCTGTAAGAAAATGGTAGCGGATGCTAAAATCTCTCACACTCATTGGTGCAATATGATGCTGAGTTTTCCCCACAGGGATTATTTTTAGGAAAAATCTAGCAGTGAGAGAAGATAGGTGGTCTGAACTTACTGATACTGCACCTATTCTTCCATGACCTCAGAGCATCTTGTCTTATAACACCTAGATTCCATCTGAATCAGGTATTCCAGAAAAGGATGTTCCACATAATCCAGAGACACTTCTCTTCTAGGTTTATCCAGTTCACGTTCTACATCCTCATACGGAGGCAGAATTCCTGATCTGAGACTCTGAAAAAACTTTTATGAGAAATTCTCTCTAAATCTTTCAAATGACAGATGTTGTATCTTCGTTTTCCCTGGTGTAGGTACAGCAGTCAAGTGGAGATGATTTGGGAAACACTAAAAAATGAAAACCATTATTATTATTTTATTTGGTGAATAAAAATTAATTACTTTGACCTCCAGTAAAGGTCTAGATGAATTTAGATTAAAACAATGGATTATGCTACAGAGATCTAAATTTTAGTACTATCTCTGGTGCAGAAATCCAGTTCTGACATATTTTAATTTTTTCACCTGTGAATCTTAATTCTTACTTGTTTACCTTCAGAAAAATTAAGAATGAGGGCACGAGCTATTATTTTACTGTGGAAATGAGTGCCACAAATCACCCTAGAATAAATATTGGAAAAATATGCAGCTATCACCTTATCTTCTCCTCAATAAACCCTACCTCTCCCACCCCATACAATTGGGCATTAGTATGTTAAGGAAAGATATACATACTTCAAATGTTGAGTCTTATATGAGGCAATCCCATCATACATAAACATGAGCTGGAATAAGAGGAACATAAAGAATTCGTGCCTTGTATAGAATATTATCAGTATGCTTTACTCTGATGCAAACACAGCAATATGTAAGCATACTGTTAATATGTATATTAATATGTAATTATCCATATACAGCCCTTTTTTTTTCTGAGGAAGACAAATTATTATTTTCAAAATGTACCTCAATTTTTTCTAATTCCTGTGCATTCAGACGGATTGTTCAAGTTAAATATATTCCCTGTTTTTATTAGATTGTCTTACATAGCTCTGTGCACTGATCTTCATTTGAGTGAGGAAATATCCATGTGTGATTTTCAGTTTCTGTATGATAACAGTGGCCAATGGTTGCAGTAAACCATGTCTGAAGTCAAGGCCTGAACATGGCATTAGCAAGCAGCTCTTCCTACTGCCAACCTTCTTCAATAAATTCACAGGCCTCCTGCAGGTGTACTAACAGACATGGGCTTTTCAGTTAGACCTGTGCTTTAGAGATTAATACAAAGTGAGTACTACTGCATGTTTAAATTAATTTGTGGCTAAATTGTATTGGTTGCTATTGGTATCCATCTAACTGCCTAGGTAGTCAGAGTGAATTAAGCTACAGCCATCTCAGGTAACATGGCAATGGACAGAGTTGGTGGTCAGAGAACAGCAGCTCAGCTTTTTAAACATTCAATTGTTCTCAAGTGTTAAAGGTATATCCTAAAGTCACAGCAGTATTAATTAGATCTAGTTGAATTCCATAGTTAAGGACCTTTCTGTGTTTCCAGTGATGTTAACTAAATATACTTTTACATAACCATAAGATTGGAGACTAATTGATCAACAAAAACTTGGTCTAAAGTAGAAAGCTTGCCAAAAGCTTTATATACTTGAGTAATAACAGAAGCTGGTTTCATTATAGAAAAAAGCTAAGAATACTTCAGTTTCTCTTTAGGTCCTGTAGTCTTAATAAATGTTAAAAAAACCAAAACAACAACAACAACAACAACAAAAATACAAAAACAAACAAACAAAGCTGGACATTCCCCCATCTTGTCCTTCTAATATGTCCAGAAGTGGTGAAAAGTTGAAGAAATAATTAAACGTGCATCTACAGCTTCTCTGGGGTTAGATCTATGGTTAGCATTTGGAGAGCTGCAGTCCTTTTAATGATTTTATACAGTAAAGTCTGGATATACATAGATCACTACTAAAAATATTTTTCTATTTCATTATGCCAAAAAAAAAAGGAAAAAAAGTCTTTTTGGCTCTGAATTCACACATGAGGAGGGAAAAGCCACCAAACCCTCGATCTGAAACAAGATTTCTTAACAACTAATACTTCTGAAAAACCAAGATTTCTAAACATCAAATACTTCAGATTAGAGAACATGTCTCCTTTAATTTCAGTGAAGTTTTAAACTGTCTTCTGTCAAGTCAGAAATATGTTAAGGAGAACCTCTTAATCTGCAGTCTCCAACAATGAAGGTGAGTGTTCCCAGGCTTGCAAGAGGCCTTGTGGGCTCCTGCCAAGTGTGCATGCAGGCTCTGGATGACTGATCAGTGATCTCCCTGGTGCTGGGTGGTGCACTGGAGGTTGTCATCAGCAGCCAGTGCCCATCCAGGAGCCATTGCCTCTGCTTCCCAGTCAATGCTTTCCCCTAGTTCAGGTAGCCAGGTACCACGGAATGCTTGTAACTGCAGGTGAGCTGTGCAAGGAAACACCTCCCTCAGGCTGGCCTTGGGGTGAGTTTGAGGCTTGGGGAACCAGGAGGCGGTCACTATTGAGAGTCTGGACCTTTCTTGAATTGTTTTCCATTCCCAGGTCAGCTGGTGACCATGAGTAAGACCATGACCCTTCAGCAACACATGACACCAGTAAGGGGTAGCAGCTCTTCATTCTCTGTTCTGTCTCCAATCTATAACAAGAAACAAGACATGGAAGGAGTGCTGTAATGCTTCAGATGATGAAGAGCTGCTGAGAAAGCACTGGGGTGATGCTTGGAGAGGAGTCGTGAGCAACAGAGAACACCAGGCAGGTCACAATCTGCCACTTTGTGACACCAGCCTCCACAGTTCAGTGATGCACAAGGGATGTCTCTCCCAATGTTCCATTGCACCTCTGCACACATCTGGGGCTACTGCAGCTCCACTTCTACTTCTCTTCTTCTCCACCATGTCTTCTGCTCACCATAGGTATTTCATGCCAATCACCAAAGGCTCTGTCTTTCTTCTCCTCCTCAGATGCCCTTGCACTTCACTTTCTCCAGTCCTGCCTCTACTGACATAAACAATGACCCTTTTCCCCACTGCTTCCAATATGGATTGATCTGGTTCCAGACTTGGGATTTGAGACAGCATTATTTAGGCAATGTCAAACTTACATGATGTTGCAGATAGGGCTGCACTGATGCTCTTCTCTTGCAAGGTTCCCTTTCCCAACATGTCTCTAGTTCTCCTGCCCAGGTTATCTTGCATTTTGGCCAGCTCTCAGGAAACACACCTTCATGGGTTGTGAAATCCAGCCATCCCTCATAGTGCCACCTGAAACTTGTCCCGGCTTCCTGAACCCCCCTGTGCTGAATTTCTGATGATCTGTGACAGACCAAACTTTAACCTTGCCGTTTTTCCACAGTCATGGCTCCATTAACTCAGATCTCATGATCTGGTGATGCCCTCCTTTCTGGGTGCAGCAGGGACTCCTGCAGAGGGCAGCCCCCAACTAGCAGTGTGTTTCCAAGAGCCACAGGGGCAGACTCACATTGTAACATCACTAGGTGATGGAGGTGAAAATAATCCTAGTAATAATCCTAGGAATAATCATAATCCTGGTGGTAGATTGTGACTGTGACCTCACATCTGTTGCTCTGTAAATTCAGGTGCTGTCAGAGCCTGGGCCAGCCTGTGGGAACAAGCACACATGGCCACGGGGAAGGAGTGGAGCTGCCCCATATGCTGTGATGCACCAGATGACATCGCTTATGCGATGCCCTGCAGCCACCGATTCTGCCTTGGCTGCATCCTGCGTTGGACAGAAAGAAATCCTGCCTGCCCACTCTGCAGAAGGTTCATCTTGACAGTGAAGTTTTCTGATCATGGTGGAGATGACTACCTATACTGTTTCATCACACCTCCCAGAGAGTTGGAAGAGACCAGCAGCCAGGTAGCAGAAGCTCCTACAGGCCTGGCTGAAAACAGACCCCATGGCCCTGCAGATTTCCTTGCTCCCGCTCCACAAGGAATAACAACCACTGCTCAGCAGCAGGCTGCAGGACCAGAGGCTGTGGGTGGCATCCTGCCTGAGCTTTGGGCAGAACTTTTCCGAAGACGACGGAACCTCCTGGACCCCGTGCGGCCATGGCTGCGCCAGGGGCTGGAGATGATCTATGAGGGCGAGTGGTATCAGGTGAAGAGTGCAGAGAGTGGCATCATGCTCACGCTCTGTGTCTATGGTCCAGATAGGGAAGTCTTGGTCCAGAGGTTGCAGCCCCGTCTCCAGCAATACACTGCATCACTGGTCCATGGCATCCTCAGTATCATTGAAACCCAGTGCAGTGAGGAGGTTCAGAGGCTGCGGCACTCTCACACCGCCAGGGAGGAGGAGGAGATCCCTGCTGCCAGCTCTGACGCCCCTGCCTCCCAGGAGGATGCTCCCACCCTCAGCCAGGCCCCATCCAGTGGCACCGCAAATTCCAACACAGCGGAGGAAGCCAGCACATTGGAGCCTGCCCTCCATGGACATTCTAGCCACTCGCCATCTGTGTCCATTGCTGCAGAGCAGGAGCAGCCCCAGGAAGAGCTGGGGGAGACAAGAGTGGCTGCAGGTTCCTCTGCTCCTGGCCAGGGCAGTGACCACACACCAGCGACATCCCAGCGTAGCCGAAAGAGGAGGAGGAGGACTTCTGGGTCCCGAGATGCCTCCCGTTACCGCAAGAGGAAGCGCCATGATCAGCTCTAGAAAGGCTACAGCAAGCCTTTACTCAAGAAAAAAGAAAATAAATGGCTATTTCCTTAATGCAGTCTCAGGTTGCTTTCTCTTTCCTCTTCTCCTGAAGCATTTTTATTTTACCCTTACACCCAAGTGTCAGCCAAAGGCTGCTGGAGCCCTAGGGCCATGCTGGCAGAGCCACCTCCCTAGCAAATGCTGCTGCTACAGCCACAATGATGGAAGACCTCATGAGAAAACACTGGGGTGGATGCTTAGAGAGGAGTAATAAGTGAAAGACTGACCAGGTATTCTTCAAGCAAGCAATGGAAAGCCATGGGTATGTCTTGAACCATTTCTGCTCCATGCCTTAGGGAGAAATGTACAGTTTGCTGAGGTAGCTGAGGAGAATGGCATTGCTTGTCCTTCATTTAATACAGTCCAGGGTACCCAAAGACTGCATGAGATTCAGAGGCAGGAAAACCATTTGCATCCTCAATTTTGCAGCTATGTCTTGTCTGCTGATGAATGAGAGTTCTTTTGTGTGTGTTTGTTAATTATCCCTGTTAGTCTCAGACTAGGGGGGTCCAATACATAAGATGCTGTGTGGTGCTTTTTTTTGTATCCAAAAAATGAGTAAGGATTATAAAACTCATTGATCATATTTTCAAAACTGTACTTTTTAACCAAGTAATAGGAGCAACTTTTAATGTTTTATTTGGTCTCGACCTTTAGAGAGGCCCTTATTCTCTTGAAGTCAAGAAGCTGAGGAATGAGAAGTTCATGGATTTCCTATCTGTGCTGGAGGCTGGGCAGAGCACAAGAGGCTTTTCCCTCACATACATAATTTCTGAGATGGGCCATCAGAGGAGAACATTTCTATGACACCGTGGGCTGTAGTAATTATTCACAGACTCCCCAAACTATATAGATTTCCTTACAAATTTGTCCTACATGATCAGATTTTATCCCCTCTTTGAAGAGATCTCAGAAGCCCTGCAGCCTCATCCAGAGACACAAAAAATGAAACAGGCTTCCCAAGCACCTACCACAAATTTCCACCTGCTGGGTCAGTATAGCTTGCAGCATCTAAAATGGCATTGGACACCAAAGTGTAGCAGATTTCAACCAACTCCCCTTTCATATAAATTTTTGTTTGTTTGTTTGTTTGTTTGTTTGTGGGTTTGTTTTTGGCTCTCTTGTTTTGTTTCAAAACTTAACTTGCACTGTCCTTCTTTCACCCCCACTAGTCCATATCAATGCTGTCATTTGGAGTGGCTGGAGTCAGGAGTATTGATGCTGTTAATCAGAGTCACATCTCTATTATGATGCTGCTTGAACACAAATGAACAAAACACCCTTTAAAAGCTGTAAAACAATAAAAGGGAAAAATTATTTTTCTCTTCAATCACTGTCTACATTGTGTTTATAATGTTAGAGGCTGCTTTTATTGAAGCTACTCATCTTTATCTCCAAATTAAAACGGGTTTATAGGAAACAAAGACATGGGGTTGCTTTTTGTATTTTGAAAGACAGGACAGAAATGTTACTGGTCATCCTTCCTCCATGTGCAGTTATGTGCTTTATAAAAATTACTAAAATTCAGGAGATACTGTAAGGAATAATTTTTTTTGTGTTATTATTTACTATTTAATGAAATATTTAAATAATAACGTGATATTTAATTATTTAATTATTTAATTATTTGATTATTTAATTATTTGATACAGAACCATGGTACATGCCATCTTTGTATTAAAACGTGTCCCCAAAACATGGAACTGTGAAGACTCATTGTCAAAGCAGGTGGTATTCCAGATAATCCAGGAGGAATAAATTTTATTCTTCGAAATTCTTTTCTGTTTGTTCTTGAGGCAAAAGCACATGTTCTTAAAGTACTGTTGGGATCCTCCAGCTGAAAATGACTGTGTTCTTTAAGCCTTTGATTGGCTCCTAATAGGCTTACACCATTGCCTAAAAATTAGCACTTTCAACATCAGTAGCAATGGTGGTGGCAGTCAGAAGGGTGTGGTTATGCTTGCAATGTTTGTCCTACTTTATTAAAGGACCACAAGCACTCTTCCTTCTCCATCCTTGCTGCTTTTGTCCCAGCTGATATATCATAAGACTGTGAATATTAAGCAGCTGAAGCATCTGGGTCAGCTGAGGTACCTTGGAAATTTAGAAGGATTACACAGTGGCAAAATCTAACAGTAACTTTTGAATTTATTTTGTATTCACAGCTCTCCATCATTCTTGACTACTGCTAGAAGCAGCATTAGTGATCTCTGTAGTCTCAGTTATATAGGCCAATACTAACCCTTGTTTGCTATCAATTATAAATGAACTAATATCATCTGATTTCCAGTGCCAAAATAACACATTGTGTCTCAAATTTCTGTGTCCATGGGATCCAGGATCACATTCCCATTTAATCTGTCTTGTTTATGTCCCTGGAAACACTTTGTTGCTCTGAGCAACTTGGTCCAGTGGGAGAGGTTTTGGAAACACATGGTTGTTAAGGTTGCTTCCAACCCAAGCCATTTATGATTTTTCTTTTTTTTTTTTTTTAATTGACTTAGAAATCATAGAGTAATTTATGCATATACCATGGATTTATTCAGGTATTTTAAGAGGTAAATTTTATGTGCTTTTATTCCTGGTATGGCATTGGTGTTACAGCATCCAAGGATACTTTCCTACAGCATGATTTGGAATCAATCTTAAAGTCACTGTTTTGTACAGAAATCTCAGCATATTTCAAACAGGACACTTCTGCACAAAACCTTGTGATTTCATCAGAATGTTTCAGTGCAGGATGAAGCTGTTATTGCGATAACATTGTTTACATAACACCATGCAATGATTTACATATTGTTTGCTCAGAGTATCCAGTTACAGAAGGCTTTTATCCTCTTGAAGCAGAAGAAAGACTCCACAACCAAAGGTTATGAGGTAGGTATGGATAGCTCCACCACAGAGCAGGCGCTCTTGTTCAAATACACTTAAATTCATACATATTTATGAAAGTCACCTATACACATTCAGAACCTATCCCCGCCTTCTCTCCCTTCATATGTTAATCAGCTTTTGTCGGTCTGTGCTTGAGCTTTATCTCCTGGTGATCTCAGGCAGGAGTCCCTGGATGAAGTAAAAATAGTCTTCCTCAGCTGTCCACTGGATGAACTCAGCCTGTGCACAGGCTGTCTTGGTCTCTCGCTGTCCTCCAAGGCTCCTGGGCATCGTCTGCAAATCTAGCTTTTTCCAGGTTTTTTTTGAGCACTGGTTTCTTCTTATCAGTCTTAAACAAATGAGCAAGACCCTGTTTTTGTATGGCAAAGGACTATCTGTTTTTAACACACTTGATTACACAGCAAATTATAATATGTTTAAATTTAGTTATAGGTTCCCTGTATCACTTTCACTGCACAATTTATTGTTCCCAAAATCCTGGCAGTCTAATTGAAAATATCTGCATCTTCCCATGATAAACTGAAAAGCATGTTCCTTTAGTTTCTTTGAGAAATCATTGCCTTGGCTATCATTTTGGATTTCCCAGTTTTAATCCCGTTAAAAAGAAAGCCAAGTACTTTTAGAGTTTTACAGTGAACACGTAACAGTTGCAGTGCTGCCTTTGAACTGTAAGTGTCAGCATTTATTTATTGGTGCCAGTAGAATTTATAGTGGGATTGCTTGATATTTCAGAAGTCTTGTGTGTTACATTGCTTCACTTCCAACTTGATTGATTACAATGAAGGCAATAGTGCAGAAACACTGGCTTAAACCAACAAAGTTGGAGTACAACCTGACACCCTGTTGGTCAGGGTGGTGGTCACAGTCCACTTAAACACTGGTTACATTCCCATTGCAGTGATGGTTGTGGTCTTGTTGAAAACAGTTGTCCTGTGGAAAGGTCTGGTCCTCCTGTGGAAGTTCAGGTCCACCTATGGATGTTCAGTGGTGGTGGTGTGCCAGGTCCTCAAAAGTCAAGGTTATATGTGGTCAGATTCAGGGGGTACCTCCCCCAGGGCAGGGACTTTCACAATGGAATGATGTAATCCTATAAGTCATAGGATATTTTTGGAGTCCCTAATGATCGCTGTAGCTCTGAGTTTTTGATGGCCCATTAACAGGGATGCCCCCCCTCAAAAAGGGGTGTGACTGTGCATCCTCGGAGGGAACTGTGGAAGGGTCTAACAGCTGGTCTGTGAGCCAGGAAGAGTAAATTAATGAGATTCGTGTTTACCCCTGAAAGGAATTTTACCAAAGCCGTTGACATGGAAACCGAGAAGAAGGAAACGATAAGCAGAAGAAATGTACAGCAAGAAAAAATATTTTTAGAATTTTCTTGTGAATTTTAACTGAAAACAGTGGTGGAGACTGCTTTGTACCAATGAACACTGCATTGATTTATTGTAACCAATGAGAAAGTATAAACTTTGTTAAGGAATGTATAAAAGACAGCATGCGGCCGTAATAAAGAAGAAGACTTCTGAAGTTTTACTGTGACCCTCTTTGTGTCATGACCACTCCAACAGTGACAGGGAACTACCAGGGCTGAGTCTCAGCCAAACTCTCAGGTTTGGCTCTTTTTCTCAAACACCCAGCTCACAGTCTGAGGTGTGGAGTGTGTACCGGGCAGCTGTTGCAAATGACCCACAGTTACCACTTCATGATGTAGATGGAAGTAGAATACATAGTTTGATTACACCCACAGTGTAAAAGTGTCACCCTTTTCCCTGTAACTACAACAACATGGAAATCCTTTTTACTTGAGCTGGCTGGGTCATCAAGGATTTTAAGTGACAGGTGCCAAGTGCTGTCCCATTGTCTAGCATTTGTATTTTTACAGTGTCTTCTTGGCCACCCCATTTGGGAGAGCAGCACTGGAGACTCCATAGTCATTCTGCACTGACAGCATATCTTGGAGTGGTCCAAATAAAACCTCCAAGACTGGTACTTCCACAAGCCTTTTGAAAATGAAGGTGTGAAATTGTGCATAGAATACCTGTCCAAGTACTTTTAGATTACATCCCTTACTGGTGAGTATGGAGGTAATTTTGTTGGAGAACTGTTGAGCCCCATACAGCCGCAGAGGGTGTGCCTTGTACTAATGACCATCCTCTGAGATGTCTGCCTATGAAGTGTATTCACTGGAACTAAACTCACCATAAATTGAAAGAGGACCATTGCATAATAATTCTTGCACTATTTCTGTAATAAATATCACTAATTTAAATGTCTCTGCTTTGTAGTCAACAATTGCAGCCTTCCAAAGCTACAGACTGGATACCAGGGAGACTTTTCTGAAAGAACAGAACTTCTCTTTTTAATTTGATTTTTAATTAATCCAAATAATGAGGATGTTCAACACTACGAAGGGTGTTATATTTGAAGACAGACAGAAGACTGCCCTTTTGAACCATGATGACTATGCTAATGTTGCTCCTTGAGAGATTATTTTCAGAAACATAAGAGAAACACAGTTGTTAACTAAAATACTAATTAACTAAACTCAGTAAGAACAAAGGCTGAAAAATTCTAGGACATCAGTATGGATTTTAATCATAAGAGCTACACTGATATTTTTTCTCAAAGAAACTTTACACACTGTAGTCAAAAGAAAACTTTTACTGTGTGTATTTTTGTTAGGTCAGCCCCAGCAGGGGATTAAATATCCATGATTCTTCCTAAAAATGCATAATATAGTTTGATCTCCTCACTTAATGGGTCCTTTCATAGTCACAATATTATCAGAAAGGTGTATATGCTGATCTTCTATGTTATATTACACTATATATTATAAAACATCACATGTCTGATGTAGATAGATTCGACGTTTCTATACATTATATGCAGGAAATATCAGATAAAGTCTGTAGCTAACCATTTGATACCCTAGGATCAAAGATGTCAAGTATGTGTGTCACTGAAATACTGTAAGATGCTTGTATCAAGTAATTGCTGTCTGAGATCAAGGCTTGTTTGGTACAACAAATTCCTCAAAGACAAAGTCTTTTCAGAGAGGTCTGAAGGCAGAAGATTCTTCTCTGGAAGAGTCTTTTGAGTGGATTCTACTTATCACTGGGTTAACAGTAAAACCTAATTACAGTGCTCTATTCTCAGACTTAATGGCATTGAGCATTTCTGTCTACAGCCCTGAGACATGAAAATTGACATAGTGACACAGGTCCTTCTTCCCTGAGGGATTTATTTATGCTAATGCACAGATAACAACCCAAAGCTTTACTTATGTGTTTCATTATGGGCATTCTCAAATGATCTCTTTAATACACTTCCAGGTGAATGGTGATGGAGAGGTAGGAAAAAAGGTGTACAGACCAGTGTTTTGGAGGGAGACATTTGGCATCAGAAGGCAGTTATTCACCAAGTGGTTTTTGGTCCTGCAGGATTATGGGTCCAACTGCCTCCTACAGTATTCTCTACATGTTAAAATAAGGTCAACAACGAAGTTTCGGAGATACTGTCACATTATAACCCTGGTATTAACTTTCAAAAATCAGCACTGTGGTAGAGTGGAAAAATGTCTCCCAAAACTCTACTTTTCCTCCCATCTTGAGCCTAAGTTTCCTGTTCTGCCTCTGGTTTGTGTGGAATAACTCATTACTCAAAATAACCACGGAACTCAGATTATTTGAGTTGCAAGAGATTATCAAAGTGCAAGTTACAAATCTGCAGTATTCTGAAAAGTGGTTTGGTTATAAAGCATTAAGGGAAAATTGCAATACAGATGAGAAAAAACAATTTTCTGCTCATGCTAAATGTGTACTTCTGTAGCTGTAGGCACTGACTAAGTTATAGTCTGCACTTAGGAGAAGCAATAGTTTTATTTAAAGAATGAAATGGAGAATGATTTATGTAATGTAACATTCACATAGTATATTATGTGTTATATTAATTTATATTACTTAACATATATAATAGATAGCATGTAGGTTATATATATATTTTAAAGTAAAATAATGTAAAATTTAAATGCCTTAGAAGAAAGATACTACATTTTGCATACAAATATGTGAATACAAGAGCATCAATGTACTTCTGCCATGTGTGCTACTCAGCTGCAGAGGGCTGCAGTGTTGACACCTGAGTAGAAAGGCCTTTTATGTAAATGCTCCTCTTCCTCTTGTCACTCAAAACGTCTGAATGAAATTAATATTTTCATCCTTGCCTGCATTTGTACACTGAATGTGATATTTTCTAAAACTCTTCCTTTCAGAAGATGGGATATATACCTTGATAATAGCAACTGTAAATAGACAGAAAAAGCAGCTTTTACCTGGAATGTTCTGGGTTTGTTGGAAAGAGTAAGTTTAAGATTTTTTTTCAAATTTTATAAATTTGCAGGTGACTATTCCTGCACATTCCCTTATGTAGTTTTAAATATATATATCTTCTCTAGAAATAGCACTACCAAACCTTCCCAGTGCCTTTCTGAATGACTGAAAGGCTAACATACTTTGTTTTTTATTTATATACTTGTTCCCATATAAATGTTGAAATGTATGTTTGGTCCTGGAAGCCAGGAAGTATGCTTTCTATGCAGGATATGGCATGTGTCTGCATTCTTTTAACTAGGAGGTCTAGAAGGTGTATTTATATTTTTATATTTTTATATATACATGTATACCTATACATACATATATATACACATCTCTCTCTCATGCTCTCGCTCTCTCTCTATAAATGTATGTATATCTCCCTGCTCATATTTTTAACATCACTGCTTTACTTCTTACTCTGCTTTTGTATACTCTTCTGCTTTTCATAATTTACATAAAAATACATAGCATATGAATAATGTGTAAGACTTATTCTAAACACGAGGCTCCTAGCTCCCACAGTGCAGTAGTCTATACAAAAAATATGATTGGCTCTGCTCTGTTTCCATTACTGGTAATTTCTGGGAATTCAGCAGAGGTTGAAAAGGCAGACAGGAATGGACAGTATTCATTTTGCGAGAAATATCTGTAGCCTTTTCAAGGCAATTTGTATTAGAAAGTTTAGTGTGAAATTATTGCTCCTTGATTTTGTTTCCCTGTGAAGAATGCATTAAGAGGTCTATGACTGTTCCTTTGTGGATTGAGTCAGATCTGTGGTTTGGTTTTTTGGGCTTTTTTTTGAGGATACTGCTGGATTTTTTCCCTATTTGCATAAATGTGAGCATGTGCTACAAATAAGAAAAGAACCATCAGAGTCTCAGGGTTTCTCAGTGAAAGTAAAAAGACAGTGCTAACAAACACTTGAAGAAGTTTAAATATATTGACTTAAAAAATGTTAAAATACAGAGATTTCTCTTTCGATTCTTTAGTTTAGTTTAGAGATTTTAGATTGGTTTTTTTTTTCCCAGGAGAATGAAATGGCTTCTGAAATGTACATTTATCATTTTCATTCAAGTCAGTTGATGCTGTTATAGCACATAGATTATCCTCACATTAAGCATGTATTTTTAATAAGAACAAAGACGATGTTAATTAACCGAGATACACAAAGGTTTTACCTTTATTTTAGCAATATTTAGTCTATATACTTACACAGAAAGAAAATAAGGCTTTTTTCCTATTCTTCTTCTCCCCTCAAACAACTACCATTTATTTACAAGAGTGGGGAAAGCTATTGCTGTTTATGATTTGAAGATCCTGGCTCTTACACCAAGAGCCAGGATCCATGATTATAATTTTCCAAGCTTTTCAGGCCTGTTGACGAAGATAGCGTTTTTCCTGAAATAAAATGAAGGTCAGTGATGAATGACTATGAGTGAATATAATAGCCAGCCTGACTATTCACCCATAAACATCATTAATTTTAATCAGATGCACAGAAAAGATTTGTTTTGGGAATCTTTGTATCTGTAAATTACTTGAAATGTTTTTTCTGCTTTCTTTCGGTATTGTAGTAGAGTATCTAAGGTTGCTATGGCAAACAGTTTCACAACATGCTTAATTGTACCTGTAGATGATTAGATGATGTACAAGCTCTCAAAGGTAGGTTTGAGTAATGTTTTTAACAGCTGAGGATACTGTCATATAACCATCTGCTACCTATATAAATAATTCTGTAAGTTTTTAGTTTTATCTGCTGATTGCACATCACATCTAAGCAACCAAAACACAATGCTGAAATGTCTTTTTTTTTTTTAACATCAACAGATGATGTCAAGCACTTAGTATTTCAAGTCCTTGGCAGCTCGTTTCTGATAGGTTGCCTGAGCAAAATCTTATTTTTCATACTTCTATCCTGACAAATATG
The DNA here is from genome assembly GCA_027886175.1 of Phylloscopus collybita. Classification (NCBI taxonomy): domain Eukaryota; kingdom Metazoa; phylum Chordata; class Aves; order Passeriformes; family Phylloscopidae; genus Phylloscopus; species Phylloscopus collybita. The sequence continues at coordinate 2,483,454 of JAJNNQ010000086.1, read as the reverse complement.
TGCAAAGACATTTGGACACAGAAAAGCTATGGGACTTCTGGCATGAGCCATGGGATCAGGAGAAGGTGACCCACCAGAAGGACTCCAGACTACTGCACGTGTGGACTGTGGGAGTATAAAAGCCCAGGCCTTCCTTGGTTGGGGGACCCTCCCTTGAGGCACCCACTCCAGCTGTTTCTGTGTTACTGTGCTGTGAATAAATTGCTTCAAGGCTGTGAGTGTCTGAGACTCTGCTGTGGGAAAGCTGAGGCTGAATCACTGAGGAAACCTTGTCTGACTGTGTGGATGGGATGTGTGGAGAGTCAAGAGGAGACCCATCAGGTCACTGGAGCTGCTCTGGGTTCCAGCAGTGTCAGTCTCTGGTGGTGCAAATGAGAAATACAGAGTAGCTCCTGGATGGGCAGAGAGGAAAAATTCTCCAACAGACCCTGCTACATGTTCTCCTGTGCTATAAGACAAGGTTATTTTCTATCCTATTGGGGAACCATCCACCTTTATATATTATAGTATGACAAACTTTTCTAGCTGTTTTTCAGGATGCTGGTAGACAGATATTTAGCTGCTGTGAATTCACATGGCAAACCTGACTTTAATGGAACTGTATGTTTTTTACTGTTACTGGTTATATACCCTTAGTTTTATTGAAGAGGTACAAAAACTTTCTGCTGACTGATGCTTACATTCATCAGGAAATATGTGACAGCCTAGATTTTCCCCATTGTCTCGTTAAGCAAAACCTAAGTGGGTGGAGAGTTACTTTTGCATCCAAGAGAAGCTACCCTTAGAGGTTTATTCATCAGTTCAGTTAAAATTCCCAAATTAGTTAAATTAACTTGTGGTTGTCTCAGATTTCTTAGCTTTCACCTTTTTCTTCTTTTTTTTTTACAAGATGATTTTAGTTTATAACACCTTAGTTAGTCATCAAAAAGACTCATCAAAAAGTCGAAAAAGCTGGAATTTCCTTTGATGTGTCTCTGTGAATAAACTACGTGGGAGTCCAGGGAACACCCTGGACTCCCACATAGTTTATTCACAGAGAAGCCCTGGACGTCTGGAAGCCCTGGACGAACAGAAACCTGTACAGGGGGGTTTAAAACCTGTACAGGGGGGTCTGAGATATGTACAGGGGGGTTGCAGACCCTGGCATGGACCCCAGACAGGCAAGGGTCTCGATTATAGTCCATGAGAAAAATTGCCAACACTATGGGAGGAATTGCAAGCCCTCAAAGGTAATAGAAAGTATTAATATTTTCACATTAGGGGTTTTAAGATAAGAAGGACCAGAGACAAGATGGAGGATTCTGGGCGTTACCCTAGAGTCTTCCCCTTCTTCTTCGTCTCCATTTTGCACAGTGGTGATGACATGAAGTAGATTTAGAGGGATTGGGTCAAAGTAGAAAATACCTGTTTAGTGTCAAGTGCATGCATTGGGTCACAACTGTAAATAATGTACACACAATTATCTGTAGATAAGATGATGAGCTGTGGGCAGGTGGGCAGTCGTCGCCTGTTGCCCGTGCTGTCCAGACCTTGGCAGAGCTCAGAGAAAAGTGTAGAGATAAGATAAAATAAACAAGGAGAGAAACCCAGAAAAAGAACATCTGAAGACTCCTCGTCTTTTCTGTGGGCAGCTCAGGGTTTTCCGAAGGACCAAGGGCAGTGCCCATCCCTCATTCTCGGGCAAGCAGAGACCCCGAGAAAACTATACTTTGTAAATCCTTTCAGAACCTTGGTGTAAGAGTCAGGATCTTGGTTGGTTGGTTCGTCATTGGCATGTCTATGCCTGCTGATGATGATGTATTTTCAAATATCAGTTATTTCCTGACACTTTCTTCTGCTGCTTTAAGAAGTAATTGTGGATGGATTCTCAAATCCCCAGAAGGCATAATATAGGCTTGCAATATTTCTCTCTTTCAGTTCATTTTTTAGGATCAGCATTTGAATCTGAAACAGTAATCTGTTTGTGTCATTCAAGAAATAGAGATCCAATAGAAGACTGGCCTCTGTTCAGCACACCTGTGCATCAGATTTCTATCTATAATGTCATCAACTGTGTGGGCAGATAAATGTAAGGGTTTCATTGTCCCTGTAGTCAGAGGGATGACTGTGCATGAAGAGCATGCCTATGCTCTGGTACACCCTTTGAAGCGGGTTTTTTAGGTCTGGTGTTTGTTTGGGTTTTTTTGCTGTTGTTGTTTTGTTGTTTTGTTTTTTGTGTGTGTGGTGGTGTTTTGTTGTTGTTGGTTTTGTTTTGTTTTGTTTTGTTTTGTTTTGTTTTGTTTTGTTTTGTTTTGTTTTGTTTTGTTTTGTTTTGTTTTGTCACCGCTGTATTGAGCTTGTGGTGGCCTTCGAACTACATCACAGTAGAAAGTTTATATCCTCTTGCAGTGGATAGGAGGGGTTTGCCCCAGCCACCTCCATGTATTTTATCTGTCATTGTGCTGATGCAAAGAGGTGATAAAGACTTTCCTCGGTGGAACCTGACCTTAGTATTAATTTGAGAATTATGCAATGCAGCGGAACAAAGCAGAACACATAACCAGTGCTGGTTCAGATATGCTGATTCAAGTTAAAAAAGAGGGTGTCAAGTATGATAAAATAATAGAATCATGAAACAGTTTGGGCCATGGTGATGTCCAGGAGAATATTGATCCACAATTCTCAAGATCTTATGTTCTCAAGATCTTATGCTACATTGGCTGCAACCCATCTTGATCCATTTTTATTACTGCTGTAGTCTGAACCAAAGCCAGCCTTCTGTCTGCTGGCTCTGTTTGCTGCATAAACATTTTCTTGATCTGGGCATGATTTCCCATAAAGGGATGATGATGAGGGAATTCCTTTTGATTTTAAAATTTCTTAATCTACAGAGGATAATTGCCTCATAAACTTGCATATTTTCCCTATTTGCCCTGAAGCTATGGCTGCAAAACATCTAGTAATCTGCATAATTCTCAGGCTTGCTGGTTTTTTTGACACATATGATGCAATTATTTCCATTCAGTTTCTGCACAGCTCATAGCACACTGACACAAAGCTGTGTGTGAATGTGTGTTCTTTATGTCCTCCTGTGAAGGCCCTGCTTACTGTGACCAGGAGTGCTTCTATTCATATGATAAACAGAAAGTTGCAGCCACTTCACATTATTATTTTAATCTGTTGGCTTTCATGTGGTGCCCTTGTTGGCTGGGACTGTGGGGAAAAGAGACTCATTACACAAAAGCAATTGAAGATTTTATGTCAAAAGGAGGAAAAAAAAACCAAACAGCTGGAGTATGTAAGAGATAAAGAGTCTGAAATGGAATTTTATAGTTGCTCTGGGCCATTGGAACTATCAGCAGATAAATCTGATGGTTCATACTCTCCGGACAGAGATTAGCAGAGGGTCTGAAGTGGTATTAAGACCTGGAGGTTTGTCAGTTGCTGTGTTCCTGCAGCTCATGTCCAGTCTAGTACCAGAACTCTGCGCTATAAACAATCTGAGTCCAGTCCTGTTAAAAAATGCAGTGCAGAAGCTGTCATCATAAGCATCACTGTGATCCTGCCTTTTCAAGCAGACAGGTAATGCAACTTGGAAAAAATCTAGGATCATCTGCTTCATGACTCACTGAGTCATTTGCTGTTTACATATCCTTAAGAAATTACTGGTGTGTTCAGGCTTCCTTTATTCCTCAGCATAAGTGAAGTTTGTTGATTATGAAGGGGCTTACACAAGGATACGTTAAGTGTAGGTTATGTATGTAGTGTATGTTAAGGATATGTTATGAAGAGCCTTCAAGGATATTTTAAGTCAATGTTGGCCTGTATTGTGCTTTCCAATATGTGTACCCATTTCCCCACCCTTTGTGCAAGAATGGGAGGAAAAGAGTGTATTTTCTTTCATTTTATTTTTTTTTGTAGCAGATGTCTTAGACATCCTGGCTGCTCTTGGTATTTACACTGGATGGCCAAGGAGTAGTCCCTTCTCTGAAACTTCTCCTGGTAAAGTCAAATACTTAAAACATTCCTTTGTTCACAGTCATTCCTTTCCCTTTAATCTCAGTGGTTTAACTGTAAATTTAGCCCAATATTTTGAAGCTGAAGTTGTTTCCCTGCCTCTCCTTGCTACAAATGCTGTTTATTACTTGCGTATTTTTCTGCATCCTTTTCTTCACTCCAGTTCTATGTAAATGGAATAGAGCAGAACTTGGGCTGAAAAAGCACATTTTCCACTGGCACTCCTTTTCAAGACAGACTACCAGTACTAAATGCTGGCAGCTCCTTGCCCTTTACTTAAAAATTGTCTGTGAATGAAGCTGTTAAGTGTTTTTGTATCACATGTAAAATATCATCAGAAAAGAAAGGTGCTTTCCTGCCACATTCCCAAGTGTTGCTGTGCATGTGTTGTGCTGTTGGCTGGGAGCTCCACCTCCCTTGCCAGGCATCTATATCTATCTATATCTATCTATCTCTATCTCTATATCTATATCTATATCTATATCTAATCTATATCTATATCGATATCTATCTTGTTTATAGATATATATCTATATCTTTGTTATAGGTACAAAAAGGAGTTGAGACTTTTTAACAGTTGCATCAGTATGCATCAGTTGCATCACACAGTTGACTGTGTGTTTTGATTTCTGTCCACAACTGTGTCTATTTTTCAAGTGGTTCTGGGTGGTTGCAAATACTTGCAGTTGAAATGTCATTCAAATGATTGTTGGATGGTGTTGCAATGTATAGTTATGAACGCTTGTAGAGACTTTGTAGGGTTGCATTCCCAATGTGGTTACTAGGGTGACGGGGTTGTTAAAGGGATAATTCCAGGGGAGGGAATTTTCTATTCTCCTCCAGATAGCCCAGAGACTGAGACCACCACCCAGAGCTTTGATTGGTGAATACCACCGACCAATCAGAATGATTGGTGTAGAAAGCACCCCGATAAGGACCAATGAGAGCCATGAGAATGCACCAATCACGTAGAGGATCCGAAACCAACCAATCCCTGAGGGGACTGAAGCTATAAGAGAGGACTGACTGCCCTCAGTGAGTGCTTCGCTCTCACGAACGGGCTGTTCTGAGGGGTGGCCTCTGTACACACACCACTTCACTCTGGCTTGCCATGAGGGACTGAAACTAGCTCAGCCTCTTGTTCCTGTAGCTGTTTTGTAACAATAAAGAGTTGGCCTTTCCTTTTTTTTTTTTTACCATCTTTGGCTTTATGGCCTTGTCATTCTTTTGCAATATTGTACCACTTGTATCATTGACTCCAGTCTTCGCATTCTAAAAGACATTTCCATTTTGTTACCGACTCTGGTCTTATATATAAAAATGCAATTTCTTTCCTCAATGGTATGAGGCAAAATTTCCAAAAGGCAGCTGTCCTGGGGAGAGTGGGAGATTCAGACAAAGTTTATTAGAGAATCCCTTACACTGAGTCACCAAGTGAAGGAAGAACCCTCTTGCTTTGTAAACTCCTTCACAGAAAAGTCAAGGTGCAGCATGATCTAATCCTACCCCCAGACTTTGTCAATTGTTTATGTTTAAAGGATTATACAGGTGCAATTGAACCTTTATAAAACTTTGTCCTGCAGGATTAAGGATGGCAAACCAGATATATTTACACAAATATATATGATTTATTAAGATATTGATTAGACAAGAGGGATTATTCAGAGGTTTTTACTACACAGTATAGGAGCTATAACTACTACCATAGTGCACTATTTTGAAGCAATATTGAAAAAAGTATATTAAAGCAATTGCAATAAAACCAGCAAAAACAATAATTAAATAGAGATTGATGTTACTCACCCATACCAATGACTGTGAGCAAATCTTGTTCACTTAGGCTTCAGTACTAACCTTGATGGGTGTCCATAGTCAAGGGAGGAATCTCTACACACGCTCTGAGAAGCTATTTGTTAGAAGACCCTGCTGTTAAAACACAGTATTACGTTTGGTCGCAGTTTGGGAGACAGACACACGACTGACCACACCAAAGCTCATGTGACAACAGCCAAAGTTTATTGATGGACACCTCCTGTTATAGGGGCTTCAAAATTCCTGCATTTGATTGGTGGAGGACTAAACCCCGCCCAGCTCACTGGCCAATTGGATGTCTGCATTCAGGGTTGACGGGGATTGGCTGGGGCCCCCTGTTGGTGCTCAGATCCAACCAATCGCTGTTTTACCCGGGGCCTTGTTTCCTTCTGTTCTCTGATGAACCAGGCTGGTCCGGGTCTGTTATGGCCAATTCATCTGTGCGGGCTGCAGACCAGCTGTAGCTGTCACAATGCAGGACTGGGTTTTATAGTATAAAATTATTGATAGTCAGTCAGATGTCTCCAGATCAGCTATGCCAATTCTGTACCTATAGATAAGTTATTATTAGCATCACCTGTTTTGTTTTGTTTTTTTTTTTTCTTTTGTAGGTACTTTATTACATCTACAACATCTTCATCTCGCTATCAGGATGTTTAACTTTGGGATTGGTGAGTCGGACTGGTTTCAGCATTATTTAACGCCAAAACAGCATGACTTCCCCTTCATCATTCGTGAATGCCCTTTCCAAATAGGGCATTTATTGAGTTGTTTTACACCATTGCAGACAGAACAACCTCCTACAGAAGCCTGTAAAATATTCAGAAGCTAGAATAAAATTCATTTATTTAAACTCCTGTTCTGTTGTATTCCTCGGGGAAGTGGTCTCTCCCCAGAACCCCCCAGAGCCTGTAATCACACAGTTTAACTTACCTTCCCCTTATCTCTGACCTATGGCCCTGTGCCAGGTATCCCATCCCAGACAGAGACAAGATAAAAACCCCTGCTCCTCCATGTTCTCCCTCTTTTGCCTCTGGGACCCCTTCGAGAATAAAGCCTTGGAATAATCTTGAGGTAAGACGCCTCTTTTGGATCTCTTTTCCCTATCCTTGAAGCCTACCTGCCCAAAGCTCCCCAGAATCTGCTAGGGGGGCAGGAAGGGGGGTAGTACTTCACTGTTCTACTCCAAAGCATTTCTTTGGCATAACAATGCAGGTAAAGCTATCCTAATAGAAAAGAAAACCTCTTGGCTGAGTAAAAAATTCTTATTTGTTTATGCCAAGAAAATATCTTGTTTATGTTTTACACTGTGATGGCCTACAGCTGGCCAGGAGGCCTTACCGTTATAAATAATTCCAACTTTATAACTGAAATGTGATTGATGGTGTAATTACCTTAATTATATAACTGAACCAGTAAGGCCCATTGGAGAGCAGGCCCAGGTAAGAGGTCTCAATAAAGTGGGCTGTTGCTGCATGATCTTTGTGTGTGTATGTCGCTTCCCTGCCTCCTACACATCATCGCAACTTGAAGACCTCCTTTTCTTTTAAAGGCTCCTTTGCACATTTTCCCTCCCTCTCTCCTTCATACCCTATTCTTTACTAATCTTTCCTATAGAGGATAATAACTCAAAAATATTCAAATGCACTTTGCAAACTCCCGGTGTAAAAATAATTTCCAAATTAGACTTTATAATGGATCCACTCCTCCAACTAATAATGCTGTTATTTTTACCTACTGAGCTCTGACACATAGTATGTTTAATTTCAGTTTTGATGGATGCGACGGACCCAACACACCTACAGACAGCATTTAAACTGGTCTATAATGTTCATAGATTACAAAAATCTAGGCATATTTCTTTGTTCACCCCTCAAATATTTTTTTCCCCATTTTATGGTCATGAAAGCTGCACTTCTCTCTCCTCATCACTGAAGTAGTGAAGGTAATTTGTTTATTGAACTTGTTCTGTGTCATTGATAGCTGTGGTGACTCAGCACCAGAGCCTGAGACTTCACAGCTGTCAATTAGGTCTGTGGTTCCTGAAGTTTCAAACACTGGTCAGGGGTGTTTAAACCATATACATGCAACCTGCTCTTACTGCACATCTCTGCCTATGAACACCACCTTCAGTTTCTCCATGTTTTCTCATGTTTCAGACACAAAAATGGGTTTTATCATTTGTGTCCATTTTAAGTGTTATCACATGCATTTGTTGATAGGTGTTACACAGTCCATTTCATTATTTGCAAGATTTTCTTACAAGTATAGTTGTCAATGCCTTTTTATGGCTCTTATACATAGTGATGTATCAGTATTAAATCAGCAATGCATTAATCACAGTATTATTTAAGCATTAATTGGGTATGTTTCTTATGGCCAATGTGCTGCCTTCCCCTGAAAGCTTCCTTGAGGGACTAGGATCTGTCTGCTTAATGTCAGCCAGGCCTCCACTGTGACCTTTGCCATCAGCAAAGGACTCCTCTGTAGTCTGCTCATGGTGCATGCAGTATCTGAGGCTTGTTAGCTGTGATGTCCACCTGCTGGCAAGTGACTTAGTACTCACTTTCTCCTTGTGAGTTGTTGTTCTGTCTATGGAGAGAGTTACAACCCTTCTCTACTCACCTGCCTTGGCAAAATGGGAAATACGTCTTCCTTGTAAGAATTATCTTTAGGCACAGACCAGTAAAGAAACAAGAAAATTACAAGTGCAGTGGTTTCTAACGGCTTTTTCTGAATGGCTCCATCATCCAGGAAACATTGCTTTTGAAAAATTATTCTGAACAGATATATGATTTTGTTCTATTATATACTGTGTATAAGACAAAGATATATTTTTTTCATCATCTTGCTTTAGCTGTGAAAACAATTTCTTTGAGAACTCAAGACAAGTATCTGAAATCTGAGAATACTTTGTTAGAGTTTTTTGATATCAAATGTCTCAGTTTTGTTTTCATAGTTGACTCTTCATTAGAACATCAACCCTTCCATGTATTTGGTATAGAGAAAAGAGACAGTATTGCACTTTTTCCAAAGAAAATGAAGTCTTGACATTCTTCAGTGTTTTTTTCTCCAGGTCACAACCCCTCCCCCCTCCCCCCCCCCCCCAAAGAAACCCCAACCCATCACCAAAAAAAACTTACTCACTGTGTTAGGAAAGTGTTTCATGCAGGTTGGATGAGGAACCATTGTCTCTTTTCATGAGAAGAGCAGAATGACCCTTGTGCCTTGTAAAACTTCTGCTGTTCTCAGAAGGTACATCCATTTTCATAGTGTGTACAATGCTCATGCATCAAAAAAAGTTCAAATTTTCTATTTGGATCTTTTTGATATTAAATCCCCTGCCTTCCCTCAATGGAAGTATTCAAGAGCTGCCTGGACACAATTCTGTGGCATGTGTTCTGGGATGACCCTGCACAAGCAGGGAGATTGGTGGATGATGACCCACCATGTTCCTTTTCAACCCGACCCATTCTGTGATTCTGTGGTAACATATCTACTGGCACCTTGCAGCCAGAAAATCTCATAAGCCAGGGCTCAGGAGCCATAAGCTGGTATAGCAAAATCCCCAGCTCCCTCTAGGACTAGGGAAAATGTGGAATGGAATGGTTGGTCTTCACAAGCCAAACAAAACTGTGAGTGAAGCCTCAGCAGTGATGATGCCAGGGGTGGACCTCAGTTTCCTCCTGTGGTCCCATCATTCTGCTTTCTGAGAAGGTGTCTTGGGTTATGGAATCAAAAATGTGTATTCTATTTCAACTGCTGAAAAGCAGTTGGGGAGATGTTCTTCTGTATCTCTTGTAACTCTGGGGGGAGGGGGGCAGGTGCCTTCTGATAATGGGCCAGCTGTTAAAGCCAGGTGGGGCAGTGTTTGTTATCTCATTTCACAATGGGCTATTAAGACTCCCCAAGGTGTTCTCCTCCCCAAGCTGTTCTATTGTGAGATGCTTCACCCAGTGGGGGGAGCCAACCATTCCTGCCTAAATAAAAACTGAGACACAGGAACACAGGTATCTGGCTTCACCCGATTCCCAGAGGAAGACTGGACCCTTCTCACCATCACTGGACACTTCTCACCCACTGGACCTTTTTCTCTCAGGATCATCTCTACTCCACCAGAACCACATCTGCCACTCCAGGAGGACTCACTTTGGGACTGCTTCCAACACCCTGACCAACAGGGTGTCAGGTTGTAGCTCTGACTCTGTCAGGGTTCTCCAAAATTGTTGTTTGTTTGTTTGCTGGTTTGTTTGGGTGGTTTTGTTTTCTACTACATTTGTATTGTTAATATTCCTAGTAAAGAACTGTTATTCCTATTCCCAAATCTTTGCCTGAAAGCCCTCAATTGCAAAATTATAATTTGGCAGGGGTGAGGGGTTTACATTCTCCATTCTAAGGGAAACTCCAGCTTTCCCTGGCAGATACCTGTCTTTCCAAACCAAGGCAGAAGGCTTATTTGTTCTCAATTAACCTTACCATCAGCTCCCTATAAAAACCAGGGATCCCGGTTCATGGAGGAGCAGTTGGGTTTTGTTGTGGCAGCTGTTGTTTCATTTCAGATGAAGAGTTATCTGCTAACAAAAGACAATATATCAGTGAAAATCACACAAAAAAAGCCAGATGTACCTACAGGTACATAATTCAGATGTCATATATGAAATTATTTCATCTGATCCTTCTTAAATCCTGAATTACAACAACTGTTAATAAAGTGTTTTCTACAAATGGGAACCTCTCTTGAAAGTGTAATTTGTTGATGGGAATAAATGCAAAAGACTACAACTTAATGTACTACATAGAAGTTGTGTTTCTACTTATATATATTGGGTCTTATCAAAAATATAATGTTTTTATGCAGAACTGATTTTTTTCTTATATATATTTACTCTATTACTTTCACATCTATTAGTAGCTTTGTAGCCTATCACAGTGTTTGTAGCTGGCATTTTACCTACCCTATTAGGAAAAAAATAAATCCCTAGTGGCTCCAAGCTGGGAGTTCAAGGTTAGATTCTTGGGGAAGCCAAGGTTGAAATTAGCCCTCTGAGACACATTTTCACAAACAAAGTTTAGTTCCTATCTAAAAGAGGGGGAATTCAAAGAGGGTTGAACTTGGGAGGAAATATCTCACCACTTACGTCTCTATTTGGTAATTTTTGTCAGATATGTTAATTTGCTAAACATATAAAATTGTGCACATGTTATGCTATGTGTGCATCTTCAATATTTTCCACGTGACAAATTGTGCACCTAAGGATCCTTATAAAGGATCACCTTTTTATCACCCTAACTGTGTCTGGCTCGTGATTGTAGGGTCAGCAAAAAAGGCATCATGCTGATATGCCATATCATTCTGAAATATCTCATTGTTAAAAAGTGTTACCAGCTTTGGTGATTACCATATTAAGAACTTGGATGATGTATTTGAACATGTCTGAGAAACTGAATTTTATATGCATTTCGTATATATTTTGATTTTTAAATATAGAAAAGCATGGCCCTTGAAAAAAGTATTTTAGGCTGGGAAAAAGTCCAATGCAGCAAGAATATCAGCTCTATCACATATAAGCCTGCATTGGGAGGAGCTACATAAATTGAAGATATCAGGGAGCTAAATTTGACTCCAACTGGCACAAGTCTTCTTTTCACTATCATTATTTGAGAACAAAGCCTCATGTGAAAGACTGAATAAAATGTAACAGAAGGCCATAGGTTTTATTCTTAATGTGTAACACCGTAATTTTTGTTGTAATTACTTTTCACCTACCTGATATGCTTAAGGACCCTGTTTACACAGTTACAGAATAAATACAGTTGACAAACATCATTGGTTCTATCTTGTAGGATGGTGATAATTGCAGATTTGTACACTGTATAAAAATAGGCTTAAAAATTACGTGCTTATATAAAACTTTTGAAATCTGTGATTCATTGTTATTACTTTTATTCTTTTACTGTAGTCTTCATTCTCCTTCCTAGCTATAATTTCAATATTTGTCACTGTTCTCTATTTTTCTTCTGTACATAGTGTTTGTGGACTATGGCAACAAATCCTCTAGGGTTTCCTTTGCTTTAATTTGCATAAGCACAAAAATCATATGAATGCAAGTCGATTTGCCTTAAGTAAGTGCCCTTAATCAGCTTTTCAGTTCAGTTTTATTGGTTGTGCACATGGTCAGTTATTTCTTCCAGAAATTATGAGAGCCTTACAAAGTTAACCATGTAAGGTTTGCAATTCTTTGATGCATTTAATGAAAGAGAATTTTAATTAATTATATAGATTCTACAGATGACTTAAAGCTTACTAGTTTGATCAAGGAGAAGCTACATTTATGTATTTTTATCATCATTATTGTTGTTATTTTTATTGTTGTTATTAACCCCAGATAGCCAAGTTCAAAACATGCTTCTCTAATTTGCATAAACACCAACTCTTAATGAATAAAACATTTATTTTAGACACTGGGCTCCAAGCATGGATTTTCTTATATATATTTATATCTATAATTGTATATATATTGTATTTGTATTTGTATTTGTATTTGTATTTGTATTTGTATTGTGTATATATATATATATATAGTATTGTAATTGTGCCACATTGTATGGCACTGTGGTTTGATTGGCTCTGCAACATTTTCATTGCTGGCAAATATTCCTATAACCATGAAAGCCACTAAAGAACCTGTACTGATGTGGAGTATTTGCTTTTGAAAATGTTGGCTACATTTTCGAAGAGAATTATACTGATTTCTCTCCCTTCCCCCCCAGCTATTAGCAGTTCTCACTTTTCATGAGAAATAGGAGCTTGATTGTGCCCTGTTTGTAGCCTTGACCAGTGCCTGGCATTCATGGGGAAGGTGGCATCACCTGTGTATATCCTTGAATTGCCTTAATAGGAGCAACACATAAGTAAGGAATGCTTGTGTTGGTGTGCACTGTGCAACCTTCCTTTCACATACTGGAGATCTCTACCCCCACCTTATGCTGGGATGCAATCTGTGAAAGGAATAATTACACGCTAAATGTGTTACTTGTAATGCTAGTATGATTTTTGTGCTATCTAAAATGTCATTTAAAGGAGGAGGGTTGGAGGGACAGCCATCCTCTCATAAATTAAGGAAAGTCGAGAAGGCAAGAGTTACTCGAGGACCCAGCACTTGGCATGGAGGGTCAACCTAGTGTATGTATTTAAATTAGCAAAGATAATTAGCGTCCTTCTCTTATTCTTAGCTTAGTGTTCAGCTTTTGTGAGTGTCTTGAAATGACCCAGCATGGAGGATAAAATAATCCCATTTAAAGCTTGCTTGATCCAGAAACTTGTACATGTGCTGGTCCTTGGAGGAGTCAGTGTCCCAGGCAAATAGAGTATACATGTGTGTGCCAAAGATGGCCATGTGGAAAAGGAAAATTAATGAACACATCTGTAGAGAACCCATTAATTAATTTTTAAGTAGAACATCTAAAGGTGAACAGATGTATTTTAACAATACCACATTACAAGGAATATGCACTAGATTGACTGAAGATAACCTGGAGTAATGTGAGGTGTATAATGTCCAGTTGGTGTGTTTTCCATTGTGTTGTGATCTCTGATGAAAGATGCTGAGCAAAGAAAGCATTTTCACTTCTGGTGTCAACTATTCCTGTGAATCTAGTGCAAATAAAAACTAAAAAACCAAAAAAGGAATGGAGAAAGAACAAAAAAAAAAAAAAAAAAAAGAATGAAGAAAAACCAAAAATGTTTGGTTTAGTCACTAATTTCCTCATTTGAGGTAATATTATTTCTTCAAATATTTCTGCCATTTCTTATATGACATCAAAAGAATATTTTTAGGATTCCTAGCAGGGGGCCTGTCAGACTCATGTTTTATTATTTGACCCATTTTCAATTTGTGTTTTAATTTTTCATTTAAATCAGTGCCTGGTATTTTGAAGAAGAAATAAGAAAGTGGACTAGAATTTAAGATGTAAAAGTAGGAAAAAAGGATTCTCATGATTAGGTTTTAAAAAGCGTTAACTTTATACAGAATTATTTAAACTAATTTTAAATTTACATCACCTGTCAAGCTGAATTAATTAAATCTTTCAGGTATTAGTAAGTTCACTGTGCATTTAATCTTCAGTCATTTACAGCTATCATAAACATTAAGTGATCCTTAACACATTATAGGGATTGTAGGACTGAAAATTTTGAAGGAATATGCTTACTAGAACTAGGTGACTTATAAAAAATTGTTATGAGGAACATCTGTAATAATAAATATGTTATTATGGGGTAATTATAGGATGTAGTACCTTGCTATCTTTTTTTCCCAATGAAAAAACAAATAATTTGTTAATATCCTAATGAAATAGATTGTAATCTGTAACTATTACCACTGCTGCTTAGATGAAAATTTCCAGAGACAGTGCAGAGACTTTACATGTAGGAAGGACTTCTAAATTTTTTCAAAATTTTGACAGTTGCTCATGAACAGCAAGTGGTGCCATTGTTGGCACAATAGAACAGAAAGGAGATTATGCCTGAGGCATTTTCTGGGGAAAAAACCCTTGGGGCCAATGAGCACAATGCAATTGTCTATAATGAGATGGGATGAAGTATATGGTAGGAAATGCTTTAATGTCTCCAAGCAAAGATGTGACTAAAGTCAGAAATCCAATCCTCCATGCTGGGTGCTTAGAGAGAACCACGACAAACATGTTCTTCCTACATGTGCTTTGGCTTGGCTGAGTAACCCACCTTGATACACTCCTAAGCACCTCCAAAATACCTAACACCAGTCCTTGAAAATACACAGCAGTTTCTGTTTTGCCTTCAGAATTAAATCACAGTAGTGGATGTATCAATCTCACCTGTTTTTCCAGGGGGAATCAGAAATAAAGCAGTGCCTAGCCCATAAGTCCTCCTGTTTCTCCTTTTTTTTTTTTTCTTTTTCTCCTAGGAGAAATAAATAATTAGTGGAAGCCTGTCTTCAATAGCTGTGATTGGAGATTGAACTTTGAACTTAATTCATCCTTAACTGACCAGCTAGTGGGACAACAATGTGTGAATTTTTATTCAGTAGTTTTACAGATTTTTAATTGAGCAGGCATAAAATCAAGAAGGAAATCTGAATGCAGAAGACCTCACTTCCACTGTCTTTGCTCCTTCAGTCCTTATGATGGCATACTCCAGTTTGACAACAGCATGGAACAAAACCTGTATTTCTGCTGTTGGAAGTTATGGGGAGAAAAAGGAAACCAACTTGCAGGGTTTTGTATACTGTTTTAAAAAGAAAATCTATTTTTCATTTTCCATTGTAAGTAAACTTTACACAGACACAGTATCACTGATTTTGGTTGCTCTGCTGGAGAACTGTAGTGTTGCAATACGACACAAAAGAAGTGACACTCACACAGTGAGATGTCCAAGGCAAAAAAAAAGGAGGAAGTTTATTTGCAGACCTCAACATTTATCAAATTCCAACAGTGACCATGGATTGAAGGAAGAAAATCTTCCTCTCCAACCACAATGGTCAACCCAACAGTCTCCTTCTTATGAGAAGAATGTAAACATGAAAGAACAGTTACCATAACAATAGGTTGTTTAAGCGAAAATCTGTGAGAGACTCCGTTACAAAAGGTAAACACAGAAGGTTAAAGTAGAACTTTAAAAAAACAGAGAAGAACAGAGAAAAACCAGGGCAACACTGTAGGACTAAGCCCTAAAAAGAAAAATAATAGCCTGGCATGAAACAATAGATTAGGGTGTTCATTCACCTCTCTGTCACCCTAGTTTTAACTGGCACAACACCATTGGCATCAGTTGTGGTACTGCTGATTTACCTTAAGGAAAGGAAGGAGAAAATCAAGCTTTGAATTTTTTATAGTTTTCTCAGTGACAAAAAAAAATGCAATAGATAGCTGTTTTGGCTCTGCCACCACAGACCTTGGCATAAGATACAGATTTAAAATATGTGCGGCTCAAGTGTATTTCACCTTTATGCATTCCAAAATAGCAGTACTGACACCCAGTAAACATGGTTGGGTTTTTTTTTGATACCCAGTAATTTTTTTTTCTCAAACCATTTATCCACATACATTGCCTGCCTCAATGCATTTGTATCCATTTAATCTTCCACAAATTCTTCTCTCTTGTCTTTTAATCAACAGCAAAAATATTTTGAGGATTTTCTGATGCCTACTACTGTTAATCAGCATTTAGAATGGAAGTTCTGACAGATTATTTACAATAAAAAAAAAATACCTACAGAGAACTAACACCAAGCAGCATGGCTGATAGGATGAGTCTTCTGCAATGCAGATTTCTATGTACAGCAATAATAGAAATCTGCTCATACTGTAAAAAGTCCAAGTGTGGGACATACAGTATTTTTTTAACTCACCTAAAGCTCCCTGTTTGATAAGTAGCCTTGTATGTTTATGACATCATTTCCTATGTTTTAAAGATGCTAGAGTTTTAAAACAAATATTGTTATTTCTTGGATTTCTAGTGTAACAGTACTGCATTACATTCGAAAACCATGGTGTAAATATCCCTGCATCACTGAAGGTGTACAGACCACGATGGGGCATGCACTACATCAGCACATAGGCACTGACACCACATGATTAACAATTCTCCTTGCTACTACATTTTTAGATCTATTTATTTATATGCTTACTTTTTAAAAATAGATATATGTTAATAGTACTGACTCGTATTTATATAAATTTGTTTGAGTCCACATTTTATTCAGTAAACTACAGGAAGTACAACATAGATTTACCCCAACTCTTTATTTACAATGCCACAAATGAAAAAGAAACACATAAATACACCATTGAAATATTTGCTGAGAATACACTCACTTTGCCACTATTAAGTATAAGGTTTTGCTTTAGAATTCAGTCTAATCTGTGTATTTCAGAATATTAACTACTTCACACAATTCTGTTCTGATTTTTCCTAGAATCATACACTCATAGAATATGCTGAGTTGGAAGGGACCCATCATGATCATTGGAGTCCAACTTCTGGGTCCTCACAGGACACTCCAAGAATCACACCACAGGCCTGAGAGCACTGTCCAAACACTTCTTGAACTCTGTCAGGCTTGGTGCTGCGAGCACTTCCCTGGGGATCCTTGTTCCAGTGCCCAACCACTCTGTGGATCAAAAATTTTTTCCTGGTATGCAAGCAAAACCTCCCCTGACTCAACAAGGCAAGTGACTTAAATGCTCTTGCCCCAAGTTTACTGACAAATAACAAAAAAAACAACCCCAACCCCCCTACTAATAAATAGTATTGCCTTTTTCCCACTGTATCTGTGCAGTCCTCAAAGCTCTCCTTGCAGCATTGATTCCAAATGATAAAGGATGAAGAATTTAAATGTCAATTTTATTTATTTAAAAATTATTTGTTGTTCATTTGCTGCAGTTAAGAAACTGTATACAAGGGATAAGTGCTCTAAGAAAAGCGAGACTACTTCAGTCTTTAGCATAGATATCATGGCAAATAAATAAAAAAACAAAAACAAAACAAACAAACAAACAAAAAAACAACCAAAAAAAAACCACCAAAAAAACCAACCAAACAAACAAACAAAAAAAAAACCCAACAAAAAAACACCACAAAACAAAACAAAAAAACCACCAAAAAAACCCAGAAATAATTTTTCAAGGAAATGGATGTTGCTAAGGCAAAAAAATCAACTTGCAAGAGCAAAGTTCAAAAGCCTAGGAAGGAATGAGGAATCACATATGTGTACCTCTTCTAAAGACAAGTTAATGAACATGTAATTGTGAAGCATTTAAAACACATTTCTATTAAGCAATCAAGAGGTGCCTTCCCTAGGTGTGCCCAGGGACATTAGCTTCAAAATTTTTTTAGCTTCTCTTGCAGATTTTAAAAAGAGATTATGAAATCTGAGAAGATATAATCACTGATGTTTGCTAATAATCTGAGGAGTTTCTCCTAGTTTGGAGAACAAAAACCTGTCCTTCTCTAGAGAGAGAAATACAGAAAACATTGAGGGTGTTTTCAATAGGTATGCTCTGGGAGCAGAGGTGTTTCCAATACAGCTACTGTAATATCAGAAAGATAAACACACCTCTACCTCTAGTGACTCTGTCAATAGGTTTGACTAATTTTACCGCAGTCTTGCAGTCAGTGAAACAATCTGTTAAGGTGGTTTCTGTAGTAATTCCACATTTTGCTGCTCAGAGCTGCCTTAAAGAGGTTTTCTCCATCCTTTTGTGTTTAAATATACATCAGATATAAATATACACCAGAAGCTTGAGGCTGGGGACAGAGATGTTAGCTAAAAGGACTGGAAGTTCTTATGTTTTTTTTTTTTTGTAAAGCCTCTTTTAAATGGACTTCTATGACAGAGCCACTAGGTGAATGAAGTGGCACTGAAGAGGGGAAGCTCATTGTTCCTTGGTTCATTAATCAATTAATTAGGGTGACTTGCTCTGGAGGTGGATGGTAAGATCTGAGACTCTCAAGAACAGACGTATCTCAGCCAGCACAATGCATCTACCTTCCTCAACAATATTATTGGGATAAAAAAAAATAATACAGACTGATGACCAGCTCTGATTTTCCTCCTCATACTTACTTTGCCTGCATGAAGCAAATGTTGAAAGATGATAAAATGTTTCAGTCCTTTGAAAAAGTCCTGCAAAATTAGTTTTTTGTGCTAAGTGCTTACAATCTGACTGTAAGGCAATGTGACTTTTCCACTTGCCAGTGCACTGTATGAGGATGCTTTTCCCTCAATTTGTTTTATATAATGGCCTTATTTTTGTTGATCTTTTGTCAGGAGCGGGTGTAAAATGGAAGTGATTTCCCATTCAGCCTTTCTGATTTTACTCATTATTGACCTTTTCCTACTCTTAGTGTTAAATATGTCATTGCTGTGCCAAGAACCTCTGCTTAATAATAATTATTATTACTGCTCTTCTCTATTAGCTTACTAATCCTGTTGGACAGGATTAGACACATTGGTAGCCCAGCTGTGAAACAGCCAAGATAAATTTTTGGTATTTAACTTCTATTATTATTTTGTATCATTAATTCTACATTGTGTGGGACAGAAGAAGAGTGTTGCTTTTGCTGAAACAAATAACATCTATTTTGATTTCAGAACTGACACAATATTCCAGAAATAATTGTGTTTTCTGGGGAAAATAACCATAGCACCAAAGCAAGTGAACATGAGGTTTCTCCCAGTTGCTTATAGATTATTTTGACTGCCTCTTCATCTCAATTTGGTGGTCTGTAACAGACTCCTGCCATGAAAACTTCCTTATTGACCTTTCCTCTGATTCTTACTCATAAACACCCAATGCTGTCATCACCATCATCAAGCTTTGGACAGTCAAACCCCTCCCTACCATACAGGGAGGTCTTTTCCCTCTTACCCTCTTACTCTCTTACTCCAGTCTTTTCCCCCTTCAAATTTAGTTTAAAGCAGTTTCCATGAGCCCTGCCAACTCTTTTGCAAAGATGCTTTTCCTCTTTGAGAAAGGTGAACCCTACTGGCTGCATTTCAGCCTGGTGTAATGTAGACCAACCCATCAACAAAAAAATCTAAATTCTGTTAGTGATACCAGGCTCACATATTGACTTGATGGCTCTTCCTGTTCCTTCCAGAATCATTCTCCTCTGCTAGGACAAGGAAGAACTTCTTTAATTCTTGGTCCCTTATCCAGCAATACCTAGGCTCTGAAAATTGCTCAATTGCTCTTAGACGTACTGGAACTGCATCATTGCCAACATGAAACAAACCTGAGGACTGTACCAGGTTAGGAAGGTTTCTCTTCATATCTTTAACACAGGCACCAAGGATACAGCTGACTTCCCTAAGAAGCATATAGTAATTGCTATGCAGGGGGAAAATACTGATTCGGTGCAATTCTCTGTGATTATTTACCCTTTGGAGCCTCTTTGAAAGACCCATGTCTTGTCACTGATGGGTCTGGAAAACTTTGGTCCATGACATGTTAAACTCACATGATCACATCCTGAATAACAAGATCTGAATCATTTTGTGTACACAAAGCTGCACTTCATGTGCACTTCATCCTCCTTCATTCTCCTCAAGCAGAATTAAAACCATGTTTTTTCAATCAAAACATTTTTATTTTTCTGGAGTATTTTTACTTCTCCATCCCAAACTAGGTTTTCCCTATAAACTGCTTAATTTGCACATCTTGTTAATGAAACAAGCTGTGAATGAGAGTTACAGGTAGTTACTCTTTTCTTCTTTAAAATGCAATATAATCTAGAAATTTTGGAATTTTTAAAAATGCTGATGCTCTTGTCACAAGTGCACGTATTATAGCAAGTAGCTTTATAGTATTATATTATTGTTTTACATTCTGTTAAGACATTAACTGATATTAAGCAAGGCAACCCCAAACACCTGCACATTAGGCACTCTATTAAACACCTAATTGATAACTTTTGAAAGGAGGCTATAGTCTTACAATTTAAAAGTAATTAGGAGAATTTTCGTTATTGTGTATTAAAATGTTCAATTTTTAACTGGGAATTTTATGATAACATTTTAGAGAATAAATTCAGCACCATGTTCAGTATTTCTCCAGAGTAGGCAATCTTTACATCTGTGAGTTATAAATGTACAGTATAAATGCACAGTGGTAAGTTCAATCCCAGGTCAAGTCTTTGTATCCACATGTATTTCGTTGACTCCTGGAGTCTCTGGACAGTTTTGTTTACAACAGTGTTTTTCTCTGACCAGAAAGTGAAGGTAAGGGAAGTATTGAATGACTTCCAAAAAAATAGTACTGCAAAAAAAGTGCAGTAAAATAATTTCTGGGAGTTTTTAATGTAATTTTTGACACTGTTGATAATACACTGAAAATGATCTTTCATGCCTCAGCTTCAGCTCTTTTCCAGCATTAGTAGGTATTTGTATCACATACTTTGAGCATGAGCATATAATCACATTGAGTTTGACTTGTAAATAGGTATATGAAAATTGTGTGAAATGTGAAATGTGGAGAACAGCTTTTAAACTCCATTGTTGTGAAAATACTGACCTTTTCTGACCTTCTCATGACACATAAATCAAAATAATTTCCTAAACAGACCAAGTAAAAAAATTGAAACAAAATAGTGATAACAATAATAATAGATGGTAATATTTAGCACTTGAGGGTAGTTGAATTTCTCAGTTTTCTGTGCTCAAATGTTGAGAACTGTTGCCATAACCCTAGCCATATTGCATGAAAATAAGCAGCGGGATGCTTCTCATCAGTTTCATAACATAGTGTTACATCTGTGGGTGGAAGTCTTCCTTAGGCTGTTTGGCTTCCTTTTGGTGCCAATTCTGCAGCTTAGTCAGAATGCATTTTCATAATGGAAAGAAAACCCTCTTGTAATAACTCTGGTTCACAGCTGTGAAAAGTGTGCTCTATTTACAATTAAGCCACACCTGTTGATGATAACAACAGTCTCAGCAGCTGCAATTCACTTTGGGAATAATAAAACTGAACACAGAAAATTACTTCAGTTAATGCCTCTTCATCATAAGATGCTTAAGCGTAAATGCATTTTGTATTTTATTTTATTTTATTTTATTTTATTTTATTTTATTTTATTTTATTTTATTTTATTTTATTTTATTTTATTTTATTTTATTTCTTAGCATATTCCTTTCTTGGCCAGTAATCTCAGAAGTATGTCATTTTCTTTAAGAATAAAACAAACTCCCAAACTCAACACCAACCATCACCACCCCCCTCCGCCCCAAAAGACCCCAGCTCAAGTTCTGTTTGACTTTTTTCTTAATGTACCATGCTATATTACTGCATTGTATTTTACAGATACTCTACTAGTTGGATACAGCAGTATTAGATATTATTGCAATGTATGGATCTGGTATTTTAACTGAGAGACCTCCATTGTATTACATTAATGCCTGCTGTCCTCTTAATTTCATATTACTGGAGGGAAAATCAATAGGAAATTAAAAGTATGGACAGCTAATATTTTCATATCTTACTGCTACTATTTTAGTTAATCATACTATACTGGCATGTGTTTTGTGTATCCCCTGAAAAACTGAAGCATCAGAAGAAATAACAAGATGGGAATAACTACTTATAAATATTCTCTGTGGTTAAAAAAAAGAGGAAAAAAACTCTGATAACCCAAAGCAACTTCAAAATTATTATTATAGTCTGAATTATTTGTGACCACTTATAAAATTTCTTTCTGACATTTTGGAAATTACATTTGTATTACCGGGTGGTTTTCCTTGGTGTTTGGTCCTTGCATTTGTCAAATCAGGGCCATGCCAAGGGTAGACCACTGGATAACATATCTCAGACCCCAGCTTTGTGGCAACAACACCCTTCAGAGGGATGTGAAGTAACAGAAGGCTGCAGCAGCAAAAGCCCTGAGAAACAAGGAGGAAAGCAGATTACACATGATCTGAAAACAGGAAAGGTGTCCTCGAAAAAGCTGTTTTTTGAGCCTGTTAACCTTGAGAAAAATAACAGACTGTCAGGCCGATGGATTTATTAAGGGCCTGCAGTCGGTTTTGTGTGAACAACTGAACAAGAGCATAAGTGCTGTCTTAACTCTGCAATAAATAGATTCACTTGCTCTCAGCTTGTGTTTCTTGCAGTCATATGTCACAGAGGGGATCCTCTGGGGTGCCCTAAAATCTAGAGGATTGTTCCACTAGAAGTGAATGTATTTGAGACTACATATGATCTCCTGACATAGGTAAGGATGGTCTGAAATGAGGAGTCAGTCTTGTCTGTGGCGGCTGGAGGATGAAGACATCAGTGGCACCTGCTGCAGGTGCCCAGAGCAAGTTCAACACTCATGTTCAAGGTAATTCCTAAGACATTTTAAAGAATTAAGGGTAGGAACAAAATGCACACAGCTTTCCTTGTTAAGTACATTTCTATAGTTTTATGATGCATGGGAAGTGTTTGGTCCTGTGTAATGTACAGCATCTCTGGCAGTCCTGTAGTGTTACACCAATGATGTCACTGTCAATGACAACAAAACCTGGGCTTTTGGATCCTGTCACCTTCCCTGTGAGGAGAACTGGTTTTCAGTCAGACAATGTCACTTTGCATGAGCTGTGGATGGGTGCCTGTCCCTACATGTTCATACTTACATGTCCTCCTTGCACCAGGGGATACAACATTGTCTTAGGTTACAATGTAAAATTGTACCCAAGGTATGTATTCTATCCCCATGAGCCGTTGGAGCCAAGGTGGGGCACTGTTCTCCTTATCTTCTGTTAACGAGCCAAACAATGCCTTCCTGGAAGACGTTATCTTATGATAACGTATGTTTAATGGGCCATCAAGGATCCATTTGCATGACTGATAAGATGAATCATGCCATTGTGAGATGCTCTGCCCAGGGGGAGGAGCCAAGCATTCCCACCTGGATATAATCCAGGGTTTGAGACCTCACTGGCAGCTTCTATCCACTGAACTCTCAGAGGAGACGAGCTACCGGACGTTTCTACAGGAATCACTGCTTTGGATCATCTCTGCTCCAGCGGAACCACATCTGCTGCTTCAGGAGGATTCCCGGACTGCTTCAAACACCCTGACCAACAGGGTGTTAGGTTGTATCATTCTATTTATTTCACCTTTTTTCCCTTCTTCTTCTATTAAATTGTATCTCTGACTGGGAGTCTCACTGGTTTTGCTTTCAAACCAGCACAAACATCTCTCTTAAAACCTACTATGAATTGCATGTAAATTTGATTCAAGTTGGGGACATCTTTTTCAAAATATATTCCTCAATAGTCATCTGCATTTCAAAGGATTGGCAAATGCTGTTAAAAAATCCTGGAAACAAAACAGTCTTAATATTTCTGTCACTCTGATCTCTGATTTAGGTGTTTCTCTAATTAGTTACACTTATTTTAAAAAATGATAGAGTTCCTATGGAGCCTTTTATTTGACTTCTTTTTCAGATGAGTACAGGTTTTGTGCCAGAAGACTTTGAATAGAAAACTCGAGATTTCATCCTACCCTTTCCTGTTTTTGGGGATTGAATACTCTGACAGAGAAAGATGATGTTAAAGAGAAATAGAGAGGTGAGATAACAGAAAGAGAGGTAAGGTTGAGAGGTAATATGATTTGGGAGAAGAGAAACAGAGAAGAGGTGAAACCACAAGGGAGAAAGTGACTGATGAAAAGAGAGGAGAGATCCTATGATGTGATCTTTCTAGCGACAAAAGGAGGGATACACTTTGTCCTGACTGCAATATACTCACAGCAGATATTTATGTGGGATGTACTGTTGAGACAGTTTCTGATTATATAAAAAAAGAAAATAGTTGGTACATGATCACTGTAATTGATATCTTGGCAGAGCAATAGTGAAACGATCAGTGAAATTTCTCCTAAGATGTAACACTTTGGGGTCCTTAACTTGTCTCAGTCCTGACTTCAGTATCTTCAGTCCACGAGAGTTTTTCCATGAAAAATATTAAAATTGGATTAAACCACACAGTGAATGCTGTATTGTGCAGCAGTGACTTACCATACTGTAAATTACAGGAAACACACCATTGCCCTTCAGGCAGATGTTAAACTAGAGAAATATCTGCTATTAAAGAAAGTTTTCTTGAAGCATGTCTTGCTGCTGAAGGACTTTGCCTTCTAGCAGACCACCAGCAGCTATGCTGGTGTTATTCCTGGTGTCTGTGTCTCACCTGTGTGGTTCATAGGACGATGCTGATAAGATAAAGCTTGCACCTTGGGAAGGGGATGTACTCATTTGCTCATGCTGTCATCAGAAATATTTTCTCTACTTGGAATGCAGACCTTAAAATATGGTGGTTGTGATACTGGGGCAAAGACAAAAGAGCTTTGGAAGATAATTCTGGACAGCGAAAAAAGAGAAACTGGTGATGGGAGAGAAATACCTGGAATAAATGCTTAATTCTAACACACATCCTGTCAAATCTTTATCAATCAAGGCTTGTACTGGGGAGAGGGCAGTTGGTTTACTCTTGGTCTAGTATATTTAGTGTCATCTATTTTACAAATGAATTCTTCATTCCGTTATGGGGAAAACCATCTCTTAGTTGCAGACAGACTTCCCCCCACCAATGTATTTTTACCTGAAATTCTGATCTGATACATGAACCTGTGGTGCAGTAGCATTAACTGTAAGCCTCAGTAAGAAATTAATGTCCTGCAATTTAAAGAGGTTTTTAGATATTATAAAACTACATTTAAATATTCCAAGTGATTTAGACCACTTCAAGCAGCATCCCTCAGATATTCCTTGCCCTTTTTTTCCCCATAAATGATTATTCATTACTTCAGTGCATTATAATAATCCCTGGGTAATTCAGGGCTCCTTTAATCTGGGCATTGTGCATTGAAAAAAGGAGGAGGAGAAAACAAAAGAAGAGAAAAAAACCCAGCCCATGTTCATACCACATAGATGTGAGGACCCAATATTATATCAATCTGAAAAAAAGCTTTAAATTAATTCTTATTTATAATAGGTCACACTTTTTAGTAATTTTCTATCTTTATCTCAGCAAACTGTGATCTAAGCCAATGAGAACTTGACCTGATAAGAAGAGTATTTTTATGTGGTTTACAATTGCCTTATCTGAACATGTGATGAATAGCAAAGAATTGAACTTGGTATTAATTACATCAGGAAGATATTATTTCTCCTGCCTTCAAGGAAAACTAGAAACAGAAATGAAATTATCTATCCAATAAAATGGAGTCTTTTGTAGCAGACAGAGAAATAAAATATTTGACTCCCTGTCATTTGCATTAGGAATCCAAATTTTCCTCTGCTACAGGCTTGGCTAATTTTAAAGATTCTATTTACATAAACAAAACAGATGGTAGTCTCAGCCACAAAAGCACTGAAGTGGCATCTCAGAAGGAAAGATTTTAGTGCTGTGCATTTTCCTTTTGCTTATTGTGCTGTCGTCATGCTATGCCCCAAACATTATGTTACCTTAATAAAATGGGCCCCTACTCTTTCATGTCAAAAGCACACAGAAAGTACTTGAGGAAATCAACAAAAAGGCATAAATATCTCTTTGATATTCTTTCAATATTTGCTGGGTTTAACTGTTGCAGAGACACCCCAAGAGTGGACAGCACTGAAAATCAAAATCATTGCCTGGGGATGTTAAGTTGCTGTCTCCTGTTCAGTGAGGGTTCATGATGAATTTTGCCCGTTTATGAGGAAAATAAAACAAAAACCCCACAAAAGTTTGGTATTTAAATTGAAAATTGAACAGCTTTTGTCCAGCATGCAAACACTTGCTACCAAAGAGTAGGGCAAATAAGAAGAAATACAAAATCACTTATGTAAATGATGCATACATAAATATATGTTGAGAAAGAAATCAATACATAAAACCCCCTCACCTAATAGTATAATGCAATAGTAAAAAAATAAGAACAGTGGATAAGAAGAGGAGGATCAAAAAATAAGGTACCATTCCTTTCTGAATTTGCTGAGACAGATTGTCCAAGGGAAATTAAGTCATCCCAATCTCTGGAGGCAACCTCCAAGTTGCAGGAGAATTTTCCTGATGGAGTCTTGTTATAAATTATCTGGAAATTGAAAATAATTTGAAACTTTCAGTCTACTGAAACATTTAGAAAACTTAGAGTTAAAATATATTTTAAAATATAAAAAAAATTTTAATTTATTTCTCCACATATGCAGAACTGAATTATTTGGTTTCAATTAAGATTCAGATATTAATGCTGAATGAATAATTCACAACTAATATTTTATTCAATGAAATTAGCTTGTTTAGTTTCCTGTGGAATGTTTTTTTCTATCTTTCTCTCTCTTTTTTTTTTTTTATTTGATTTGGTGGAACACCCTCACTAGTATTTCAGCAAAATTTAATGCCTTTTCTCCTTGAAGTGCTGAAACATTCATCTCTCTTTATTCTCATGGTTTAATGTTTAGGTTCTTTGTGACTGGGCAGATTTGTCTCATAGCATTGTGCAAATTGCCTGATTAAAGTAGTACATGTACTTTTCTTGCATCAATACACAGCTATAGATTTACCATTCATTTCCTTCAAATAATTGTGCAAACTGGTGTGGTGCTCACCTTTTGCAGAGACTCGTGCAAATAAAATATTATTGAACTAATCCTTTTGAAAAATAAACACATGCAGAGCAGTTCATGATGGTTGTGGTAAATTCTCCAAATAATTTGCATTAATAATCTCAGGCTTTCTTGATTTTTCACTTTTAAAAGTTTCTCATATCAAAAGTCTTCTCAAAGGTTTATCAGGAGCACAAATACTTTCTTAGGTCAAACTGTCTGTTCTTTCTAACACAACAGCTTTACTGCTATTATTATTAACAGCCTGTACATAAGAGTCCCTTGTTTTCAAGGTCATTCCCAGAACAGAAGTATTCACACTACTGTGTGAAAAAAAGGAATAAAATGTGTTCATTCATTTGCTATGCACATTAAATTTACAAGTGGAACATATTGGTCACAGGTAAACAAGGCTGGAACACATTGGTCAGTCAAAATACATGTCAAGTAATCTTTATAATGATCATGGAAAGATTCTGCTTTTAAAAAAACAATAGGACTTCTTTGTGCCTCCTTATTTTCCTGGCTAAAATGCTTGCAGAGGAGTTGCTTGCAGTTTCTTACGTAAACTCTCCTGAATTATGGCTCATTTTTCATCTCATTTGATGAGCTGCAGAAAAAATCTTGGGAGTCAATGAAGCTCTGATTCATGTCTCATGAAATGTGATGTGGGTCATCTGTTTCCTTTCCTGAAAGCTAAAGACAGAGAGAGGTCCATTTTAATTTATATATTTAGATTTAATACTTATCTTCCTTTTGTCAAAAGCTCAGGGACATTACTTGTACCCACAGTCAAATCCCACTATGAAATGCATTAACTGTGTCATACCTACAGGATTGAAGTTTCCTTTTTCAGCCAAATAATCCCATAATTCTGTTTCTCTGAGCACATAGAGAGTCAGATCTAATTTGAGATGTTCATCCTGTTTAAAAAATACACATCATATTCTTTCACTTCATCTCCTTCTCAGAAGTTATTGTCACCTGATGGTACCCTACAGAGGACATGTAAGTTGTCTGAAAAATAATTTTTTTAATTGCTTCCTGTCTTTATTTTTAATTTCAATACACTCTGGAGTCAAATAACTTATAAACGTTTGTGGGGGTTTTGTTTTGTTTTGTTTTGTTTTGTTTTTTGTAGTGTTGAGGTGGAGAGCCTTCTACATTTCAGCATTCTAAACTATTCTGCATCTTGTATTTTTTTTCTGAGGAATAGAAGTTTCTTCTGAGTATTCATCAAGTTATTCTAGCAAAACCAGTTCCTGAATAGAAATTAATCAAAGTATGCAAAACTTGTGATGCAAAACCTGCCGTTTTTAAGCAAATGCAGGCATACCATGACAGAGTACATTGTGCAATCCTGCTCGAAAGTCACCATTTTCCTACAAAATTCTGTAGAATGAAAGGATGAGTCTGGTGCAATTCTATTAGTGCTGCCTTCACAGCAACTTATTTCCACCCTGTTGTGCCATCTGAAATGCCCCTCAAACAGGACTCAAGCAGTACTTGGAGACACCAGTTTGTCTCTTCTGAACCGCTAGGTCTCATCTTAGTCAACCCTTACACATTGTTGAGGTTTTAAATTATTTGTCAGTGTCAGTCTTCAAAAGGGACTAGCTCTATTGCCTGCTGAAGTGGGGATCTGTTAAATCACTAAGAAAAATATTTCCTCTACCAGTATTTGTGTCCTTTATTCCTGGTGTTGGAATTATGGTTTATGGCATTTCATAAAACTCTTTGAAAATGTGTGAGATATTGCACCCAACTGTTTCAGTAACAGAGTAACAAAATTATTTCAGAACTTCTTATTCCCCCCAAAGTTATATTAAGTTTGAACACTGACAGGGGTGGGGGGGAGTGGAGGAGTGTGGGGGTAAACATCCTGAGAACTAGACCATTTAAGACTGTTCTGAAGATCTATCTTTAGTCTGCAAGTGAGGCTGATAATGACATTTTCCACTGCCAAAGATGTTGAGACTGCCACTTAGACTCTAAAGCAAATTAAAACCTTATTTCTGACTGTTAAATAATCTTATGTGTGATAGGTATTTAAGGTCTCAATCCAAACATTAGGAAAATCTGTTGCAAATATACATTTTTAATAGTGTATCAAGTTGTTCTTCATTATTTAAGTTATATAGATATTATCTATATGGCTAAATTGAACTTTTAGAAGGTTAGGAAAAGAGTCCCACTTTCCCTCATATTGGGATAAATTTAACCTCATTGAAATTATAACAGCATAAGGGAAATCAGAAATGGTTCCCCAAAGATCCCAACTAATTGCAAAATCTGGGTTTTAATGCGTGTCATTAAGTGACACCATGAAAGTCCTCAGAGCATGTGGATGCACTGAATATATTTCTTTGGAAAAGCTGTTAGGATTTTTGATGTTTGGGTGAATTAGATTCAATGTGCTGAAACAGGTTAACTGAATGGTATAGAATCAGAATCAGTCTTCAAATAAGGTACAGAAAGTAAATACAAGGTCAATAAAATAGGAAGAGGCAAGAAAATTGAACTCTGGATATGTAGAATGCTGGCAAACAATGTAGAAAACAAGTACTTTAAAAATAATTTTTTTAACTGTTTCACTGACTCCTAGTTTTCTTGTTTTTCATGCAAGTGTAACAATAATTTTCTAAACTCCAGAAGCCAATAAAGGATCTGAAAGTCAAAATAGATTCTGTTATTCTCCTGCTCTGTCTCCAGAAATGAAGATGTTGTAAGCTAGACTTACACTGCCACATAGCCTCGTCAGTGAGATTTCTGCCTCCAACTCAGTACGAGTCAAATTTATGCTGTGATACTGCATATGTCAGTCTCATCTGAACAGCAACATTTCATTTGCCTGCATGACAAATAAAAATCTTGAATTTGTGTAGAAAACTCAGCAGCCTGTGGCAGAGCATTGGTAATGTTCATCTATAAGTCTGGGTACATTTTTTGCTTAAGATTTGATATAGAGTAAGTGATGTGTACATAAAACCCATATTGCACTTATAAAGTCAAAATTATGCATTATCAGAATAATGCAATGCTCTACAGGAATTACAAAGAGGTTTGAAATAGATCAGTGCAAACACTAAAAAAATAAACCTATTAATAAATGAGATAGAATAGGTAAATCAGTGATGAACTGTAAAATAGGGTAGGTGAAATTGTAAAATTAAGTAGGTGAACTGTATTTTTAAATACGTTCTAACTTAGAAGAATGGGAAAAAGATAACTTGAAGGTCATGAAGAGCTGGAAAACTTGTAGATTAAACTATTATAAATAACAGGTGGAAGAACAGCTGGAAAATACCTAGTTTTGAACCCATAAATCATAAGCTTTTAAGCTATTAATACTCTTAGTTTTAGAAGGAACATTGTAAGTTTGATGAGGGTAAGGGTGAAGAGAATTTACTTGTTACTAAACATGGGAAAGAATAAAATAGAGGTTTAACTTTTGAACATGCTTATACACTAATAAGAATTTCTTATTAGTGTATAAAAAATAGAAGTATTTAGTATTTGGAACACAAAATGGAATAAAAGATGTCAGAGCTGCCTCAGATGCATCACTACAGTGTTGAGAAGAGCTGCCATCTCAGCAACCATAAGAATCTGCTAACGATGGTCATTAAGAACTACTCTCAGCTGCTGCTTTGATTTTTTTCTTTTTAATAAAAAATGGACATTATTGCATGTGCTGCAATAGTTTTGATGTTGTACGTAGGCATACATGTTCTTGATTAAAAATATGTGGCAAGCTGGTGAATATTTCTCCTGGATATGAGCTTAAACAATACTGGCAGCCAAAGTATAAACATAATCTGTTTTCTGTGGCTTATGGGTTTTGCAGACTCTTCCATATCTGTTTTATACCATCAGATTCACTCAAGCACCGTGTTCTTCCACTCTCCCATACTAAGAACTTTATGAATGAGTCTAGAAAGTGGCAGTTTCTCAGGAGTGGGGACAATAGGAATGTTGACAGTGGGAAGGCTTGTTCTTTAAACCACTACACAGTTGTGTAAAAGTTCAGTTGATTGCAATTCAGTCTGCCTTGAAGGGAAAGAATATCATTATTCACACCAAAAGACAAATTCATTTGAAGGATCTGAATGACACAAGACGGAGCTGCTAATGACTGCTTAACTTCAATTAAGCAAACAATAAAGAAATTTGTAACAACTCTGATGAAACTGACAAATAGCAATGATGACTGGAAAACACTTGGAAACTGAACGAACTAACAATTACCATACACTGATTTCAATTTCGTGGTTTTTTCATGTTGACTTTTGCCTCGTGATAGGATATGCCTAGTTCCTCCGTCTCAGGCTGTCTGCTGCAATCCAGATCATACAACAATCTGAAAGAAAAAAATGCTTCTAGGCCAAAGCTTCTAGGCTATTTAGATCAAATCTGAACAGAATTGTTTTGAGTGTTGATAAATTTCCACTTACATGAGTGGTGTCATTAGACATGATGACAATCTCTTCTGCTTTATATAAAGCAGAATCATTTTGTTGCAATTGTAAACAACTGCACAATTTCAAATTTGAAACAGGAAATGTAATGGTTGGCAAGGTATGATCTATACATTTGGCTGTTTACACCTATACTGGTTGAACACAAATCAGTGGGAGATTCCAAGTCAGAACTACAACTTAATAGGAAAATTAAAATAAAGGCAGAGAAACTGGCTTATCTGGCAGAGTCAGGATATACCCTGACACCCCGTTGGTTGGGGTGGTATTAGCAGTCTGATTAAATGGTGGCCGTAGTCCTGTTGGAGTGGTGGATATGGTTCTTTCAAAGCAGTGATCCTGTTAGAAGGGTCTGATCTTCCCCTAAAGGTCCCATGGTGGTTATGTAGCTCTTGTCCGCTGGGAATCCAGTAGGTAAAGCAGCTCATAGCGTTCCAAACCTCAGATTATATCCAGGAAGGCATGCTTGGTTCCTTCTCCTGGGTGGAGCGTTTTACAGTGAGATGACGTAATTTTATGAGTCACTGTAGTGGTTTTACGTTTACCTTTGTTATTGTTTGCGGGGGAAGCCAAGAGATTGAGTGGCTTGGTTGGTGGATGCCCCTCTTGTTCTACCCCTCGGTCTTACCTGGCATGGCGTAGCCTGGGGCTGCTCCCTGGGGCCCCTGAGCGGGGGGCGGGGGGGAAGAACATCTCCCCGGGCCTGGGCCCAGGGGTAGACTTTAAAATTTCGCTAGGTGTTAAGCTGCTGCTTTCCCCTGCCGGCAGCTGATGACGGGGCGGGGAGGGCCGGAGGCACCACGGCCCTGGGCAGCCTGGGCAGGCCTCCCCCCAGCAGGGAGCGGCGGCCCAGCTGGGCCACCAGGCCTCGGCGGGGGGCGGGGGTGCCTCACTGGGGCCAGCCCGGTTACCTGTCCTAATGCAGGAAGGAAAAAATGTTATAAATGGGCCAGGAGACCAGCTCCTTTGAAAAGGCCTTTATTAGAAATCAGCTCTGGGTAGGGGGCTGGAGGGGCTGCGCACGCCGCCGCTGCTCCCAGTGGACACCACGGAGGAGGAGGTGCAATCGAATCTGCTGTTCTCGCCACAGAGTTGGGATTCCATCCTCACGGGAGTTCCCAAAGAATCACCTTGGCTCGTGTGGTCTGGGGGGGGTGGTCACCTCTTTCCAGTTCTCTCTAGGTTACGGCAGGAAGGTAAGAAACTACCTGCAGGTAGCTGGACGTGTGCCTCACACAGCATTGTCCTTTGTAGGTCCAGTTTTTGTGCTGGCTCATTGTTTTTAGGGGTTTTTTAGCATTGACTGGACTTCTGCCTGTAGCAGGGCATCTTGGGAGTCCCTCAATTTCCATACTGGGCGGTGTCTGAAGTTCAATGGGCAGGCAGGAGGCGGTGGTGGGAGGCAGCGGCGGCTTTACCCGACGGGAACTGAGGGCAGCTCGGGACTTAGGGAGAGGGAGTACAAAACTTGGAACATAATAAGCAGAAATTCGGGGGTACAGATCCAACATGAACAGTTTAGAACAGGTAAGTAACAGTGCACCTTTATAGCAAACAGTATAACAGTACAACATGGGAGTGCATAAGCTGGGACTCTTTATTCATTTCAAAAAGGGCTGTTCCCTGGGAGCCTCCGGTATTTAACCCCTGAAGGTTCACGTAGAGGTATCTCTTTCTAATTGGTCTGCCAAGTTATAGCTTCCTGAAAAATCAGCTCCTGGCTAAACTGCCACAGTCATGCAGTGAGAATTGATGCCCCATTGGCCGAATGTAGTCCCTGGAGAGAGTTATGAGGGATGAATCGTGAAGGAGATAAGGAACACTGCCCCCCCACCTGTTCTTAACAGCTTGTGGAGGTGGTGATAGAATACATTCTTTTGGTTACATCTTTCATTGTAACCTAAGACAGTCCCCAGCATGGGACCTATCATATTGGTGAGGTTTGTATCAGTTAATGAGCTGGAAGACATAAACTCTTTGATATTGACATAGCCAGCACAGGCACTTCATGCAAACTATGAAAGAAAATGCATTTGACTTCTTGTTCATGATGTCAGAGGTACCCCAGGTGGTGCCCTGAGACTATAAAGATCTTTTAGTAAAAGTGCCTTGACTCTCTCTGCACCATTATCTGAATGTGAGCAGCTTTCAGTAAGAAGGTTTATTAAGAATGGACTCAAATCCACATGGGATAAAAGTCAGTCAAAAGTTGCTGCTGCTGCTAATAGAGTGTGGTCTGCCTATAGTAATGCATATGTAGTTTGATACAAAATAAGAAACTTGTCAATTTCCAATGTCTGGATTTGTAACAGGTGTAGCTCTAAATGATGGCTTTCTTATGCACGTGTTTTCTCATCCAAATAATAATCTGAATGGTGGTTTTGTGGATAGTCACAGTCGGAAAGCCTCTTTATGTTATCTTCTGATATTACTGATAATAAAGGTGAAAAAAATAGTACAGAGGATTTTATTTTAGACATGAGGTTCTGGGTCTTGTAATGAATAGTCATGTACAAAATTGCCTCCTGATTTTGCACTGTTTATATGATTATTTACCTTACTAAATATGGGAACACAATTATCTTGTTAACTTCCACAGCAGGATGACATCATTGGTTTTCATAGGAACAGATCAGCTAGTGACAAAGGACTGAGATCAAGATTTCTATTATTAGGAGTTACCATATCTTACTAATATACCCTCCTCACTCCTGACTGTCACAGCAATAAAAGTATAATGTAGCTTCTTTTAATTTTCATTTTATCTTTATAAATACTTTAAAAAATCATTTCAGCAAAGAACACTGTCTACTAGTCATTAAGACATGAAATCTCCCATTTTCCAATGATTAAAGCTTGTGTCCACTTCTCCAGAGGATTGAAGCATGATGATTTAAGAGGGTATATGTTTTGACCATTACATGATTTGTCCTGCATTTTCAAATATATACTCAGATACGATATAAGCAAAAATTCTTTCTTTCCATTCATCCATTCTCTTTTCATCACATTCTTGTCTTTCTTATTTCCTCTGGCTGAGGAACTTTTTTCAGAGCACCACAAGCAGAGTATGGGGTCCTATCACTTCTCTATTGAGAAGCAGATGGGCTGGGAACTTCTGAAGGAGGCTGACAAGCTCCAGTGAGGCCATCCTCTATTTTATATCTGGGGTTTCCTTAGGCCAAGGGGAAACCCTGATTTTTAATGTTTGCAATAACCCTTTGTAGGTTCCACATTCTCCCTTCAGAACAGGCACTGATATTATTTTGGAAATTTATGTTAAAAATGTTCTCCTTTAAAATGTGTTTGGAGAAACCCAGACATGCTGCTGTCAGTGGAGTTATATTTTATGGGCTTTTGAATGCCAGGAGGTGGATAAGGCACCAGTGGTCAGTCTCACTGGTGCAATTTGTACTGGATTTGCAGGTGTAGCATGCTGTGCAGCATGTATGCACAGCACTGTGGTATGTATTACACTTTACTAGCTAAGGTATGACAAAGTCCTGTCAGTTGACAGAACATTTATATTCATGTAAAAAATACACATTTTACTTCATGAGAACACTCATTTTTGTAATACATTTTTTGTCTTTGATTAGTTGAAATGTTGTGAAAGATAAGTGCACTTGTATGCTGATGTTTAAATTACAGCACTTGTGCCAAAAGGAATACACTTTCTTTTGGATAATCATTGTTAAATTACATTTTGAGGTTTTTTTTTTCAGCAAGAGCAATTTTGCTTTTGTTGATTGCACTGCTGAGTCACAGACATGTGCAACCACTTCACCCTTCCCAGAGCCCACAGTGCACGATGAAGTTTTAGGCACAAAATTATTCCTGCAAGTCACAGAAAAACACTACCAAAAGGTATTTGCTTCAAAATTATATCCTTTTTAATACTGTATCTTTTATCCATAGCTTTTTATTTACCAGGTAACATTGACAAAGTCTAGACATCCTAACTTTCCTTTGTGTGAAAAGTAATAGTCAAAGCCTTGCATTTCTCTAGAGTTCACCTTGTATTCTTGTGCCTGGGACTGGTAGCATCTCCTGCTTAGTAGTTCAGCACCAGAGGTATGGTGGGTGGTAGCCAGGTGGTATTTTGTGGCATTTTCCTGTGTGAATAATTTCTTTGCCTTACAACTGTTGTTATTGATATTGTTGCTGTTAACTTTTTGTTATCTCATTGCTGTTTCTAGTGAATTGTTCTTATCTCAGCCCATAATCTACGCTTTTTCTCTGTCTCACTGGACAGGGAAGGGGAGAGAAAAGGGGGAGTAGTGGGGAGGCAGAAGCTGTTTTGGGACAGTCTGGTTTGGGGGAGGGGACACTAAATTGGGGAGTGTTGTTCCTAAATCCCAACGTGTAGTAATCACCATTTGAAGGAGACCAAAGAAAAAGTATTGGTTTGTATGTTAATATGTACATTAAAATACAGGTCAGAAGCCCAGAGCATTTAATGTTTCTTTCCCCCCTGTCAAGTAGGAAAAGGGCAATCCCTGGAATCTGATGTCTTTGTACAAAAAGTATTGACTAATATGTTGAAGATTTTTAAGGGTATTTTCTTTTTTTCCACCAACTGTAAATAGAAAATCAGATGGTAGCTTTCCAGTCCTGAAAATCAGTACACTTTAGAGAATCAATTAAACATTATTCTGGCATCATATTACTTTTCTTTAAAAGCAAACTCCACGTCTTGCTCACAAGTGAGGTAGTTGGTTTTATCCAGCTAATTTAAGGACTATTATAGTTATAATGCAATTATGTGGCAAACCAGATGGCAAGAGAGCATGACTTTGGATTGCCAAGGTGCAAAACAAATTCAGTGTTTGATCAACCTAAGAGAAAAGGAACAATTCTGATTGTTCATGTCCTGCATACATGTGTAGCCACAGAAATAAGATACACAGAGATATATAGAAAGAGACCTATGTGTCTTTACACAATGTATATAGAATATTTGACAGTTTAGATCTGAGTCATCATTGAATGTGGGTAAGAATGGTTAACTTCGTTGCCATGGATATAAATTTCCCCATTGGCAATGCAAAGATTGGCAGGGATGGATGCTAAAAAGAGAACAAAAGGCACAGAGACATGCACAAGAACAGACATGCATGCACACAGAAACACCCAAACCACTTCAACAATCTGGCAGTATCAGTCTCTTCTTTTGTTGAAAAGCTACGTCTTTCTTTTTCTTTTCTTTTTTTTTTTCCTAATTACACCTTATCTACTATGCAGCACAATCTAGAAACACTGATATTTTTATAATAAATCATTTATATTTATTATAGTGTAGTTATAACCTGCACACAAAGCCAGGGACACACAAACTGTATTTTATATGCTTATATTCTAAACTAAATAGAAATATATAGATATGCAATACTTAGATATGCATAAAATAGATATGCATAAAAAATGTGCATGGGTTCTGTATGTACTTAGAAACAAGATTCTTTTATCTCGTTTTAGGTTACAATCCAATGTTACAGATGGGTAATGCGATGATTGGCTCTCAAAATTAAGGGATGAATATTGTGTGTGTTAAGAGAAGTTTTGTCGATGTACAGTTAGGTTATTTTGGTATGTTCTCCCCATAGCCCTCTTTCCCCTCCCCCTTGTGTTGCTGTCACTGGACAGCCTTGGCAGTCAGGACATGTGGAGGGAGGGCTGTCCCTGTGCCCCTTGCATGGGGCAGGTGAGGGAGGGCAGGTTTGTTACCAGGAGGTGCAGCATGGCAACACCTGACCCCCAGTCGGGTTGCAAGAAGGCAGCCTCCACCAAGGGATGGCGAAGAAGAGTTGATTGGCAGACTTTGGGAGGGGCCAGGGTTACCTGATGCTGCACCAAAGGTCTCAAAGGCGGGGCAGGCACTTCCTGGGTGAGCACCTGGCAGTTTAGTTCCATGCTGGCAGTGCTGCTCTCTTTCCTTATTCAGCCCTTTGTTGTATTTTTTAAGGTTTAGTAAACCTTCTAAAATTTTAAAGTGAGCAGTCATTTCTCATGTCTGAGACACTAATTTTTATACATGCATTCAAACTTGAACTGCAAAATATATGTACCACAGTATAAATATAAATTTGTCCAAAAAGAAAAGCCATTTTCACTGATATTCTGCACTACCTTTTGATCAGCTGATGACTATGAATTGCTCAAAATTCTACTCACGAGTTTAAAAAGCCATAACCAATACCAAGCAAAACACAAGTTCTGCTGTCATTCTGCTGCTTCTGCTGAACCATAAAAGGCCTTTCAAGGTGCTTTAATCTTTATACTGAAACTTGTATTTCACTTAGCTCTGTGAGAGGCCCTTCTGATGTAAGCAGTACAATGTGAACTCTTAAACCTTGGTGCTTTGATTTGCCACTTGAGTGCTGAAGATCTTAAGTCCTGTCACAAGAACCAAGCACATACTATCCTATATTTTAGCTCAGAATTAAAAAAAAATATTTCATCTTCCCTCCAATGTACTTTAATGAATGAGGCCATGTCCCACTCTCAGGTAAAGGAGAGCAAACCACAGCAAGGTATATATTGTAAGTGTATGCTAATCATGTTCTCCTGAGTATCAGTATAACAACCAGTACAGTGCTTCTTTTGAAGCAGAAGACATTTAGAATTGTCAGGTGACTTTTGCATCCTTGGTGTTGTGGAACTTTTAAAATAAAATCACATTAAATATAGAGGCACTTCTTATTATATCTGGTGAACCATTTCTGTATGAAAGAAATATTCAGACTTTACCAGTGTCCCCATACAGTGTAATAACCTTACAGCAAATGGACAAAAATTGTCAATTGTTTATTGTGATCTGGGAGACAAATTTATGGGCAAAGAGATAGGTGCTAAAGTCTTAACTCCAAATTGATAGGTGCTAAGAAACTCCAGTTTCTTTCTGAGTAGGTTATACTTAAGAAATAATTTGATTTTTTTTCTTACTATAAATAAGAATAAAGTACACAGTCATCTGTGGAGGAAAAAAAATATGTAGAAGTGGTCATGTGTATTAGCATTACCTTTTCCCTATTACACACAGTTGAAACAAGTATTTTTCATATCTGTTCCAGATGTGTGTATGAATAAGCTTCTGCACTTTTTGCTTTGTGGAGATGCTCCATGTTTCTCTTACACAGGCTTGCTGCACTGAAGCTGCAGGAACAGTAAGTTCTGCTTTGTAGCAAATCCAGGATATAAATGAGGGAGGAAGAAATGAAGAGGGAGAAAAAACGGGGAGAGAAAGGAAACCTAGACTGAGCTCTCAAGCAGCAGTGGTGAAATCCTCTACTTACAGTTTGGATGAGGAGACAGTGATCAAGACTGAGCTAACACACCTGAAGTGATTTGAAAGAAGGGCCAGGGATTTTATCCCCTATTAAGCTTCCCACTGAAGTACTAACAGCTCTTAAAACCTTAATGATTCCCATCTCTTTGCCTCATGAACAAAGGTTTATTTAATTCTTATCAAGGAGAATATGCATGTTTCTCTTTTGTCATCTCCTGTTCAGTTCTTCATTTTATCCCCATCTAAATAACTTTTGGATTTGTTGACTAATTTCAACCAAGCTTGCTAGCTAAGCGAGTGCATCAAAGATAACAAGTCTCCATAATTTTTCTGGCTGTTAAGTAAAGGTGAAAGATCCTATTAATGCTCCAAGTGACTATATGGGAAAGAGCATTAGAAATGATACTTTTCTTGGCTCCTAAAACTATGTGTTTTGATATCTAATTAAAAAGATGAAAGTATGGATCATAAATTTCCTGCTGAATGGACCTCCTTCCACATGCCTGGCAAATCAGGTGGAAAGCTATAACGAGCATTATGGTCCCATGGCAACATCTAAATTACCATCTTTCTCCTTATACCCTTTCCCTTCTACCCTTCCTCAATCATCTCATGGGTGAGGGGCATGCACTGAGCTCTTACTTGAGCACAGATTATGCTTCTGAAAAGGAATCCATTTGGTTTTTGGCTTTTACATTTTTTTTTTTCTTGAAGCATGGGGGTTGAATTCTACAGCAAGATTGTACAAAGATTTGCTATATTTTGATCTATGAATATAACTCTTCTGTGATCTGTGGGGGAATTTTGAAAACACCTGTTTGTCTTTGGTGAGCAACCACCTGTCTGAACTTCACTCTGAGACCTATCTACAGTATTTAATGTTCATCTTCTGTCCAGATAATCAGTATGAACCCTACTAAAGCTTTCCCACTATGTTAGATTAACACTGGGGAGTCACTATCCTGACCCAGCTGTGTCAGTTGTTCACTTGGGTACAGCTCAGATGAAAAACTGGTGTGAGAAATTGTCACTTTCAGGGTGTTAATTTCATTAACTGGATAGCTCTGCTTTCAGCAAATCAACAGCTACTTCAAGATGCTGTTTTCCAGTTGATTTACATGTCCTGATTTCTTTCATGCTCTCTCCTTCTTTCTCTCTTTTTTTTTTTTCTTCTCCCCTTATTCTTGGGTGGAACATGGTGGAACATGCCTAGCTTTGTAAATAAGACTTCAGGAAAAATATATTTTTAGTTTTGTTTTTTGACTAAATGACTTAGATCAAAAGAGTCTTGTAATATCTCTATCATTTATGTAGAATACAACTCTGCTCCTTGCTTTCTGAGACCCAAATTAAAGCTCGAAATGAAGGGCAAACTATATGAAAGATGGAACTACCCTGACATTTATTTATATATTATTAATGCCTCACAATGGCATTTCTTTTCATAAGGGTTTTAGGGGCCTGTGAAGCCAATCTAATTTCACCTTCACAGAGAAGTCTACATCTCTCCTCTGGAAAAGACATCAACAGAAGTTCTCAGTTTTTTGAAACTGGTTTTCATGATATCTTAAACCACAGAAACTCTCACCCATATTAAAACCAAAATTCAACTCTGTGATGGTTTCATCACTTACTATATTTCATGTGACTGGGAGAACATAAAGAGCAAAACAGGCTTACCTTCAAATTACAAAGATAGTTTATTTACACACACTAATAAGGATAAAAATAGGGGGGAAAAAACATAAGAAAGAACAACAAACAAAACCTCTAAAACATCCTTCCCTCCCTCTCCAAGTTTTCACTTTTCCACACTCACCATAAAATGACATAATCTGTAATTTCAGTCAGTTTTACCATTTAAGATTATCTTTCATCAATTCTTCAGGAAAGGAGTCTCTCTTGTATGAAATCTTGGTGATAATAAGAGTGAAAAAAAGGCTTTCTTTGCACATGCTGGTAATATCTTTCTTTTCATCTGGTATATCTTTCTTTTAACTGTGAACTTGATTTTCCACATCAACAGAAAGTAAATAGTGATAACAATATACTTGACTATATATGTGTGTGTATAAATATAAATACATGTGTGTATATATATATATATATATATACACACAGATATTAAGTGTGCATTATATAATTTTCCAAATATATAGATTTATTTATAACCAAGTAAAGAAGAACTGGTCATCTTTTTGCCTCCAAAGAGTTCTCACACTCCTCAAGACCTGCTTTTTTCATCTTTGTACCTCTTAACTCCATTCTGGTGGTAGCTACTTGCTTCAATTTTTCTCCTTCTAATGTAATATTTTAAGAAATCCTATCAAGGGTTATAAAATGTCTGTTCAAAATCATCTTTGTGTTACCACTTGTACATATGCTGTAAGATAGAACAAGGACTGTGATTGTTTCTTGAAAAAAGTCACACTTCTTAAAACATTAGAATCACGACCTCTCCTCTAAAGTTCTGCATCAGAAAAATTAACCAATACAGACATGCATTCAACTTAGCCTTTTTCTTCTGCAGGCTTGGATGGCATGGGTAAACAGAAATGAAAATTTTGGTTTCCATGCACTAGGTCAATTTGTCTTGGAGTAATCTATTTTGAAAGAATTATATTTCAATCTATAGTGCTTTGGTCCTAAAAGAACAATGTTTCTTGAAACTCCTATCTGCTCATCCAATTTTTATCCCTTAATTTCTGGCAAAATTAAACCTTCCATTCTCCTTCAGACTTTCCTTCTAAGAATATGGGTTTATTGGATCAAAGGAGAGAAAAAACCCACCACCTGATAAATTACAAGACCAGTCACAGTTCACTAAGCAAAAATATGCTTTGCATATTGACTGCTTAGGGCCAGGTGTCAGACTTCTGTTCTTAGGAGGCTGGTGAAGCAATGAGAGGCATAAAGGACCAAGAAGAATACAGAAGAAAAACAAATATATTCAGGTCAGTAAAATCAAGACAGAGTTAGCTGCTTTGAGAATATCCTGTTTACACTAGATATCATACTTTTCTAAACTTTCTAGTTAATAATATGAAATAATAACTGAAATCTATGTTTTGATAAAACAAATCTAGGAACTCCTGCTGCCTGTAGTGCTTATTCTGCCTTTGATTTGAA
Organism: Phylloscopus collybita; assembly: GCA_027886175.1. Classification (NCBI taxonomy): domain Eukaryota; kingdom Metazoa; phylum Chordata; class Aves; order Passeriformes; family Phylloscopidae; genus Phylloscopus; species Phylloscopus collybita. Next base: position 2,441,645 of record JAJNNQ010000086.1, on the reverse strand, counting down.
AAAGTAGTTGAATCTTATCTCCCTGGTACTTCTATCAGGGAGTGTACTTCTGGAGTGTAGAGGTGAAGTGATTATGAAATAGGTCGTGGGATGCGTTATCCATTCTAGAAAGAAAAAAAGGTTTAAGAAATTCATGGCAGTTAGCTGGCAGAAGGAGTTAGTATAACATGCTACTGTAGGAAAATGGATAAAGATAGTGCTGCAGGCAATCTCACTCCTTATGAGTTGCAGCTGCTCTAATCACCAAAGACTGGAGACAGCCTTGCCCTTAGTAGGTCACAGCCATGTCCAAAAAGGATGAGTGTTATGAAAGAATGGGTGTCCTGGGTTATGGAAAACAAAAATGTGTATTCTATTTTCATCTCCTGAAAGCACTGTTCCTCTTTACTCTGGGAGGAGTAGGGTGGCTGCCTTTTGTCAATGGGCCAACTGTAGGCAATTGTTTCTTATCTGTTTCACCACCAGTCTTCCCTCCAGGGGGATGGTTGTCTGCTAATGGGCCATGAACACCTCCCCAAACTAACACATCCCCAAATTATACCCTCCCCAAAGCAGTACATCCACATTCCATCATCCCATTGTGAGATGCTCCACCCAGTGGGGGGAGCCAACCATTCCTACCTGGATAAAACTGAGACACAGGAACACAGAAAGGATCCAGCTTCACCTGATTCCTGGAGGAAGACTGGACCCTTCTCACCACCACTGGACCCTTGTTCTACAGGATCATCTCTACTCCACCAGAGCCACCTCTGCCACTCCAGGAGGACTCACTTTGGAACTGCTTCCAACACCCTGACCAACAGGGTGTCAGGTTGGAGCTCTGACTCTGTCAGGATTTTCCAGAATTGTTGTTTGCTTGCTGGTTTGTTTGGGTGGTTTGTTTTTCTACTACATTTGTATTGTTAATATTCCTAGTAAAGAACTGTTATTCCTGTTTCCAAATCTTTGCCTGAAAGCCCTTAATTGTAAAATTATAATTTGGAGGGGGTGAGGGGTTTACATTCCCCATTCTAAGGGAAACCCCAGTTTCCCTGGCAGATACCTGTCTTTCCAAACCAAGACAATGGGCTAGCTGTTGAGTGTTAGCTAGAGTTGGAGTCTGCTGGCTGTGCTGAGTAGGAAGGGTCAGGTGTTCATGTGAGGGACAGAGAGGGCTAGGCAGTTGTGCAGAAGGAAGAGTGGAGGACTCAGTGTTGTGAGGAGCTGCCTGTGGGAACTCACAGAGAGAAGGTGTGAAGGTTTTGTTGTAGGACAGCAAACTGACAGTGTCAGTCAATTTGTGTCCAGCATCCAGTGGTGCCAAGCACTGATGCCGATGGCTGGTGCCTCATGTGAGGAGGAGGCACTGATATGCTAGCCAAATAGTGAGCCAGATTTGACAACTGATATGTGGATATGTTGTTATTTAAATGAACTGGAAATAGTCACACAACTCCCATCCTCTATCAGACTTTAACCAATACTCATGAAAGTAAAGAAATAAATTTGCCTTCTACCTGTGTGCACTGGAAAATATAATGAAGTTGTGTTTCCATTGTATTTTTTACATATCCTTTCCTGATCATGCGCACCTCTGGCAGTTCTGTTTTATATGCCCTGGATGTATGTGCAAGAGCAGATTGTGAATATTCTGTGATTGGAAGCACTGATGCTTTAAAATAAAATGTAAGGGAGATTTAACCAAAGTTAAATCTATTAGTATCTTTACTGATAGAGATTGGAACAAGGGAAATCTTTCCAAAGTGTCTGGTTTCTCTACCTCTAGAGCAGTCTAATTTTTGATCTTTACCTTTGAGAAAAGACTGTTTCAGGAGGCAGAAAAATAGTAAAAATGTCTTTTCACCCATGTGGTTCTCTTCCCATCACCCAAGGACAATTGCTTCCTACTGCAAGATTTTCTAATGGTTCGTCTAGACAATAAATACAATTTTCTAATGCTTCATCTAGACGATACAGCCACTTGCAATGGTAAGCAAGATCTGACTAAGGAAAAATATGAGTGGTATTCTCTTAGGCCTGGCTACAGTGGTGCATTAAGCAAAGCTGATTCCAGTGCAAGAGAATTTCTTGCTTAGAAACACAGCAACATGTCCTTGTGGCCAGCCATAATGTGGAAAAACAATTCTGTGAGTGATGATTTAAGGGCTTTTTCTTAGTGGGGTGTTTCTGCCAGATAGTTGCATATTTTGTGGAAGATGTTATGCAGACTCCTTTTAATGGAGTCATAGGCATAATTTTCCATGCTGTCACCCAGCAGCAGTGCCATACTTCAAAGATTCAACCAATGATTTGATTGATCTCACTAATGATGTTGTCAATAAATTTCTAGATGAAGTAAGACTTCAATGTGTGTGAACAAACTCTTTTTGGAGTGTTAGTTCTGTTTTCATTTTATACTACTTGTAACAATTGTTTTCATATCAAATCACCCATTAACTATAGCCCACAACAGTTAATTTCTCCAACTGTGCCTCACATGGTTTTGCCATATTTTTTTAGCTGTCAGGTTTTTGATGCTAGTAGAGCTGTGTTCTTGACATTTTAAGTGTTCTTTTTGTGTTAGGAGACTGATGGTTTTTATTCCATTTGTGAATCTCACCAAAGTTTCTGTCCCTTGGGAAGTGGTCACATTGGCTTGGGATGATTAGATTTTTTAGGACAAAAGTTGCTAAACTGAAGCAGAGAAAAATTCTAGGATGATATAAGTTCCTCCTCTAGAGTATACTCATATGGAACTGCTGATGAGCAAGAGTGCCTTAAGGATACTAGGATAGGAAAACTTGATCAATGTTTTAAATTGGCTATTGACACAACCCCTTCCATTTGCACCATCCCTACTACATTTAGGAGTGTGATGGCAATTCCCACAAGACAGAGGGGAAGGCTACAGGGTCAGCTGTGAGGGTAATAAGAGGCAAATCCTAAAAGGTCAGATGGCATCCTTTGTCATGGTAATTCGAAATGATCCCTCCCTCTGCCCTCCTGGCCGGGCTGCTGGCTCAGATTCTGGGGGGCTTTGGGCAAGGAAGATTTCAAGAAAGGGAAAGAGACCCAAAAGAGGCTCCTTACCTCAGGATGTTCCAAGGCTTTATTCTTGAAGGGGTTCCAGGGGCAAAAGAGCCCAAACAAGGAAGAGCAGGGGTTTATCTAGAGCCTCTGTCCCAGGACAGAGAGCTGGCACTGAGCCAATTGGGCAGAGATAAGGGGAAGGTAGGGTCAAACTACATAGTTACAGGCTTTGGGGGTCCTTTTGGGGTAAATCATTCCCCAGAGGGATACAACAGTAATTGTCCTCCCCTACACAACTCACTCAGTTATAACACTTCCCCCACCCCTTCCTGTCATGTCTTAAAAGAGATCATAAACCATCAGAGAACCTCACAGACACATTCCTGGGACTTTCCATCAGAGGACTGCATGTGATTCAGGTGATGCAACAGATCCAGAATTTGTTGCAAAAGACAGTGTAAAACTCCCCCACCTCCCATGTAGAGGATGTACCTGTGCATTCCCATCCAGACTGAACATATATTATCCATTGGACTCTATGTTTCATGGGACTCCCCCCACTTTTGAAGACCAGAAGAGGATATTTTGTAGTTAAGCTCTGCAAGGGGATTCAGTGCAGAGTAGCACCTATACCTGCAGGGACTGTATGCCTCAAACACTTGAGGCTGGAAAACCCTCTGCCTGCCACTGTGATTATTCCTGCTTCTCTCTCAGCATGGATGGGAGGAATGCCAGTAAAATCAGCAGCCAATGATTTTTGCCCCATGGCACTGATACCCATTCATAATAAAATTTAATGCCAGCATACTGAGACAACTGATTCCTTTCTTCTGCCATCTGAAATTCTGTAGTTATTTAACAAGAATCTATCCTAAAGCATCAAGAAAGAAGTTGATTTAAATGTGTCTTAGGAAGATTAATTTCCAGTATGAATTAGTACCATTTCACTGCCTGCAAAATTAGAAATAAAAGAACTCAGCTGAGAAGATTTTAAAACCTAATTTTCTTCTCCTTTCACAAGATATATCCTACTATAGATATACACCACTATTAATAGTGTATCCTAACCAGAGCTCTAACATAATCCCATCTATGAAGAAGAGCAACCCAATGTCATAATAGCAAAAATATTTACATTTTTCTTGTCATATGAGGCCTGATTTTCACTTCTATATAATACTTACCAGAGGGTCATGGTATGTCATCCTAAGGTAGCTGCAGGAGCCATGGTGACATACTGTTTAAGACAAAAAAAATTTCCTTCTTCTTTTTAGCTTTGTGAAGAAAATGCTTTCTGATTAGTTTATTTTTGTTTAGTTTACTACAGCAACTAGGTGTAACTTTTCTACAGTAGCTGAAGCAGATAGTGTGAAAAGGTAAAGTAAGGTCCTGGGCTTCTCTTCCTTGTCCAGAGCTACAGGAAAGATTTGCTCCTGACCACGGTTTTTGAAAGCCCAAAAAGTAATGTTCCTTGAAATATTCTCCATGGGTTCCTGGCTGTGACCCTTAACTCTCCATGGCATTTCAATCCTTAGGGAATTACAGTATTTTGCATGTTTCCTAATTGCTCAGTTGAAACACTAACTACTGCACACAAGAAAATTCGGATGCGTGCACTTCATATAGGTGGATGTGCTTTGTGGTACATGTGCAGGTCCAGCCCTTCCAAGGATGTCAAATCGTAATGGAGGGCTACACAATCTGTCCAAGACTCACTGGGTGCACTGGAAGTGTGCATGCCAGTGCTGTAGATCTTGTGGTATATGTAGAGTTCTTCTCAGAAGAATTAACCCATATGATGTATGCTTTCAACCATGCAAACTTTTTTTTTTTTTTTAGGGGGGTAGTGGTCTGGATTCTTCCTAGAAGCAAAAGAAGTATCTTTTTCTCAGGGCTATTCATACCTTAGAACTATAATTCAGGACACCCAACAATGTTATTTTCCAGTGCCAGCTACTTCACACTTGGTTAATTCCCATACGTCAGTAGAAATGTTAACTTAGAAATGTGTTAACAGAAATAATTCATTATTCCAGTGCCCCTGCCTTCTATTATGAGGAAGAAAACTTCTACAAAGCAAAATCTCAGTTTTTCTGCTCACTGAAGTAATCTGCCAACAGTTAATCTGTGCTTCTTTCCATGACTTGACATCCAGGCCTCTTGTTTTTTTCCATTGGAAGAGTTACACTGTCCCTGGACAATGATAATCACCTTCAGTAATTAATTTTCTACTTATAAATATACAGTAGAAGTGCAAGGACTACCCAATTTTTGATTAGTAAAGTGATTGCCAGTGTCAGACTTGAAATTAGTTTAAAGAAAACAGTGTAAAGAAATTCTGAAAGGAAGTAGGAAAACAACCTTTTTGGAAGTGCCAGTTTGGGAGGCTGTTTGCCAGCCTTGATTTGAAGCTGGAGTTATTTAAGATTCCCATTAGGGGCCTTCCTCAAAAGGAATATGAAGATGTGCATGACATGCATGGGCAGGTTGTGGGCAGGAGGCATTATTAGAAGAACAAAGGTAGATCAGATCACACAGGAGAACTACTGAGCCTTGACATAAAATGGGAGAAATTTTTAAAAGTATACATAAAATGTGTCTTGATTAGAGACCCAAAAGAATTTCTGCTATCAGCTATTGGGGGAATCAGCTGAAACCAACAGATAAAAACATGTTTGTCCCATCTTGTACGGCTGGATTCTGCCAGTCTGATGCAAAGACTAAGGTATCAGATGTAACCCTAAGATCCATGAATATGGGGAGACAGACAGAGATGCTGCTGAAGGCAGTCTTGCCCTTGATATGTTGCAGCTGTGTTAATTATCCTAGAGTGGGAACAGCCTTGTCCTCACAGCCATGGGTGTGATAAAGAGTGAGTTAGCTGCTAGGGAGACAGTTGGAGTCTGCTGGCCGTGCTGTGAAGATAAAGGGACAGGAGGTTGTGCAAGGGCCAGAAAAGGTAAGATGCTGTACATAGAACAGACAGGGTTAGGTGGCTGTGCTAGGGACAGGAAGGAGTGAGCCAGAACTGGAGAAGAAAGAGAGAAAGAGCCAGAGCTGTGTGGAGCTGCTCTTGGGAGATACAGAGAAAAGGTATGAGAGACTTTTGAATAACAAGGTGCTGATGCTTGGGGCATTCTGATGCTTTTAATGAAGCACTTTGAGTGCAGCATCCATCTCAACTACCATTTATCAACTACGACACATGAAGAAAAATATTACCAGAGGGGAGTGTATATGCAATGTTAAAAGGCAAAACTATGACCTCATCTAAAGTCACTGCAATCATCTGAATGCATGAAATATGTCTTGAAATTATGCAAGCATGGAGAAGTTCTAGTTGAGTATGACAGACTTTGGAGTTCAAGCATGCTGGCAGGGACATCATAGAATGTTAAGGGTTTGGAACTGACCTTAAGGATCATCTAGTCCCCAAACTCTCTGCCACGTGCAAGGACACCTCTCACATCATTCAGAGCAGAAGCATGTCTGCAGGTCAACTTAGGCTATGTGTGGAGGAGACCAAGCTCCTTGAGGTCACCTGTAGACACCTCCTGGATAATTTCTAAAAGAAATTGGGTGTGGTTTTAGAAGAGGGTTGTACATTAATTGGTTTTATTTTATGAATATGTGAATAAACTATTCATTGATGACCAAATAAGAGGTACTGAGGCTAAAGTACGAAACAAAGAAAAAAAATAGGTATAAACTGAAGTTAACAGCTATGAGAACCAAGACTACCTTAATAGTATTGTAACAGTACATGTGCAGAACCTGTTAATACAGGCTTGTCTGTTGCCAAAAGAAGTAGGTTCCCTTTATTCTGCTGGAGACACTTTCTGATATACATTCCTTAGACAGTTGCAGAAAATAAGACAAATACTCCCACAATGAAGGCTTCTTGTCTTCTCTGTGATTTGTGGAAGAGTGCACAGCTAGTTACAAGAAATATGTTGATATGAAGAGAAGATGGAAAGGCATATCTGTCTTGTTTCTATTTGTGGCTGAAACCTTACTCTTTTCCAAGTTCTTTTTCCTTTTTCTGGAGAAAGTCATCTGGACTATAGGCAATCCTAATGTCAATGTGCTAATGTCAATTACTTTATTTTCCCTGCAGGGGAAAAGAAAGTAATTGACATAATTACAGGTGAGAAGCTATGGAAGGATGGTAGAGAAATTAGGTCAGTCAGTAAAGGACAGTTAAAAATAGCTGTGGAGCTGGGAAGAAATGAGGTTCATAGCATACCAGTTCTGAGTACTGGGGTGATGCTCTTCCCACAGCTGTAGGCAAGGCTGGTGGACAAGAAACCTGTGAAGCTTTCCACTTGATTTTTGCTGTGCATGGATTTGTAAGAAATGCTTATGGTCTGAGGCTTTCCTTTAGAAAGTAGATTCAGAAGTTTTTGTCGCACCTCAAAGAGCAGTATCTGAGTAAATGTGATGCACTGCCTAAGGTCACTTGCTGCTGGCTCTGCAAATTCATTTATAGAGCTACAAAGTGTAATATCAAGAATTAAGAGTTCTATCTAAGTCACCGTAAGATGAAGTCCATCATTTCATGTCCATTTGCAAGTTGTTTAAATTTTTTCTTATATCCCTAACAGGAGGACGGCTGCCTTGCCAGGCACTGTTGCCAGACAGAATTCATGTCTTCCCTATGACCATCTCCTCCTTGGCCTCCTGTCTTTTGTTTATCTCCATCTCCATGATTTCTGATGTTTTACTTGCATCTTTGTCTTCAGGTTGATGTTTTCTTGTTGAAGGTGAGGGAAACCAGACTTGTGGAGCAAAGCCTATGTACGACGTAGTGAATATAGTTTCTTCAAGTACATAGTGAAAAACCAGTCATTCTTACACTGATTTCAGTCTGGTTTTCATCTTGCAACGCTTTTGGCTCTTTCTTGGCTCTTGCACTTCCAAAAAAATAGTTGCCTGTGTGGACCAGATAATGCTGGCCATCTTTGTGAAATTTTGCCATGTCAGCCCAGGAAGGAGTAACTTCCATTGCAGAAAAGCACTGAATTAAGTTTCATTTTGAGAGCAGTACAAATCATAAGAATTATGGAAGTGTAATTTTTATAAAAATAGCTACCTTGACATTCCAATCATTAGTGTAAGAATTATCAAAATGGCTGTTAAAAATAGGTCAATCCAACTTTAAAAGAAACAAACTATTTGGGACCCATAGCACAAAAAAAACCCCATAAACAACCCAGAGCATTTACAAAGAAATTTTAAAAATAAATGACACAGATAATGTTTAGATCATATTGTAAAGTAACAGGGACTTTGAAATGTACAGCATACACTAACATTACTTTTAGCCAAAATGATTCTTACATATACAATAAGGAACATAATATCTGGACAACAAAATTAACAAATTGTTAGCAAAATTCAAGTCAACACAGTTATCAAACTTCCAGTGAATCATCAGTGATTTCTAGGGATAAAAATCCATGGCTTTGTTTGATGGCAATTGTTTGATGACAGATGGTTTGAATTTTGAAGTTAGGCTGACAAACTCTTACCTATTTGAAAAATGTTGTGTGAACTCCCTTATTTACCTAATTGTCTCTAAACAAGTGGCCTGTTACACCTTCATGCTATTTAGGATTAACCTTTCACTCTAGTGTAAAGAGACATAGAGGCTGGGTACATGGAGGAGCTGTCCTTTACAAATAATGAAAAAAAAAAAAACCAAACAAAACCCAAAACCTTTTTTGCTTAATCCTTACAGTTACGGAAGTAATGCTGTTCCCATTTCGTGGATGGAAAAGGAGACACAAACATGCTAAACAAATAACTCACTGTTCAATCAGTAAGAGGTCTCTTATGTAAACAACCAATTTACTGGCAGATAGAGGAGGAAAAACATCTGTTCTATAAACAAGTGACATCCAGAATATAGATGGAAAAAGAGCTAACATGTAAAAGAAGAAATCAGCTAAGAAACAACTCAAAGTGTTTCCATTAGTGCCAAGACTGTAAATTACTCTTTATAGTCAGTCAGCTGCTTGTTGTAAAAGAACAACTTTTCTCACATTCTGAGAAGGAAGTAAGCAGAAACCATTGCAAAGTGAGATTTTTAGTGTTCTTTTAGATCTCTGTAAGGCCCAACAAACCTTGCTGGATGAGGCTTTTAAAAGGGCTTACTGTTCATGTACTCTGAGTTAGATGCATGGGAGAAATACCAACAAGATATTCTCAAGAGGTCAAAACAACAAAAAAGACTTAATTGGCATATTTAGAAAATAAGGGCATTTTGGCAAAAGGTTTAGAGCAGCATTTAATCAACACAGAGCACTTCTCAAAGCATTAAATTATCCCATTAAATTAACTTATCAAATGCTTAGCCTGTTTGAACTTTAAGTGACTCAGAATTTCTGAGAAGAGAGAACTGGAAGAATAAAGAGAAATAAACACAGAAAAGTTAGAGAAAAGCACACATACAGCTACCAACTCCTGGCTTCCAGATGTGTTTAGCTGATAAAAATTCCAAGAGGAGGTAGGGTAAAGACATGTGCTTGCCTTGTGTTCAGCCTTAAATTCTTGGCTTTCCTGGGTCCTTTCCAAAGTGGGACTTCTGACCCTCTGGCCACTCTGGGGCTGGACAGGGGCTCCAGGAGCAGGTGTGGAGCATTGCTTCTGGTGTGGCAGGAATTGGGCTGGGCTGGGATTACAGGGCTGGGGCAGAGCAGGGTGTTGCCTCTCCATGCATCCAAAATATTTTGAGCCAACAATCCCTTGAGTCTCTCACAACATCCACGTTTTTTGAACTGAAGTTTGTAAAAATGAAAGCTATTGGACATGGATATTCTTGACTCATCTGTAAGTAGAAGGGGTTCCTTCACTGAAATTTCGGTCTTGCTCTTTTTCTGCTGAGTTAAATTCTGATAGGATATGACTCATCCCTTTCTCACTAGGGTCTAGTACCACCTGCTAAGTTTGGTTTCAGAAAGATTTTGTGACTTTTTTTTCTTTCTGTAAGTCTTTTCTCAAAGCACAGCTTTTTCTTTCATAGAGGAAATCATGCAGTGTCAGGAATTTACTCTCTTATCTAAAAATACAGCCAATTTCATAAAGCCTATGAAGTTAGTGTTGAAATAAAGCATTAGCAGGTTCCACTAATTGATCTTAAGGTTCACTTTATTTGCCAGGAGTTCTAACCTGCGTGAGGAAACTTTCTCCAAGACTATCAGCAGGAAGAAGGAAACAGCTTTGCTGAGAGCTGAGTTATCATTAGATTTTGGAACACCAGAACTGTTGCCTGGCTGCCTAAGCACCTCTTCTCTACTTCTGATTGACATTCTCCAGGTGATGAGGGCTGCAGACTGGTCTCATGCCCAGAGCAGGTGATGTAGTCTAAGAGTAGACCTGGCTCCATCCTTGATGACTATGTGTGCAGGGATATAAAGTTAATCTAGCAAAACACTTCATGTAATTCACAAGTTCACCTGTTTTCTTACCCGAGAAAAGGCAAGCTGAGAAAAAATTCTGGTGCCTGGACATTGCCCACTACCTGAGCAATTCAGACTACTCAGTTCCTGGGTATTGTGGCCACATGCACCCTCTTTGAACAAACCGCAAAAGTGTAATTATTTTATGATTATTGTCATAACCACACATTTCTTATTCTGCTCACAATTCTTTTTACAATACCCAGTTCTGTGGTGTTGGCAGTGTTTAACTATTTGTATATATATCATATAAGCAGAGTGGATGAATAAATAGTTTATAACACATACATTTTTCAAACATTTTTTAATAATCTCTACTGAATTTTTTGTTCTTTCAAGATGTCAAAAACTGGATCATAGTTTTCACAAATATATTTCCTATTTGAAATTACTCAACCAGCAATTTCTGTGAATTATCCCTAACTTGCAAGCTGTTTGTTTGCTATTTTGCTATTGAGGAGTTGTGCTCTTTCATATGAACAACATCCCTTTTTGTTAGATTGGATGAAAATCTTATTGTGAATTGGTTTCTTGTTGTAAATTTAATTCTAATTCATTATCAGGGGAAAAAAAATAAGAAGTTACTTTTTTTGTCAATAAACATTTTCTTTCAAAGAAAACTTATTTTTGTGTGTTTCTGAGAATAGCTACAAATCTGCTCAAAGAATGTTCAAGGAATAGAACAAAAATAGAGTAAAATGCATTTATTTGAAAAGGTGATCACAAAATACTGATAATTTTAAATAAATTTGTTTACTCTGATGATGATTGTCATTCTCCCCCTTGAGTTTTGAGTCTGGGAAAAATTACTGATTTTTAAAATATTCTTTTTGACCAACTGGTATTTTAATTCTAGAAATGTTTTTTCACTCACTCTATAGGGTTTAAGGTTTTAGTATAATAATAAAATATTTTTAAAGATGGCAATTCATCTTGCATAATTGCACTAGCACCAAAAGCCTTCTTCCCAACAAATATTCACAGCTTGTGTAAGTATTTTCCATTTCAATATATGTTATAAGTCACTTTTAGTCTGAAGAATCACTGTCTTCAGTCCCAGTCCTTGATAAGCTTCCAAACACAATGGGACATTAATTAAAATTAATGGGATTCCACAACATGCATGGTAGTAGACAACCATTGCAGGTAGGGTTGTTGTTGTGGTGGTGGGTTTTTTTTTGTGTGGGGGTTTTTTTTTGTTTTTATTTTCCTCTTTTGCATTTCTATGTAATTCCTGAAAGACTCACTCCAGTATGTAAATCAGATCTTCCTAAAAATCCACCAATAGAGTTCCCTTTATTTTCCAGGGCTCTTGACAAAATTTTCACACATCCAAGTCATATGCTCTGCTTCTTTGTCCTGTTCAGAATCCATTAGCTGGCTGCAGATAGTAAAAATAACATATTTGTTTACTTGCCATACAGTTTACTCTGTAAATAAATAACCTGATAAATCAGAGGAGAAAAAGGAACAGAATAAGATTCTCTTCCCTTAATACTAGTGGGAGTAGTGGAATTACTCCCTCTGTTAGCCCAAAGTGACAGTAAACTGGTCTGCTAACTTAAATAAGTATAGGGAGAAATACTCAGTGTCATTCCCTTTTAGCTTCTACCACCCAACAGTGAACAGTTAGATAAATCAGAGGTGTAAATTAACTATCAGTTGGCTTTCAGGTAGACCTCATTCCCTCTGTTTCCAAGGAAGCCTCACTCATTTCCTAGTATGTTGTTGCTATTTTTTCTGCTTCTGCTGGTGTACTGCTGTTACTACTGCTACTTTTGCTACTGCCATTGCTACTACTGCTAACAGTAATATTTAAAAGCACTTATTCTACTCCTAAACATTTCCTTTTATTATTTACTTATGGTCTCAACACCAGGAGAATGTAGAGCTCTCCACTTAGATTGCTGGTATCTTTTTGCTGCTATAATTCATAGCACAGAACTAAAGGAGATAAGAAAGGGGAGTTAATCCCTTTTTTTATAGTTAATAGTTTTTAAAACTACTTTTAAAAGCTATGCATTTATAACATAAATATCTGATAAATAAGGTGATATAACCAGTAGCCTGAGTGTTGGGAGAACTTTCTGCTGCTTCTCCTTCTCCTCCTTATCCTTCTCCTCTTCCTCCTCCTCCTCCTCACTCTCATGTCTGCCGACATAAGATTGACACCCAGGTAAGTTTCAAATCAAGATTTTTTTTTCATATGTCCTATGAGAGTTTTGAATACAGTTTTTTCCCACTGAAAATGGTGTCTCTTCTGCAAACATTAGGACTGTCAGCAATCTACTTTTCTAGGGCACTTCTCCAAGGAACAAGAAAAGCATTTATTGTATCCTGAAAAACTAAAGTTCTGCATTTAGAATTTCACCTAGATCAATAATTTTCTGATGTATAATTATCAAGATCTGAGTTGCTAAGTGTAAAGGTCAAAAAATATTGCACAAATTGTGCTGCTCTATAATGTCCATAGCTTTAACACAGGAGGGACTTTATGGAATGACTGTTGTCATGTCCTCATGTGACATCACTCGCTCAAATCAATGTTGTGCCCATTTTCCTCTCATCCTCATGTGGACTGTCTGAGGGGAGTAATTATTATGGAAGATTGCAGTATTTTTTAGGATAATAATAATAATAATTTCTGTCCTACACAGAAGGGTGGCATCTACTCAGAACAGAACAAATTCTTCTGGCCTTTAAGTATAATGAAGACCTGAGTTTCTGAACTTTTTGGCAGTTTCATGCCTGTTCAGTGTAGTTTGCTTCAAAATGGGTATTTTTGATAAGAAGTAGTGCAACAAAGATCAGACTGAATGTCTGTCTTAGAATGCATGTAAATTATTATTAAGCATTTAGAAGAAATTTATTATCTCCATATTATGCCCATGATATAGCTTGAAACTATTTGGGTGCCTTTGGGTGCAAAGTTAGTATACTTTTCCTTTTGGTTGTATTGCAAAAAAATTTAGTCCTTCTGTTAGATCCACATGATTCTGTGGATCTCACAGAAATGAGTCATAAATGCTGAGCTAGATAAAAATCCTATCAAATATAGCAGAGATTAATCTCTACCACACACTAAATTTGAGCTCTTTTGCCTGACTCCTGATACTTGTACTACAACTTCTCCCCACTTCATGGACAAAAAAGGGCTGTATATAGGTATATAACCTGATAAAATGGGCAGTATTTCACCAGGAAAGCCTGGGGACTTTGAGGAACGCTTCATAGAAACTAGGCCAGAGGCACATTTAAATAATTTTTAAATAATCCGGGAAGATGCTCCTGACATTTTCCTCTTTGTGGTTCATACTGCATAGTTTGATCACCAGGTAACAATAATTCATCTATGCTGGCATTTTACACAATGAGATGCTGCCGTGATACTCTAAAACACTGAGTTTCATTGCCACAATGCAACCTAACTCTCAGGCCTTAATTCTCAGAAAAAGCCATTCAAGAACACTGCAAAAAGTCTTTTCAGCTACATGATATGATAGACAGTTTAGTAATGGTATTTACTTTGTTCATAGTTGTGTAGATATATTTATATTTATTGTAACATGCCTAAAGCAGGCTTGTCACCAAAGTGAGGTGCCTTTGCCGTGCCTTAAAACATAAAATCAATGTATAACATAAAAGTTGTGGGAAACCTTGTAGCATTCTGAAAAAAAGCTAGGAGACTATGAGCCCTAAGAGATAAAAGCTTGAGAGGAATATGTAGACCTTCATAAAATATCTTTATTTTATGAGAGATCAAAAATTTTTTAAAAATTGAAAGAGTACAGTCAAAGTATCAGCACAATTGTCCAATTTTTTCTACTTCTTTTCATGCAGAACTTTATTTTAATTTTTTCCTGATTTTTAATTTTTACCAGTAGAATTAGTGTTGCTAAAAGGCACAAACCCTGAAATCTCAGCAAGCCACAGAGAGGTCTATATTTTGCTACTAGTTAAAACACGATTCTTCAATTTACTAATGGCAAAATTTTCTCTTTCATTGAAAACTTTTCAAAGAAAACTTTTCTTCCTAAAGAAGGCAAAAATACTGTACATAGACTTCAAAATTTTATTATTTTTCTGTCTGGTGTCTTGGTTTGGAAAGACAGGTATCTGCCAGGGAAAGCTGGAGTTTCCCTTAGAATGGAGAATGTAAACCCCTCACCCCCTCCAAATTATAATTTTGCAATTGAGGGCTTTCAGGCAAAGATTTGGAAACAGGAATAACAGGGAATTACTAGGAATATTAACAATACAAATGTAGTAGAAAACAAAACCCCCCAACCAAACAAGAAAACAACAATTCTGGAAAATCCTGACAGAGTCAGAGCTACAACCTGACACCCTGTTGGTCAGGGTGTTGGAAGCAGTCCCAAAGTGAGTCCTCCTGGAGTGGCAGAGGTGGTTCTGGTGGAGTAGAGATGATCCTGTAGAACAAGAGTCCAGTGATGGTGAGGAGGGTCCAGTCTTCCTCTGGGAATCAGGTGAAGCTGGATCCTTTCTGTGTTCCTGTGTCTCAGTTTTATCCAGGTAGGAATGGTTGGCTCCCCCCACTGGGTGGAGCATCTCACAATGGGATGATGGAATGTGGATGTACTGCTTTGTGGATGTACTGCTTTGTGGAGGAGAACAGCTTGGGGAGTCTTAATGGCCCATTGTGAAAGAGATAACAAACACTGCCCCACCTGGTTTTAACAGCTGGTCCATTATCAGAAGGCATCCACCCCACTCCCCCCCGAGTTACCAGAAAGAAAGAAGAACATCTCCCCAACTGCTTTCAGCAGATGAAACAGAGTACACATTTTTGGTTCCATAACCAAAGACACTGGATACTTATGTCTTGGATATGCCTTGTGTTTTAAGTTTCTAGAGATATGGCAAGACATCACCTAGTTCTACCTAGTTTTGAACTAATAAAAGCCTCCTTGGTCAATTACTTTTGTGATAGATTTTTCTTTTCACCAGTCTTTTGAGATACACAATGAAAAGTACATAGAAATTCTATTTTGTGAAGATTTTTAATGCAATTATGTTAGGACAAGAAATGTAAGTCTGTGGTGAAAACGAAATATATATACCCTTTGAAACATGGAATCAGGTGTTTTTCACATCAAGCATCTCTATTTTATTTTTGTCTCCCTCTTTTTTTTCTTCCAGATAATTGTGTGGTTTTTCAGCAAACACATGAACAGCAGGAGTTACAAATCCTTCCAGGTAACTAATTAGGTTATTTCTGCTCCTTAGTCTTGAAGCTGGTTCAGTCTGTATTGGGTGGTAGCTCTATCCAAAACCAGCTTCACTGGGAGCAGGGAACCTATATGGTTTCATTGAAATTCTGCCACTAAATCATTTGGGAAACAAAAAGTCATGGGCAACAATAGAAAAGGAGAGCAAAATCCTCTTTCAAAGTACCATCTCTAGTCTGAAATGCACACTTTGGGAGAACTCTCGGGGTCTCTGGTGCCCGAGAATGATGGATGGGCACTGCCCTTGGTCCTTCGGGAAGCCCCAAGCCGCCCACAGAAAAGACGAGGAGTCTTCAGATGTTCTTTTTCAAGGTTTTCCTCCTTGTTTATTTTATCTGATCTCTACACTTTTCTCTGAGCTCTGCCAAGGTCTGGACAGCACGGGCAACAGGGGATGACTGCTCCGCCTGCCCACAGCTCGTCATCTTATCTACAGATAATTGTGTGTACATTATTTACAATTGTGACCCAAGGCATGCACTTGACACTAAACAGGTGTTTTCTACTTTGACCCAGTCCCCCTAAATCTGCTTCATGTCATCACCACTGTGCAAAATGGAGACAAAGAAGAAGGAGAAGACTCCAGGGTAGTGCCCAGAATCCTCCATCTTGTCTCTGGTCCTTCTTATCTTAAAACCCCTAATGTGAAAATATTAATACTTTCTACTACCTTCAAGGGCTTGCAATTCTTCCCATAGTGTTGGTAATTTTTCCCATGGACTATAATCGAGACCCTTGCCTGTCTGGGGTCCATGCCAGGGTCTGCAACCCCCCTGTACATATCTCAGACCCCCCTGTACAGGTTTTAAACGCCCCTGTACAGGTTTCTGTTCATCCAGGGTTTCCAAAGAAACACCCTGGACTCCTACAGAGAACTACCAAAAAATCAAACAGAAGTCATAAACAGTACAAGCAGATTTTGCTATGTCTGATTCTTCACCCTGCCCCAAAATTACCTTGAAGGTGAGACAGCACAGAGCTCAGCTTAGCAAACATGTTGGGCTAATTGACTTGTTTATGCCTCAGACTAGCACTGATTCAAGGGACCAGAGGTAGGACATGTACAAAGAGGAAGGGAGAAGAATGGCAGGGAAAAACCACCCTGTGAATACACAGAATCCAAGACAGAATGGCATGACAGAGAAGACTGAATAATTGTGTTGTGGTTGCATGGAGAAAGCACAAGCCAGCATCAAACAGATTGTGAAGATTAACCATACAAATAATGACATGTACTACCAGCAATTCTAAAGTTACTCTTAAAAGCATAAGAGACAGGGTCATGTATGTGTGTGTAAACTTCTCTCTGCTATCTTTTCTCCACAAACAGCAATATAGGAATATTCTGATTTAGAGGTTCTATCTAGACAATTACCTTTCATAGCCATCAGTGAACTTACCCTCCATGATATTTTTTCAATATTTTCTTCATTTTGATCCTTTTCAACAATTAGTCCCTAGAAGATCAGCTTTACTTTGCCTCCATGGAAGTAAATTTCACAGTTCAATTATCTTATTCTATTTTTTATATTGCAAGTAATCACAGTTTGCAGCCTCATGTTCATTTTTTCTTCCCTTTCATACTTCTGCATGCTTCCTTCCCAAGCCAAGAAGCCTGCTTAATCTGTTTTAATAGAGATTCTTTTTTCCTATGTGATCATACTTATTGCCCTTTCCTTATAACTTTGTTCATTTCTATTACTTTTTTTTTCTCTGAAAGGAAGAACAGAATATTTAAGCCATAGGAGCAGCAGAAATTTAAGCCATGATATGATAATATTTTTGCATTTCTTCAGTTATTATTTTCCTAGTACCTCTGGATACATTTTTTTAGCTCTGCATTGAATCTAGAGTGTTTTTCCTGTGTCTTTCCATTTAATGGAAAGCTCATCACTGTATACATGCAGTCACAAATATCTTTGCCCTATTTGCACTAATTTGCAATGATTGGCAAAAACCTTTGGTAGAAAGATAGATGCAGTTTTTAGTACTGAAAAACTGTGTCATGACAGAATT
The DNA here is from genome assembly GCA_027886175.1 of Phylloscopus collybita. Taxonomy (NCBI): domain Eukaryota; kingdom Metazoa; phylum Chordata; class Aves; order Passeriformes; family Phylloscopidae; genus Phylloscopus; species Phylloscopus collybita. The sequence goes on along the minus strand of JAJNNQ010000086.1, from coordinate 2,423,908 downwards.
CAAACAGCTGTCAGACATCATTTATGAAGATGCTATATAGGATTAAATTAATCATTTAGCTTGGTAGAATCTTCTTGGTAATATCTTCAGGAGGACAACTAGACAGGTAAGAAAGTAATAAAACCATGAAAATGTAGAGCTAGACTTTTTAATTATGTCAAGGACAAAAAAAAAAAAAGTATTGAGGAAGTAAGAAAGAACAGCTGAAATGAAATATGGCTTAAAAAACTGTTCAAAAGTAACAGATGTCAAGTGCAGACCAGTATAACAACCAAAGCATGGACTCCACCAACAGGGCTACTAAGTCATTTATTGAGAGAAATGAGCTGGTTTTAGACACTTCTTCAAGTGTGTAAAGCTTCACTTCTTTCCTTATAAACTGTTTTTCACTAAGTGACCTATCACGCATTGCCATGCCAGCCACACACTTCCCTGATGTCCTTCTGTGGGCTGATCAGGCGCTGTTCAGGTGTCTGGCAGCTTCCAGCAGGCTCCTCTCTGCTCAGGGCATCTGCAGTGTGGCACCTCCTGCCCCCAAGGTCAGGCAGAGACAACCTCTCTGTGCTGCCATGGGTTCTGCAGGTGTGCCCCACAGCCTGAAACTCGATTCTATTTCATCTCTCTCTACAGACCAGGCTCCAAATGGGGACACAAAGAGTAAAGGGTAAATAAGGGAGGTGAGGGATAAACAGACAGTTCACTTGAGTTCATTAAAGAAATTCTTAAGGTAGGAAGGAAGCCCATGTGAACCAGTCTGTGTTTCATCTGGTGTCGGGTGCTCAGTTTGATTTACATTATCATTTACATATGACGTTGTTGGTAGCTATGAGGACATAAGCAAAACCCCCTTTCTTCAGAGTTAACAAAAGTCATTGTGTAAATCCACAGGTACTCTGATTCTGAGCCTCTAATGCAATTCTGAGCATTCTCTTCAAGATAGCATATGAAAACAAGGAGAGGATACTTAGAAAAGAGGACCAGAGCCAGTGGTTGGCAGATGCCAGGACATAAAGGACAGATGGACTGTGAAGAGAAAATGATCTCACCATTGATGGCCTGGCCCTGCAAAAATCTGCTGCCAGCTATGCTCTGCAGTTTAGGTGAACCTCAGTTTGACAAAACACCACTGGTGCCATGTCCTTCTTCCCCTTCACATGAGCTCAGATTCTTCCTCTCAGCTGTCTTGGAACAGGCTGTGACTGTTCAAAATTACTGTACTACAACAAATAAGTTGCAATAAATATTCTACAACAAATAGACAAGATATCTAAAGGACATCAGTCCATTAGAAAACATACGACCAGGAGGACACCTGAATTTTCAAGCCTCAGGGTCAGACATTGCAATAAAAAGTCCGGTAAAGTCTCTTTTTAAACTTGTGATGGATCAACAGTGTGCATCTAAGCTAATAACATCAGATATTTTGCTGCTTAGCTGTACCAGATCCTGTGTATGGGACATTTCTAAGGGTCTATGTTTATGTAATTTTGTTTAAATTTTACTTTTTCTCACAGGGAGAAAAGGCATAAATTAGAGTAGAATATCGTTATAAGTTACTTCTCGTTTATGACATCCTTTTGTAGTTATTTGAAAACTACATACCATAAAGCACACAGAAGCACCTGAGAAAGAATTTCTTTCAGAGAAATGTTGTTAGAAGAAAAAAGTATAAGGATGCCCAAACAAATAAAAGAAAAAGTAATAGCTCATCTACCCCTTCATATCTTAGAAAAGCAGTGGTGTGTTAATTTCCCTTTCTGCCAGAACTACAGTGCTTGTATTTTGTTGTCTATTAAGAATTACTTCTCTTCTTGACCCTACTTGTAACCTTCTTTATATTTCTATGTTTTAAAATAGAGTATGAGAAAAATAGGCCTAGGAGATTAGGAAGGAATTTCTTTGACTGGGAGACAAACTCTCAAGCCATTGGAGAGGGGCTGGGTAAATCTTTGGCCCGTTTCACTGTGCACAACCTACTTCAGTGTTTCAGTAGGTAACCAGCAAAAACTGAAAAACTCACTCTAAAACACAACCAGTTTAATCAGTTATGGGGACCTTGTCCGTATCAAGCCAGAATAGTTCCTTCTGTTTGGGTGAAACTCAGTTCACTTTGGTAAATGCCACCAAAATTTACAGTGCTTTGAAGGAGTTGCCATGTCTGAAAAAAACCCCAGGTTTTCCTACAATTCTCCATGTTGCTTTTTTTTTGAAATGCCTATTGTGCCTGCTCAGCATCCTGTATTTCCATAGTTCCAATAGGACTATGGAGTGACTTCACCTCACCATGTTGGTAAGTGTGCACCAATGTAAGCCCACAATTATTCCTGTAATCTGCAGCACACAGAAGATGTAAAGATTATGAAACACAGCCCTACAAATATGTCTGGGAACTAATGATTTGGGAAGTAGGCTTAATTTAGTCATTCTGTACCATTCCCATCTGTGCAGAGATGGAAGAGGTTGCTGGACAGGGCTGGTTGTATAACCACAATCCCCACAGTGATGTACCTCTGAGTTAGCTGTGGTCCTCCCATGGGGCAAAGGTGCTCTAATATTTTATAGATTCCTGGTCAGCAACACAATGAAACCCCAAAAGGCAGCCTGTCACTGAAAAGGGGAAAATTTCTGTAAAGAAAAAGATGTGAAAATGTAAGCATTCAAGTGAAAATTCAATCCTTCACAGTAGAGAGCTTCTCTGAAGTCTCTTAAATGACCCTTTTTATCATGGTGCCGTGTCTTCCTTTCTAAATAGTGAGGCCAGGTAAGAAAAATAGACGTGTGTATGCAAGTAGCTGAGTCATTTATTAGGCATGTGTACTTCGTTCCTGTTGGTAAACTGACCTTTACAGGGAAGAAAATGCACGCTGTTGTCTCATTTTAAATGATGATCAGTCATAATACTCTTTTTTTTTTTTCTTTCTTTTTCTGTATTGATGATACTAAAGCAATGTGATTTGCTTACTTTTTCTGTTATTCTTGTAATTTTCTGATCAGATAGTCTGTATTGCATGCTTTAAGGAACAAGCCCAGTTTACAAGAATGATGGTCCAGTAGAAATATGATTTCTTTGATTACTTTTCTTCCACTAAAGTATTGCTTAGATTACAGAGTGGGATCCAGTTTTAAAGTCTTTAAAACTGGAAGTGAAAGCCCTTAATGGCCATTAATGGAAAGGTGACAGGGCTCAGGTGAGTGGCACTGGGAGAAGATATGGTCTTGTTTTTAGCAGATGAGGGGAAGAGAGTTGTCTGACCACCTCACACTGACAGCTTCACTGTTGTATGTTTGGATCTTTATTTATCAGCTACTGCTCTGACATTTGCTTCAAGAAGATTACTACAGATATATGAGACCAGTGAAGAATCAGGAGCCTGAACACACCAGAGAAAATACATGTGACATTTTGTGAACTCTTCTGAGTGGATTCCTTTCTTCCCCTCAAACTGGAAGAGAAGTGCCCTGGGGAAGTTCACAGGAGGAGATGACCCCAGATTGCTGGCTTATAGACATGTTCCTAGAATACAGATAAAGACTTTAATTTTACCCTAAATATATAGACTTATCAAAAAAACATTGTGTGCTCCAGGCCATTCTCAACAGATTTATTGGCAGAAGGTAACATTAGACCACCTTTGTTAAAATATAAAGCCACGATATAGACTTGCAGCAGGAATTTTGATGTATGCAACATGAAAAGCCTTTTTGTCTTCCTTTTCTGCATATACCTCCTTCAGAATACTCTTTCCTATTCTTTTTTCTTTAAACTGTGGGTAAATGGAAAACAATTTCTATTCATTATTTATTGTTATATTCTCCATGTCAAGAAACTCCTCCTCTTAATTACCTCTGATTGTTCCCTTTGTAGTGTTGTTCACTGTTTTTCTTCCCAGCACTAGGATGCACCATAAATAGAGAAGTCCTTCTAATTGTTTAATTGCTGTTGACTTTCCTAAAACCATGGAACTTGGGCATTGCTTTTAAGGTTTCATTTGAATTCTAATAATGTTCCCCAATCAGTAGCCATCTGGGATGAACTGCTGGAAAATGATTGTCCCCAGACGTCTTCTTCTGGGAGGGGACTTCTGTTGTGGAAGTTGCTGCCACCACTGGGTTTGGTGACCTGATAGAGCAGCAGACTATGGTCTGCCAGTCTCCTGCCAGTCCCATGACAAGAGAACTAAGGTTTTTTAACTTTCTTATCTCATATATCTCATCTGCTTAGGCTTTCTCTGCTCTCAGTGGTGGTGAACCAAATTGAACAATATATTTTAGGAATAAGGCTATCAAGTGTAAAGAAGTACTAGGGTCTGTAACAAGGGCAAAATTTTTTCATCCCATCTGAATTTCTGCCAGCATTTTGAAACAGAAGAGCAGGGAGAATAAATCTTTTGGGATACCCCTACGAAGGTCCCCTATGATTGATATAACCAGCAAGTGAGTGGTGTAATTAATTGCTACACAACACAATGGCTGAAACAATGTTCCTTTAAAAAATAAAAAGGTCAGGGGAACCTCAAGATAAAATTCTTCTGGACTTCTCTTTTAGGACTCATTTCCCCAGATGTGCAGAGATAGTTTCATGAGTACAACAATAGTCATATTTGTTGATCTTTGACTTTTATTAAACATACCTCTACATAGTGAAGTAAGAATGATTAAAAAGTTGTTATGTATGAACATCCAGTATGGCATGATATCAGGGAAGTTGTTTTCTAGGGAAGTACTGAAGTAAGCACCCCACAGTTTAAGGGGTTGAAAAATACTGGGTTTGGATTTTGATTGCTGGCCAAAGGAATTAAATACAAAGGTATGAAATTATCTAAAAAGGTGATAATTGTTTCATGGGATGAATACTTTTTCTCTCTTGCTTGTTTTCCATCACTTTTGGAAGCTTATGGATCAGTTCTGTTGGGTGATATATGTAACATTGTGGAAGAGATCTGTGCACTGACAGAGGAGGCACAACAGACTACTGTAGAGGGAAAAAAAACCCCACCTGTGGACATGGTTTTCCTTGCATCTTTGTAATCAGTTTTGCTGCTGATAATGAGAGCAAGAAAGCATCAACTCTTGGGTTAAAAGCTTTGGACATTGTAGTGGGCAGTGACAACAGTAACAGCACTCTGAAACTCCTCCTGTCCTCCCAAATTCCTGTCTCCACCCTTTGTCCCAAAAGTGACTTCCCAAATCTGACAAGCCTTCATGAAGGCTAAACACAGTGCCTTGAGCCCGGAGTTAGGCCCACAGATATTTGATCCCTTACTAAGATACTCTGAAAAAAATGCTGCAGTCATAAAAGGGCTGAAAAATAATTTAAAATAAATAACTATCAGGGCAACCTGAGCAATACTGTCATGAACTCTTCATGCTGCACATTATCCTGGCAAGCTGGAAGGCACCAACATACATAAGCATGTGGCAAGTACAGACTAATCTGAATGTTAATTTGAAAAGTGTAATCTTAAAATAATTTCTGAACTGAATAACTTTAGACAGATATCCCTGAAATTATCTGACTTCCATCCTCTTTCTATTTTTCTAAAACATGTTTTGATGTTAATTCCCTTTCTCTAAGCTTGTTTTAAATTAAGTAAACAATAATTTTGTAATGATTATATAATAATGATGTTTCCTTGATTTTTTTTCTTTTGCACCTTTTTTCTCCTAGACAATCTACATGGATATGAAGGAAGGCTTTTTGGAATAACAGGTCATAACTTTGAAAATGTAGCATTTTCTGCTCTGATTGAATTCAATGGCAAAATTCCTACTATCATCAATGAATCAAGAATCTGTGTTTTGGTATAACACTGTTTGACTGTAATGCAGTAAAACATGCTGTTTCCTGAGAAACCAAATACGATCAGCTTGTGCACACAAAACCACACTCACATAGAATTCTTATTAAAACTGTTTTAAGTTCTCAGCATGGTGAATTGGCCAGGACCAGCATTCAGTTTCAAATCCAGCAAATAAAAAAAAGAAGCCCTGTGTTTAAATAGGTTTATTTACCTCTAAGATTCTAAGATGTTTCAGAAGGTACTTAGCTTTGCTGGGTTTAAAAATGTTTTCAAAATTTCATTTATTTTACTTTAATGTGAAACTGTGGCACTGAATGGTGCCTCTAATCTGCTTTGCAAATGGAACAGCAAGGCTCTTTCCTCTGCTGAAGTCACTGGGGCCAGTTCTATCATCTGTAGTGCGAGTTTGATTGGCTGTAATTGCTTATCACCATGGTATCTGAGGATAGCCTCATGGTTCTATCAATTTCCTAAGCTTGCATCTGCAACATTAGAATCCATAACAAGTACAGAAAATGCAGGGATGCATAGCCATACTGTACCCACCAATAATGGAAATGAGCAACTAAACCTTGTTAGAATATTTTTTTTTGCCTGGAGAATATTACAGGAGGATACCACCTTCCTTTTACTATGATGATAATGGTGACACCCCTTTCTAGAGTTCTTGTGTGACTCATGTACTACTACTCAGGTCTCTTAGGTTCATTTTCACTCTGACCATGAAGTGTTTATGGAGGTACCATAAACACCAGGGGAAAAATGTGTAATGTGAAGCACTTAAGAAAGGCATAAATTTATAGTGATGACAAAGGTAAAAAACATAAAGGACTGGCTGCAACTGGGTCATGTGGGGTGCTGTCATCTCAGAAGCTCAACCCTGTGGTGCAGAAACTGGAGGAGGTACCTCTGCTTTAGGAAGGACTCTTTGGTGCAGATCTTGCAAAACACAGCCTCAGCATCTCTGCCTGTGCCTATTCCATTACTGTAGCTCATACAAGAGCTAATTCATTATCGGAGTTTACAAGAGTGAGGCTGCTTTTATTAAAATACCACAAGCCATCTGTTATTTACCTTGTTTTGATTTGCACAATGCTGCTGTGAACTGCTGAGTGAATAAAGAGCTTGTCTGGCATTGTGTGCTGCAGGGTGTACGGCAGCCCAGCCACAAAGTGAGGGACCTGCAGTGGGAGAGCAGTTATTTAAATGGGAAAGAAATGGGGTGTCTGATTCTCTTAAGAAGAAACCAAGAAATAAGAAGGGGAGAGTGAAATAAAAGGTGCTCTGAGTACTAGAAGATGAAGAGAGTGTATGTGAAAATCAGACAAGATGTTAGGAATGGCAGAAGACATTAATCAACACAATGGGAACCTTACTGTATAAACTTAAGAATGATAATGTTCATAGGACAAACCCTTTAGGGTTTAGTCTTAAAAAGATTAATAACTTAGAATAGCTACAGTCATAAGGTGAATACTGAAGGTCAAGGAACTAAAATGTAGAAATCTCAGCTTTCAGAGCAGGAGTTTTATTTAAGAAGAACAGCACAGACTTCTAACAATTTTTTCCTCTTCATCAAGGAACCAAAACTCAAATTAATAGCAGAATAAGAGCACAGAGAACATTTTCTAGTTTTAGATAAGGAATTATGTGGATACCTGGATTATTTGGAAGAATTAAGAATTTTTCCCTGTTTTACATGAGGAAATGTGCACAGCAATGGTAGGACTCTACTATTCAAAATGCAGTACAATATTTTGATATAAATGTACAAATGTTTCCATCCTTTTCAACTTAATGAAAAAAAAAAAAAAAAGTTATTCACCATATTTAGGTCTCTATATTTTACCTTTGTGCTTAAGACTAACCCCCCAGAATTTTCTTAAAATCTGTAGAGATCCAAAGGGGAAACAAACAGTCACAGGAAGCCCATGAAAATAAAACGGGCATTACATAAATTGATGAAGGAAGGCAGTGCAGAGGTTTTGAGATTAAAGAATTATGAATGTAAAATGGTTCTACAGTATTCTACCACCTTCTTGTTGTTTTGAATGTGCCTAGGAGAAAAAAGTCTATACTGTTTGCCTTCGTGTTCAGACTGAGATACTGCTTGAGGTGCTTGAAGATGGAGATCTGGGCTGATGTTGATGTTTTACAAAACTTGTATACAGCATCTATTACATTGCTTACTTAGCAAATAATTAGCACTATCTGGATTGTCCTACAATTTTTTTGAGGGATCTGAATGTTGATCCATACATTTGCTTGATAATAATTGTGTGTATGAAGCCCTCATCACCACCTGCAACAACCTGCCTTAATGGTGTAAGACAGCAAAGTTTTGCAAACCTTAGAGAATAAAGGCAATATCAGGAGATGTGGAAGTGGTGTAGGAATGCAGCAAAGGTAAAGGAAAGGTTGTTAACCAGGTCAGAGACCTATGGCAAAAGACCTAGGTCCCAGGTTGAGTCAGAGTGAGAGCTGACAAGATGAGATTAAGAAGAAAAGTTGTGGAGCTATGAGAACGAAAAAGGTTAAATACTGCTGGGATCCAGAACCAATACCTTAGATCCCGAAATAGACTGTAAAGCTAATTATTCCACATTAGTCTGTGAAATTAAAAAATTCTTCTCCATTGTGCACCAAGGGAGGATGGCTTTCTTTGTTACTGATTAAAGGCTGAAATATGCAGCTGACATGGAGATTAGCAGTTTGGTCCAGCTGATAATTTTCTGTGTCAACACATGGAGGAGGGAAAAAACCATGGAAAACAAAAACACAATAGAAAAGTATTGATGCCAGCTTTGAGAAGCAAGTATTTGACTAATAATTAACCCTATTCTTCGGAAAAAAAAAAAAAAGGTGCTTTGAATACATAGCATTATATGTTTATTCTAGAATTAGTTACAGAGTATGTAGTTAGAAGTGGGTATGAGGCAAAACTATGCCGAAGTTGTTGACAAAACCAGCTGCTCTTTGAGTACTTGAGTGGCGGAAACCACTAGATGTCAGGAGAGCCCCGCGGGGACCGGCCCAGACCATGCTTGGGCTTGCCTTCCTCCTTAGCACCAAGAAACCCCGCATCTTCAAACCAGCTGGGTTTGCTTTTTCCCCCGGAAAAAGAAGCAGGCTTACTTATTTTCCTTTTTTACAGAGAACTTTCAACCATCCCGTTATTTCCCAGTTGATTTAAGCAAGGCTGCATTAGGGAAAAAAAAATTACCCATTTTCTCTGTACTTTTGCAGTACACCTATAAAGGTTTTAAACACTATCTGCACCTTAAATGTATGAAAAATTGCCTTACTCCATCACACACCATCATTTACTCTAGGGTGGAATATCCTCTCAGAACCCTTTTTTATCGTTTGGTCTAGATTTAAAATAACAGGAAAGAAAACACAAGTAAAAACAAAAACAAAGTGAAATTACCCCTGATGCCTACCAATGCATGAATAACAGATCTGTTGTAATTTGAAGTATATTTTAAGAAACTTTTTTTCACACATTCTGTGGAAAAATAACATATTCCTGGAAAAGGTGTTGAATACATGGGAACTGAGCAATGTTTGTCTGAGCACCATTATTTGTTTCATATGCTCTTGATATAGTTATGATTATACAGCTATATTAGATTTTCTAGTTTCTGATTTGCTATTATACAAGTCCATATAATCTGCAGAGATTTTTAAACTTATGTCTGTTTTTAAAGTACTTTGAAGTGCACAATTATTTGCCCTGTGCTTGCAGTGTTTTTATATTCTTTCTCAATCCAAGTAGAAGTCTTTGAAATTGTTGAAATATTAGCTCCAACAAAAAGAATTTGAAACCCAGAGACCTCTAACCTGCCTAGAGACAAAACTGAGATTTTTATGACCTATGTAACAATTCTGCTGTGCCTGGTGCATCAAATTCTGAAACTTGGGATGTTTTTTGCATAATTTGAATAACAGTACTAATGCTTGATATACATCTTGTGGTTATAGGGATGACTTTCCTTTCAAAAATGTTTAAAACAAAACTGCCAAATATTGTAATGGAAGCAGAATTAGGAATTTATGTGTAAGTCACAGGCCAAACAGCACAGTCTCAGAAACCTGGAGAGTATTCCTGCTGCCCTCTAACCCAGACCCAGACTTCTTTTTTGTCTAAACCATCCTATTCTTAACCTTTTTATTGAACTAACAGATTTTGTTATGATTTTATTTTAATGTCTTGCATATTAGAATTCATTATTACTCCAAATAGCACAATAAATCTTATAAAAAATCCTGCAGATCTGAGTTGGATTCTGACCATGTCTACATGATGACCTAGTTTGTATCACAAATGTGTGATCTATGGCAGAAAGTTCCAAAGCACAGTAAGTGTAAGTGAGTGCAGCTCCTTTCCACCTTTTAGAAATTTGTCCCCAGTGTAGAAAATTTTATTGCTCATGTGGATTCTTGCATGGAATTTTGTCAAGGAAAGAATTTAAAGTTAGATTTTTCAGACAACAAGAATTTGTCAGATGAAGCATCTCCTCCTGAAGAAAGCTAAGTCAAAAGAATTCTTAAAAAACCCCAATGATGACAACTCATCGTGTAAGAGAATTGCACAAATACAATCTATAACTTTTCAGTCCCACTAGTCAATACTATTTCTAAGCAGCAGTTTAGTGAGGTGCCCCTGCAAGAGAGCTAATGTTTGTCTGCTATGGAAACCACCTAAAATAACCTGGGTACAAAAAAGCAGGTGGCAAGAATTATGGCAAACCCATTCCTCCAAGTAATTTTCTGTCCAAAATAGCCCTATTCCCTTAGAGGTACATACCAAGGCAGCAGCCTGTCAGAGATGTACATTACTGCCACCAATGCAGCTGCTCCCTGCAAAGAATTTGGGTCAGATGAACAACTTCTGGAGTTTGTCTTAATCTCTGTTGGTGTCAGCATGCAGCAGAGTTGCCAAGGAAGCAGTTTTAAAGGTGGTAAATTCAGTTTTTTCACTGAAGTGAAACCATCTCAAAAGCCACAGTTGGAATAATGTCTCACAACTTCGATGTTATGATTTTGACCAACGCTGATGTTCCTTAGCAGGGCTGCAGAGCATTGGACCTGTTCCTCTCATTTAATCCCACTGCTGTGGAAAAAGTCAGGGGGAAGTACAAAGAGCCAAGGCTCTAGTTAAACTGATGGTAAAGATATGGCTATGAAAAGGAAATAAAAGAATCTTCCTGTTTCGCCTATGCACACATATGAGATCTGCATGGACTTTTGACTTCATCAACTGAAGTTTTGTCTTGTGTTTTACCTTTTAATAAAATCTACTTGTTTATTTGAAATATTTCTCTTCTGTCCATCTTTCCCTCCTGCTTTTGCACAACAGACACACTGACATAAATACAGCTTGGTGTTCTTTTACTTTGTGGTGGTGGTTTTTGGTTGTTGTTAGAGGGTTCCCCCCCGCTTTTCTTTTTTGGTGGCATTGTGATTGGATCTTGGCTAGTTTATTCTGCAGAATTACTGCTAAAAATTTACTCTGTAACTGCCAAATTCATATATCAAATGTTACTGCACTGTGTGTCAATGCAAAGAATTATATTAATCCCCTAACTTCTCTTCTAGATGATGCAATTCCACAAAAAAACCCCTATCTACTTATTCCTCTCCACAATAAAAGAAGTTAAATAAATCCAGATCAACGTGTAGCTTTTTATTTGAAAAGAAATGAAAATGCTGTATTTTTTTGTATTTTTGAAATATAACAACAGTTTTATAGACTGTTTCCATGGTTTTTTTAAACACTCAAAATCAATTTAAATCAAAGTAACATAAAAGAACAGCAGAGAAAGAGTATTCTGCAAGCTACCATCCATCCACTTTGTGTCAAATACAACCAAAGATTCTTCTGTTGAAACCTAGTATTATAACAGAGATGAATGTACCCTGCAAAAGCAAAAATTAATTTCACAGTAGCATCATAGCTGTTTTAAATACAGGGCGGGAGAACTCATTACTTTTCCTGTGTTGGGTTTCTTATGCCAAGCAATCTGGATGAAGGAGATGACTGCAGCAATGTTGCTTCTACCGGTGACCCAGCGGAGTTCAGCAGCACCAGGGAACTACAAACATCACTGACATGATCTTTATTTATGAAGCAGGTCAGGGCAGAGGTGTGGAGGCAGACTCCTTCCTTCACTGCTGTTATGATCCGGTTTAAACCCAAAAAAGCAAAGCTGAATCTCCGTGTATAAACTGGAAAGGATTTTGAAGGGCCAAAATATACCCAAAAACGAGATTAAAACCAAATGAGGTTAGATGTTGGTGCTAAAAAATTGATGTATTTTATTTTATAGTAAAAGAGGCAGAGAGCAAGAAAGAGAAAAGAAAGAAATAGTAAAAGAGGTGTGCAGGAGGGGTGGGGGGACAGAGAGAGTGTGGCAGAAGTTAGGTGGAAGCATATCACCCATCCAAGGTGATAACAATGTCTTGCTGCTCCCCTCCATCTGGTCTTCTTGGTAGTAAGGGTCCCATCCCACACCGCCACACACCCAAGAGTATAGAGTTCCGTGGATTAATACATGGCTTTGGGCAGGTGGGAATGCCCATGGGCCTCCTGTGCAGGGCAAGGTTTGACAACATCTCTTCATCTCAAAAAAACAATGGACAATTCAGAAAGTTAATGTAGAGCTTATGCACAGGGTGACAGGCAAAGGAACCTTCCAATGGAGTTGAGGTTTGACAGAGTTTTGATTCTGAGTCCCACTCCGGGCTTGAACTGGAGAGTGTCATCTGGAAATGGTTGTCACCACATCCTGAACTCCCTCCATTACTTCACTGCAATGATCAGAGATGCCTATCACAGAGAGTGGCTCAGCTGGCATCAAATATGGATGCAGCACAAAGGGAAAACAATAACAACAACAACAGCAGCAGCAACAATTGAATCATTACTTTGCAAATTCGGTGTCTCCCAGGATCGAAGAGATTCCCTGGTTTCCAGAAACAGGACTGGCAGGATCCTCTGCACCTCTGCCTTCAGGTCCAGGACCTTGCTATTACAGGCTAATATGGCCCATAATCCCACTAATCTGTTCATCAAGCTGTCTTCAGCAGCAGCAGCGGTGCAGCTCTGAAAACATCAGGCAGCAGTTCCCATTCCCTGTGTGTGCATGGCAGTGGGGCCAGCACTGATCCCAAGGAGCCACCGCTCTGACACTGCCGATGGGACTCCCACTGAGACAAGGGATCAGGGGGTGCCGTGAGCACTGAGATGGTTTTTGCAGTGCAGTGAGGCAGCTCAAGTGCCTACCTGAGCCTTGAGTAGGCAGCAGCTAGCTCTGCCAGCAGCACCATACGGCCAGAGAGCTGCTGTGTTTCAGACTCACAGCAAAGCCCACCCAGCAGGACAATTTCCATGTCAGAGCTGCAGACTCACTTTCCTGTTGTTACCTTGCTGGATCCCAGGGCAAAATTTGGGACTCTGTGATAGAGAATCTGCACATCCAAGAGACTCACAATGACCTGCACTCACAAGGACCTCAGTACAATCGGAGCTTTGGCAATCCCTGTGGGACTAGCTGAAGACACCGCTGCAGCCAAGGGAACAGGATCACTGCCTGTAAAAGGACAATTCTAATGAAGTACTAAGGCCTGAACAACAGGCCTTAAGCCAAAGCTAATCTCCAGATAAACCTTCCAACCAAACATTGTGTTTATATTTGCTCATAAACAAAATATGCATGCTCGTTACCAGTATGATAAATGAATCTGTTCGTTAGTGAAACAGATGTTTACCTTTCCACACTTAGAAGCCAGACAAGGCCACAGAATCGTATCTCTCCATCTGGTCTTGTTTGAAGGTATATGGTTAAATCAAACGGCCTTGGTTCCTCCCTGAGTCCTGGCCAAGAGGAGGATGAAACCAGATGTTCCTGCACGAGAAGTCATGGTATCTTGTTTATTCAGCAGTATAAAATCTAAGTCAGCAGTATAAAATCTAAGCCCTCTCAAAGCAAAGTTTGCAGCCTCGCCTGCAGGTGAGTGAGCTGCACAGGAATCCCCAGTTACTGGGAGTGCCTCTCCAATCCTTTGGTGTGACAGGGGCTCCCCAGCTGACGAGTGTGTCAGGACAACAGTCAAATATTAGGGTAACTGGCAATGTTCCTGTCTTAATCCCTACAGGCAGTCTTCTGTAATAATAATCAGGTGCATTGCTTAGCTTATCCTTTTGTGCTTCTTTGCTGCTTTGCACTACAGTAAATGGCGCTTACTCCTTAAGCTGGTCTTGGTGTCTTTGGTGCTGACTCTGACTGCCAACAAAACAGCGACACAATCGCTTCAGAGTCAGACTGGGTCGATGCACAAGATGGTGGCCAGGGCTGAGGCAGCCACGAACAACATGGCGGCCAGAGCCAGAGCAACCACACACAAGATGGAGGCCAGAGAGCAGAGGCAGCCATGCACAAGATGGCGGCTGGGGCTGAGGCTGTGCCTCCCAGCACAATCTGTGACCCCTTCCAGCCCAGCCCCAGCCCTGGAGCCGTGCAGGGCAGGCAGAGCCCCCTCCCTCAGCTGTCTGTTTAAAAGGACATTAACAGACACCCGGGAAACAGACCCGTGTGGCACCTTTAGTATGTGCACACAAACATATACCAGCTGCTTTGGAATTCCAGTTGGCCGTATTTTGATCTCGAGGCAATTCAAATCGGCAAAAATAGGATGAAACTCAAGGGACTGAGTGTTTTGAAATAAAAAACTTCTTACTTTTTTTTCCAAAAGAGAGCCTGATGCTGTTCAAGATTACAACAAAACGGACTCTGAGGTCAGAAGGCTGAAATGACTCCAATCTTTATTACCTGGGAATTTCTTCCCTTTATACTATTTTACGAAGAACCACCCAAGGGATGGAAGAAAGACAAACTTCTTCAACTACATTGGTCATGTCAGAGGGACATCAAGAAGAAGTCCCTCCTAGGGAAAGGAATGTAAACATAGGTTACGGTTAGGAAAACATGTCTCTTGTTGACAGAACAGTGTCTGGGAAAAAGTTTCAGAGAACCCAAACATCACAGCACGAATCATGGCTACAAGAGCCAAAAGCATTTCATGCGCAGATGGACTTTGTTTAGCATAAAGAAGCATCACAACTGGTTTCGTCCAGGAGTCATAGTGATTGTGAGGTGATGAAAACGCAGATGGGATCTGCCTGAGGTAGATGTGCAGACCTGTGATCTGTATCCCTCAGGGTACTTACTTATTTAGAACACTATGAAGACTGTGTAAGTCCAGTGCAGTTTAGGTTGTTCTTAATGAGATTCTTCAAGCTGAGCACAGACCTTTCTGTTCAGCAGATGCACAGGCAGGGGCTCCTTGGACTGCTGCTCTGGCACCCATTATTTTAGGGGATTGCAAGAAAAAAGAAGAGAAGCCCATCAACTACTGAAGAGGAACAGTCACCGACAGGAATCAGTAGGTTAAGAAATGTGAGGGAAAAAAAGGCAGCAAATGTGAGGTGCCAAGTGTGAGAAATGTGAGTGAAAAAAGGAGAGAACTGTGAAGGGCAAAAATGGGTCAGAAATCTGAGTGAGAAAGGGTGAGAAAACTGAGAGGAAAATGGTAAAAAATGTGAGTGAAAATAGGAGAGGAAGGTGAGAGGAGGAAAAGGCAGGAAATACCATGGGGAAATTCTAAGAAACATGAGCAGAAAAGAATGAGAAACACAGACAAAAAAAAAATGGAGGGAAATGTGATGGGAAGAGAGTGAGAAACTTTGCTGGCAGAGAGAGAAACAGGCAGAAAATGTGAGGGGAACATTGTGAGAATCCTGCAGGGAAAAGAGTGAGAAACCAGAGGGCAGACAAAGGCGGAAAACTTGAGGGGAAAAAGGGTGGGAAGTTTGATGGGAAAAGTGGCAGAAAACAGGAGTGAGGAAAGGGCACAAAATGCGAGAGGAGAAGTATAAGGAACGTGATGGGGAAAGAATGATTCACACGAAGGGAAAAGGCTGAGAAACATGAGGGTGACAGAGAAAACATGAGGAGAATACTTTGAGAAAAATGACTGAGAAAAGGAAAGAAACATGAAGGCAGAAAAAAGGCAGGATAAGTGAGGGGAAAATGTGAGAAACATGAGGGGAGAAAAACCCAGGAAACAGTGGGAAGGTGGAGAAATGTGAGAGGTAAAGTGTGAGGAAAGTGAACTGAAAAGGATGGGGAACATGAGTAAAAACTGGGAGGGAAACATGACAAGAAAACTGAGAATTGTGAGTGGGAAGGGTGGAAATGTGAGAGGGAAAAGAACAGGAAATGTGAAGAGAGAAAAGGAGAGAAGGCAGTATTGGCATAACGGCAGAAAGAATTCCGAACACATTCTCCCAGACGTATGCCCACTTACTGGACAAGCCCAGGGCTTCTCTGTATGTACATCTCTGCTCCTGCCTTGATTCCTATTTGGAAGCAGGATCTGTCCACCAGCAGCAGCTGCTCCAAGCCAGAAACACAACAGGTGGTGCTGATTTCCAGAGGTTTATGTCTCCCAGGTGAAGCCAAGGCAGGAGAGGGTTGAAAGGTGCTGCTGCTGCTGCTCTGTGCCAGAGAGCCCTGGCTGGGCAGGGCATGGTGCACACTGCACTGCAGGCTCTTTCTCCTGCCAGAGTTGGGCACACCTGGGAACAAGTCATAACAACTTGTGGGGAAACCAAGGGGTTTGTGGGGGCTGCATTGCTCTGCACACACCTGGGCACCTGCAGCACAGAGCTTTAGCCCTCAAAA
The DNA here is from genome assembly GCA_027886175.1 of Phylloscopus collybita. Classification (NCBI taxonomy): domain Eukaryota; kingdom Metazoa; phylum Chordata; class Aves; order Passeriformes; family Phylloscopidae; genus Phylloscopus; species Phylloscopus collybita. The sequence continues at coordinate 2,407,359 of JAJNNQ010000086.1, read as the reverse complement.
AGGTAAACCAGAGGGAAACAGCTGGAAGAGGTTTCATTTGCACTTTTCAACAGAAGTGACTAAAATGGAAGTTCCCAAGCAGGGCCCAATCCCCAGCACCAACTCAGTGTGAGAAAGGAGGCGTTACTTTATTTCAATGCTGGGTATGTGGGGAATCACTTCTCTAACACATGCTCACTCCAAAGTCTCACCTATTCATTTGTAACTACAGAAATAAGACATACTCATTACTTTGCTGGAACTCACAGGCTAACCATTCCCTCAGATTATTGGACATATTTCAATCACTTCTCACAAGTTATTAACTTCTGGGGAGCAGGGAGTGTAGGGGTCTCTTGAGGGTCTCTGCTGGTCATTTGGGGAACATCCCATTCCTCAAATTATCTTCTGATGGTCAAGAGCCTCCTACAACCACTTTCTTCCCCTTGAATGCATTCCAGCCACCTTCTTAGGAGGAACTACTCTGTTCTCAAGGCTAAGGTAGCTACTTGCACACATCAATCACTGCACTGAAGCAACAGAAGACTCAACACTCTCTGTTAATGCTAATGGAATTCATAATTTGTTACAGTTCAACAGTTTCTCAACACCACCTTCCATCTCTGGCAATTGCTCTCAAGCATTTTGTCAATGCACCCTGAAAATGTTTTTGCTGAATGAAGCCACATTGTGTCTTTCCTTCAGAAATTAATCCAGAAAACACAAATTGCCTACTGAAACCTTTCTGTTCCCTTTCCAAATCAGTTCACTGCTCAAGCACAAGCCACAGGCTCATCCCTGATTCCCACTGTGGGATACAAAGGGAGTATTTTGTTGCAACTGAAAGATGATTAGAAAAATGAATGAAAGTTGTTGGTTCTACGTGTTGCTATTTATGGTTTGGATTTGTTCTAGTCAGTCTATTGGGTGTTGCTGTGAGCTGGGAGAGGGGCCAGGTTGAAGACCAGACCAAAAGGGAAGTGGGATAAGAGGGGAGGGGACAGAAAAGTAGTCGGTTGGGAGAGAATAGCAGTTCCCCAGCAGCCAGGCAAAGGGAAAGGGGGCATGGTTTGCCCTGGGCTGGGAAAGGCAATAAAAAGCAGCATTCCCTTGGAGAGACAGAATGTGTGTGTGTGTGTCTTTGGCTCTTGGTACACACCCAGCTCAGGTGAATCCCTCCTAATGGCTTTGATGACTTTGTCCCCATTTAATTTTATCTAAGAGTTGGCTCCTCTCTAAAACCTCCCTCCCCAGCAGCTCAGAACTGCATTGCACAGTGCTTGCTGTGTGCCAGAGAACACAAAGCAGGCTGGCCTGCTGTCCCTGAATATTTCTGCAAAACACTCTGCATTTCACACCTTTACTCTGCCTCAGTGCAGAAATCCAAGTGCAGGCACTTCCTCCCAGAGCTGTGGGAGGCACTGGCTCCTGCAGATCTGACCTGCCAAGCTGTCACTGTGTTATGGATACAGAAGGGAGTTGAAACTTTTTACTAGTTGTATCAGTACGTTGATTGTGTGTTTTGATTTCTGTTCACAACTGTGTTGATTTTTCAACTGGTTCTGAGTACAAATACTTGCAGTTGGAATGTTGTTGGAGTGATTGTTAAATCGTGTTGCATTGTGTAGTTACGAATGTTTGTAGAGACTGTGCGGCTGCATTTCCAAATGTAGTTGCTACTGTAATGGAGCGGTTAAAAGGGATCATACCAGGGAGAGGGGGAATTTTCTACTCTCCTCCAGATAGCCCAGAGACTGAGACCGTAACCCAGAGCTTTGATTGGTGAATACGACCAACCAATCAAGTCACGGCAGGAAAGAATGATTGGTGTAGAAAGCACCCCGATAAGGACCAATGAGAGCCATGAGAACGCACCAATCACGTAGAGAATCCAAAACCAACCAATCCCTGAGGGGACTGAAGCTATAAGAAAGGACTGACTGCCCTCAGTGAGTGCTTCGCTCTCACAAACGGGCTGTTCTGAGGGATGGTCTGTGTACACACACCACTTCACTCTGGCTTGCCATGAGGGACTGAGACTAGCTCAGCCTCTTGTTCCTGTAGCTGTTTTGTAACAATAAAGAGTTGGCCTTTCCTTTTTTTTTTTACCATCTTTGGATTTATGGCATCATTATTTTTGAAACATTGTAACAAGTGCCTCACCTTGGCCTCCTTTCCCCTGGCAGAACTGCCGTGCCCGAAAGATGCTGCTGTGTGCTCCAGCTTGGGCAGCAGACTGGCTCCCTCCCCCTCTTGCCCAGAGTGCTGCACACACTGCTAACCTTCCCCAGGGCAGCTGGCAGAAGAGTAGGAATCCTCAGCCAAGGCTCCAGCCCTCGGCTGCCGTCTGCCTTTCTCTCCTACTGTGCAGACTCCAGACAGCCACCAGTCTATGCTGTGCCCAGCTCGGCTATGCTTCCCCTTGGGAGCAGCCAGCTGCCAGTTTGGCTCTGAGAGCAGAGGATTGCCCAGCCCCAGGAAGAGGCACCCAGCACCAGGCTGCTGCCTCTTGCAGCTACAAGGGCCTCCTTCCAGCCTGCCTCTGGCCTCTCAGGCTTCTCTGGGCCCTGCCAGGGCTCTGCTGGGGCTCCGCCCTGGGCAAGCCTGGGCCTGCTCTCACCTCACAGTCACTGAAAGCTCTGCACCAGAGGAGACCTTTCAGAGTACCCTCACTGATCTTTCTGCTTTCTCAGTTGAGCAAAGCTCTCTTCCAGTCACAGAGACTGCACTTTGGGATATAAATCCAAGTGGCAGAAACCCAAATGCTCTTGAGACACAGCTGAAGGCCTACGTCTGCAGAGGATGTTCTGGCTGCCCGACTCCTTCTTTGGTTCTGTCTGCAAATGCCACTGCCCTTTCTGCCTCAACTAGAAGTACGATGTCTGTGCAAAACCCGGCCAGTGGGCCATATTCCAAAGGCAGTATGGTCTGGAGAGGATGAATGAAGAGACTTCCCCACTTTCAAGGCACACGAAAGAAGCCATAAATGTCACTTTGTACCTTTAAGAGGCAGCGGACAACTCAGAAGGAAATGATGAGCTTCTTCACGGGGCGAGAAAGAAAGGAATCTTCCAGATGAACTAGAATTTGAGAAACTTTATTTCTTTACAATCCTACTCTATAATCCTACTCTATAATCCTACTCTATAATCCTACTCAACTATCCTGCTCTAAGCTGGTTTTGGAGTAAGTGGTCCTCATGTGTATTATCTTCCCCTTCCTCCACTGAAATGATGAGTGGCACAAGGGAGGAAGCAAGCTCAGCTGGTATTACTAATGAATGCGGCCCACAGGGGAAAAAAAAGAACCACCCCCCCCCCCCCCCCCAAACAACAACAAGAACAACAACAACAAAACCCAGCAAAACAAACAACAAAGAACAGTGGACCATGACTTTCCAAGCTCAGTGCTTCACAGGCTCGATCAGGATTCCTCTGGTTCTTGGAAAGACCCAGAAATGGGACCAACAGGACCATCTGCGTCTCCCTACTTCGTATGAAGGACCTTGCAATCGCAGGCAAACCTGGGCCAGAATTCCACTCATCCGTTTATTCTGGTGTCTTCATCTTGATGGGACTTCCACCCTACCAGGGCTCTAGAAATGGTGCTTTCTGTCCCTGGAGCTTCTTCCTTTCAGGAAACTCCAATGACTCACATAGGTCCCTCTCTTTGAAAGACAGGCAAGGCACTGTGCTGATTTCCACAGGGACACAGAACAGTGCCTACCCTTCCATGCCCTGCCCTTGATGTGCTGGATGGCACCTTCCTTCCTTCAGCAGGGGCAGCTGAGTGGCACTGGGTCCTGCAGTTCCCTCTCTGCCACACACCCTGGCAGTAACCCTGGGGCAGTTCCCGTCTGCTTGACCGTGCCAGGCAGCAGATGGGGCTGGACCCAGTCCCTCTCAGCTGTTCCTGTTTGTGTGGCAGAAACCTCTGAGAGTCAATTATTATCAATATCACTACTTCTGTAGCATAGAGTGGGAAACACCTGATCAAATGATGGGCATTTATTGGTTTAGTGATGAGAGAAGGGATGGATCATGGGAAACTGGAAAAGTTCGGCTATTCTGCAAGGGGAAATAGTTCATAATGCATTTAAGACTGGGTTGAAAACAAAAGAAAGCACTAAGGCAGATTAAACTGTCAACCTCTTTTCATGCCAAATTTATCCAGAAGTTATATATAGGACCATCATGAATGGTCTTTCAGCTTAAATTGTTTACACATTAGCTCTGAAACATGTATCTGATAATGGAAACTCAAAGGTTGCACAAAAGCTTAAGATGGGTCATGTTTCCATGTCTTGCCATCTCAGAGAATGGGTGAGAAGGCAACACCCCTTCATTTCCCATCTGTGGGTAACCAATCTTTCCTACTTAGCTGTCAAATGAAGAGTAGCAGGAGACAGGAGGTTTCATGCTCAGGATGTGAATTGCTCTTGCACCTGCTGGTGCCCAAGACAATGAACTGAAAACCATGCCTTGACGGTGGCCGTAGCTGGAACAAGCTCAGTGGGAAAAGGGAAAAATACAGGAGAAGAACAGGCATGAAAATAGGATTCTCACTTTTTTTGGACATGAATCCCAGTATATGGCAGCAATTTCATAGAAAACTGCACACCTTCTGACAGAAAGAGACTGTGCCCTTCGTTATGCCCCGCTTTTCCTTAAGCATTTTTCTGAGGCCATGGCAGACCAGGCAATGTCTCACTGTAGATCTTCCCACTGAGTTAATTAATGAGCAGGCATTTGGATAAACATGGCCAAAACATCCAAGGGTTGTTAATCTCCAAGTGCAAAATTGTCTATTTCAACAGTGGTGATAAAAGCAACTTCTAGCCTGCTCCTGCAACCCCGTCGCATGAAATGCTCTAGACTGAGTGCATCACCCCATCCATTTAAGTGATGACCAGCAGAAAGATGTGCAAGCTCACAGGGCAGCATTTCTAGAGCTCAGCCTTCTTTTCCTACCCCGATTCAGTTTCTCTCATCTTGAGAGTAAGGAAGTACACGTAGCGGCTTGACATAGAGGCAGCAACTGTCAGAACGAGAGGACACAGTCTTATGCAGCACCAAGGGAAATATAGGCTGGATATTAGGAAAAAGTTTTTTACAGAAAAGGTGATAAAGTACTGGAATGGTCTGGTCGGGGAGGTGGTGGAGTCACCATCCCTGGATGTGTTTAAAAAAAGACTGCATGTGGCACTTGGTGCCGTGGTCAATTGAGGTTAGGGTTGGGTTGGACTTGATCTTGGCAGTCTCTTCCAACCCAGTGATTTTGTGACTCTTATCACTCTGCCCTGTGGATAATGGAATCCAGGGTTCAACATAACTGCACCTACACCCATCAGCCACAAGGCCCAGGGCACGGCTGCTTCTTGTATGGTGCCTGTACACCTCATGTGGGCTGCACCGACTGACAGGCAGTATCAAGGCCAGTGCAGGAAGGCAATTTGTTGCTTCTCTGTCATTGCTGAGGTGATTGTCATTAATTCTCTGTGCTTTCATGTATGTAGGGACCGTATTCTCTGGGGATTCACTTTAATGAATAGCACTTAATATGGATTAAGGTTTCATATGGCTTCTGTCATTCCCTCCTCCCTACCTCCTGCTTCTTGCTCCTATTTTTCAGGCACCTCCTGAAGAGTCGCAGCTTTCATAGAGGGCTGCACACCAGGGAAGAAAAGGTGATGTGCTGTTTTTCTGAGGCAGCTTTTCTGTGCCTAGGGCATTCCTGTAAAGAAAAGGAGTACTAAGACTCAACAAAACTCAAATAAATGGAAAGGATGAAGGGACAAAATGAATGAAACTTCCATTAAGCATAATGTAAGCAGTTTCTTCATGTTATCTGAGGTTATTCAGGCTGACAAGTAAGCAATGCTGTTTTCACTTTAACAAAAGCATGCCATCTGTGTGCAATGCAGTGGAGCCATGGAAGTGCCATGTTTAAATGAACTAAAGCATGAAAGAAAGCTCTTGACCAATTCCGTGAGGAAAATCAGTGGCTTTGCTTTTCCAATTAGCACAGTGAGAAGTGCCCCCTCTCCCTTCTGATACTCCAACTAAAAATGCTTTATTTCTCCGGACTATTGCCCTCAAGTGCTCTTGCACTAATTCAAGTTTTACATTCCATCAGTTGGGAATTTTACCACAGGAAACATGGCCAGTTCTCCTGTTAAGATTACTTTTTTCTACTTGGCTGCTTTGGTGATTTAAAACAGTTCTCACTTTCAATGGCTGCTCAAGGATTTTCTACTGTACTTACAGAATCTTCAGAGAGAGGGTTTAGGTGATTCTTCTGTCATCTCTGGTGATGAGAAATTCTTAGATAAGAGAAAGGATCCAGATCTAGGTCTGCTTGCAGCCCTTCTGGGAGACAACAACTGAATGACTGCAGTTCTTGCAGTTTGTGAGGAAAAACCATCTGACAATTGGTCAGGAGCTTAAGTTCTTACAGTGAATATTCAGTCCTCCCAGGCCAGACTAACATACCATTTTGGAGCCCACATCCACACTAAGAGCCTTCTCATGCACAGGTGATAGGTATTGGTTTGGCACTTTTGCACTCTAAGAGATAAATACAATGCTTCTATGGAGCCAGGGAAGGGGAGAAGGAAAGCAGGAGAAAATTGCCAGTGACTGCTAATAACCTGAGGTTAGAGCCTCTCCTAGGTTTGTGCAGGACAGTTAAAATTGAAGGGGTGGAAAGAAAGCAAATATTAATTCCTTCCTGTAAATTTAAAAGCTAGGCTAAAGAGAGCTGGATTGACAATTCTTCAGTATTTCTGCTTTCTCTGCAGGTCTTGAAGAGGCTTGGCTCCGTGCTCATTTTCTGTATTAAAATCAATGACAGTACATCAGGGGAAAATCCCCCACATTTTAACAGAGCACTCAATATTACATGAACTTGGGACAATGGTTAAATACTGCCATGTAACTTGATGCTTCCTTTACAAGCAATTTTACTAAAATCAGCAACAAGAGATCTCTGGGTTCAACAGATGTGCATTTTTAAAGCTGAATATCCAAAATATACACCACCTTGTCTGAAGCTTTGATCACGTGTTAGAAAGAAAAATAGCATTATTATCATGTTGTTCAGCTCAGTTGACAGAGGATTTTATATTTTAAGAATGCTTTTGAGATGCCTAAATTTAGAACAGAAGGATATTGTATTCCTTATTAAATTGAATAAGAGTTGTAGTTTGATCAACATGGTGTTCCAGCTGAAAATAAAGCACCTAAACACAACAAAGGTGATGAAAGAAGATGAGCACTGAGTGACTGGCAAAACCTCTACCTGACACAGATAACTTAATTACATTTCTTCATTATAACATTGACACTTGCAGGGCTGCATGGGTCTGTCAGTTCCCAATTTAAATATTGATTTTTTGTGGTTGAAAAATGTTGGCCCATCCAAATAATAATGGACACAGACATGATATATTGTATGAAGTGGAAGCCTAGATGTTGTTTGGGTTTTTTACAAGTAAAAAATGCTTTAATCCCTTGAAATATGATTAAACTTCAAAGAAATAGCATTGTCAAGCTTCAGTGCTCAAAAATGCTGTGCTATATGCTCCCCTTTCAAATGCAAGATGTTAAGAAATAACATTATTTATATATAGGTATATATGTGGATAAAGATAGGATAATATAGACATAATCAAGTATATAGATACACATGTGTAAACATATGTATGTACATAAATGTGCATATATATATATAAATACATTAATACAGCTCCTCATTTCTCCTCTTCATTTGTAAGCTATGTTTAAGTACCTGCTTCTCAAGTGAGGGACTATTTTTGTTCAGTCACTAGTCCAGGCAAAATGCCTTTTTAAATTTGGTGGGCTTTAATTTTTTTTATTTTTTTTTAACACAACTTGAAAAATTTTTCCTGACACCACATCATGTTTACAAGGAGTTGAATTCTGAAGTTCTGAAAAACAGTACTTCAAGGCCATGTAGACTTCATTGATCATTTGGTTTGGTTAAAAAAAAACCCCGCAAACTGTTCAGAGGAATGGGAAATAATTTCATTACTTTTCACAATTATTTCCAGGACTGTGCATTAAATTAGAAGAAGCTTTCTGAAATCAAACCCTTTTATTCTGGAAATGCCAGCAAGGGACGTTTCAACGGGGATGTTTGGATGTCCTGTAAAAAGCGCCACCACCCAAGATGTGCTGTTACAGGATGGGTGTAGTTTTTGCTACAAACACTGAGACCAAAGGCTTGGACTGGGACTGCTGTGGGGATGGGGCAGGTCTCTGTTTAACTGTGGTCTCACTGCCCATAAGTCACATGCAAGTATTTAATCCTACCTATACAAATGTAGATAAATATTACAATTTAAATGTCAATGTGATGTTTTGTAAGGGCTGTGCAAATTCAAGATGTGTGGTAGTTTTTTTTGTAGTAAACAGGTGCACAGGTTAGAATAAATTGGCTGCCAGCACAAATCACTGTGGTCTCTGGAGTTCATGCAAGCCTCCTCTGATGGTGTTGCTGGTGCATCTCAAGGTAAAGTGTTGCTCATGACACAAAGAAATGACACTCACACACTGAGATGTCTAAGGGAAAGAAAGGGGCAGTTTATTTACAGCTTCAACATTTATAGAATTCCAGCAGTGACCATGGATTGGAGGAAGAAAATCTTCTTCTTCAACCACACTGGGCAACCCAACAGTCCATCAACAGTTTCTTCTTTATGAGAAGAATGTAAATATGGGTAGACAGTTATTATAACAAGAAAGTTGCTTATGTAAAATCGTGAGAGACCCCACTGCAAAAGGTAAACACAGAAGGCTGAAATAGAGCTTTAGAAAAACTGCTTAAAGAGACAGAGGAGAGCAGCAAAAACCCAGATAACAGTGAAGGTTATGCCAAGTGGAAAGCCATCCCTAGGATGTCCTGAAATGAGTTCTTGGTCTTACACCACAGAATTTCTAAAGTACAAATGAATCACAAAATCTCCAAGAACGACCACAAATTTGGCAAGTATGTCTGCTCAGTGAGTTTTTGCTGTTAGCAAATCCAAACCTGGATTTGCTGCAGACAACATACATATGTGCTAGCATCTGCTTTAACTTTGGTTTTAATGTCTGTCTGATGTAATTATTTGAAATACTGAAATATGATGGGAAATGTGATAGCTTCCTTTAATGTTCCTATTAAAAGATAGGGATGTTTCTTTTTCACTTACTACTAGCAAAAAAATCTTGATTGAAATTAAGTTCCAACAAAACCAAGGAAAAATATTAAATCTTTGAATGGATATTTTCTCCTAGCTTCAAACAAGGTCTGATTTCTTTGCACAGGAGAGATTAAGAGAACCAGTTTCTTTTTTTCCCTCAAAAAAAATCATCCTTACATATACACTGAAATTACAATTTTCCTTTAAGTTAACACAAAATAGGCGTGTTCATCTTTTAAGCAATAAAAGAGTGACTGAAATCTGGAGCTTTTAATTGTTCTTATCTGCATTGCCAAGTGTTCCTCATTTCCTAAAAATGTAATCACTTCACTGAGGCTTTAGAAGCTGTGTATGTTGGGGAAAACAACAACAACAACAACAACCAAACAAAAAAACACAACTAAACAAACTCACAGTTGCCTATAAGGATCATGTGAAAATAAATACTCTAGTAGAGAAACCTTCTTTAGAACTTGGCCCTTTATTTATCCATCTCCAGTTATGTTTATGCCATTATAGGCATAAAGATGAGCTGTTTACCAAGGTTATTATTGCTTGCTTGTTGTCTGGTGCAGGGAAACAAGAGTGCATTTTAATGTTTTCACCAAGAAAAATGTGTATATTTTTTATATGCCTCTGACTTAGTTTGCGTGGTTTTATTTCCTGTCTTCTTTTACATCTTCATATGGCAGTGCTGATATGAGAGGTAGTACAGAGCAGTAGCAATGTGCTAGGCCTTTAAGAACCTTTATATAATCAGCAAAGAATCAGACAAAGCAAAAAAAAAAATCATGGTCTAAGTCAACACAGAGCAGTTAGGACAGACCAAATTCTCTGTTCCATGGCAGATAGCCAATTTTAAGATTTATTGATATCTTCCCATTAGAAGACACCAAGAAATAAATTGCTGGTAGTGAGACCCTATTGAGCAGCAGTAGGGAAACCATGACCTCCTCACCAGTGTGGATGCAATGTCCTGTGGACATGCGATTTGGCAAACCGAAACACTGATGAAATGCACTTTCACGGGGCATTCCCTTAAGAAACATTGCCAGTGGGAACAAAAGGAACATGTATAAAAATGAAGGCTATGCCCCGAAGAATTTGGGCCTGCCTGCTTTCATCTGACCCTGAAATACATCTCAGAAGGTGCCAAAGTTTATACAGATACTGTGTACAATGCACCTTCTTGCAATTAGTAGAAAGTTCTGTATTGTAATTAAGGGGTGAAGTGGGGCGTGATGAACATATGGAAAGAGAGTCTCTTAATAAATGCTAGAGCCTTCAAAAGAAATTTCTAATTAGTATGCATTTGATGTGTAATATACCAATTTTAAGACTTTGCCTGGAATAAATTGCTATGGTTGGTCTTTGAAGGAGTGGTGAGATTAGCATTCACAAAGGGGGCAATTTTCTGTCTTCTTGACTCTGTTAAATGGAGGAGATAACTTCCAAGACTGAAGCAGTAGTCAGCCCATCAATCATCCTCACAGCTGGAAACTGGGGATCCCAAATGCTGAGATGAGTTAATCTGTCAGTTAATAAATTCATAGTGGCACCATATGGTGCTGACACACTCCACGCTGTGGCAAAGGACAGAACTGTTTACACAGGCATGCTGCTTTCTCAGGTACCTCCCCACTGGCAGATCCCTTTGTTTGGGAGGATCAATTTACTTCGCACAGTAATTTAACTGAACTGATCAGTTCAGAGAACATAATTGTTGGCTAATCCTAGGTAATCCTGTTCTACCCAGATGGAAGGAACAAAGGGTGCTGGCAGCAGGCAAGTTTTTTCTCCATTCTGGAGGATGCTGTCTGTGGACACGATGAACTTTAATTAAAGCTGATGGTAGGCAGATGTGTAGCCTGTACCCAATGTAAGTGACAGAGATAACAGGAGAACCTACAGGGAAGCTAATATATATGTCCCTGGCTGCTGTCCTTAATTGTCCCCCTCCCGGTTGTCCTAACTGGGGGAGGAACACACACAAAAGTCAGTATTACCAGTACCAACACTGACTGGCACTTCTTTACAAACCAAACAAGGAATGATAGGCTGGTAAGCAAAAAATAGTAACCCCCCCTTCCATGTGTTTAAAACCACATGAGCAGGACAATTTAGTACAAGGTATGAACAGGACATTCCTCTGAATCATACAAGGCCACACCCAGACTTGGCTAGGCACTGCAGAATATGTAAGTTTAGAGTTTTAAATTCCTCCATCTTACAGTTATGTTTGAAGCCACTAATTCTAAATACTTTGATTATATTTTAATTGGAATAAAAAAACTCAAATCAGTTCTGCAAATATACAAAGTATTCATTTTAATATTTTCTCTTTAATCAAGCTTTTTTTCTATAACCAGTGTCTTTCTGATTAGTCTTCAGGAGAAGTGGTAGATTCTTCTTTCACTTTAAAAACAGAATAATATAAAATAAAGCAATCTTGTTGTTTTTTTTTTTAAAGCATAATAAACAACAAATTTCAAAATATCAAAATTAGACGTGTTTGGAATTTGTACTGCAGCATGAAATAGTTTCCCAAAGTTGGGATTATAGCAGTGAGATATACAATCACACATTTTAAGAGAGTTTCCCCATCTTGTCTTCACCACATCTTTTTAATATATGGTGTGGGAGCTTTTCTTAACTTTTAGCTTGCTATTCCTTTCAGTTTTTTGACTTTTACCTTGTACTACTTCCACCCCTTTGAAATCAGTGGACTGAAATTGAGAGATAAATATGACCTAGTATGTAGAAAAAGCTCCCTGCTCTGAGGTATATCCAGGACATAAAAGAGATACCTAATAGACAATTGGCTGGTAAATGTAAATGTTTTGGAGCTATCATGTTCATTTTATGGTACGTTGTTTTTGGATATTCATCTCAGTACGCAGAACTCATCATTGTTACAGCCAAAAAACATGTGAAATGTCCCTTTCCCTCCTCTCTTTCTTCCTCTATATCCCTAAACCCTATTCATTCATTTCAACAAAGATGTGCTGGAAGTAAACTTGGACTGTCAGGAGTGTTTTGCCAGAATTCTCCCAAACTTCTAGGAAAGCTTGTCTTTTTTCAGCAGTGAAACTAGAGTTTTAGAAAACTACTGTTCACCTACCTTCTAGGATGAATTAGAAAGGATCAGTGGCAAATACCTTCAAAATCATGAAGGTACACATGCATTATATAAAAGAAACAATTTATTCAAGAGCAGACAAATGCATGACCTGAGGATGACCTCAGTTCACTCAGCAAAAAGGCTCAGAAATCTCTTTACCTGCGCTTTTTCAGAAGGTACTTCTATGTAAAAAAAAGTAAGAAAATGTAAATAATCAAATAAATGTTCCTTATCTTCCCCTACTGCCTTTAAAGAACTTCAAAAAACATGTATTAAACTAAATATATTTCACGCATAAAAATAGAAGAAACAATCTTCCTGCACATTAGTGATTGTGTTTAGAAATCCCATAGTGTATTAGTTAATGTGTAGTGTAATATTAAGTACAATAGAAAATTTTTATTGCAGAGTATGACTTTATTTTAAGTGAATGATGGAACCTTTGAAGAGAGAGAGAAAAGGGAGGCCTTGTAGATACTAGATTTGGTCATGGATCTGTTTTCAAAATGATAGGCAGAAGTATATGTTAATAAAGATTTTTCATTAGATAACTTCAAATTTAAGAAAAAATATCTGGTGGGCTCCTTACAGCTCAGTTTCTTGTTGGTAATCGTGACGATGGTGAGGAAGAAAAGGAGACTCTGCTGAGGGGTTGGTACTGAAGTTTATTGAGGGTTCTGGGGAATCAACCTCACTCCAGAGAAACTGCCTCAGCAGGGCGGAGACTTTCCCAGGTCGGCTGCTTTTACCAGGGGGAGGAGCGGAGGGAAGGATCAGGGAAGGGAGCAATCAGGGAGGACCAGGGAGTGGCCCTGGGCATGAGAGACTTCTCCAGGAGCCAATCCCTGGGGGAAAGGAGGGATCCTTCCTCAGATCCTGGCCTACACATGACTGCCTCCCTCCCTGGAACTTTCCAGACCCAGGGAGAGGCCTCGGTGAGACGGACAGGTCCTTGGGGGTAGGGAACAGAGGATTGACATATAACCAAAACTGGATAAACAACTGTGGTATGAACCAAATGGGGGTTAAACGGGGTACATGGAACAAACCAAACAAACAGTATGGCCATTTAACAAACATTTAACAGAGAAAATCAAACACACCACTACAACTTAGTGAGCACAGCTGGTTCAGTTTTACTGCCATTAGCTCTTCCCTCTCTTTCAGAAAAGGAAAATACAGCAGATGAAAATACAGCAACTCTTCATCAAGGAGTATCTACTCCACACCCCCCAAGTTCCTGGCACACGCAGCAGGACCTTGGGAAGGATTTCCAATCCAGAGTGTGTAATTACACAGCTGAACCTGGAAGAAGACGAAGCAATCAGAGTTTCAAAAAAAGCAGTTATGTAATTTTCTCAAGGCAAAACGAATACTCAAATTGCCCTTCCTGATAGTTTCAATAACTTTTAAATTTATTAAGGTCCTTATACAGAAATTAGATTGTAGAAAGTGCCTAACTTTGTGTCTCACCATCTTGCAGTGTGCACAATACTGACAACAAAAGACCAAAGAAAATGGCAAATTTTGATTGATTTGCTGTCTATCTTTAGAAGTATATGAATGCTTTTTTTTTTCTTGGCATACTATAAAGGCAAATGTGAACCTCTTTCTCCTTGTGCACATAAAGAATCAAAATTAATAGGATTAGAACTACTGTGAAATAGCTCTTCTGATACATAAAAATGTGATTGGTACAAAGAATTGAACAATACGAATATTTCTGGGTTTTATTTGCTGAATATATTCCTCCTCAAAGAAGAGACCTTCTTTGCAAGAATTCCCTTCATAAATAAACACACTTCTAGAGCTTGAGATCCTTGGCTTCAATTGCAGGAAAAGTTTTTCCATTTTTCTTTTGGGGAAAAGTCATCTAGCTCCCATATTTTTTTCAGTCAACTGTGTTTTCTCAGAGTCCTTCCCACGTTCATATGGTACTTACAGACAGTGTCTCATTGTGTACTAATTGCAGACAATTTAAACTAATTTCTTTTTTTTTTCATATTTCTGGAAAGAAACCCTGGTGTGACTGTGTAGCAAGGAGCAGTGGAAAAGGACTGGAATTGTGCAGGAATTGTGAGGGATTCTCTTCCAATTACACTCATGTCATTAAGAGTGCAATTTGAGGCACAGCTATAATGACCCAGAGCAGCAGGTTTGCTTTCTTACCTGTTTATGTGATATCACTCACTATGTTTTGAAGGTTTGTGCCAGAGTATTGAGTGCATGTACGGACAACCATTACCATCGTGCTAATTGAGCGTATTTTGCTGTGTCCCACAACCCCCGGGTACAAACTGATGATGCCAAGTTGGTTCTGCAGATCCAGTTGCTCTTTTGGAGGCATAAAATATTAAAATGGATCACACTGTCCTGCTAGGCTGCACTGTCCAGTTTGCAGAGTACATAGCAACAAGTGGCCTGTTAAATGATGACAAATCCTTTAGCTCCTGGCTTTAGACCTCTGACCTCTTGACTCAATGCCTGTATCCAGGGAGCAATCTGGGGAGAAGAATGCAATAAACAGCTTGTAATCTAATAGTGTCAAAAGAAATTACATCAAACCCAGCTGTCACACTACTACTCATTAAAGATGGACAACATGTTAACTAAAATAGGGCCTTTTTACAGTGTGGGCTTTTGCAATTGCTGAGAGTCCAGAGCTGCTTTGCCTCCCCCCACCCCTGCCACCCCTTCCCCACTTTATGGAAACAGCAGTAAATGTCATTCTAAGTAAACATGTCCTATTGTCCCTTAAATTATGAGTGAATTGTGTTTGATTGGAGTCTCTCTTTATTTTAATTTATGTTTCTCAGCTCTGAGTATTATGTGCTCCCAGCTTCACAGCACAGAAGTGACTCAACACATAACTCCTGCTTTTCACTTGCTCTGGTTGATATTTATACTTTGCTTCTATTATAATTTTGAATTATAATAAAATCTCTGTTTTTCTTTTAGAAATCTTATATACAAGAACATAGGAAATAATGTCTACATTTGCCTTGCTGGTTTCAGCAATGATTTGATTTTAGCAATGAAATTATTTTAGGCACAAGTTAAAGCAGACTGTGCCCAACAGTCAATGATGTCAAAATTTTACTGTGGGAGGTTTCAAACGCCGACTGTGTCTTTCTGTTCATACACTCATGCATCCAAAATACAGAAAACCAGCAAGCATCTCAGAATTGTTTAATAACTGACTCATATAGGTTGGACAAGACCTCTAAGATTATAGAGTCTGTGCATTTATCCAGAGCTCGCAAGCCCATCACTAAACAGTGTCCCTGAACAACACACCTACACATTTAAATCACTCCGGGGATGGTGACTTCACCACTGCCCTGAGCAGCTTGTTCCAGGGCTTGACAACCTTTCCAGTGAAGAAATATTTCTTAATATCCCATCTAAACCTCTCCTGGCACAACTTGGGGCCATTTCCTCTTGTCCTGTCATGCACAGGGGAGAAAAAAATGAAGGTGCATGATGGTGTTGGAGAAGCTCAAAGAAGAATGCATACTGATAAGCACCTCTTAAGACTCTTCAAACCCCAAATAGTTGTCTATAGAATATTTGAACAAGAGTATAGATGGAAAGGACAGTTCCTGAGAAGTAGGTTCAAACTTTTTTTACCAGTTCTCTTTTCGTCTCTTTCACCAGTACCATCTCAATGTTTTTTCATCAAATCTCTACTTGTTGCCATTCCCTCTAACACTCTATGCTATTTTTATGCCATTCCCTCTAAAACTCAGTAATCCCTCTAATCAAATTCTATGCTGTAAACTAAAGGAAAAAAATAGTATTGTAAGTTCAGTCAGAAACTTCAGTGAAGCCATATATTTATGGTTTTGTAAATAATAATTTAAAAAAGGTATTACTTCAGGTCAGAGAAGAGTTGTTTTCAGAAAATGTTTGTCTAAAATCATCAGCTGTGTCTGCTGTTGGTGCTTGTGAAAAGTAGTTAAAAGCTGAGGAAAGCTGGCAAGATGAGGCAGCTACAGTAGTTCATGTGAAGTCAGATGATATTCCCACAACACAGAAGAGACTGTATGTCTCCTGCTGGTGGAGACGAGATGGAGAGGAACATCTAGTCTGGAGTAAATATCACTGTTAATATACCTAGAGATATAAATTAAGCCTATCTGTAGGTGTTCAGTACCTGTCTCAGCTCAGAGGAGCTTGCTCTGTAGAAACAGGCTCTTACCCTTTGTTATTCATTATAACACAGGATTAAACAGATTTGACATGACTTTGTAGTACTGCACTAGAGTAGCTGTTGGGTCCTTCACTCAGAGAGTGCAGGTCCAGTTTCAGAAGGGTGCCAGCCTACATCCAGAGAGAGATTTCTGATTACTAGGTAAGCTGGATGAAACTCCTCCTCCTCCTCCAAATCATGCCATTAAATTTCTAAAAATGGACATGTGAGTGGAGAATGGACAGTTTGATGGCTTTATGGACCCGTTGTGGCGGGTATGTTTTTGGAATAGCAATGCCCTGAGATTCTGCTCCTCATTTTTCTGAGTTCTACACAAGTCAGTTCACTGGTTTGGGGCCAAATCTCTGCTACATCTCACCCAAAAGCTACCCATTCTCCTGTCCCCTTTCTTGCTAACCCTCAGGATCTTCCTTTTCTATCCTTTGGTAAGGATAGAAAAGGAAGGGGCTTGGGGCCTCTCTCATGATGAGTAGCCAGGAAGATGGCTTTCAAAAAAAATGGTAGGAGACCAGTTCCTGTTACTGCTTCTATTTTTCCCATCCTTAAAGAACCAGGAGATCATTGGTATTTCCTCTTGATTCTCAGGCTAACTGGAGCCTGGCACTTAAATAAAGTTACGCCCATTCCAGACATTACTTGGGAATTAGGTATTTTTTTGGGAGGAACGGATGAGCTCTGAGTGTATGCACTAAAATTTAGGCAAAGCAATGCACAATGTACACAATGATGTATGCACTCAACAAATAGAAAACAGCTGGGCAAGAGAACAGAATTAAATTTTAGCATTTAAAAGGTATATATTCTTTAACTTTATAGATCTGATTAGAAATGAAGTGGCAAATTTCCTCATAGGACCCAACTGAGCTGTCTTCAAGAAGTTCTCTTATTCTGTATTTAGGATGATCTATATATCCATATACCTCTGTAGGTATGTGGATATATAGAATAAAATTCTTCACTTTTGACTGTTTGCTTTAATGACATACAAGAAGAGAATGAAAGGTCATCCTTCCCATGACAACATAGCATATCCTCTGTAATTTCACTTAGGAAAATAATCTAATAGAAAGTTTCTTTGATTTTTACATGATTTTCTGTGTTGCTTGATCTTGGTCTTAACTAATTTTACTTTGTGAGAAAATGGATAAGAATACTTTTAACTTCTCTAACTAGAAAGGAAACAGTTCTATCTATATCAGCCAAAAGAAATGTGGCTCCAGCAGGTTTGGAAAGTTACAAAGTGTGAAGTTGAAAAACCATTTATGGGTTATAAGCAGAAGAGCAGAAAGAAAGAAATTACAGCTTATGTTCATTTAAGAGAAACCTTAACAGCAAAAGAATGATTGTCTTGAGGTTTCCCCTTCCCAAGGGAAAAGGATTCTCTTCCTTTTAATTTTTTTTTCTTTTGTTTTGTTTATTTTTTATTTTTAATATAGAAAACAAGACTGAGAAATATGTTTTCAGGAGTATATGTGCATATTTACCAACAAATTCAGTAGTAGTGTCACTCCATTTATTTATTTGTTTTCAATGATTGTAAAAATACCTTCATTCTGGAAATGTGGAGGATAGCAAAATTATTGGCCAGAGAGACCAAATACCACTATTTTGTTTAGATCATTTATTTCAGGTTAGGTTTTAGAGGAAGGTTTGTGAGCCATCTTCACTGTCACACATCACAGAGTCATGGCATCAAAGAATCACCATGGAATCACTGAAACACAGAACAGTCTGGGTTGAAAGGAACCTTAATGATCATTTCAACGCAACCCCTCTGTGATGGGCAGGGACATCTTCCAGTAGACCACATTGCTCTAAGCCCCTTCCAACCTGAATTTCAGCACTTCTAGGCATCCATAAATTCCCCGTGCCAATGCCTCACCCTCCTCGCAGTAAGGAATTTCTTCTTAAGACCTAAAACTCCCCTGTATTATTTTAAAACCATTCCCTCCTTATTTATCATGATTTGCCCATAAAAAAGTTGCTTTCCTCCTTTTTTTATAAACTCTCTTTAATAACTGAAAGACTGTATCTATCTTTCTTACAGTTTGCTTAAAAACTCTCCCAGTCAGCCTTCAGAGACCAGCTACCTCGTGCATCACTACAAATTATGCAATCATGAGACCAGCAGGTAAGACCTGCTTTCTACCCCCAGAGGCCTGTGATGGCCTCTGACACAATGTTGGACTCACTGCTGAAGCTGAAGGCCAAAACATTTTCATTCTGTAAGAGGACAACAGGCGCAAGCATTGCTTCAGAGAAATGCTTCTGCCAAGATGCCAAAACTGTGAGGACCTGTTAAGCAGCAAAGTTATGGCCAAGGTCCCTTGCTCTGCTGCAGATAAAGAGGCCCATTGATACTACTCCTGAGGTAATGATAATCAATAATTAATATTTAACACTACTCCCGAAGTCTTTTAACACTTCTTTTTGGCCACAAACCTGCCCATTTTCAGAACATGCTAAAACATGTGAAAGACAGAATTTCCCAGTGGCCTCCTTGACAATGCACTGAGGTTACCACTTAATGGTTCAATGGATGACATTTTTGTAAAGCAATACTGGGAAATCTTTTCTTTTCTTTTCTGTGCTTAGCCACTTCTGTGATTACTCTACATAGTTCCTAATGCTCTAAACAAAGTATTCTCAGAGTTACTTCTTCTCCTCATAGGAAATTTAGCTTTCTGAGGTGGATTAAAAAGTCAGTAGTCCATGGAAGTCTAGAGTGTTCAGCTGAGCATTAGCATACACAACTGGCAGACAAATAGTTAAATGATCCTTTGCAGAAAAAAATCAACTAATACTCTATAGTTGAAAAGCAGAAATGCATCCAGTTCTGACTCAGTACACTGAAAGTACTGAGTTTTTCTATTGGTGTCACCTGATGACAGCTTTAACTTATTATTTAGGAAGGTCATGGGGTAATTGCATTTTTTAGACTGGCGTCACCAAAGTCAGTATCTGTCTTCTGAATTCACCATTGTTACAATTCACTCCTGGTTTTTTATCTCAAATTTGTCCACATGTTCCCAACTCCTAAAGAAATGCAATTAACAAATAAAAGGGGAGTAGCCTCTCCACAAAAAATTCCACATAACCATGTCAGAAATAATCTATTAACAGTATTTGCAATAAAGTGGGTAATGAACGAATGAAATATTTTATTCCTTCATGTAAGACAAAATGTCATCCCATTCTAATATCATCTCAGAGACAGTGCTGCCAAAATGGAGCTTTTTCTGATACCTAACGATTCTGTGACAGTTGTGTATTTCCATTTAAGGTAATATACTGATGCCTTGGAGTGGCCACCTGGGAGAAAGGCTAGACAAGATTAAAAGTGGGTATTTAATAAAGGCCTTCAATAGCTACACCTTGGGCAGTTGGAAGCCTCCGAGAGGCTACAACCAAGATGGACAATGGTCATGAGATTTTCATACAGTTATCATTTTGGTCTATTTACATACCAAGGGTTAATTCTCCAATTACAGCTTCAGGTAATGAAGTCATATACCCCCAGTTTGCTCCTGTCCCCTAACTCATTTTGGTTTATACTTTTCGGTGCCCGAGATGGGAAGGTGTCCTTTAATTTCAGACCTAGAGAAGAATTGTTTTGTCTGAATAAAATAGGAGAACAGTAGCTCACAGGCTATGAAATTTTTGAGTTATACAATAAAGCAGTATAGGATCTGAAAAATATAAAAGCTAAATCCTAAGGCATCATACAAGGTATAATACATATTAAACTAATTTTCAACCTAACATCAAAAACCTGAAAAATTTTTACACTCACAAGGTATTCAAACTTCTTTTCAAAAATTAAACTGCTGGTTGATTTACAGTCAGATTTACAATCAAATGTCTGGTACTTGCCATACCCATTGGGACACTGTAACAGTGGCTGAACATGCATAGTTCCATAAGAGAGGCAGATGACCTAGTCATAGCCTAGAAATATTGTTTATACCTTTTAACAGGCCCTCGTGAAATCTGTTTTCCCAACTCTGTATGACACGTGAAAATACATTTGCATTCATCATCATTTGAGATTTTTGGTTTGAGTGTGGGATGGGGTTTGGCATTCTTAGAGTTATACTTGTGAAGCGCCAGCCTGTATGGATTTTAGTTTGCTAGTGAAACATGCTCTACAAGAAGCTCTGTAATGTTGGGACAGTTTGCAAGAGTTATAGATTTAATTTTAATTTTAAGGGGAAAAAAATAAAATCAATATCTGTAAAAACTTATTCTATTCCAAGGACTTCAGAGTACATGGAAGTGAATGTTTTTATTATGCTTTAAAAGCAATTTGGTGAACAATACACTCTGAAACAATACTGTAAGTTTAGTCTTCCACTTTATCATTCTTGTAGTTCTAGGGACAAATTCTCCAAGCACAATCTGCTTCCAGTCTTGTTGTCATCAGAATGACAAGATCAGTGCCCTTTGACATGGCATTAGCTGTCAAGTGAATCAGGGGGGCTGCACCACTGAGATGAAGGACAAAGTTTGGAGCTGCACTGGAAAGAGCTTCAGAGACTGCTGAGCATGAGGAGTCTCCCAGTGATCCCAGGATGCTCAGTTTTTGCTTGGTACTTGGTTTTCCTGGATCCAAATGCCTTCCAGAACTTTGCAGTGAAATGTTCACACTTGAACATTTGGGATATCACTGTGTCATTCATGCTTATCATCTTCAGAATGGCCTAATAATAGACCTGTTGGTCGAACCAGTAAGAAAATAGAAAACTTCCAACAGTCTGAAAATAACCAAATATTATTTCCAATTTCCTACCACAGAAGAAAACACGGAATGAAGTCTGATGAAAGTATGGCAGTTTCTAGGCAGATCAAATGAAAGGTTGACTAAAATAGCCTCTGTATTGATGTTGCTTTGTCTCATCAAAACAACCCCAAACCACTCTTTTTCAAATTCTAATTTTCTGTTGTATAACTTATCTGTAACTCTGACAAGAATTAATTACCATATAAATAAAAAATTAGTGTGGTTTTACTTGTCTTCCTCCTCTTTGCCTGCAAAGTCTAATAAAAAGCATGCTCAACTTTGTTCTAAAAGTAACATGGAAAATTTAAAAACGTAATTTAATGTAAGGCATATACATGGCCTCTACTTTTCAAAGTATGTCTTCTTTAGAAAAACTTTTCAATAATGGTCCCCTTTTTAGTATTTGGGTTTTCCAAAGGATTTGAAGCTAAATTTTGGGGTGAGTGAGGCTCCTCCTCACTGCCCAGCATTGCCCAAACCAACTTGCAGGATTGTGAATTCGGAAGCCTGGTGGCTCCCCCATTTCTCTGGAAGATTCCTCAGCTCTTGTGTTACTGAAGCAACTAATGCTGATCATGGCATGAGTGCTACTCTTAGTTCATGTTTATTATCCTTAGGTGAGCTTCCACCCATAATATCCTCCGAAATCACCATTCCTAAGCAAAAGCTTGTGTAGCAAACAAACACAAACCTGCACAAATGAGCTAAGCTTCTCTTTGTAATTCATCAGAGTACTGATGACTGAGGGGTGTTCCTAAAACCTCTCAAATACATTTTTGGGCAATCTTAGCTGCCCTGATAAATACATGTTTTCTTTTCCTTCACCAGACTGTTTTTCTCTACAAAACATCACGTTTGATTAAAATCTTTCTAATGTTGTAGACTGGTTTCTGTTTTGGACTTGAATGCTTTTGGCCTTCCAGAGGTTTGCAGCGCATGGAAGAAGTATTGCAGCAGAAAGAACAAAAATTGGCTATTTTTCTTTTCTTACCTTCTCTTCTCCCATGCTTCCTGAATGAGATATATTTGTTTAAATAATTAAGTTTGTGTCATCTTGTGGAACAGATAATTGGTCTTCCTGGTTATGGGAGAACATAAATTCCATATTAGGGAGACAGTGCTTCTCACGGTGCTTACATGTGCATTTGTTCACCGTTTCACTGAAAAAAAAAATGATAAAAATTTTAACAGTAGCACTGTAGCTACCTCAGTAGGTACCTTATTTTCTATATGGGTCATTGCACCGTGGCACATACAGAAGAATATCATATAAATCTTATTTCATCTGTAATCTACCCCATTTTAAATTCTGTGTGTTTACACCTGTGCATCTATAGCAAAAAAATTAGCCAAACACACGTCACTAGCTATTAGCTGGGTATATTAATTGACTCAAAACACACAAAAGAACTTCATTTGCTCTGCTGCTGGTCCTGCTTCAACTCAAAACAAATTTAGTTTCATTTGGAAAGATGGCAGGTTCTTTTCAGTTTGAATAGTTAGATTTACACCACTACCCTTTTTCTCCCCTCATATTAAAAAATATGTTAAAACTCAATGAATATATTCTGATGATATGAAAATTAGAAGAGAAAAACTAATCTGGCATGGATCACTTATCTGCATCAAATGAGTTTCCTGCTGACTGTATAATATTATTGTAAAGTTGTGCAGAGGGAGTAAGTACAGTGAAATACCCTTCAGAGCCTGTCAAAATGACACCATCTTTAGTAACTGGATTAAGAAATACTTGATTCCACTTGCTTTTTTTAACACCTGAGTTTTAAGATATGTAAATATCTTTCTTTGTAGAGTGTCTGGAATACCTCACTCATTATGTGCTCTACAAGGAGAGCTTTGGTGTAGTTACTGCTTGTCATGTTTGGGTTTTTCTCAAGTTCTTTCCCAGGGATCTAAAATGGTAAACAAGGTCACACTCTGTAAACTACCTTGTTTTTCACATTAGGGACTTTGCTTGTTGACCCTTGGTGTGAACAATGGGTCAAAGGATCCCCCCTCTTAGGTGGGCACATTGTAAAAAGGTATAAAAATAGGTTCTGAAAATAAACCAGCCCCTTTTGGGAGCATCAGCCTTCTGAAATCATGAGTCTGCATCTCATTCATTGTGTCCCACAGTGACACTTTGGCTAAAGGATGTCATTAGGAACATGACCAATTTTATTGTCAAAGACGGTATGTGGAGCCAATTTAGTTCTGATTTGTCTCAACACTGTCAGAGGCCCATAGGGAGGGAGGCAGCTAGAAAAGGAGCAAAAGCCTTGTCTCTGGGGGGACTTTGCCTGATAACACCTCACAGGGGACAGGCAGGCAGCAGGAGAGGCTGTACTCCCCAGAGAGGCTTCTGGAATCAGATGGAAAAAGGTCCCCACCCATGGACTGCAGTGGAATGTGGGACTGGGCCAGTGGTCTCCTGTCAGCAGGCAGACTTTGGGAAGAGCCAGGGGATATAAAAGTAACTGCGTCATGAGCTTCGGGGCTTGCTGCTCCTTTGACCTGGCCCTAGCTCATTTTTTGTCCCTTTTGCCCTGGCCCCAGCCTGCCTTTTGGCTCTCCTGCCTTCGCTGGCTCTTGCTCGCCTTCACGTGTGGCCATGCCTAGTCCTGCCTCTTGGTCAGAGGTAGGACTTGGTCTTGCCTGCCTCTGGCCAGCCCTGGCGACGGCCACAGGCCATCGGTTCAGCCCAGCAGGCTGGCCAGCCGAGCCGGCCCGCTGGGCTCCTGTCTGCCCAGCCGCTTGGTGTGAGCTGTGACCATGGTGAGGATAAGAAGGAGGACTCTGCTGAGGGGTTGCCACAGGAGTTTATTGAGGGTTCCAGGGAAACAACCTCACTCCAGGGAGCCTGCCTCAGCAGAGCACAGACTGCCCTGTGACAGCTCCTTTTACCCGGGGGAGGAGTGAGGGGAGGTGTCAGGGAAGGAACCAGTGAGGAAAGTCTGGGGAGAGGCTGCCAGGATGAGAGACTCCTCTGGGAGCCAATCCCCGTGGGGGAGGATGGACTTCCTTGGATCCTGGCCTATCACTCGACGCCCTCCTTGGAACTTTCTAGAACCAGGGAGAGGCCTCGAGGAGATGGACAGGTCCTCGGGGGTAGGGAGCACAGGATTGACAGATAACTGAACCTGGGTAAACAACCAGGGTAAAAACCAGCTGGGGTTTGAGCGGGGCTACATGGAATGAACCAACGAACAGCACGAACAAACATTTAACAAATAAAATTAAACACACCACTACAGTTACGCCTGTCCTGCCTGTATCCCTGAGTGTCACCCTGCTGCTTTCCTCTGCGGCTGCGGGGCCGCGCCTCGCCGGGAGCAGCACGGCTCGGAGCCGGCAGCGCACACACCCTGCCCGACACCTGCCCGGCACGGGGGGAATGCCCGCTTGTCCTGCCTGTCTCCCATGCCTCTGTCTCTCTCCCCCCGCCCTCTTTCTCCCTCCCTCTCCCTCTTCATCTACCTCTCTCCCTCTCCCCCTCGCCGCATTCCTTTTCCATTTTCTTTTCTCCTCCTTTTTTTTTTTTTTTTTCTTTTTTTTCTTTTGCTTCTTTATCAATAAACAGTTCCCAGATACCAGGTTGTCTTGGTTGACTTAATTTCGTTCTAGACCCTCTGTTTTTAAAAGACCTCCTCACAGCTCCCCACAGTGGAATGCGGCAGTCAACCAAAATGGACAAAGGCATGGGTTGGATACGACACAAAATTTGAAAAATGGCCCAATGATTTTTTAATTTTTTAACATTTTAATGTCTTTTTTTGCATTCTTGATCTATGTTAGGGGGGAAAAAAAAAAGAAGAAAAAGAGGTAGGGTGTGAAAATGATGCACTAAACATTTAAAAACTTTTAATGTTTTTGTGATCACAACAAGCATTTTCATAAGGTATTTTTGCCAGCTTTTGTGAGGTTAGTGTCTTGGTATATTGATTCAATGTATCAAATAAATGTTTTGGTACACTTTTTCCTGCTAGTGCTTCTTTTAGGTAATAATAATGAGCGCTGAAGGATTCTGAGGGGTTTGCTTTCAGCTGTCTAAAAGATCAGAAATATTGAAGAAGAAAAAGAAATTCCTAAAAATCAAACAAGTGACTTTGTGACTCCTGAAAAATGGGCTGGCACATACACTCTTTGTGAGTTTCCTCCTGCCAGGATCAGTGTGCTGAGGACAAGGCAAGCACTGCCTTGTTCTCCAACACAGATTTCTCTCTCAGTGCAAAGCCCTGTCACAAAGCTCTTGCACTAGCCACAGCACAGAAGGGCTGACACTCTCTCTTGGAATACTTTTTTGTAATAACACGTGACTGCTCCTTCACATTTAGCAGATCTTTAAACCAGATTATTTATTAGATTAATGTGAGCTTTGCATACCTGTGGACTGTTACTCAGCAGTTTGGATACTTTCTCCTTACAATTCCTCAAAGGTTCATCAGCTCAGGTCAGGCTGATCCTTCCTCCTCTCTATACTAATCTGTTATGTACTACCATGGCTGTTACATACTTTACATACAATTTGTGCAGAGTTTAGAGATAATGACCTGTACAAACATAGCAATAGCAGTTGAAAGCATAATTATGCAATTACATGTTATTTAAAAATGTAGGAGAAATTATAAGCAGGTTTTAATTTACATATCATCTAAACAATAACAAAAGATCTGGAACTGTTCCAAGGAGAAATATGAAATATGCAGGCAAGCTGTTGGCATTAGACATTGGCTAGAAGCAGGTGCCTACAAAAAACTTAATTTTCCTCTTATAGTTGAGCAGACGAGGGGGAAAGAAAAATTAAAAAGCTCATGGGGTGAGATAAGGATTAGGAGAACACTTTAGGGCAAAACAGGCTTAAAACTTATAAGGTAAAAAGAAAATATTATTAATAGAATTAAAAGAGGATAATAAGAATTAAAATAAAGCTTCAGAACACCTTTGTGCCCCCAAGCCCTTCTTTCTTTCCCACCGACAGCACAGTTTGTAAGTTTGTAAAAAAATCTTTCATCACTTCGCTTAGGGAGAGGAGTCTCTTCTGTTATGTCATGGGGTCCTTCTCATGGGAGACAGTTTTATGTAACTTCACTAATGTGGTTCTAATTGTCACCAGTCCCGCCTGACCTGCCACGATGTGAGTCCCTCCCACAGGCAAAATAATCTTCCTGAATTACATGGCATTTAAAAGACCCCCCATTTTAGTTTATGGGGGGTCTTTTTTTAAGAATGATCTGTTCTAGTTTGGGAATGGGGTCCTCTTTTTCTACATTCACTATCTCTGAGTTTTTCCCTAGATTAAAGCTTTTCAGCGTCCAAGTGTTTCAGCATGAGCACCCTTTTTGATGGGCTATGAGTGGGCAGAAAAGAAAGACACATATATAACTTTGAGATCTCTCAGTAATTTCTAGGATTAAAAAAAGTCTGTAAGATCCATTCATCAAACATCACAAACAGGTTGTGTCATCCACAGCTCTCAAACCTAGCCAGTAATTTAATTTGTGTCCTAGCATCAATGATTTGGGTTGGAAGGGACCTTAAAGATCCTCTAGGTCCGATTGTCCTGCAGTGGCTAAGGATGCAACTCAGTCTGAGACACAGGTTTCTCAGATCACATTTAAACTGGCCTTGAATCCTCCCAGGGAAAGAATATTCCCAGCTTCTCTGGGCAACCAGTTATGGTGCCTCTGAGTAAAGAATATATTTCTAAATATCTGAGACATAGTGCCAGAGAAGCCATAGCTTCTTGGAGTAGTAGCCTAGGAATTCAAAGCATCCATTCAACTTTGTGTAATCTTACTCAACAAGCAAGGTGTACTCATTATTTTCACACTATCCTTGGGTAAGATGTGTGCAAATGTTCAGTGATGGTTTTGTGACAAGTTCAGAAAGAAGTTCCACTTGAAAACATTACAGTTTCTGTGCTGCAGAAGCACAGGGTACAGTTCCAAACAGTACTTCTCAGAGCTTGACAGAATGTAAAGATAAGCTATCCATTTACATCAAACAAAAGTACTGATTTTTCTTAGTTTAAAATCCAGTTTACAACTAATCACACTGATGGAATAGCACAGTAATACAACATAACATAATGTAAAGCAACACAAACTAATATAACATATAACACAGCATAATATATGACATGACATGACACAGAAAAAACATAAACCAGGGAGTAGTGGTCAAGGCTCAGAGTCCTGGTGGACACAAGTGACAAGTGGTGTCCCTCAGGTCCTGCACTGGACCCAGTGTTATTTAATATCTTCATCAATGACACAGATCAAGAGATTGAGTGCACTCTCAGCAAGTTTACAGATGACACCAAGCTGCCTGGTGCACTGACACTCCTGAGGGACAGAATGCCATCCAGAGGGCCCTGGACAAGCTCCAGCAGCAGCCCCTGGGAATTCCCTGAGGTTTAACAAGGCCAAGTGCTGGTGCTGCACCTGGATCAGGGCAGCCCCCAGTGCCAGCCCAGGCTGGGGATGGACAGACCCAGAGCAGCCCTGCCCAGAAGGACTTGGGGGTGCTGGGGTGAGAGCTGGACATGAGCCAGCCATGGGCACTGCCAGCCCAGCCAGCCAGGGGTGTCCTGGGCTGCATCCACTAAGAAATAAATGTATTGAAGGGTTCAGTTTGTCTGTGTTTTGACTGGACTGAAGAAATAATCAACATCTAGAACCAGACTTTGCTGAACTGATAAGCTCCATGCTAACAGCTGTTAACTCCTCTCTTTTGCTTCAGACAGTTGCTGATATCCCCTCATCCCAGTACTTTGGAAAATCACAGCCAATCTGACAGGAATCAGCATACACTCATGAGCAAGGAAAGGAAACTGTAAGTTTTGGATCAACAGGATTCAGATCACTACATGACATCATGCCACTTCTGTGCAAAACAGGGATGCATCAGAGGTGCATTAAACCAAAACCACTCATATGCATCTGTACTGGGCTGAGGATGTCCCAGAAGAGTATTTCACATGGGAACACCCATAATTCTATAATTGACTACCAGAAGACTCCAGTCTATAGGAATAAGAGACAAGATCCAAAAGAAGGTCTGGAGGACACATGGAGCACCAGCTGTGACGTCCAGCAGTGTCAGACTTGGCCCTGAAGGACAGAAGCAAGTGAAAAATAAAGTCATTATGTGCACATTACAAAAGAAAATTTAACTAGTTGTGGCACTTTGAATCTGCCTGCAATTATTAATCAGATAATGGTCCAGATTCTGCCCAATAACACAAATGGCTCCATTGACACCTTCATTTCACAGCTGCTTTATACCAACTGACATTTTGTTTGCTGGACCTGTTACAAATAATTTTTATGTATTGTTTTACAATATACGTACCAGGATTTCGAACAGTTGCAACAGAAACACAATCTTCTGTAGCCACAGCAGTGTTCTTAGGGCTCACATGGCAATAGACATTTGCCATTGTGAAGAAGACATGAATTGTAGTTGAAAATACCTTTTAAATTTAAAACTCAGTCTTCTGTATAATCAGAGCCTTTTGTGTAATCAGGTCATGGTGTTTCACACCATGTCGCAGACAATTCATATGATAGGTGACTGTAGCAATACAGGAGCCCAACATTAGAAATTATAAATCCACTTTCACTTCCCTTAACCCTCTCATTTCTCTTTACTTTCATGGCCATGGCAGCCTCCATTACTGGCAATGCAGTCAAGCAGGGATATGTCAGGTACAAAACCAGCACTAAGATTATTGCAGAAGTGGGGAATCTTCTCTCCTGCCTTTTTATTTTATGGCCTCTGGGAAATCCAGAGAATCATAGAAATCATTAGGGTTGGAAAAGGCCTCTGTGATCATCATGTCCAACCATTGACCCAGCACTGCCACGTCTACTGCTGTCTTTGAGCACCATACCTACATGTTCTTTGAACACTCCCAGGGACAGTGATTCCACAACTTCTCTCTGCAAGTTCCAGGAGGGGTTTTTGCAAGATCCCCTCTGCAATCTCTTTTTGGCCAATTTTTTGAGTCCCAAAGTCCCAAAGGCAGAAGGACACGTCTGTCAGCAGGGTCCATTCAAATGATTGAAAACACGTACAGAAATCTAACACATGGAACATCACTATCAAGCACTTATGGTCTGATGCATGGTATTACATGGTAGAAATAGGAATGTCCTGTCAGACAAACAAGTATTTCCCACCAAGCAGCCATGAAAAAATGCAATGAAGTTCTAAGAGGTTAATGTTATTATTTTATTTGGTAGCAGGGGATTAGGTATTGTTTTGCAAAGGGACAGAGGTGAAAATTTGGTAACTGGGCTCTCCCCATTTGCCAATTATCGATCATGTTAAGAAAAGTCAGTTTCCTTAGCCCTACAGTTCTGGATTCACATTTGTACAGTTAGAATTCACTTAGGACATCAGTGAAGTCACGAGTGTGGCTTTTGTAGACTTGCAGTTCAATATTTTAAAAATGTTTAAGCATTCATGTCCTTCCTTAGGCTGACAGACCCTCTTCAAACATGCTGGTAGCAGATTTATAGCCTCTCTGCAACTGTGATCTGCAATTGCTTCATGAGCATAATATTTTGCACTTCCGTTCTAGATTGCATTTTCTAGAGAAATTTGAGATTTTCATTGCAAATCTCAAAGAACTTTGCATGTGCACAATAACTACTTAAGCCTCAAAACGCACCTCTGTGGGAGGTACTGTGCTATTATGTCCATTTAATAGATGTTAAAATGAAGTGTGGTGATGTTAATTCCTAATGTCACACAGAACAGGCATGGTTGTAGCATGCTATAAACACAGCTACACCAAGAAAGACCCTTCTTTCAAGCATTATAATTTTTGGCATGACATGAAACCAGAGTAGTTGCTGGGATTTCACCCTGTGCCTGTTGTTCTGTTGGTAAGCACTGGAAGTTTTTGTGTCACTGATGAAGAGGAACAAGAGCAAGTGACGCGAGCTGAAGAAGCTCCACCGTATAACCAACTGCCAGCAGAAGGAACACGCCAAGCTTTTTTTACAGATGGTTCTTGTAGCATTGCAGGGACGAAAGGAAAGTGGAAAGCAGCTGTAGGGAGCCCCACATAGGTCGCACAAGCTGCTGAAGGAGAAGGTGGGTCCATCTTCTCACTTGATTCCCAGGAACTGGATCTCTCAAGCAGGTCCCTTAACTTTGCTCTTCTCGGTAGCAAAACCAGCTTTCAGGAGAATCTGGATGATCTTCTCTCCTTTCTAAAACACTTCAGCTGCAGTGTTTCCCCATACATTCCCCAATGATGTCATCAATGTACTGCAGATGTTCTCACCCTTTTCCAGTGCATCCTGGATCAGTCCATGAAGGCAGATGGTGGGGCTGTGCTTCCACCCCTGGGGCAGTCAGTTCCAGGGGTACTGCACTCCCCTCCATGTGAAGACAAGCTGGGGCCTGCATTCTGCAGCCAGAGGAATGGAGAAAAATGCATTGGCAATGTCAATAGTGGTGTACCACTTTTACTGCCTTACTCCAGCTCGTACTGGAGTTCCAGCATGTCCAGTACGGCAGCGCTCAGTGGTGGTGTCACTTCATTCAATGCACGATAGTCCACAGTCAATCTCCAGTCTCCATCAGGCTTGTGCACAGGCCAAATGGGGCTATTGAAGGGTGAGTGGGTTTTGCTGACCACCCCTTGGCTCTCCAGCTCACGGATCATTTTGTGGATGGGAATCACAGTATCTCGAGTGGTTCTGAACCGTCAGCGATGCACTGTCCAAGTGGCAATTGATACCCGCTGCTTTCCCCCCTTCAGAAGTCCTACTGCAGATGGGTTTTCTGACAGTCCAGGCAAGGTGTTCAATTGCTTAACACCCTTCTGTCTCTACAGCCACTATTCCAAATGTCCACCTGAGTCCCTTTGGGTCTTTGAAATACCCATTTCGGAGGAAGTCTATGCCCAAAATGCATGGGGCCTCTGGGCCGGTCACAATAGGGTGTTTCTTCCACTCGTTTCTAGTCAGGCTCACATCAGCTTCCACCACCAAAGTAAAATCCTGTGATCCCCCTGTCACACCAGCAATAGAAACAGATTCTTCCCCCACATGTCTTGATGGGATTATTGTGCACTGTGCACCAGTGTCAACCAAGGCCTCATATTTTTGTGGTTCTAATGTGCCAGGCTAACGAGTCCACACAGTCCAAAAAACCACGGTTTTCCCTAGCCTCTACCTGGCTAGAGGCAGGGCCCCTCTAATCCTGGTTATCCTTCTCTCCTTTGGTAACTGAAGCTGCTTCCTTTTTGGTGGAATTTCCTCTCTGAGTCTTGCCTTTCAACAATTGATGCAGCCGTTGTGCCAGAGCAGCAATAGTTTTTTTATCCCATCTCTTCATGTTTTCTCCACAATCATGCAGGAGGAACCACAGCTCAGCTTATGGGGTGCCTCTTCTCTCTCTATCTGGGGAAGGACTGCTTTTGGTGCCAGAACCTCTGATCTGTACTGCAGATGTTTGGAGAAAGTCCTTTCTAATCTTCTCCTTGAGTCTCTTCTGATTCTCCTCTTTCTTGTCTTCTAATTTCCACATATGTGTTTCTGGAGCTGTGATTCCTTTACCACTTCTTTGAAAAAGTTACTGTATTTTTAGAAAAATATCTCTGCTACGAATTCTTCTTGATCTATGTCCAGTTCTAGTATTTCATTGCATTGTTTCTGTTTGTGTTTTCCCTCCCCAATAGCCATAATTGCTTCTTATCACAGGTATTTATATGATAAAAAGTGGTTAGAAAGTTGACTACTACTATGATATTGCCTGTTTTATTTAGTTTATCAAAAAGTGAGTGATAATGCACTAATTCTCCAAGTACCACAAAAAAAAATTGGAGGAAAATGTGGAAATTAGAAAGGTAAAGTAACGTTAACAGACAAACAAAATATGAAAAAAAAATATTATGTTCTATTAGTAGTTTGCATGCTAGTTACTGAGTGTGTAAACCTTTGTCTTCATTAATCTGATGAGAAAATTGCTTGAAATGATTGCAAGGTCATATCTTATTAGGGTAATCAAAAGTTAAAGTTCTGAGGTATGAATGTAACATGGTAAAAAATAGCTAATACCATAAACAGTTGCTAATATGTTATGATGGGCCATGTAGATAATTTCTATATCATTTTCACATACTTTGCTGAAATTTTTTTGCACCTTTTTTTCAAAGGGAATGGAAAGTGTCAAAGAAACAAGAATGGAGAAGTTGCTGAATGCCTTGTAGGCCCTTGAATAACCTTTCTTGTGGATTTTATGAATGCTTCTAGTATTCCTTGGTTGAAATCTCACCAAATTCAGTGGGAGCTATTCTGCAGTTACTTTATTTTCTTCAGTTAAGGACACCTAATCAGTCACTTAATGCCAGCTATTCTATTAGGAAAAAATGTCTGTCAAAATAAAGGTGTAAGTTACTTTTCTTTTTTCTTTAAACTTTCTATGCAATAATGGATCTAATTCCACCAGAGAATATGAACAAGAGCTTCCCAGAATTTCACTTGAATATCTCTGTGCTTGAGGCAAATAATCAAAGTTATTTGTCCGTGCTTTTACTTCATGATCAGAAGTTTCCTTGGAGCCTGCAGTTAAGTTCTTTCTCAGGAGGTTTGAGATCAAGCTGAGCCACTAATCAGAAGGTTTAAGTCTTTCCTTTTCTTTGCCTCTAAAACCTTACCCTAAACATTTCAGATAATGTAAGTTTCTTGACTTACAGAGATTTTACTTGGTCTTCATCTCTGAAGAACTTATCCTTTAAAACTCATCCTGCAAGAGGAAGCTCTCCTGTAAAATAAATAAACATATGTGAAAGTCTCCAGTAATGTTTTCCATCATGTTCAAGCTGCTGGAGACCAGAGGATAGAAGCTTACTAACCAAAGGACAGTTTCACAGCATAGGATGGCCTGCACTTTCCCACATTACCTAGCTCTCTGGCTCTAGAGACAGCACAAGGCTGGGCCCAGGGTGAGCAGATTTACTTCAGCGCTTTGAAATCTAAACACCATGATCCTAAGCAAGGAAAAGAGGAATGTCCCAAAAGACTGGCTGTAGTATTGAAGTGATCAAAATCTTACTGGTTTAAGATTTTTGAGGGAGTTTTATAATTTTAAAGGTTGAACATTAGATTACCCAGAATGAAAGAGTACACTAAA
Organism: Phylloscopus collybita; assembly: GCA_027886175.1. Lineage (NCBI taxonomy): Eukaryota > Metazoa > Chordata > Aves > Passeriformes > Phylloscopidae > Phylloscopus > Phylloscopus collybita. Next base: position 2,373,908 of record JAJNNQ010000086.1, on the reverse strand, counting down.
AATGTTCATTATGCGCCCTAATGTCCCTAAAAGTTAATCTAACTTAAAAAAATTACCTGCCACTGTACTTTTTATTTCTCTTTTGCACTTTTTGTTTTTCACCATCCAAAATCACTTCAACCATGCAAAGCTAAGTAAGAAATGGAAGAATTGAATAATGCAATTTGTGTATTTCATAATGTGGTTTTAAAAGACCACATTAGGCAGGGCCTATTCCTGTTTAAGTCTTTACTGTTTCATTTCTTCAGATCCCATTGCCCCTAAGTACAGTGGCAAAACCATGCATGAACCCTAGTCTTGAAAAATTAAGGACAAAACATCACATTTCAGAATGCCTGAGCTAATTGAATTTGTTAGAGTTCTACCTATTTCTTGTATTCTTTCTTTCAGTTCTTTTTTCTGTCTCTCTTTTTTATGCTTGTTCTGAAAACCTAGAAGATTTTTCTGAACATATTATATGCACAGTGACAACACTAGATTCTAATGTTTATCTAAATTAAACATTTTATTCCCTGAAAAAGTTTCTTTATTCCAAGGTATTATCTATAGCTTACAAAATTATGATGATGACTGTTTGGAGGGCTTGGTTTAGGAAATCTACCCTTGACATGCATTACTTTTATAGAAAATGAATTTATTTCAATTGGGTTTTAATGTCATCTGAAAAGAGAGAGGTATTAAAAATTAGCTGCCAAACACAGAAAAAGCCTTATTTAAAGTAAAATATATTTCATGAACATGAAATGGCTAATCTGGCTTTCAAATGGTGAAAATGTTTTAACAATCCTTTTTACGATCTGTAATATATTACAGGAAGGTTTTAGAGACATACTGTGAATCTTTCCATGCATTTAGTGCTATGGCCTAATACTCCAAAATATTTGCAGAAAGCAAGATGTATTGTGCTGTTGATTTTCATGGAGCTCTTTAGAGAGCTTTAGAGTATCAACAACACAAATTACATCAACTAATCGCTGTGCTAGTTACAAGTAAGTTAAAAAAGCTGTCTTGTGTTGAATTTTTCAGAATGCCAGTGGATTCAGCTAATCACCATATATGGTCACAGTGACAGAGGCCAGGTCGTGCTATGAAGACCTTTGCAGTCTAATGGCAGTGAAAATAATGGGAAAAGAATACTCAGTATCTGGAACAAAGGCAGTGGGAATTAAACATCAAGGTCATCCCCTTTTCTTCCTCAGTGCCAGATTGAAATCAGGAACAGTAGAGTTTATCCAGATCTCCCAAAGAAACACCAGGCATTTGGAGACTCTCTCTCCCTCTTTGGATTCATTCTTGAATCAGTTCCTGAAATGTCTTCTTGGAATGAAGGATTTTGCAACTTTTTCACAGGAGACTTTTTAAATATTTCTCACTTCACCCTGTTCATATTAAGGAATCTGAAGGAAAAATCTCTTTCTAACAAGAGTATGGCCCCTGAAATGTCACAGCTGGCAATGAGAGGGATGTCTCTTGTTGGAAGGCACTCTGCCAATTTCCATCCTCATTAGCCTGACCATCTTCTCCTCCACGACTGGGTGAAGCTGGCTGAAAGAAGCAGAGCCAGTGGAGCTGGCCCAAAGCAGTCATCGAATCATGGGGTATCCTGAGTTGGAAGGGACCCACAAGGATCACTGAAGTCCAAGTCCTGGCCCTGCACAGAACAGTGCCAAAAAAACAAACCATGTTCCTGAAAGTGTTGTCCAACGCTTCTTGAGCTCTATTGGGTTTGGTGCTGCAAACACGTCCCTGGTGAGCCTGTTGCAAGAGTTCCTTCAGGTTAGAACCAAATTCTAATGAACTCACCAAAGTCAAGGATGAGAGTGGGAAACAACTGAGAATAGCATTTTTGGCCTAAAAATGAAACAAGTGGAAACACAAAGACACCATCAGTATTAGGGGACAACAATGTAACTTGAGCAATTTTTTCTTTATTCCTGACTTTTTTTTTCCTGAATGCTCAAAATTTACTATGTATTTCCTGAGTGTTGTCTGGCTTTTTGGTTTCCTAAGATGAAAATAAAGTATGTCATCAGTGCACTCCTTTTACTTGAAATTCCATGCTCAGGAAGGACAGATAGACTTACTCTCGCCTTCATTTTGACACTTCAGCTATGGCATACAAAAATTGCAAGCTGGAAGTTTTCATGATCACATGCTCCATTATAAGCTACACAAATAGTAGACCCAGATTGAAATAAAAATTCTTTTTTCTAGCTGTGAACTCAATAGTATCCTTTATGAATCAGGTTTGATTGTATGATTTCTTGCACATATCCTAGAGCTTTGCTCTGCAAAACACATTGACCATAAATACCACTTTCTTGCCTCTTGGTGTCTGAAGAGCTGTCCTGCTCTGGAGGGTAAAAAGAGGGGGAAGAGAAGGAAAGATTTGTGGGTTATGAATATTGATGTAGAAGATATTCTTTGTTTATTGATGCCTTGTTTACATAAAGGCTCTTCACGGGCTACACCCTAAGTCTAGAGGTCCTAAACCAGAGTCAGTGAGCTGTCTGGGTATTTTTTCCCATGTATTGCAGTGCTATTCTGCCAACAATAGGGGCCCATTAACATTTGGCCCTTCAAGTCACTGTGGTCCAAGCCCCAGTGGCAAAGCGTCTGCCGAATATGTAAAATAATGGAATGAATGGATTAGTTGGAAACAATGATAACAGGACCTGGCTCAGCTAACTGTGACAGCATGTGGTAATTTTCCAGCCCGCTGACCTTGTAAAGAGAGCTAGAGCACAAAGCTAAGACTGTGGGGCAGATTGGTCTGGATAGTTACAAACAAGCACAGAACAGCTGATGTCATGCACACAGTCTGACAGATGGGGAAGGGATTTTGTTTTGGTTTGCTTTGTTTTGTTCTAAACTTGAACTTAACTCTTTATTTTTCTGGCATACATAACAGTTATAACATGAAAAGACACAGGTGATTCAAAAGCATGTCTTGGAGGCATTGTCATGTCATGTGTGTTAGGTTTAAGAAACACCCTTATTTCCTGGTGAAAAAGGGTGCTGCTTGTGCAGTGAATGCTGCACAAAGAACGATGGGAGGAAGTTGCTACAGAATGTTGCATTATGTCTATATTCAGCCCTTGGACTACATTTTTAGTCTAGTCCCCCTCCTTGAATCCTAATACACACTTTGAATAACATAAATAAATATTATGACCTGAATCTTGCCATCACATCAGAGAAACAGGCAATCAGAGATGTCTAAATGAGTTATTAATTTAGGTTCACCGTGTGGAAATAAAATAGTTAAAACAAGTTAATTTGACCATTAAAAAAACGTGTGTGTGTGTGTGTGTGTGTGTGTGTGTGTGTGTGTGCAGGACCATGCAATTCTAAACATGTTGTAAATCCACTTAAATACAAGCTTTGTGAACACAGTTGCACACCTCCTGAAGCACATTTAAATATGGACTGGAAAGAAATAATACAGCATAAGAGTTGTGAGTCACCATCATACACTTTCTTGCCAGTTTATACATGAAACAAACACTAAAAGACAATTCTAATTCTGTGTTTCCAGTTGAGATGATAGTACAAGTATAGAGCACACTTTTGGAGTTTTTACCACCTCTAAAAGAAGAATAGACTTTTTACATGCACCAAGGAGAAGGTGATACACAGAAATTGTGAATATATTCTAATTGCATCTTCCTCGCTCCCTTCAAGTGTTCTCTCTTTGGATGTGAGCTCTCTAGAGCAATGCCCAAAACACTGTGAAAAAAAAAAATGACAATAGGAAGAAAGTAGAGGTACATAAGTAAGAAAGAAACACACACTGATTACAATGGGATTTTTCTCTAAAATTGACAAAGTTATCCAAAGTTAAGGTAAACACAAGCAATATTTTAAAATGCCTAAGCACTGCTAGAGTACAAGCTAGAAGGCCAAATTTTGAAGACCACTGTTTACTTCTTGGTTTCAGTATCATTTTTCAAGCAGAGAAACTGTTGGGAGAAATAATTTTTATCCCAGCTTGAAACCATCATTATCAAGTATGTATATTATGCCTCAGCTGAGGATTAGGTCCTATTATATTAAACACTCTGCAAACACAGTTGCAGGCAGCTTCTGAATCAATGATTTTTCAGTGCAACAGCCAAATTCAATACAGAGATAGGCAAGTGAGTTCTCTGTGCACACTCATGAAATTCTTCATATCCACAGGAAGAAATAGGAATAGGATAGGAAGTGCCATGATTTTTTAGAATGGAGAAAAGGGATTTGACTATCTCCAACATAATTTGAATTGTGGGTTGATTTTATTGCTAAGAAATTCTGACTCCATTTTAATATATTCTACTAGAAGCATAAAGAGCATTTTCATAACCAGCAACCAGGAAGGAGATCAAAGTTAAATTCATGGGTTGTTTCTACACCCACTCTTAGGCTGTAAAATATGCTTCCAAATCTCTTCAAACTTTTTATTACTCCTTGCTTTATAGAAAGAGAGTTTCCAGGTTCTGGGAAATGTATGACCTTTTGTTTAATACCTAAAATGAGACATTTTCACCCAGGAGGAACCTCTGCTGATCAGAGAACCAGCAAAACCACCACAGGGAATTTTATCTTCAGATTTTTTAATCCTCTTTGTAAGTAGTGAGTATTTTGGAAGAGGGCAGTCTGTGACAAAGGTTCAGGACCCTCAAAAGTTTTGGTGTAGGTGTCAGGATCCCTGAATTCAAGCATCCCAGAAACTCCAAGAAAGCCCTGAAGCAAAATATGATGAGAGCATGATACACTGACAGGAGTTAATCTTTTGTAGGTGAAGGAGTCCTGCAGATATTTCGACTGGAAATGAGCCAAGAAAATGGGACCGTGGGAGCCAATGATTTAGATGTACATGTGAGCATGGAACTGAATTTGGTCTGCACACCATTTTCATGGAAAGAAAATAGTGCATCCTGACTTCCAAGGTATGAAATAATGCTAATCATGAAAATATATTAACATGTTTTCAGTTAAAGCATGTTTCATGTTAATCATGAAAACATCCACACTCTGGCAGAAAGGGACTTGTAAAATCACAGTTAATCACTATTTAATTAAAAAAGGCTTACATTTTTTTAGCAAGTACATCAAATGCTAAATTTTTACTCGGACGAATGAATTGCCTCCATCAACTCTTGGGGATGGTCCTATTCAGGGCCAGGAGTTGAACTTGATGATCCTAGTGGATCCCTTCCACCTCAGCATATTCTGTCATTCTGTGATTATTGTGAATTATGTTACACTAAATAATTTTCATGTTATTAATTAAGTTAAATTTGTCACAAATTAAAATTAAAATTTTAAAATTACGTCTTTTATTATAAGACTTATTGGTCTTATGCAAACTAGGAAAAATAAATTTCAGTGGGTTTAGCATGTTAGAGATTCATCTTGGCTTTTAAGGAGATACACTGAATCTCTAGATACATGAAACCTTAATGCCTGCTTGTTCAAGCTGATTTAATGTAAAGAATCAATCATTTATTTCCAGAAGACAAGTATTAGTTCCTGTAGATTCTCTCCTTCTCCTACATGTGTTTGCATACATGGCTTTAGAGCAAGTCTGCAGCATTTTTCCGTTTTTAATATATGCTTGTGTTCCTTCTCTTTCATATGCACATGCAGAAGCATTTACTTCTGTGTGCACAGGTTTACATCTCAGAAATGGCCCTTCCTTAATTTCTGTGTTATGCAGGAGTGATGTGGTGCTCTCCAGTCCATCACTCTGATGTTAGCATCCTCACTCCTCAATTTTCAGCAGTTGAAGCAATTTTCACAATCCATTTTATGATATCTGTGAATTCCCGCTCTTCATCTAGAAGTTCACCAAACTTCCAATTTTGAGGGTCACAGGTACAAACCTTGAACCATCCCTTGTTACCTTGTCAAAACTCACCAGCTGAAAGTCAGTGGAGGATGACAAACAGAAATGAAGATATCGAGAGAGTTGAAGACCAACACATCTTTCCTCCAAAATGCCTGAAGACTTCTTGACATTTTGAAATGCCATAAATATTGATGGAAAATAGATGAAAGTGTCCACCTATCCAGAAATGCTATTAGCTGCAGTAGAGGAATGGTTTCCCAACCCTGCCCATACCTACAGATACCAAATCTGTCACACTGCTAAGTGGGATACTGGGAGATACTTGTTCAACTGGCAGTTTGGAAACTTGAAGAATCCAGCTTGAGTATTAAAAACTGAGGACAATAAAAGATCTAGAGGGATAGTACAGTCATATGTACTTAGGCAGAGGTCTGATATTAAACATGCAATTCATGCCAATGCCATTGCAGAGTTTTAATCGAAACATTTCACCATGATTTCACACTCATGTCACTGTATCAACATGAAATTTAAATAACACTATTCATTTCTTTGTGTCCTAAGAAGGATTTTTCTCTTCTTTCTCTTCAGGTAAGTACCACAGAACAAGCATGACAGTAAATTACTACTAATGCCCTTTAGACAGTAGGAGTTTTTGAGGAGGGAGCACGAAGCGGCATGGAAGGAGAAGAGGCAGAGGGAATGTGGTCTTCTGTCTGTACTAGAGAAATCCATTGTGCCAATGGCCAGGTTCCATTTTCCTAAGCATTATTCTGAAGCTTGCATGACGTTACCTACTTACATTTCAATGTACAAATGTGGACTCAGGAAAAGGTTTTATCCTCCTACAATCATGATGCCATGATTTTGATTCTGTCAGCCAAGGTGGCTTTGGAACAGGTTTGAAGCCAATTCATGGCATGTGAGATTTGGCTACAAAGAAATATGTGAATTTGAGATCTTTTTTTGAAAGGATATACAGTATACCAATTATTTAGGAGACTTGTGCTTACATAAAAATGCAGCGGTGTTTTTAATGTAGAGTTATCAAAATCCAGGTTGAAATAATTACCTAATTTTCAGTCTGAAAATGAGAAGGAAAGAAAGGAAATATGGTTTTGTTTATGCTCAAAATTGGTTTTAAATCAATTAAACTGGTGAAACCCCCTGTGTGCACAGATTTAAACTGGTTTACATCTGTCTTGTATTAATCTGACTTCATTCGGTTTTCACCAGATCAATGCAAATGTGTAATTAGTTTAATGGCTCTGCTTTTCCAGAACAATAATATTTCATGCACAACAATGAGTAGCTGTTTTCATTTCTTTCAGATTTGTAAGGAGGCATTCAACTGCTTTTATACAACCACTTCTACTCAATTGTTTTTACTCTCTTGCTATTCTTTCCTCTGACCATGTAAGGGATAATTTTCTGCATGAAGTGACAGAACATGAGGGCAGGTGCAAGGTAACACAGAAAAGGAAGCTTTTCTGCTTTTTTATAGGCTCATATAGAAGAATGTTCAAATACAGAGCTGGTCACTCACACAAACAATTAGATATTTTTCAGGTGTTAATTTCTCCATCTAATCTCCAATGTTTGTCACTTGTCCAACAATCACATTGTTGGAAAATGGTCTTAGCTTTTTTTTTCTTTTCCAATTAAAGTAAGCATGTGTTTTTTTAGAATAAAGTCATGACTTGCCTTCTTGTCCAGGCTGATAACAGCCACAACTCCTTTTAGATCCTTCTAGGAGAGCTGTGGGAAGGTCATTTTATTGTCCTGTTTTTGTTCTCCTTAAGTACGGATTTAAGACCATGGGGTTTTGCTGACAAGTACTGGAAAGTGTTGTAGGCTTGATGGAAATTTCCAAGAGCCACAAGTGCCTGCTGAAGACAACAGCTGTGAGCACAGCTGGCAGTATCACTAGGTGCTGTGCACTTCACAGGATCTCTCATTAGACTTTACTTGGGGTTGTTAAAAACCAAAATAATCTTTCATGCAAAAGTAACAAATTAGACATGATAAATCTCTAAGTGAATCACTGAATCTCCTTTTAAGTTTGTTTTCTGTTGCACACTGTTCCTTTACAGAAGGATAGGAACAATACAGGAAGTAACTTTTAGGACATTTTTTAATGTAAATGATTGGATGTCAAGAGAAGGGGCTGAAGACATAGAGTTCATCCTCCGGCCTTGTGAACATTTCTAAGTTACAAAATCAACCAAGTTACAAAAGCAGTTTTCAGCTAAGAAAATGCAGTCATTATGTGAAACCCTTTTCCGTAAGTCATTTTAGAGATATTTTCAATGACAATTTAATATAAACCTATTTTTCCAACCAGGCATATCTGTGGTATAAAACACCAAAGAAAACTACGAAAGCTGCTTTTGTTAGGTCAGTCTGGAAATATAAGTAAACCGGGCTAGTGGCCAGTTGCTTTTGACATGGGAGAAATCAAGATGCCAAAAGATAATCTGAAGTTCCCAATAAATTGCATACTGCAAGCACTGATGAAAGCCACTCATCCGCTGTTTCAAAAAACTGGCAAATAATTTAGCATTTTGTGGCCAATATTGGCCCTATCCATCTTGGCTATAAGTTTATGCAAATTAATGTGTTTTCCTGAACTGCCTGTGTTGTTGAAACTGGGAATGTTCAGAAACAAAATACTGTTTTCTCTCTGTAAAACTCAATTAACTTTCAATTGGAAGTAGATACTGAGTCAGGAAAATGTTGAGTAACATGTGATAGCAGTTTACCAAAGTGATTTTATTATATAACCATCTTAAAAATTGTTTCCCCTTACATTATTTCCCTGTTTGATAACCTCTGTCTTGGAGACCTATTAGATAACATGTTGTAGCATAACTAAAAAAAGCAAAGCAATAAACAAAGAAACAATAGGCAATTGACTGTGACTGAGAATGATTCAGGTTTTCTCTGAATTCCAAGAACTGCAAATGTAAGTATGCTTATTCAACTCATGTAAAACAAACACATTTGATTGCATACGTATTGTTTCTCAAAATATATCTTTTATGTATGCATTCTCATTTTCTGGGAATGAAAACCAATTGCTAGAGCCCCAAGTCTTTAGACAAGGTTTAGTCATCTTGGATGGCCCTCTTAAGACTGTTAATGTATAAAGTCTTGTCCACTGTATGTTACAAGGCTACAATTTTTGTCTTCGGGTCCCTATGACTAAAAAGCTCTAATAAACTCTTTCACTATGTCACCAGAGAATTTGTACTTTTTCTAGGTGAAATTATAACCATGGGAATACTCAGAAGATGCTTCTGTTTCTACTTACAGACTCAAGCTACTGGTTTTATCGTTGCAGAGCAAGTTAACAGTAAGCAATAAAGCACTGCAAAATTTCTGCAATACATGAGAACTGTTTCTTTGGGAAGCATAGTTCACACAGTATTAACAGTTTAGTATAATGTGGTATTACCTTGTGTGTACGTGTTTTTCTAGGGCTTGAACTCTTTCAATAGGATAAAATTCATGGTCTCATCAACTGAAGTTTTGTCTAACTCTGAACCAACCCCCAGTAAGTTTCTGTTATGCCATGGCTACTACAGTGTAAGAAGCATTTCATGCTTGGGCAGGTCTTCACCAACAGTACGTCTTTCATGGACAATGCAAATTTACTTCTGGTAATGCAAAAAATTCCTAGGAATTTCAGGCCAGCTGTCATCAACTTCTCTGCCTTTTTAATTTCTGGCCCTGTCTTTCTCACAGAACCACAGGTTGGAAAAGACTTTAAGATCATCAGATCCAACCCTAGTCTTCTCCTGGCTTCCCAACTATCCCTGTTCAGTGTGTGTCATAAACCTTTCCTCTTCTGTGCTGATTCACTGCTTCAAATGGCAGGGCAGATATGTTATTCACTACCCATGCTGGTCCTGTCTCTTTCCTCTTTGCTGCTGTCCTAGGTTACAATGTAAAATTGTGCCCAAGGTCTGTATTCTATCCCCATGAGCCCTTGGAGCCAAGGTGGGGCAGTGTTTTCCTTATCTTCTGTTAACGAGCCTAACAAGGCCTTGCCACATGACTCATAGAGAACTTCCTCAGGGAGTTATCTCTGGTTAATGGGCCATCAAGGACCCACTGCATGACTCATGGAATGAGATCATCCCATTGGGAGATGCTCCGCCCAGGGGGAGGAGCCAAGCATTCCCACCTGGATATAATCCAGGGTTTGAGACATCACAAGTGGCTTTTATCCACTGAACTCTAAGAGGAGACAAGAGCTACCAGATGTTTCTACAGGAATCACTGCTTTGACAAGAACATCTCATCTGGATTCCTGGAGGAAGACTGGACCCTTCTCATCATCACTGGACCTTTCTCTCTTAGGATCATCTCTGCTCCAGCGGAACCACATCTGCCACTCCAGGAGGATTTCTGGACTGCTTCAAACACCCTGACCAACAGGGTGTTAGGTTGTATCATTCCATTTATTTCACCTTTTTTTCCTCTCTTCTCCTATTAAATTGTATCTCTGACTGGGAGTCTCACTGGTTTTGCTTTCAAACCAGCACAGCTGCAAGACACTGGTCCCAGCTTAGACAGACACTGAAGAAGAATGAGGGAATCTTTTGGGCATGCTAGGTTGTTCATCCCTGGAAACATTTGATGTAGTGCTATTAATAATCTTCAGAAGTTGCTTTGTTTTTCTCTAAAAATATTAGAACTGAATGAGTGGTTAATACTGGAACACCATGCAGGTGAGTAACAAAAAACTTCTTGTTCTCACAGTACTGCAAGGATTGATTTGAATACAGTAAAAAAAATAATCAGTATAAAAAGGTAAAGCATTTTTATTAATTTAAAGTCACTTAAATGGTTTTGTTTCTACTCTTTCTGCTCTGCTTCACGTTTCCATCATCTACGAGAGGCAGAATACTGAAACCAGGAAACCTAATTTTCATGACAATCTAACTGCAGCAAAATCTCCCAAGAAAACCCAACATTTAGGTACTAAAGGTTTATAAGTAAACATGACAATGTTTGGCTGCCTCTCTGGATCACATCACCACCACATCATCAGAGGCTTGCTTGTCACCTAGTATCAGCATTTGAATTAATTTTGTTTCATTTAACTTCTGCTAATATTCCGCTGCCCTTTTTCAAGGTGTGGAAATCAGGTCTTTCCTGTTACTTGATACAAAAACAGATTTAAAATATTTTTCTTCCAGAGTAGTGATTTTGAAAGGGTCTTGTCAGGGTTTCCATTATCATTCATAAGTCATAATTTTCAAGGTTAGTATTTCAATAGTTTAAATCTCATCATGCTGAAATGAAGCATATCAGATTCTATTCTATTCTATTCTATTCTATTTCTATTCCTTTTGGTAGGGTTTTGGGTTTGTTTTTTTTTTTTTTTTTTTTTTTTTTTTTTTTTTTTTTTTTTTGATAGGGGGGTTTTTGGTTTTTGTTTGTTTGTTTGTTTGTTTGTTTTTAATGATAAGAGATCAGTGTCAGTAGGTCAGGAGGCCAGCTTCTCAGGAAGCAGCTGCCTAGAATTTCTTCACTGTTCAAGAAAGGAAAAATAAAATTATTATTAAAATATTATTAGTCTTGAAGGGTGATAGACATTACTGGGCTTTTAAGCAGAATGATGTGACTGTAATCTTGAAAGCACATCCTCTTCTGTAATAGTCATCTTTGGTTTAGAGCCCATGGTGAAGGTCCTCTTCACCTGAATTCGAGTCCCATTCATGTTTTCTGCTGGCCTCCTGCCTTTCCCATCATTCTCACTTTCCCCATTCAAGCAGCTGCCTGTTCTCCAGATTTGGAACATCACTGCTCCTGTAACATGCAGTTGCCAAAAAAAACCCAAATGGTGTTCCTCTGTCACCAGGGCTATCACCCTGTTTGCAATACTTGTGTGGAGGACGTGTTCAGCCAATTTTTGTAATTCCTTCCTTCCTTCCTTCCTTCCTTCCTTCCTTCCTTCCTTCCTTCCTTCCTTCCTTCCTCCCTTCCTCCCTTCCTCCCTTCCTCCCTTCCTCCCTTCCTCCCTTCCTCCCTTCCTCCCTTCCTCCCTTCCTCCCTTCCTCCCTTCCTCCCTTCCTCCCTCCCTTCCTTCCTCCCTTCCTCCCTTCCTCCCTTCCTCCCTCCCTCCCAGATTCCTAATCCTGCATTGCTCCTTCCAGCCTCCAGCAAGCAGCATGCTTCCTGCAGTGTCAGTTCTACATGGCCCCCTGCAAGTGAGAGAGAGAGAGACAGTGTCTCTAAAATTCAAACCATCTAAGGATATAGATGGTTTCATTAGATGGTTAATGGTTCAACTTTTAGTGCTCAGTCCACACATTTTACTTCATGATTTTTCATGAAGAGTTTGCAATTACTTTCTTCCATCTCTCTGCTCTTTTGCTTTGCTGTAGCAGGGTTTGGAGTAGGAATTCCAAACAGCCCCCATCAATAGAGCTCAAGAACCATTTTATGACCCTCATATTACACTTTACAAGATTTTTTAATTTCCTATTTAAAACGAATTAACTGTTGTATGCTCTAATCGGGACACAAAGGATCCCAGATCTTGTCTGGAAGTATGTGGAGGTTACTGAGAGGTTGTTCAGATTGATGGTTGCACTGAGAGCATGACCTTAGAATGAACCTTGACTAAGCTTTGCTCTTTGTGCATTTGGCAGGCTGTATGTGGAAAGCATGAATTGTCTACATTCAACATAAGGCATATATAAGGCATATGCCTTCCAGAGGTTTGGATCTTCTTTGTATTTACAGAATAAAAATCTTCATCAGCCATATCTGTATTAGTTATATCAGTTATTCCACAACTATTTCCATCTGCTTTAGGATGCATTTATTTCTTTAGAAAAATATGTTAGTTGGCTCATGCTTCCCCACCATTTTCTCTTCTAGGTTGTATACCCTCTTCATTATCACTCTGACAGGGGTGATGAGCAATAACTGTGTCTTGGGTGGTAAATCCATGACAGTTTTGCAAGACTGCTTTATACTTCAGTTCCATTGGAATCCCAGCTCTCTCAGGAGACAATTTTTATTTGGATTCTGTACATGTATTGCAGACATTTATAGGTATGTTTACATAAACACATACATACATCAGGGAGACACATCAGGAGAGAGAAGATTTTCAGATCATGGGGTACATGCTTTCACAGAAGGCACACAGGCACACAACAGATAATACCACAGACAGCAGAGTTATTGTCATTACGAGAAAATATACAGATCAGAGTGAGCACTTGCTATGCCAGAATAATTTCTTTTACAAAAAAGTGCCTAAAAATCCCTGCCTTCTAATTATCTGTTAGAGAACATGATACCAAAATGGCTAATTCTTGTCCAAAGAATCCTCATCAGAAACTTTTCATCTGAGTATGTTTCAGTAAAGCCTAGCCTCCCAACCAAACCAGAATCTTCCATGTGCTGTCAATAGCCAATTGTCTACGAAGGCAGCTTCCATTGAAAATGAAATAGAACAAAAAAATCATCTCCTTGGAAAGAAAAAGACTTGTATGTGTTAGGTTACGTTCTGCTGTTAATTTTTTTTAAGGATGCTTTTAATTTTATTAATACCTTGCTATGGAAGTAAATAACGAGATTTTGCCATCTTACTCAAACACTTTCCACTTTGCATAAAGCTTTTAACATAAGTCTATTTAAGGACTCAGTGTGAATAAAATGACAAGAACAATTTAATAGTATTTATGTGACTTTTAAGATTTCTTTGTTTTGCATAGTACTATATTTGCATAGTGCATTTGCGGTACTAATTGCTTATTTGTACACACACAAAGGAGTAAAAATCACTTTTTATTCTGTTTCAAAAGCTAGGAAGTTTTGCAGCTGCAGTAAAGTTCTAGCTAAAGATCAAGTAGCTGATCTAGATCTCTCAAGAAGCATTTTTGGATCAATATTCAGGTTAATAAAACAGAAATAAATAACAGAAGATGTGTAAGCTATAAACAGCTGTGATGACAGGGACAGGGGCGCGACATTGACACACTTGAGTTGGGGCAGTGACCAGAACTGTTTATTGTTAGGCAGCACTTTTTGTACAGTTTTCAAATTTCTGACACTTACAGACCTGTTTGGTCAAGGATCTTAACTTCTCCTAGGTCACTGGCCAGTGATATGGGTGCATCCATCAATGGGCTTGGCTAAGGTCTCCTGTTTGGGTTTGAATCTGACCTATTGTCATCATATCCAGGGACTTGTTTGCTTTGAGCTAGGCTGGTTGAGCTGGTATTTGTTAAGCCAAATTATCTGCGCAGCTATAGGCCAGCTATACCTGTCAGAGGGATGGACTTCCTTGTGAGTCCCTTCCAACTCAGGGTATTCTATGATTCTGTGATTCTATGTCAAGCAACCAACGGCATTTGTGGTATTTTTCAGAGTAAATGAAGTATGTGCAATCTCTTTGCTCTAGCTGCACAATCTTTGAGGAATTTGTTTCCTCTGAAAGCATTGATACATCTTGCATAAAGGGTATCTTTATCAATCAAAGTATATTTTTCACTTCACTTTTAACTGCTGAATTGTAGAGTTATTTCAGTTCAGTATCACACACTCACCCCTGAACTATGGTTCTTTTCCTTCTCACAAAGCACTTCCCTTCCTCTATTTTCCTCTTTGCAGTTGCTTTCCAAAACCTTCCTATGCTAAAACTTTAACCAGAGTTAGAAACATTTATTTCCATGTCATTGCTTCTAGACAGGGCAGTATTCAAACGAAATCCAACTCAATATATAATGGCCTTTGATACTTTTTGTCATTAATAAAAGCTGAAATTTTCTTGTCCTTTTTAAATTCTTTGGGTGGAACAGCAAGTTTCTGTTTGAATCTATCAATGTGTTTTCTGTCACAGTATGCATTAAAAAGGAGCACTCCCATGAGCACCTTGAGCCTGTAACAACTCCTGCTTGAAGTTCTCCTTAGAAGATCTCCATAACTTCCTGGGGGAGATCCCTGTTTAAGCTCTCTATGCCCTCTCGGATCAAAAGGTAAGTACCCTTGGAGGTTAATGGGATTGTTAACTTCTCACATGCTGTAACTGTACTTGTTTGTGAAAGCTGGAGGAGGAATTCTCCTCTGAGGATACTCAGACCTTCCTTTTGCAAGGAGGGAGGGCTGATTTCACAGCCTATTCAGATGTGCTGCATTTAGGGAAGAGTCCTCCTCACAGTCTATCTGGAAGGTCTTTTTTTTTTTTTTTTTTTTTTCATTTCTGCAAGAGACCCATCTCAGTTATTAAGCTCTAGGCATGAGGACAGCTTGGTATTTAACTATTAGGACTTTGACTTTCTGGCACTCTAGGAGTTTAATTCCTCAGAGTTGTCACAGGGCTGTAATGTTTGTACCTCCCAGCTCTGAGAGACCCGATGCACAGTGCTGCAGTCCTTTGACTTAGCACCAACACCTGTCTCCTGCCTACTGAAAAGTGCTTGAATGTTAGAACCTCTCATGGTCCTTCTCATGGCAGATTATTGAGTCAGAAAATATTTCAAATATATTCCCTAATTACAGTCCCCAAACCTACAAGTGTGGGCCAACAGGTTCTCACACAGGCTTGAAAAGGCTACCAGACTAGGCTGCAAGTTTCTCCTGGATAATTTAAAAATAATCTCTTTCTGCCTGCTTATCTTCCCATTTAAGCTTTAAACTGTCTTTATGGAAAATTCTAACTTGACAAAAAATGGTTAATGCAATCTACCAGATTAATATCTAAATGCTATGTCAGACTGGCCTCCTTCCTGCCCATACCCCAGACACTGGACCTTGGATGAAGATCATTATATTATATAGAAATGATTCCTCAGAGGACAAACTAGAAATTTGCTACTGATGGGATAGCAGTTGCTTCTGGAAAGTAGATATCTTACTTTTTCAGTGGAGAGTATAATTATCATCTAAATTTTAGATACATAGGGCAATTTCATCACACAACCTACTGTTTAATTTTCCAAGGTTAAACTTCCTCTTAAACAAAAGGTGCCCGTGATTCTGGTGGGACATATTCTTCTCTGTACAATTCCAGAAAAGAAGTATTAAAGTATTTTATTTTAAAAATTAATTTGTCTACAATATAGTTACAGATATAAGAAGAGTAGAAAGATTATGCATTCTTCTGTGAGAATAATTCCCATGCTTAAAAAATCACTGTGTTACACTATTGCAATGTACAAAGACTGGATGTTTTGTGTAAATGATGGATAATTCCTCTACATATGCACGAAGTGTAGGGAAAAAAAGATGGTTTTATTTGATAGGGCAACTTATGAATTGATCCATTCCAGCTCTCAGGATTGTGAAGTCTGTCTTTACTCATAATATAAGTTAGAGAATATAATTGTACGTTTTCTACATCCAGATGAGAAACTTGTAGCTGAAAGAAAACTTGACTATTGGAATGAATTTCAGCTTTCACCTGGAGACCTGAAGAAAACTACTCCTCGTGAAGCATCTTGCTGCTTTCCTTGTAACATCTTTATTGTGGTTTCCTTTGTTACTGCAGGTGCATTTGTCCAAGACTGTTTCTGCATGGAGCTTGCAAATTTGTTTAACTACCCTTAGAAGAGGTGACAGGCTAGCTATATATTTAATAGATCAGGCTTGATTTTATGAGGACTTTCTTTTATAATTCTTCTGTCTACAACAAGCCTCAAGCACTAAGAGTTCAGAGCAGCACAAGGGTCACACTGCCTGGACCCACAGCCCAGAGGTTGCTACCTCAGCTTGGTGGTTGGTCTGAAGTGACAGGAAACATTTCATACACATGGCCATATTCACAGCCTCTTGCCATATATTTATGATTCCCTACACTGAATATTTAATTTTATGCAAGTTTCACTAAATTTTAGGAACTGATTAAGCCTAGTTTTTTTTCTCTGAATTACCTGTCATTTTATATATTTGGTTTTGCTGACCAATAAAGACTTATTTTTGTTGCTTATTCTGCTGTATTTATTTTGAAAGGACTACATATGTGAGCAAATTAAGCATTTCATAACATTAAAATAAATCTAAAATTAGGACTGTCAGCCAAAGGCAGTCTGAGCTAGAATCAAACAGAAGTAGATAGATGCTCATAAAATTTCTAGATATTCATATATTTCCTCAAGCACAGTATTACATTCTTTTACTACATACCAACTCATGGGGTTTTTTTTGTGCCATGCCCAGAAGCCCCTGTTTCTCTGATTCCATAACTCTACCTCTAATGGTTTCTGCACAGCTTCAAAAGAAGCAGGGAAAGGTGATGCAGAGTGAACTCCAGGGTTTCCCTGTGTGCTTTGGTAACAGTGAGAACCTTTTCTCTCTCCCTGTCTCTCCCCACAAACTAGCATAGGTCTAGAGGAACAGGCAGTATTTAGACAAAATCCATCTTCAGAAACTGAAAAAGAAACAGAAAATTTTCAGACTTTTGTCTCCAATTCATTGTGACTTCCCTATTTCCAAATTCAGAGTAATAGAATCTGAAGTTCATTAGTAGACATATTTTTTCCAGAATTCAATATTTTGTGTTTGAAAGAGATTGTACATAAAAGGACTTCAGAAAGACCTTAGAGCACCTCTCAGTATAGAAAGGGGATGCAAGAGAGCTGGAGAGGGGCTTTTTACAAAGGCATGGAGTGATAGAACAAGTGGGAATGGCTTCAAATGGACAGAGGTCAGGTTTAGATTCGGTATTAGAAGGATGTTCTTTGCTGGGAGGATGATGAAGCACTGGCACACATCATCCAGAAAAAGCTGTGGATGCTGCCTCCTTGGAAGTGTTTGAGACCAGGTTGAACAGGGCTTGGAGCAACCTGATCTAGTAGAAGATGTCCCTATCCAGGGCAGAGGGTTACAGCCACATGGTCTTTAAGGACCCTTACAAGCCAAACCATTGTATGATTCTCTGATTTATTTTTTTTTTAATTCAAAAATATATAGATTCAAGGTTCTATGCTAGAGTTCTAGAGGTTGTTTTAGGTTTGTCAGGATTTGCAATGCAAACACATCCAGAAATGTTAACAAACTGAAGCAATGCCCTGGCACACAAGCACTAGCAAAGCTTTTGATGCAGAGACACTAGTGTCAGGTACTGCTGACCTAAAATTCTCACAACAGTTTTCAATCTCTTCATTGAGATAATGGTGTTGTCTGGTGCTCTTTAAGCTGGAGTTCAGGTACCTCAACTGTGGGCAAATAAAAATTTCAGAATTTGGCTTATGCTCAAATATAATCATAATTTATTTTCCAACCTGCTGTTTTAAGAAGACTGTGGTGCCAATTTAAGAAGTAGCTGGCTTAGGTCAGTCTGGTGTGCAGGTTTCATAATGGTTTGCTGAAACAACAGAGGAAGTGTAAAGCAAATGACAAAAGTATCAACAAAAAGACTGACCAGCACTTCTAAGGAATCTCGGTTCCACTGGATTTGTGCCTCACATGAGGGTCTCTGGCTCTCACTTAGGAGAGTACTTAGGAATGTAGGTAGGAATGCATGAAGCACTTTGAAGGTATTAATAATTCTTCTCTGAAAAAGGGGACATGGCTTTAACTATAAAAACATTATCAAAGCCAAATTCAACAATTTTTCTACTGTTTTGTGTATTTGCTTGCCATTACCTGGAATTAAAAATCACTCTAACAATCCTAACCATCCGTGGAAATATGATGGTCAAAATTTTAAGTATTTTATTCATTTGCTGTGAGGACCCTGCACACAAAGGAACACTAGCACATCTTCAGCTGTTTGGAGGAGGAAGCATGCCTTCTCACATGGCTTTATGTCTGGGTTGCAAGGGGTTTCATTCTTAGAAAATCTGTTATTTGGTCAGACTTAAGATTCTCACTGAGTCAGCTTATTCTGCATCAGCTGGTACAAAGCTTTATTAGTAGATCAAGAAATAGAATTAAATGTAATATTTCAGAATACAGGAAATCAGTTGCTAAAATAAAAACATGTTATATAATCATATGTTACATGAACTGATTTTCTGTAATGCTGAATTCCTAGTGAGGTTACTCAGAGCTGTATTAACTTGCATCTTTAAATATCCAAGATAAGATTCTATGACAATCAGTTACAAAACTTTCTCTGTTTTTAACGGAAAAAAATTGTCTTGTAAGTTCACTTTACATTTTAAACATTCATAATTAGAAATACAATGTAGAAATATTATATAATCATTTAGAAAGGTGAAAGTCTGACTTAGAGCTCTGTACTAAAGCATGAAAAAGCCTTCCAAAGTCTTGGGTAAACATATCCTAATGGAAGTGAAAGGCCTACCAGTTAACAGCTCACATGATCCTTGCTGAAAGTGTCTAATTTGGGGAAAAGAGATTAAAATGTGATGAGGGTTCACAAATGTGACCAGGTTTCTGAAATTTTCATTTTTCCTAAGATGTCATTTTTCCTGACTTTGTATTTGGAAGAAAATTATTTAAGTGTTTCCAAGTAATACACGGGAATCCCATGTGGTCCTGTTGGATTGCACTGAGGTTAGATGCACCAGAAAGGGACATTCTCTGAAGCCTGCATCAAGACAGGGATGTGTGTTGCGATGCTATACCCAACAAAACTTACCCACGCTTGTTGTCATGCTTCTCTTTAATTTAGGGAACAGGTGGCTTTACTGGCACTGTGGCTGAACAGGAGATGATCTAAAGAAAATGCAAAGCAATTGAATTTTAAATGCTATGAAATAAGCCAGAAATCTCAATAGGGGATTTGTACTCATCTTTCTCACCTTCTGTGTGGAGACAATTCAGAATATGTATGATACTAGGCAAGGAAATTCTTTCTATTTCTTGGAAAAGTGTACAGAATAAATACGAGTCTTGTGTTGCATGAAAATTAATATAGTAATATAATTAACAGGAATTGTGTCACAACAGTTATTGTATAATTCCTTACTAGTGACACAGTTTTTCATGTCTTCATTGCACAGGTCTTTTTTTTCCATTAGATGTCTTTCTAAAATATACACAGAAAACATGAGAAGGTTGCATGTGTTTCAGAGTGGCAGCATTAATAATTTTAGATTTGATATGGAAAGGTATGAACATATGACAGTTCGTTTTTTTTCTCAAGCTCCTTTAGGAGAAGAACTATTCCATTTTAGTAGGCCAAATTTCAAAAAATATGCTTTTTTTCCTACTGTTTCATCAGTCTGTATGCCAACATGAGCTGCAATAAATAGCAATATTGTGATGTGAGGTTGTTGTAAGTCTGGCACCCAGACACTTCTGCTTCACATTATGAAATGGTGAGAGATAGAGAAAAACTACAGCTGTGAGCTGCCAAATAACAGATCCAGTATTTTACTGCACGAGATTCACATATCAGAAGCAGATCTAGCACATCCACCTGCAAAACTTCATAGATAATAACTTTTCAGTGAACACAGGGATATTTGTCTTTACAATTTGCCCTAGTTTCAAACAGAGACAACTGTGATGATCTTAAAGGGCCCTTCTAACCCAAATCATTCTAAAGGATATCCATGAAATTCTGCAGGAATGCTGAATGGCTTGGGAGAGATGAAGACCTCTTTTTCTAGTGAGCACAATAGTTAAAACCAGTTGAATTGCAAAGGAACTGCATCGTATGTTATTTCCCATGTAGCATGTCTCCTACTGCAGGGAAAAGAGATTTGATTTGGTAAAAAATCTGAATGTATTTGTCCTAGGTTACAATGTAAAATTGTGCCCAAGGTATGTATTCTATCCCCATGAGCCGTTGGAGCCAAGGTGGGGCAGTGTTCTCCTTATCTTCTGTTAGCGAGCCCAACAATGCCTTCCCGGAAGACGTTATCTCTGGTTAATGGGCCATCAAGGACCCATTGCATGACTGATAGGATAAAATCATACCGCTGTGAGATGCTCTGCCCAGGGGGAGGAGCCAAGCATTCCCACCTGGATATAATCCAGAGTTTGAAACCTCACGAGCAGCTTCTATCCACTGAACTCTTAGAGGAGACAAGAGCTACCAGACGTTTCTACAGGGATCACTGCTTTGACAAGAACATCTCACCTGATTCCTGGAGGAAGACTGGACCCTTCTCATCATCCCTAGACCCTTCTCTCTTAAGATCATCTCTGTTCCAGCAGAACCACATCTGCCTCTCCAGGAGGATTTCCGGACTGCTTCAAACACCCAACAGGGTGTTAGGTTGTATCATTCCATTTATTTCACCTTTTTTTTTTTTTTCCTCTCTTCTTCTATTAAATTGTATCTCTGACTGAGAGTCTCACTGGTTTTGCTTTCAAACCAGCACAGTATTCTGTCTTTCTAGCTGATGGGAGGCTGTGTCTCCCATTTCCAATAACAGTTTAATGCAGTCAGCTGGGGTATGCATTTTGAAAATCGTTAAACATACATATGAAAGATGATACCTACCTCTCCTTTCTTGAGGTTGGGACTTGAGCCTGCACTGTCCCAGTAGAGCAAAGCTGTGATGTGAGAGGAGGGTGGCTGGGCAATGGTGCTTCTCCAGCCCTCCCTGAAATAACCAAGGAAGAAATTTTGTGTTTGAACTGGGAATGAGAGCTGTCGCTTCTGCTGCTGAGTAACTTGCTGTTGATTTGGCCATGGCTTTCTCAAGGGCAAGGCTTTCAGGCCCAGGTACAAAGATCTGCAGTACTTAAGAATGGCAGTGGCAAATAAGCAGATCAGCAGGATTAGTATTCCAATGAGAAAAGTCACTCCTTTTGGAGGAGGAGAATTTCTTAATATCTCTTACTATTTACTGTAAAAATTGTGGTGTGTAGCATAAGCAGAGTCAGCCATGTGATGGCTCTTTACCCAGCATCAGGGAGCTCACTGTCCAGGTTTGGAGCCACAGAAACATCAATACAGTCACCATATTCATCTCAGACAAATTAACAGGTTGGAAAATATATGCCTACCTGTCAGGCACTCCATATCTTTTCCTACTACAAGTTTTGAAAATAGTTCCTAACTGTTTCTCTCCCTAAGACTGTCTTTTATTACATTTTGCTGAGTGGTATAAAAATAAAATTAAATTAAAGTGAAAAGAAACATTAGGCCTTGCACTGAAATTTGCCTTTTCAAGGAATGATTTCCTCTGTAACTAAAGTAGCATTTGATGAGAAATAAAATGCTGGAGAGTTACTTGCGAAGCCTTTTACAAACCACAGGGAAATAGACACTCAATGACGATGAGAAAAAAGAAATTAAATTTTTTGTAGAAGTGTTGGAAGTGACTTTTCTCCAGCCATAGAAATCATCTCTCTGGGATTTCATTGATAGAAGTATGTTAAATGAGGGTGTTTGCATCAGAGCCCCACCCAATGCAGCAGAATTTATCCTGCATTTTGGCATAAAAGCCAGCAATCCTCAGGCACTGAAAACTGGCCAGGTGCAAACCCAGCTCACTGTATCTATTCCTCTTAGGGCAGCAACTCCTTCACATACCTGCCTGAAATGACAGACTTAGCAGTATCTTTTTATTTTCATTTTTTTAGCCATCAGATTTTCCTTGCCTTGAAATCCTCACTACGGCTTTGTAGAGCAGAGATGCTCGTCCCCATTTAGCTTTGCTCAGCATACCACACATCATCCCATTGCTTCAGCAGTAGCCACCCCCTGATCAACTGGCAGATGCCCCAACAAGGACCCTGATACCATAGGTGGCCTTGGCTTTACTCCCACTTGTACTTGTGTGGTGCTTTGACACAAAACGCAAATGCTGCTTTTCTTATGATGGACTGTGGTGGCCTTCAAATGTGTTTGAAAGGATCATCATGGGAATCCCCAGCTCCTAAAATATTCAGGAACTTTGAAAGCCAAATATGTTTGCCTTGCCTGGCCTGGCCTGGCCTGGCCTGGCCTTGGCCTTGGCTTTCTTTTCAAGGTGGGGGGCCAGACCATGGGGTAATAGGAAAAGCAAAACAATATAAAACAAACCAGGAGAAAATATTTAATTTAACTTTTAAATTAACGAAATGAGGCTGCTTTGAGCTAAAGAAAAAAACAACAAAAACAAACCTCAATGCCACTGAATTCTGTCCGTGGCAGGGGACTGGAACTAACAGACCTGTAAGGTCTCTTCACACCCAAACTGTGCCATGATTCTATGACTCTGTGGAGCAAGAAAGAAAGGGCCTGCAAAATCTTGCGTGAAATTTTCAAAACCACCAAAAAATGGTGTGAAAATGCGCTTTTGAATGTAACCTTGTTTTTCCAGTCATTACAAGTTCACAAGGTGCAGGCTACAAATCCCTTTGCAAATGGCTTCAGCTATTCATCTCCAGTGAACATTGAAAGCTATTGGCCAATGAGGGCTACCAAAAGAAAGCAAATAAAATAATTTATGGCTTTCCTTTTTTCCTTTTTCCCTTTTTCCTATTTATTTTTCCTTTTCCTTTTTTCCTTTTTTTCCTTTTTTCCTTTTTTCCTTTTTTCCTTTTTTCCTTTTTTCCTTTTTTCCTTTTTTCCTTGTTCTTATTTTTCCCATGGATATACTGAGAGTGGAAGCTTTATCCCATTTTGGCATCTATGGGAAGGGAACTTTATCATTCCTGACATTAGAGGGAGATGAGAACCATGATTTTAGCTAAACCATCTGCAAGTGAAATGCTTGGCCACTGGATTATTAGGATGAATGTGCACTAGGACTGCATGCTACGGTATCCCATGGAGCAGTAGGAGTTCCTAGGCCACCTCCAACACCAGGAATGCAGGAACAAGAAGTGTACTTAAATCTTTCTCAATTTTGAAAAATGAAATAGCTTTTGGCATAAAAAGCAATGTGGCACTGAAGTAATTTCATAGTGGAGAGACCAGAGGAAAGGGTTTTTTTAGTTTCAGTGGCAGTGGTTTACTCCTGGTTGTGACTTACAGAGGGCAGAGGCAGAACAGCTTGCTAGGATGCCTATGTGTGGGAGGATGCTTGCAGCTTCTACACCCCAGAAACTTCTGTCCCAGCTCTGCATCCCAAAGCCAATGGGGGCAGCTGCTACTTTTAGCCCTGTTAGCTGGTCACTCAGAAGCTCCCTGACAGCCACTGTGAACTTGAGGAGGAAATAAGCCACCTTTTCATGATGGAAACAAAGCTGGCTGGTCTGTTGGTGTCTTGGGTTGTGGGAACCAAAAATGTGTATTCTATTTCATCTGCTGAAAGTAGTTGGGGAGATGTTCTTCTTTATCTCTTGTAAGTCTGGGGGGAGGGGGTGGATGCCTTCTGATAATGGGCCAACTGTTCAAACCAGGTGGGGCAGTGTTTCTGATCTCTTTCACCACCCGTCCTCTCTCCAGGGGGATATCTTCTGCTGATGGGCCATTAAGGCTCACTAAGGGCATGACATATTCCATTGTCAGATGCTCCACCCAGTGGGAGGAGCCAACCATTCCTACCTAGATAAAAACTGAGATGCAGGAGCACAAGATAGCTGGATTCCTGGAGGAAGACTGGACCCTTCTCTCTCAGGATCATCTTTGCTCCAGGAGAACCACATCTGCTACTCCAGGAGAACTTCCAGACTGCTTCAAACACCCTGACCAACAGGGTGTTAGGTTGTATTATTCCATTTATTTTACCTTTTTTTTCTCTCTTCTTCTATTAAATTGTATGTCTGACTGGGAGTCTCACTGGTTTTGCTTTCAAACCAGCACAGTTGGAGACCCCCATCTTACTGGTGCTGTGTCTTGATCTTTGTTACCATCATTGTTATTGTCATCCTTCTCCTACTCATAAGGTATTGTCATAATTTACAGTCAGATACCATGCAAGTCATATGATTGATGCTGCTTACACCTTTCTATAGGATTAATAATGGATCTTCTGTGAGAAACAGGTGATGGGAATGCCCTTAAAAAGAAGGTTTTCCTTGGATGCTCTCTTCAAGGTAAGATAATTTCCTCAAGCTTATGCACTGTGATCCTGTTGTACTAAGACAAAGTGTGATGTCTGTGCAGTGAGAAGGAAGGAAGTGGTACCTGCCAGCCTTCCCCCTCAAGGGCAGTGAAAGGGCTGACCACGGGTTATGTTACAGGCAAAATTGGCCTATGGCTACACCACTACTGACCTTTAACATCCCTTCCAACTGTGCTGGTTTGAAAGCAAAACCAGTGAGACTCCCAGTCAGAGATACAACTTAATAGGAGAAGAGAGGGGGAAAAGGGTAAAATAAAATAAATGGAACAATACAACCTGACACCCTGTTGGTCAGGGTGTTTGAAGCAGTCCAAAAGTAAGTCCTCCTGGAGTGGCAGATGCGGTTCTGTTGGAGTAGAGATGATCCTGAGAGAGAAGGGTCCAGTCTTCCTCTAGGAATCCAGTGGAACCAGTTCTTATCAAAGCAGTGATTCTGTCTGGTAGCTCTTGTCTCCTCTGGGAGTCCAGTGGACAAAAGCTGCTTGTGATGTCTCAAACCCTGGATTATATCTAAGTGGGAATGCTTGGCTCCTCCCCCTGGGTGGAGCATCTCACCATGGGATGATCTCATTCCATGAGTCATGCAGTGGGTCCTTGATGGCCCATTAACCAGAGATAACTCCCAGAGGAAGTTCTCTATGAGTCATGTGGCAAGGCATCGTTAGGCTCGTTAACAGAAGAGAAGGAAAACACTGCCCCACCTTGGCTCCAAGGGCTCATGGGGATAGAATACAGCCCCTGGGCACAATTTTACATTGTCACCTAGGACACCAACCCAAACCATTCTGAGATCCTGTGGTTCATATTTTACCTCCTACTGCAAGCTACCAATAGCTGTAAAAGCAGCTGCCAGATAACCTTTTCAGCATAGAAATCTGCCACATCAGCCAGTAATGCTGATGAAGGCAATGAATAAGTGTAAGCTTTGTCCTTTGGCTTCAGGTCCACAAGGAGTAAACAAACACTGCATCTCACCCAGACTACAAGAAGGTTTAAAATGGAGATTTCCAGCTGAGTCACGGGACCAAGTTTGCCTTGAAATTCTAAACCCTCAGTGGATTTCTCCCTGCAAATTCAACTTGGAGCTCACCTAGCAACAACATGCAAGCTGTGCTTGCTCAAAAAATATCCCAAATACAGCCTTTCTGGAGGAAACAATTATAGCATTTTGATTATTGGAATGTGTCATAGTCAGTATGAGTGCTCTACAGAGAAGAGTCTATATGCTTGCCCACATCCATCTGACTTCACCACGTCTGCAGGCAGAAATTCCCTTTTCATTTCAGCTGGAAAATGTCTTCATAATGCTATTCATCAGTTCCTGAAGATCCTTGCTGTCAGGATTGCACACAGTGTTCCTCAATTCCAGCCATGTGTTAGCATTGCAGCTGTACCACCACTGCTGTGTATCAGATCCTGTGAAACAGGCTTAAAAAACCCAAACCAAACCAAAACATACCACACTGCTAGAAATTGTAGGGAGAAAAATATATATAAAGATGCACAGTGCAGCTGTTCTGAGGTGAGTTTATTTAAAAAAAAAAAGCAGTAGAAGATACAAAGTAACAGATGGCCCAACACTGACTAAAAAGCAGTAATATGTGAAGGGCTCTGCTCATGTTATGAGCAGTGAAAGCACAGATACAGAGATTTAAGATGAGAACTAATTCAGCTGCACAGATAAAACCAAACAAAAACCAAACCCAGTGGTGTTTTCCCCTCCCATCCCTCTCCAGGAAAAAATAAAGGACAAAAGTTAAACAAAATATTAAAACGTTTAAAAAAAAAAAAAAAAAAAAAAAAAAAAAAAAAAAAAAAAAGAGGAGGGAATACACTGTGCTTACATAATTCCTAGTTTTATTATTTGCAACTCCTAACTTTGGACTTCTCAGTTATTGTAAGAAATGAAGGCAGTTCACAAAACACAGATACGATAATCTAGTTTTTCTAAAAAGTAAATGTGAAAACTGAAATGAAACCATCAGTTACTCAAAAGCCCATCATTTCAGTGCCACAGGGCGTTTTTATTTGGGGTTTAAGTTTTTGAAATACATTTTTTCTGAGCTAGCAACCCTCTCTGGAGTTCAAAAGTGGCAGAATTACAAACCATTACCTGTTGGCTTCTGAGGTCTTCCTGCCACACAGAAAGCCTCAGCACTCAGAGGTACAGAGTTTTGAAAGCACCTCAGACAAATATAATTCATATCAGCAGAAGGTAACGGCCACAAAAACTGTGCTGGAAACCTCAACCTAGTGCCACAACTTTGAGTGCAGTTGAACAAAATTGGAAGGTCATTATGCTGTCTGTACCTGTAAAGAACACTTTCAAATGTAGAAAAACAAGGCTGCAGGAAAAGTTCAAAATCTCTTATTTGACCAAAAAATATTGTGGGAAAAGATAGAGAGGGGATGGGTTCACAGTCCTTTCCATAGCTACAAAAAAAAAAAAGCTGAAATCTCCGTTCTTACACAACTTTCTGCAGCCAGGTTCAAGGCTGCATTAAAAATTACAATAGTGCAAATCTCCTGAAAAGTGACATTAACAAGTTAATAAACAGAAATACCACATAGAGTGGACAGGTTGATGCTACCTTTCCACATACCATTTTGCTTCAAAAGTATAAAGCCAAACAAAATATAATTTATTCTTCATAAGGAAAAGAGGAATGATAGGAGAGTTTTTGTTAGGGAAAAAATATTTAATATTCAGACCAAGTATTAAAGAAGTGGCCAGGTAGAAAGAAAGAAAGAATTTGGGATGTTGAGATTAATCAATGGGACCATGGATGCTTTAGACAATACAAGGGAGGGAGACAGTGTAAGCAGGGAAAAATGATCTCTTACCATCATTTAGGAGATGTAGGATGGCCAGCTTCCTGAATGCCAAGGGCAGCACAGAGAAGGATAAACAGAGACTCCAGAAATGGGATCAGTGGGAGATGGGAGAAGAAACACAACGGAGTTGGGCGGGCCAAGAGGCTGAGTTAATCTGAATTGGAGGGGCTTTGGAAATCTCCAAGTACAGCAGGGGCTGGCATCAGAAAGGGCAGTAACAAGTAGGGAGAGATAAGGGGCAGGGAATGCCTTTCAGATGTTGCCAGTGCTTCTTGCAGGCAGTTAATAAAACCTCAAGAAAAATCAGAGAGACCTGGGGATGGAGATGGATATTTTCAGCAGGAAGTTAGAGGTGAGCTTTTGCAGATTAGAAATATCTGAGTAGATAAGATAGAGAAAATGGAAGGATCTGGACAGTAGTGACAAGATAGGGGTGGAGGGAGAAAAGGTGATAGAGCAGAGGGAGAGAAGTGTTAAAAGGGAAGACAACCCCCTACACACAGAAAGGAATAAGGTCAGGAATACTCAGAGCTGCAAAAATCCCCACAATTTTTATCACCACAGTAGGAGCAGTCCCTGGTGTTCATTACTTTGATACTCCTCAGGGCCTCATGAGGGCTTGTCTTCTTCATCTATTTTCTCTTTCCAGCTGTAATCCCTTCCGGTCCCACAGCAGAGCAGTGGCAAAGGCACATTGAGCACTGTCTCCTCCCAGCTGTGCAGTGGATGGCTGAAAAGGAGAAAGAGCCAGTGGAGCTCCCACGATGGGGCAAAAGGTTGTCAGCCACGAGGGTGTATCTCTCTGACTTTTCTGAGCAGATATCACTGCCCACTAACCTGAAACTATTGGCGCCATCCCCACCAGAGGGGCAATCCTGGGCACCATCCATCACACACAGCAGAGGGCACTCAAAGAGGAATAAAGTGGGCAAGAGTGAGGGCTTGGAGTTAAGCCTGCTACAGGAAAGGGGGATTTTAGGAAAGACACCTGTTGAGGCAAGGCAGAGGTTATGTTTGGGAAGGTGGGCATGGTGAAGAAACTGCAGACATCTCCAACAAGCAGTCAGAGCAGAACAAAGACAGCAGTTGAAGGGAGCCACACATATGTGAAAAACCCTCTGTGAGTCCTGCTGGTTTTGCTCTGTTTTGATGTCAGACTTGGAACAACATTTATCCTGTTGGATCAGGATGCAGTAACATTGCCCATTTAGAAGGTAACATGAAGTAACCTATGTTTTTATAAATGCTGAATTTTTTAATGCTATCCTGTAGAAGGATAAAACTGTAGGCATTGATATCCCTATTCTTGAGTTGATATTAGAGTAAATAGATGAATGTGCTTGTTTTTAAATGTTATTCACTTGGAATGCTTGTTCAAATTTAACAAAACAAGCCAGAGTTTTATTTAAACATTAAAATTGAAACCTACTTTATCTCCAAGTACCATTTCAAGTGGCACAGAAGATTTTACAAGTGCTTGAGGAGCCCCTACATTGAGCTCCTGATAGCAATGATACTTCCTTAGCTCATCTGGCAGTTTGGTCAGGTACTGCTGAAGTCAGCCTAGATCTGGGATTTTCCTTGCTTGGTTAGCCTGCACATAGGGCTTGACTTTCACTACTTCACTGCTCTGGCATTTGAGGAAAAAAAATAATAATAAAAAAATAAATTGTCCTGCTGGTTTAGTGGTTTAGTGCAGCTTAGAAGTAAAGGTTTAAAATTCCTCAGCATCATGTTCACTGTCTATAAATTGAAGCCTGAAATGTCAATTCGTGTGCAGAAGTGGCTTCTCCCACATGCTGGCATGTTATTTCTCTCTGGTTTGGGTACCCCCAGGGTTGTTGAAGGACTGTGAGAGACTGAGTTTTATAAAATACTGAAATCTAATTTTACTTTCTGCAGAGCAACATGGAGTGCCAAGCTTTTCACACTGAGGCTTCCAGAGGGTCTGTTGTGCATGTGTTATACAGAAACACTTCTGATGCTTCACTATTTCTGCTGGTTTATGTCACACACCACGTGAAGCATTCTGCTGCCAGGGGGGAAGAATGTACTAAGTCTCCAAAGGAATGCCTTTAAAGAGGCCATTTTGGCCTTCAAAAACCATAGAAGAATATCATTACCATGTGAAAATATTTGGGCAGAGGGGAAAAAGGATGAAGAAAGCCACAAGTGAACTTGAACAGAATATAGCAAGTAAAAATCATTCAAAAATAAACTTAGACTAGAAATGTGAAGATAATCCCAGAAATTTCACCTGGATGGATTACTTTATAGGAATCATGGAGGAAACAAGGCAAAACAAAAACCTGATTGATCCAATGCTTGATAGAAGCATTCACAGCATTACATCAACTTAAACATGGTTCAATACCAGGGTGATGGCCATCCCATAAGATGGGAGCCTCATAAAAGGTTCTGCTCTCATCCTTTCACATTTTCATAAGAAAAATTGCGCACTGCTGAAAATGTAATAATATAATATCTACTATCAAATATTGCTGAATCCCTGCCCAAAAGAACTTCAAGAATTATTGGGAAGACTGTGATGACCAAGTGTCTTCATGCATGCAGTGACTTCCATGTGAGACAGATGCAGTGTATCTCTGAATAGCACTGAAGTCTTAAAAAATACATTGAGAGAGTGTACTTTGACATATCTAATTTGTTCAGTTGTTTTGGTTTGTATTTTTTTTAAATAGAGCCAAGTTCTGCCAGCTCATCTCATTTTCTTTTGGTGAAAAAAGCTAATGACAGCAAGTCCACAATTCAAATAGTAGCTGAATTGTGTCAATACTACATTATAGTTATACAGTCATGCTATCTCTCCTAACCCACAGGAAGGCTGTTTAAAATAGTTATTCCTTGTGGAGATGGAACGTAGTTTCCTTCCTCACACAGATTTAATTTTCTTCTGATTTCTCCTTATTTTTCACCTATCTTTTAGAGTTATGTGTCTCTGAAGAATGTGATGATAGGGTCCCAACACAAGTGCACTTCTCAAAATCACTAAAAGCTAGCTGAAGCCTTGCTTCCTCCTTCCAGGAGCTCAAGACAAATTTTCAAAGCTCAACAAAATCTCAGTAAGACATGGCCCCTGAAAATGGATCCTAACTCAAACAGGCATTTTTAACAGCTTGCCTTACCAGGTGTAATATTCTGGTCTGTAAATCATCTCATTGAGATGAATGACGCCGCTGGTAGTGAGGGCACACAAGCAGGACACGTGTTGTGAAGCTTGTCTGGGTGAACTAGACAAACAGAATTGTTAAAATAAGAATCTTTTAAAGCCTCCCTGCAACTTTGCCAATCCTGCTCAAATATTTGAACCTTGAAATCACAAAACATATTTGAGGATAAAGGGATTTAGAGCAGAGCCTGCAGGTTTTATGAAGCAGGCGAAGAGAAGACTGATAGCTCAGTTACCTCTTCTTTTTCCTTTAGAACCAAGTGTCATTTCTCTTGCCACAATTAAGGTAAAACTTCATTACAACTTATTACTATGACACTAAAAAAATTTCCTCTATATGGTTGTAAGATTAAGGTAGTTTTATACTTACTACTAATGAAGAAAAAAAATCAACCTTCCAAGATGTATAGAAATGAAGAACTCTCACAATTCTTTTCCTTTTCTTGAACACTCATTCACACATTGCATTAAACTGATTTTCTGCCATCTGTGTCTGTGATTGAATTCAATAGTAGTAGTAAAACATTACTTGCATTTGCCATTAAAAGATGTTAACACAATCATTATTTAAATAATAAAAAGTAACCTAGTATGGAAACGAATTTTTATTGAAGAGACCATATTTAATTGTTTTTGCTCTAAAAAGAGAGAGATAATAATCAACTCCACATTGTATTGGACTGCAAAATGCTTGTAAAGACCAAATCAGAAACACTGAAAATACAGAGAAGCATTTGTGCTCTAGAGGAATTATTCTCAGGCTCTCATCATCATTGCAAAAAGTAAGGAAGGAAGTATCAAGCCATGTGTGAAAAAAACAGGCAATGACAAATAATTCAGTAATTATTGCCAGATTGGTCCTGCAACACTTACCAGACAAAAAGGGCAAAATGCATCCAGCTACCTCTGTGCAAAGGAGAAGAAGCATGGGGTTTTAACCCATTCCTTCCAGCTTCTCCCTCTGTCTTGTAGTTCCCTTGCACGGCTCCCAGGACATGTACACTGACTTGTAGGCCAAAAAAAAAAAAAAAAAAAAAAAAAAGACAATTTCAAAGTCGTTCATGGCCAGGATCATCCCTGTCCTCCTTCCACAGGGCACCAGGGACTTTCCTTTCCTTCTACCCACCTCCCAGGATTTTGCTGGGCAAGGGGGTCCCATGGCACTCCCCTTGCCTCCCTTTAGTCTCTTTCTGTCATGAAACTCCCTACAAGGTAAAACTGGGGGAGAGTTTGCTGTCTCTGTGGATGCCTTCTGCCCCTCACACTGAAGGGAAGCAGCCTAGAGAACACCGTCCTTGTCTTCTCCAACAACCCTTTAATCCTTCACCTTCTCTTTTTTTTTTTTCCTTACTTCCTTACCCCTTTTCCCCCTTTTTTTATCCTTTCTTCTAACGTTTTTTATTTTGTTGGTTTTTTTTCTATTTCTTTTTTTTATTATTGGGGGTTTTTTTCTGTTTTTTAACGCTACCAAGAAGCGTTAAAAAGATCATTCAAGGGAATGATCTTGGCGTTGGAGCCGCTGCGCGTAACAGGAGCGGTACGAGGGGGTGGGAGGGAGCGCGCACAGCATCTCACACATGCACACACCCACCACCTTCCCACAGCTCTGCTGGCCCCCAAAATTGTGAGAACGATCCAGAAACTCTGAGGGGAGGAGGAGAAGCATTTGGGATGTCTTCTGGAAAGGGGAGAGCCACTGTCCAGAGTGGCTGCATTCGGTGGGGAAAGGGGTGTGTGTGTGTGTGTGTGTGTGTGTGTGTGTGTGTGTGTGTGTGTGTGTGTGTGTGTTTGGGGGGTTCCTCAGGGATCCATCCCCCCGAGGCTTCCCGGTCACTTCATCAGTGTTGTAGGTGTGTCCCGATAATTGACTGGACACAAGCACAATTAAAATAATATTGGAATTTATTAAGCAAGCTGTCCTAGGTTACAATGTAAAATTGTGCCCAAGGTCTGTATTCTATCCCCATGAGCCCTTGGAGCCAAGGTGGGGCAGTGTTTTCCTTACCTTCTGTTAACGAGCCTAACAATGCCTTGCCACATGACTCATAGAGAACTTCCTCAAGGAGTTATCTCTGGTTAATGGGCCATCAAGGACCCACTGCATGACTCATGGAATGAGATCATCCCATGGTGAGATGCTCCACCCAGGGGGAGGAGCCAAGCATTCCCACCTGGATATAATCCAGGGTTTGAGACATCACAAGCAGCTTTTGTCCACTGGACTCTCAGAGGAGACAAGAGCTACCAGACGGAATCACTGCTTTGACAAGAACATCTCATCTGGTTCCACTGGATTCCTGGAGGAAGACTGGACCCTTCTCTCTCAGGATCATCTCTACTCCAACAGAACCACATCTGCCACTCCAGGAGGACGTACTTTTGGACTGCTTCAAACACCCTGACCAACAGGGTGTCAGGTTGTATTGTTCCATTTATTTTATTTTACCCTTTTTTTTTTTTTTTCTTTCCCCTCTCTTCTCCTATTAAATTGTATCTCTGACTGGGAGTCTAACTGGTTTTGCTTTCAAACCAGCACACAAGCAACAGAAAGCAAAACAGTGCTGGGCAGCCGGGGGATCTCCTGTCCCACCAGGCTCACCCCATACCACCGAGAGTCTCTGCTTTTTATACTTTGCAGCTTCCTGTGTGTGATAAATGCCAATCACTCACTTTTAGAAATTTATGAAAATTTAAGAAAGAATAAAATTGGTTACAAAAAAATTAATACAAATAAAAGTTTAAAAAGTTTTCAGAGACAGGACAAATAATGAGGCAAATAAAGGCAAAGAAGGTAGTCTAGACCACCGTCCTTCCTCCTTCCCAGACCCAAGCCAGTCAGGAGAAAGGCGATCTTCGGTAGAAATCTTTCCCTTTTTGAGGACCAAAACTCCATAATTATGCATGCTTCATCTAAGACAAACTTGTTTCCCAGGAGTCCCCTGCTAAGCTCCCCTGGAGGCAGGAAATCTTGCTTCTGTGGATTCAGGGCGTCTGGTTCCTATGGGTTCCGAGAGATACGCATCTTTCCGTCTGAAGAATCTGAGGGGAGTTTTTCTTTTCTGTTGTAAATCTTATCTCTGTGAAACATTCTCCTGGGCAGCTTCTCTTTCCCTTGAGCTAAAGAAAATACCTTACACACAAATTCTTACTAAAACGTAATGTTAAAAACTACATTTACTATATTATTCAAATGTTAATATTGCATAACTTTTCTGACTAGCATATTACATATGGTAAATATCTGCGTAGAGCCACACACACACACAATATGCCTTTTTCACACTGTGACACGTATATCTTTTCTGTTTCTTTTGTGTTTATGCGAAGTGTTGCTTGGGGGGGTCTTTATCGCTTCCCGGTATTGGTGGTCGTGGGCATGGAGTTTTGAAGCTGATCTCTGCAAAAGCTGGTTACTCAGATTTTAGTTCTGCTTATCTTTTGTTTACTTTGCCAGATGTTGGAAGAAATAGTCTTGATGAGATCACAAGGTGCTTCCATAGCATGGTTTAGTGAACAATTACTGATGGTAATTTATTACAATCAGCAGCTGAGAATTGTCTTTCGGAACAGAATTTAAAAAAAAAAAAATCTAAAAAAACCCTGAAACAATCTAACATGCACACACACCTCCTCCCTCCCGAAGCTGACGGAAAAAAAAAAAAAAAAGAAAAAAAAAAAGGTGACAAACCTAAAAAAACTCCATCCCCTCTCCCCAAACCCAGCAAAAAGGGAAGGAACTGCATCCCCTCTAACCAGGCCAAGAGACACTCCCAGTACAAAGTCCAAGAAGCGGGTGTTTGCTTTATTCAGTGCGCCGGGTGCGTGGTGATATCTGCTCCTAACAGCGCACACGCAGGCACACAGCAGACTTCAACAGGTGGTACATTTTGTTCATACTCCTGGTTTTCCCTAGGAAAGGCGTGGCTACACAAACTGTTTCTTAGCACGCCTTCCTGTCCTTAGCGTAGGCGGCGCGCAGGCACAGCTCACCCTGGGGGCCGCACTGAGGAAGGCCCCGCGTCCTCCTCGGTGGTCTTTTGAGGAAGGCCGGATGTCTTCCTCGCTGTGCACTTTGCACCTTTCTCCCCTAGGCATGTGCAGTCTCTTGGTAGCGATTTCTTCACTGGTTTTAGTGAGTCCCCTGTTTTTGCAAGTTCTGCTCCCTGCTTCTTGCGGAGTTTCATCCTGTGTCTCTAGCTTGTGGCTGATTTTTGGTTATCTGATTCTTGCCCACATATGCCTAGTGGACAGTGCTTTTAACCCCTTCAGAACAAAGAAAAATGACAAACAAACAAACAAACTGTAACAGAAAAAATATAAAAAGAAAAAAGTAACAACAAACAAATAAACAAAACCAAACAAACAACTAAAAACAAACAAGAACAAACAAAACAAAACCAAACAAAACCAAACAAAAACAAAAAACAAACCAAACCAAACCAAACAAACAAAATCAGAAACAAACAAACCCAGAAACAAACAAAACCAAAAAACAAACAAACAAAAAAGCAAACGAACAAACAAAAACAAACAAAACAAAAAACAAACAAACAAAACCAAAACAAACAAAACCATAAACAAAACAAACAAAACCAAAGCAAAGAAAACAAAAACAAACAAAATCCAAACAACCAAAATCAAAACAAACAAACAACCAAAACAAACAAAGAAAACCAAAACAAACAAATAAAAACCAAATAAAAACAAATAAGAACAAACAAAACAATACCAAACAAAACCAAAAACAAAACAAAAACCCAAACAAAACCAAAAACAAACAAACAAAACCAGAAACAAACAAAACAAAAAACAAACAAAACAAAAAACAAATGAACAAACAAAACAAAAAACAAGCAAACAAAACAAAAACAAACAAACAAAACCATAAACAAAACGAACAAAACCAAAAGAAGCAAAGAAACAAAACCAAAACAAACAATAAAACCAAACCAAACGAACCAAACCAAACAAACAAAGTCACAACTACTGAAGAAAAGCAACAGGCAATGAGGAGGAGGGAGGAGGATGGACTATGCCGTGAGGTCGCTGTCTCCAGAAGCTCAAACATCCTTCCTCGCCAGGACGGGTCGGGTCGGAAAAGCCATGCTGATATCGACCCGACAGAGAAATCACTGAAATGCTATTTATTATTTGCTTTAAAGCAGGTGCTTTCGCTCACCTCCTCCTTCAATTCACTTGAAGCTGAGGGAGCTTCAAACTGAAAGTTTTTAATGTGAGGCATCGCATTAATGGTTGTAAATGTCAGGACAGCGGGTTCTAGTTTGCTCTACAGAAAGTTTTTTACTCAAGCTGATTAAAATATTTGGGAGAATAAAAGGACTGAATATTTCAATAGTAATGGCTATCACCCCTGTCCAACATGGAGTGCTACTTAATTGCATGTATTGCATATCCATACTAAACCATGTTTGAATTACTGATTTGTTTTTCTTTTTTCTGTTTAGAAATCCGGAACGATTTCTAGATTTCAATTATTCCAGTGTTTGCATTGTTACTGTTAAATGAGGACCTGCTACACAATGGATGCCTTGTAAAAATGACCCTTCAATGAGAAAAATTGTAACATTAACCCCTGCATTTTTCTCCCACAACTGTGATTTATTAAATTCAATATGAAATACAAATGTAAAAGACATTTTGCCTTTTTTTTTCTTCCAGGTTTTCCCCTTAAATTATTATAAACACACAAACTCTCCTGTTCTTTTCATTCCAAAGTCCACTTCAATAATCGCAGACTAATATAATTAAATCATAATTGTTACATATATTTCCAATTTGCTTTCACTTAATAGCTAATTACATCATTTTGCAGCATTTTGGAACTGGCAGCTCCGAAGCACTTTAGCAAAGATGCCAGGAAGATGCTTAAATATTTTAAATGCAAAATAAACACTTAAAAATATTTATTGTACTAGGATAATAAATATAGTTCCCTGCGTGTTTAGGTTCATAACAGAAGTATAGATATTTTTAATCAATCTTCTAATAATAAATACCACAGACTATATGATTCCAAAAGGAATTACAAAAATTCAAATGGTGTGTTTTAGAAAAATCACCAACTTTATTGTGATTTAGTCAGAAGTTAACAACCATGTTTTCAGAAAACTACCACTATGATGGCTACTGATTAAATTAGTAAGGGAAGACTGGATGTGCTTTTTTTTTTTTTTTTTTTTTTTTTTTTTTTTTTTTTTTTTTTTTTTTCTGGCAAGAGATACGTTTGCGAAATGGCACAGACATCTGACCTATGATAACCCAGGGTTATAATTTTATGGAGGTTTAAATTGTTAATTCAAGCCACATTGAATCTAAATCAATACATTTCTGTGCAGGGATTTTTCAACTGTTGCTCTACTCTTGTGGTTCAATGATTGAGAGCACCCAAGGCTTTCCAAAAAGCACAGCTTTTTCTGCTGTGTTTGTCATGACAGATACAATTAGCTTGCCTGGAAAAAAAAAAACCAAAACACCTGGGCTTTTTGCAGGTATGGCAACTCCTTTCCACGGAGGGGAGAGAGCTCCTGGGAAGCTGCCTGGCAGAGCAGCAAACACTGTGTGATCTAAAGGGAGCTGTGCTGGCATCTCCAGACCCTGAGAGACTTTCTGTTTTGGTAAAAGTGCAGCTTGGGGAGGTTCATGGGAAAGGTCTGTCACAGCAGGATCTCCTGCTCCTGGCAATGGCTTGAAAGTATTCTGTCAGGGGATACATGGCCACCAGAGCTGAGCTCATTAATACTTTTCATTATTTTGCAATTTTTTTTCTGGAGAATGAAGGCTTCATTTTATCAATTAGGCAATCAAGGGCTGTGTAAGATATATCCTTTGTGGGTGTCAGCAGATTGCACAACTGCTAGAACCTTCTCCTCCCTTCAGCCAGAGCAACAGTTTTACCAAGTGTTAAAAAAAAAAAAAAAAGAGTTTAATTGCAGCCTGATTCTGTCAAAATGCATAGTAGCTTATGTTAGTTGTTGCAACCATAATCCTTTGAGTTTTGAGAGGAAAGGTTTGTAGTGGTAGGGTTTCCCCACCCTCAAAAGAAAAAATCACAAAGCCAGACAAGTTTAAACTGTCTTCATTTCTAAACAAATCACACATATTCATACAAAATACAAAATACATACTCTCAGCAATCTAATTTTAGAGAAAAGACCCAAGAATAGTAACACAAAGAAGAATTCCTTTTTCCATATTCTGAAATTCTGTTGTGGGTCAGTAGGATCCAGTTTAACACAAAACTGCATGGGCAGCAAGGATAGACATCATAAAGATGAAACACCAAAATTATTACTGAAACTCCTATAGCAATTTTGGATGATTTCAGGAAAACTCTCCTGCAAGAGGAGTTCCATTCAACCCACAACCTGCCTTCTCCTTTAGCCAGAGGACCCTGGGGTACCACAGTTGGCACTATGCCCTTTACAGACTTTGGGACGGGGTGGTGACAGGGAAGTGGTTAAAAAAAGCTTTATAAAAATATTGAAGATCAGGTTCTTCTTTTCTTTTTCTTTTTCTTTTTCTTTTTTTTTCCCTTTCCTTTCCTTTCCTTTCCTTTCCTTTCCTTTCCTTTCCTTTCCTTTCCTTTCCTTTCCTTTCCTTTCCTTTCCTTTCCTTTCCTTTCCTTTCCTTTCCTTTCCTTTCCTTTCCTTTCCTTTCCTTTCCTTTCCTTTCCTTTCCTTTCCTTTCCTTTCCTTTTTTCTTTTCAGATCATCTGCTTTGTGCTACTTATAAATAATCTAAAAACTGGAAATTTTACCTGGAAATTATTTTTAGCAGAAATCTCTTTGAAATTTTCTGTGGGGTGATGGTCTAGAGAGGCTGCTGTGGATGCTCCCTCTCTGTACTCTTCTTCTGGCAATAGAACAAATCCACATCCATCCATCTCTGGGAAAAAGGAATATGGTCTGTGTCCCAAAATGAGCAAAACTTGGCAGGGTTTGGGTTGAGCAGCTTTGCCACAGAGCTGTGCACACAAGTCCTACCTTTTCATAACAATTCTCATGCTTTTCCTTCTGATGTTATTCCATAGGAAGGAATGTGAAGAAGTCACCTCCCTGACACAGGAACTTGTTTGGGTTCGTAGGGCAAGTTTTCTCATAGAGAAATGAATGTAGAATGGCAGAAATGAGAGAAAAAAAGACCAGGTTAATTAAATACAGTCAAATGCCACAGAGACTTCATTGCTTTGCTGGAAAAAACCCTGCAAAAAAAGCAAAGCACCGGGGGGAAATCCCACCATTTCACTAGGTGAGTAGTTCTCTATTTTTCTAGTCTTATTTATATACAAGTGAAGAAAATTATTATTTCATTGATGATGTGGATGCTGGAGCATGTTGGGTTCTTGGCAGCATGTGCTGGTGGAGTGACAGCCACCCTTGAAGGGCCAGCACCAGGCAGCATGTCATCACCCTGCACAGGCTGGAGGTGGGGTGTCAGGGCAGGAGGCCCCTGAACAAATCACTCAGGGCTCACCCTGCAGCCCAGCTTCACTGGTCATCCACTTACCCCCTCTAGCAAGCAATGCACAAGTATTAGACTGGTAAAAGCCTCCAAAGTCTTTTACTTTGTAGTAATTACTTCTAGAGTAATTGCTGACACTTTACCTCCACTCCTGATTTTGTCACTGGGATTGGAGTGTTTCCTAATGGAAGCTCATGGGAATCTCTGTAGCAAGTTCACTTAGTTCTAATGGGCTTCTTACTTTCCACACATGAGCTGCTCTTACTTATTATTATCATCATCAACAACAACGTAAAATAAATCTTTATGTTTTGTAAATCCACACCTTCCTGCAGAGCCAACATGTTTTTCCCTCTCACACATCAAATGGGATAAAAAAGAAACATTGTAGGATCTTCCTGTTAAAATATTGAGTGTTTATCAATATCCTATTTTTTTTCCCAAGAGGCACTTTTTACATATGCAGAGCCATTTTACAGGTGAACTGTCAGCTGGCAAATGCAGAAAAAATTCCCAGAGAAGATACAGGACTGACAATGAGGGGCATTGAAATCCTTTATCCACAGATTAGAGGTGACAAAAACTCTCAGCCTCTTCTGCATGCCAGTGTCCCCAGCCCCTTGGTAGTTCCATAGGATATGCTACATGAACATGGCACAGCCTAAAAAAATTAGAACCAAAGCCATTTTTTAACCATGTCAAATGTCCAAGTCAGCTAAGTAACATCACAACCTGTTGCTGGGTTTAGTCCTGCAGCGAGCAACAAAGTACACCTACAGCCACAGGAAAGAGAAGGCTCAATTCCTCCTCTTTTTTTTTTAAATCTATTTTCCTAATGATTTTTATTTAGTTCACACTTTGCAGAACTCGAAGTCTACAAGAAATTGTTTATTTTGTAAACCTATAAATCTGAAAAGTACTGAAATCATGCAATTGTAAATAAAAAAAACCACCAAAAACTTAACCTTTTTGCTTTGATAAATCAGGCTTTGTTTAAAATTATTTGGTTAAGCAGCTGTTAAAGGTACAGAAGTAAAAGGCTCTTGATAATTTGACTTTCTCAACTTTCATCAGTCAGATACAAAAGCATTTTCAGTTTAATAATGACATTTACCTAATTATGCTCCATTAAATATATTTCAATTAAGCATACTTAATAATTCTTAATATAAAACATGAATAATTCTGTTGCCTTCATCAATGCATATATTTAAGTCACTTGCAGGGAAACAAGGAGATGTTGCCACTGCATTTTCCAGACAGTTCCAAGAGAAACTGACAGCACAAACAGACTGCCTTCACCTTTTGGTATATATTCACTTTTGTAGCCAAAGGCTCTTATTTTTCTCAGAATCTGAACTTTTTGAATGTGGACCACTTGGTAGCATAAAGCATATACAATGTAATGGCTAAAAAGGATCTCAGCAACTTCAACTAACTGAAACTTTGACTCCCAGCACAGGTATTTTTGGTTCCTTCTTGAGGTGACATAAGACTAATTAAAAAGAAATCAAAAATTCAGAGTCAGCCAATTATTCTACAAATAAAGTTCCCTGTTTTGGACCGCTGAGGTTGACCCTCACCCAGAGGTCTCACAGTATATTCACACATCATTGAAAATGAAAAGACATGAAAAATTATTTGGAAACCATTACAAAATTTATTTTTGCCTTTGAAAACTGGGCTATGAGTGGGTTTCTCATTCTTACACTGCTGAGATCTTTGTCATGAAAATATGATTATCTATGCTTACAGTGATTTATGAGAGGCTTTCCCTGAGTTGTACATCTCAAAGCAATGCACTAGAACCTGGCTGTTAATATCGATGCAATGGCTTGTTCTATGTGCAGCACAAAGTTTCTAGAACTATTTTGTTAGCATTGTTACATAATAAGTGTCTTGGTTTGGAAAGACAGGTATCTGCCTGGGAAAGCTGGAGTTTCCCTTAGAATGGGGAATGTAAACCCCTCATCCCCTCCAAATTATAATTTTGCAATTAAGGACTTTCAGGCAAAGATTTGGGAATAGGAACAACAGTTCTTTACTAGGAATATTAACAATACAAATGTAGTAGGAAACAAAACCACCCAACCAAACAACCAACCAACCAAACAACAATTTTGGAGAACCCTGACAGAGTCAGAGCTACAACCTGACACCCTGTTGGTCAGGGTGTTGGAAGCAGCCCAAAAGTGAGTCCTCCTGGAGTGGCAGATGTGGTTCTGGTGGAGTAGAGAGGGTAGCAAAAGGGTCCAGTGATGGTGAGAAGGGTCCAGTCTTCCTCAGGGAATTGGGTGAAGCCAGATACCTTGTGTTCCTGTGTCTCAGTTTTTATCCAGGTAGGAATGGTTGGCTCCCCTCACTGGGTGGATCATCTCACAATGGGATGATGGAATGTGGATGTACTGCTTTGTGGATGTATTGCTTTGGGGAGGAGAACAGCTTGGGGAGTCTTAATGGCCCATTGTGAAAAGAGATAAGAAACACTGCCCCACCTGGTTTTAACAGCTGGCCCATTATCAGAAGGCATCTGCCCCCTTCCTCCCAGAGTTACAAGAGACAAAGAACATCTCCCCAACATGTGTGGAAAGTAAGAAGCCCATTAGAACTAATTGAGGCAGATGAAATAGAATACACATTTTTGGTTCCATAACCCAAACTCTTTGCTGTGAGTGCTGAGGAACTGGCACAGTGCCAGAGAAGCTGTGAGTGCCCCAGCCCTGGAAGTCCAAGCCTAGTTTGGATGGGGCTTGTATGGAAGATGTTCCTGCCCCTGGCGGGGATGTGGAATGAGATGAGCTCTGTAAGGTGCTTTACCTTAAACATAAATGAACATAAATCATTCAACTAAGTTGGCAAAGCCTCACTTCTCACCTGGTTTCCCTCTTCCTGTATTTATTTTTGTCATTCTTTGTTAACAAAACAGCTTAAAGAACCCAGGCAAACCAGCCAAGACGGGATTAAGCTGCAAAGAGAACTTAAAAGGAAGAGCAAGGCAGCTGTCTGCTCCAGTCATAACCCCAGCTGTGCACTCTGAATCTCTCAAAACTAAATGAAGGGAATTGAATTACCTTATGTCAGAAGCTGAAGGGCTTGACCCTCATTCAGGGAGACACATAGACATCCTCTGGGCATCACCACCACGAGGTGCATAGGCATTGATGAAAAATGAACCATCTATCAATCAAACCCTGCTGCTGAGGCCACAGCTCAGCAATTTTGAGAAATGATTTTTTTTCTGGGAAGAGAAGTCTGAAAAAAATCAATAGATACACGATGTTCTCTGCAGCAGTTCTCTGCATTCAGAGGGAAGAGTAGGTGGTAGATGGGAAGAGAGAGCACTCAAGAGATAGTTTTTCTGGTTTCCTTTGTTATATACACACCTGTACCCATACATACATAGGAAGGGCTCAGTGCTCAAGAGCAGGTGTAATTAAGAAATAGCAACCTGCAGAGGAGTGACCTGCTGTACTGCCCAAAGATGCTGACAGCAGCAGCAAAGGGAGGAACAAGATCTGGGGGAAAACTCATGGAGTAGGCAGAGCAACCCCAAATGGTAATGATGCTGCTAAATTCTCAGAAAGGAGAGTATGATGAAAAGTTAAAGCTATGAAAGGGTGAGGAGTATCCCTGGTGATGAGGAGTGACCTGTCAACCTAAAGAAGACAAAGAGTAGAAAATAATTTTAACAGAAAAGAGAAAAGGTGATAGAAGAAGGTACCTTGAGGTTAAAAGAAGGTCCCTTGAGATTGTAATTTTATAATCTGTAAAATCATGGAAGCTCCAAAGTGGCCCTAAAGCAGATTAATTACCCTGACTTGTTGGAAAAAGCTGTAAGAGAGAACCTGGCACAGCCAGAACAGGATTTTGCAATGAATGCATCTGCCCACCATCCTCAGCAGAGAGACAGCATGAATCTGAGGGAAGAAAATACCTGCAGCCTGTCTCATATTGTTGCATTTTCTCTGCCACCAGTTCCAGTACAGACCTTTTTTGTTGTCCTTGAAGCCAAATCACACGAATTCTTACCTGTCCTGACACCACTTCTTCCTTCCCTCACCAGGATTTGCACTCTTGTTACACCACGTTGTGCTTCCATGGTGGGAATGCAAATTCCCAGTGCTATAGGGGCAGCCAGGGCACAGGGTAAGCACGTGTTGGCTGAATGGTGGGTAAACTTTGCACACCACAGTAAAGGACAATGAGCCTTTGCTGTCCTTTAGCTGCTAAGTCACTCACCCCTTCACGTAGGGGTCTGAAA
Source organism: Phylloscopus collybita (assembly GCA_027886175.1). Lineage (NCBI taxonomy): Eukaryota > Metazoa > Chordata > Aves > Passeriformes > Phylloscopidae > Phylloscopus > Phylloscopus collybita. The sequence continues at coordinate 2,330,421 of JAJNNQ010000086.1, read as the reverse complement.
ACACTTAGAGTGGGGCTCTTAGAAGGCCTTCCTCACCAGCCAGCTGCAATGCCTCAAACCTCTTGGAATTTGCAGCTTCATGACTAGAATTTCTTAAATTATATGTGTGTATAAGACTGTACATAATTGCGTTTGAGTTGCTGCCACTCTTTAGCACTCCTCTTAGTTGGCCCTCAAATGTCAGATGTATCCATGGCAACAACTAAAAACCAGCCTGCCAGGCCTTACCAACAGTATTTCAAAATTAGAGCTATACAGGGTATGGCATATCTGTGTTAACTCACAAATGTGTCCTTAATATAAGTACTCTAAAGAGCAAAGTCCAAAGACATACTATTATGGACAGACTGGACTAAATACTAGTACGAATTTTATGTGAATAATGTCAATACTTTTTTTTTTTTTTTCTTTTTCCCTTGTGCGAATGCTCCCGTCAACTTTGAAGGAAGAAAATTGCTGTCACTTGCTTCCAGGAAATCAACCCTTGAGAAAAAAAGATACACATCTCCAAACAGGCAAACATGAGGTTAGGGAAGTAGGACCCCCATGATCCCTTGCCACATTACTGTGATTCTGTTTATGATCTTGGGTTTAAATCCATTCAGAAGACAAAATACTACTTGAAGCACAGCTGGGAAGAGATGGGATTTCAGAAGTTAAAAGCAACCCATGAAAAACAAAGGCACAGATCATTCCAAATATATAATGATGACCAAAAAAATCAAGTTTTTGCAATAAACTTTGTGTAAATTTGTTAGGAAATTTTACTTTATTCTGTGAAATACTGATTAGAAAATGCACTATTGACAGAATTTGTGAATACTAATTATTTCAAGGCAGAATGTCCATATTATAAATCCACAACTTCGAGGCATTCCTGCCTAACTAGGATGGACAACTGAAATTGCTGAGCAAATCAAACTATTCTCATGTTGCTTTTTAAAATGAGATGAAAAATTGAAGAAAGCCATGATTTACTCAAAATATCCAAACCACACCATCACATGGTAAAATGGTTTCTCTACAATTTTTAAGATGACTTGGAATAGGAAAATAATTTCAAGTCCAGGATTGCTAGTGAGGAAGTGACAGCTTATATTTTTTGGTGGTTCTGCTTTGTTTGTTCAGGTGGTTTTATTTTTTTATATTTTGTGTGTGTGTGTGTGTGTGTGTGTGCATGAGTGTTTTCTTTTTTTAACTAGAAAGTAATTTTTTTTAAAATCATTTTTGCAAACTATTTGGTCTTCAGATATGTGAGGGTGAAATGCACTCTCTTTTTCCACAGCAAGTGGGTGGTGCCCCTTTCATGTGAGTATTTTCACCACCAGGACTGGGGTATGGTGATAGAGCTGCACTGATCTCCCCACTTTTTGCCTGGCCAGGCTGAGGCTGCCTGTGCACCACAAGGATCCTTATTAAAATAACCAAAGTAAAACCCCTTATCCCTTAACCTTGTCCGGCTTTCAATTTTTCAAGACCAGGAAAAGGCATCAGCTGGAATACTCTTGTTTTCCATAAATGGCAGGCCAGGATACAGGGAAAAAAGACTAGGGAATATTAAGACAAATTAGATATATAGATAAAATCAGGAATGCTTGAGGAGAGTCACTGGCTACTATGGAGATTGGTGGTTATGTATAAAAAGACATAAAGTTACTTATAATGCATGTGTGCATGCAATTCTGTGGTGGCAACACATTTCAGTATTTTACTTAACATCTTGGGGGCTGGACTAGATGACCCTTAAAGGTCCATTTCAGCCCAAACAATTCTATGACTGTAAGATCCTAGTATGTTTCTGTAGAAAACAAGGAAGTCTAACAGACCCAAGTTAAAATTAGTTTCAACTGAAGTAACTTTGATGCATTGGAGAAACGGTCTAAAATTAGTATTTTTTTTTTTAAAAAAAAGAATCTCAACAAAATGCTAAGTACTACATTTGATAAAAATGAAAACACATATACATACAAAAAAAGGGGAAACAATTGTTTTGCAAATAGTACTGCCTAAAAGGAGCTGAGAATAATCAAGTATCCAAGTAAGAATCAGAGCTGCAAAGTTGTTGCAAAACAACAAGTAAAGTTAATTATGATTTGCATTAATAAGGCTGCCTAATAAGCACCTAAGAGGTTATTATATTGGTGGGTAGCATAAGAGGTGGCATGAAAAAGACCACGAACACAGTACTATTTTGCATGAGTATACACAGAGTGAGTAATAGTTTTGTAAATCTGCAATTACAGATTAAAGGAGGAGCATTAGTGCTGGTGGCCTCTTTGTGGGGGAGGATAACAAGGGTATGGGATGCAAAGAGAAATGGTAAGCATGTGCCTGGGCTGCCTAGCCCACTTTGTCCATGGGAGGACACAGCTGGCACCTTTGGAGGTTGCTCCACTGAAAACATTCCTCAGCTAAAAGCTGTGCTCAATGGAGTTCAATTCAGCAGCATTTAGAAAATGGATTTTCATAGAAAGCTTGCCTTTTAAGATACCGCTGTCCTTAGAGCAAAACATTTGTATTACCTTTATATTTATTTTCAAATTTGTATTACCTTTTTACTAGATGTCAACAAAATGTTAAGATCTTTTACCACTAAAACTTTTTGAAAGCATTAAAAGCATTACAATATAAAAAAAAAAAAAAAAAAAATTATGCATAGTCTGTGTTGAAGAAATTCGATTTGTGCCTTTAATGTGGCAAACCAGCCACAGCTATGTCAATCCAAAAGTTCCAAAATTCCAATCCTAAGAATAAAAATTGATTAAACAGTGGTTTAGTTGCTGGTCCCTGGTGCCCTAGTTTTCCCTGGTTTTCACATGAAAAACAATACATACCACCTCACCTTGTTTTACAGCATTAGTCCCACTTGTTCTGCAGTACACAATATCATCTCCAGCTTGCCCCTTTTGTTTTTAAATGCAATACTCACTCCTCATACAGAGGATAGTCTAGCAGCATGCACTGAAATGACAGAAAACATCGTACTTTCCTGTGGAAAACAAATCTCTGTCCAGAACAATTGCTTTCATTTAGTAAATTGGAGGCCAAATTCCTTGATACACAAGGCAGCTGATGCCCCTCCCCATGTCCCCATTCCCAATTCTGTGAGCTTCTGCTGCCTGTGAAATGACAGCAACAGCTTAATCCCACTCCACGAAGAGCAAAGGGCAATCCAGAAGACACATGTTTGGGCTGAAGGTTTTGGTATTTTATTCTTCTTGTCAGGCTGATGCCAAAATATGTGTTCACTCAAAGAAGAAAACGGATTATTTGACCAAACCTTGGAGGTTTCTCCTATTCACAATATAACCCAAATGAATGGGAAGCAAATGGACATTGCTGATGCTTGAAGGTAAACGGAGCTCCAGTTAAGGGCCTGGATTCTTTTAGTTTCTGACAATGCACAAATGCTACACAGTATACACTACACATCTATAGAAACAACTACTTTGGGAAATCATACAGATTTTATACTTGTTGAAAAGCTACTTTAAAATTTGGCAGGTGAGAGGAATGTGACAGAGGTTGGTTATCCAGAACCACTGAAAGTAGCTAATAAAGCTCATAATTCAGAGAGAGACATTATTTTCCTCTCTGCTTTAAAAAGAGATGTAACATGGTCCCATTTCTTGAACTGAAAAGCTGACCTTCCCTCAGACTCATTAGCGCTGCAGGCCCTGGAAAGCAAAACTCTAATCTCAACTCCAGACTAAGTATTAAAAAACTACTTTCCTTTAACATGGTTTAGATGAAACATGAATATTCCTCTAAAAAGAGCAATTTTCTGGCCCATTTCACAGTCCAGGTAATAGCCTACTAAAGAGGCAAGCAACAATAATTGTGTTGCATATTCTTTGAGATTTTATCATAAAATCCAAATCAAACCAGCAACATCTTCAACAGCCCTCCCTAGACCTGACAGCACAGGACAGGTACCAGATGCTTACCCTCCTGTCTGGAGGACACTTCCAGGCTTTCCTCTCCCACTGCACATACTCAGCTAAAATAAACATTTCAACAAATTGAGTACTCCCTATGGAAGTGCAACAAATCATAAATGTTTGGACATGACAGAAGTCTGCTGAAGACCCTTTAAATCCTTTTGAGTTACATAGGGTGGACCTGGTGAATTCAAAAGCAAGATTTCATACGTTTGACATCCAAGGCTTGCTTTCATTCCAGAAGCACCCTGCCAAGGCTTTCACTGTTGTATTTTGGGCTAATTCTACTGCAAAGTCCCAGGGATTGTGGATTCTAAAGGCAGCTTGAAGCTTCAGGCTGCATGGAGAAAGCGGGTAAGCTGTTTCCCGAGACATAAGCAGATCTCCCACTGTAGTTCCTTCCTTTCCTTTTAACCATTACTTTAAATACCACCTTTGTTACACTTTCAGGAAGGGGTCCCACAGCTCAGATGCCTTGTAGACTTTCAAATCTCCATCCCAAATATCAAGACTAAGATTGGCTCTTCTCAGCATCGTGCCACACCTTGCTTCTGCAACACAGCTGATGGCCATTGCTGAAGGGGTCTTTGGTACCACTTTGGGTTTAGGCTAAAGAAGGATGTTTCCTTAAAGATTTTTTTTTTTTTTTTTTTTTTTTTTTTTTTTTTTTTTTTTTTTTTTTTTTTTTTTTTTTTTTTTTACAGCTGTGGACCTATTTGAGCAATTTTGGCATCATTCACCTGTATTTGTTGCACACATGGAAAGAAAATGCATGCTTAACCAAATCTGATACTCCAAAAGTAAAAATCAAGATGGTTACAAGATGTTACTAAGTATACTCCCTACTGCTGCTAGGATGAAACAAATAGGAGACACCATGCAATGCTTTTAAATATGTTTCTTTTTATAAGAAGCAAACACAACCCCTTTCTAAGTGATTTCCTACTAGGAAGGGCAACAGTCAAGAAGGGTGACAAATCCTCTGAGTGTAAAACTCAGAATTTCCTCCACTTACCATAGTGCATAGCCAATCTTTCTCAGAAATGGTTCAAAAAATTAAATAGTGAAATACACAAAAATGAAACCACTCATATGAAATCTCTAATGGTTCTTTGTGGTTAAATTGCTGTTCATGTGAATAAGACACTACCTGCATTTATACTCAAAAAATATTTATTCTGCTGCACCCAAAAGAAGGAGGAAATAAATGGTCTACTCAGTTATTTCTAAAAGTAAACAATTTAGACTAGTAGAAAAACCGATAAGAATCCTGGTTATTACATGCTCTTTGGAGATTTTGCAATTGATAAAAAGTAGCATATATCACACAAAGTAGGAAAAAGAATCACACTGGTAGACAATAAACATTTATTGATCTTTGGCTTGAGAAACTGTCCTATTTTGGATATGGGAAATACTATATAAAATAATGGAAGGGCTTTTTTAAACCTAAAGTACTGTAGAACAGTCTATCCCTTAGGGTGCACAAGTGCAAGGCATGCAGAGTACAGGTACGGATGCTGAAACACTACAGGAACATCACTGCAGCAGACACTGTATGTCCAACATGGGTTAATGCTTTACAAAGGCAAGCAAGTTGATGGGGCCACTTGATAAACAGCAGATATCACAGTTTCTCTTAGATTTGCTGTGGTTATTACCATGAGCAACTAATAGGCATAAATTTCATTTTAATAAGGTGTGCATCATAAAAGCAGAGTTAAACTGTACCATTTCAACACAATGAACAGGGAATAAGGAAGTATAACCTTGCTTCAATTTTGCGAAATTTACTGTTGTTAAAGAAATTTAGGCATTTAAATGACAAACCGATTCTTATTATTTTCATATTATTATAAAATGCTGCCTGAGCAAGGTAAAACTAGCTTCTTAAATGTTCTACAGTAGAAAATGTAATGTAACTTCTTTCAAATGGTGTAAGGAAATATTTAGCAAGCTTACTGTACCAGGTTTTCCCAAACAGTAGTGTACCATATACAGTACAGATTTCTATAGCCACTTTTTAGAGCTAAAAGCTGTGAAAAGCCTTCCTCAGAAGAAGGCTTCCTTTGGTAGATTTGAATCAGCAAGATCATCTGAACTTACAAGCACTTCACATGCAGAATGTATAATTGACTCAGAAGCAGGGGCCTGTTGTTTCCTCACTTTTTTAAAGTTCTTGCTGAACCGGTCAGGTTCTACCTTCAGCTCTTGCATTCCTGAAGGTGGACAAACAGTTTTAAAGTAAGGGTGGTTTCACTATTGAATACCCTAACAGAATTCTACAAAATTCTACAAGGTGTAACTTTCTGAAGCTTAGTGTCAGTCAGCTGTATCCCATTTGGTACTCTTTGTGCTCTAAATCCATAAAGATTCAGTGACCTCCAGTGCTGCTTTTCTGAGCCCAAGCAGAATGACTTACCTGGCTGAAGTCACCCATGTGCCCAAGTAACTGGGGTATAATTAACACCCAGGTGTCACTAAAAAACTTTCCACTCCAATCCACTCTAAATATTGTAAACACTTGTCCTCAGTCATAAAGAAAACAATGCAGAAGTGGCAGGTGGCAGAGGGAGAGGTGTTAATTTAAATTAGGGGTGTTCAATTATCAGTCAAATGTGGGCAAATCATTAGATTACCATTTAATTGTTAGATTACCATTTAAGTAAGAGAAATGCGAAAGATTTCTTCAAAATCTTGTCTCCAGTATGTAATAACACAAAACCACACATGGACATTACATAAGCCAAAAACTGTATGAAAAAAAAAATCATTTCATAGCAAACCCCATTTCAAGGGCTATCAGAATCACCCACGATTAGGCACTTTACAGTGTACAAAAAGAATGCAATATTACTGGAGGTTGTTATTAGCTGTAGTAGTTGTTACCAAGTATTATCCACATCACTAAAAAAATCCCCAAAACAACCAAAAAACATCCCCAAAGTGAGTTTTTTCAACCTGTGCTGTGCTCTTCTGATCACAGATCCTCATGAACCTTTAAAAGCATAGGAGGCATTTTGTTTTTAAACAGCAGGTAATGCAACACCACATCCATATAATGCAAACACCACTAGACACCATCCTCACTGTGAAGCATGACAGTCTTAGTACTTGTAAACCTGCAACTATAAAAATCATATTTTAACAGTATTGTAGCAGTAAGAGGAAGCTAAAATTTACATATATAACATCAGAGTCTTTCCCATTTGGCAAATACTGAAATGAAGGGAGGGGAGTCTTTTTGTCTTAGGTCTTTGTTCTAGAGTAGAAAGTACTATGTGCTTTTGACATAAAGACAAAAAATTCCCCCCAAAAGTACTAACAGAAAAACAACACTGAATTTGTATGTTCCCAGAAACAAAGAGACAATATTTAAAGTAAAATATTTACAACTTGGAAGATGCTCCCTGTGCAATTTGTAACATGTCTACCTTATGCGAAATTTTAGGCTGAAATTATTTAATAGCATCTTTGCATTAATATTTGCTCACATAAATGGGAAGACTGAAACATTAGACAGCTTTCTGTAACTTCTATGACATAGTATTTTTCCAGGTATATTCCTCCTAGAAAACCTTACATACTGTTAACAATGGAACAAAGGAATGACCAAAGATGGGAAAAATAAAAACTGCTGGCACATCATGACATGGGTATGAACTGAATTTATGAAATTGTTGGTGCCTTTTTCTTTGTCCTATGTTTTTATCAAAAATACTGTGAATATGCTTTCTGGAAGCTTAGAACACATACAGGAGTCAGAGTTACTATGAGTAGAGGAAGAGAGAATAAGGCTGGCTTTAAGCACAAGAATTTTAAGCCAAGTTTTTTAAAAAAATGTTGCAGCACAATAAAAGAGTAATGACCTACTACTAAGGAGTTTGTAAAAAGCTATTCAAAGCTCTTTCGAGATGTGTGTTTTATAGATAGCAGGATCATATGGATAGTATGTTGCTGAGAAAAAAATGCTGCAAGTACAAATTTTAAGTGTTTTTGACTGATGTGTAATCACATGGAAAAAATCTGGTATTTACAGGTGGATTGTGGACTTTCATATAAAACTGCATACCTATTAATACTTCAGCCTGGACATCAAATTTTTTTTTAAAAAAGTAGCATAGAAGTTTTTGACTTCTAGTTGCAGGCACCGATATTAATTTAAAAAACTAAAATATGATCCATGGTGGATTAAAAATAATTTCCATTAAAAACACCATTGAAATCAAAGGTATAAAAATACATATACACTGGCATGCAAAACAACATCCAGTGCAATATTACTCTCCTGGCAGTCCACAGTGAGAGACTGGAAAAAGTTAAGTGCAGCATATACAGATGTCAGTAAAAGCAGCCTGGAAATGACATGCTGGCTTCATGATCTCACCTAGAGGGGGAAGACCTTTCAGTCTAGTACTCAGGAGTGCAAATGAGACATGCCATCCACTTCACTGCATGTGCTGCACAGGTGACAAAGCATGGCAGGCCTTCCGAAAGGAGTTGCACAAAAATCACTCTGAAGCACAGACAAACCAATCTGCATCAGCCTGCTTAGTGAGATCAGACATCTGGCTTCTAAGCATCTGTTGCCTAGATGCTCTTTAGAATTGGTATCCGACAGGTCAAAGTATTACTCTTTATTTACCATTTTGGATTTAGGCTGCAGATGCTAAAAATAACAGTCTTACTCATAATGGAAAAGATTCACATTTAGTATTTGATTTAGGATACAAGTAACCTGCTGTTGCCTTCCTCCACTAAGATTTTGCTCAGCCTTAACAGATTTCTCCAAGAGAACACACAGTTTTCTTTGGCCTCATTCTTGTTCAGTGTCTCCATTTTGTCTGGAGACTTAATTCTTAAACCTTAACTAAAACTATCTAGGAATTTTATAGTGACAAAATTAACTGTAGGGTTAAGTCTGGGTGTGGAGGGGCTGTGTTGAACGAATGAATGTGTAAAATATATCATGTGAAAAAGCATGAAGTGCAGTGTTTAAAAACTGATCAAAATTATCTCTGTGGAAAACACAACTATTTGAGAACAAAGAGACGTAAGGCTTTTTTCCTTGGACAGCCTTCCAACAGCTTTAATATCAGATGTGTTCAATTTCTATGTGATATATCCAATATCCCTATTACCACTTAGCTGTAGTTACTGTAATGAAGTACAGTACTTTGAATTGTTCCTTTGAAGTTAGCTGAAATTTCTGTACTTGCTAACTACACAGAGTGAGGTTATGCTGCCTAAGTGTTGTGTTGATGTCTCGGTAACATTTTTGCTCTTAAGACAAATTTGACTTTATGATCCAGGGAAGAATGTATCTCTTGTTTAAACACCTTGCAGAACTTGTGATCCAAATGAGAAGAACAACCACAACAGAAATTAATTTTCTGTAAGTATCTTCTGTACAAGGATGTTCTCTCGTACTGATGCTACTGTTTAATCTTTGGATCCTTCATGCAAGCAAATTCTGGAAGAGGAAAAGACTATGCAGCTAACAAAACCCCAAAAACTGGCATAACCTATAGCTTGAGAAGGAATAAAAAGAGGGCAAGTGAAGCCTGAGAATGTCACCTACAAAGTGTAAGAATAGGCTTTCTATAATCAATGCTCCTGTTCTTAATCAACTTCTCTTAGCTCGGAAATAGCCCAAGTGTTATGTTTGGACCTCCCCGAAACTGCTGGAAGACGTGGAATTATCGCCACCTTAAACCTTTGTCTAAAGGGACCTACATAATAAAAGTGCAGAGTTTAAACAAATGTTAACAAGTTTATTCATGTTTCAGACGGAATTTGAAGTTATTTGAACTATAAATTTAAACTGAACAGAAGTCAAAATACAATCTTCAACTAATTTAGCCTACTTGGTTCTGAGTAGGGAGCATAGGGAAAGCGCTGCATTATCAGCAGCGGAAATCACATCACTAGTTTAAGAGATCTGAATTTAAGAAAAAAGAAACAGACATGGATTCTTTGCCAAAGGATCATTTCCTTCTAAAATTTCTCAGAAACGAAGGGAGATCTCACTGTGGCCTTCCAGTACTTAAAGGGGGCTTATAAAAAAGAGGGAGAATGACTTTTTGCACAGGCAGGGAGTGACAGGATAAGGGGGAACAGTTCTAAACTAGAAGAGAGGAGATTTAGATTAGGTGTTAGGTGGACATTCTTGCCTGTGAAGGTGGTGAGGCACTAGATAAGGTTACCCAGAGAAGCTGTGGTTGCCCATCTCTGGAGGTGTTCAAGGCCATGTTTGACTGGGCTTGGAGCAACCTGGTCTGGTGGAAAGTAGTCCATTCCAGATCCATTCCAACCCAAACCATTCTAAAATTTCTTTATTACGTCGTGGGCAAAAAGCAAGACAAAGTGTTTAAGAAACCTGAGTAACACCTACCAACCTTTCAGTCACATTTTACTTGCTTTTCCATTTCTGCAAGATGCTTTCCCCCCATTGCTAGGTGCTGATAAGGGTCTCTGTGACACAAACAAACAAAAAAAGCATTTGCCAGCTGCTGTTTCAAATGAACTTACTGTGGAAGTGAGCAGATATTCCTTTGAACCTTACACAATATACATGGAAGTCAGGACTGTCAGGGTTGCTATTTTACTATAAAACACATTTTTGATCATATCACATACGAGTAGAAAGCACTGCTGACAACCTTAGCAATACGGTCCCTCTGGTTTCACTGCCACCACACGTTTCTAAGGCTTTTATTGCCAGATTTTAGTTTTTCATAAGCCTCCTGAACTCATGTCAGGATAAAATGGATCCAAAGAAAGACCATCTCCCACTCACTGCTGACCAGGTCAACCACTCAGTTCTGCAGGACAATGGTTGGTAGAGCAATGGAACAGCACAGTGGCTACAAACACTGATCTTCCACATTTGTAACACCAGAGGCCTATTTTTCACCATGATCAGTGTGACATCTGAGTAGTAAAGTGGCATGAGCTCTTAGGAAAAGCTTTGTGAGGTTCAGCTACGTGATCCAGTTATTAGCTCTGCTGAATGTGTTATTATATAACTACAGTTCATTTTTGCTTATGAGCTTTCAAAACTACTATCTCAGCAGAAACTTTAACATTATTTTGAAATATTCTCAAGTATTCAAAATTTAGTCCTTCAGACTGCAACAACAGGTTACAGCTCCTATATATTGAGCTTCATTAGGCAAGTTCATTATCAGAATCAAACTGTTTTGCATTGTTTTATTTTTCTGATCAAAGGATTGGCATTGAACACTTAATTCTAACCTAAAAGCTGGCTTTATTAATTCTATTAGTAATGATGCATCTTGTAGTAATGATATGTCTTGAACTAATACAAAAGTGGGTCCAGTATTGTTGGACCTGTCATATTTTGTCATTCAATTATTCATCTGCAAGATAATTCCTAGGAATGCTTTGAGATTTGAAACTATGAGGTCAAACATTATTCTTTAGGCCAATTCACAGTAAAGCCTTCATCCCTGTTAGTTACAAAAAGTTGGTGTGAAAACAACAAAGCTTGCAGCCCTAGTCACACTGAAATACTGCAATGAAACCAGTAGCATCATGCAAGGTGTTCTCAGACATCCCAAACACATGCAGTAGGTGGTAGGCTACACAAATCTTTCCCCAATAAATGCAACTTAATAAACTAATAAATAACTTAAAGTCTTTCAACACAGTAAGATAGTTTATCACCAGCTTAAAATCTTGATTTTCTGCGTTCATTGAGTTTGTTTTCCCATATGGTAGGTTTGCTACATATTAAATATTTAGTTAAGCTTTTCCATTTATAAATGCTTATTATATGCCAAAGCTGTACACAAATTCAAGAGAAAAAGAACAGTAACATAAAAACAGCTAGTATTAGTTAAAAAACCCACTGACCTCTGCAAAGTGTAATATTAACTGTTTAAAAAAGCTACAGCATATAAATCCCCATTTCTGTTTTGCAAATACACAAAACATCTGAAAAACTGTCAATTTTATGATTGAAGTCTATCTCTCCAGTTAAGCAAAAACTGTAAAGTTAATACTTTGCTCTTTTTCTTATTACATAGCTGTTTTATTATACAGAAAATCTATTTCTGAAGCCAAGATATATTAATTATCATTATATGGTCAAGTCAGCACAGATTAAAGTGGCAAAAGATGATGATTTGACAGAGGAGAAATTTTAAGATTAACAGTTTAAGTAGATCTCTTCTTCCAAGACAGTGTAAGTTCTTTAGTATAGCTAAGTACCTCTAAAGAGGCAGAAAAAAACAAATAGCCCTTTCAACTGAACTAAACAAACAAAAAAAAATTTAAAAGTTTCATTTCAAAAGGGAATCTTGAAATTACTAGATACACATACACCCTTTTCCCACAGCTCTGTAAGATACATTCAGGAATTTAAAATAAAGATTCCATATTTCATATCTTCATATATATTATATATTTAATATATAATATATATTTATATGTACATTACACATATACATACACTGTCAGTCAGCAGGATTAAACTGTTTTGTTTAGAAATGTTTGACTGGTGTCACTAATTATTTTCTATTCTTTTGTAAATTCAATGGAATTTATCTACTACCTCAAAAGAAGAAATTTAAAAGATCCAGATGCAATCTGTGGATCAATACTAGCACCAATACAGATGGCCATTACTTCAAAATGACTGCAGGGACTGAAATAATATATTTGTTATAACTCTCTTCTTACTGCACAAGCACTCCTGCAAAATATGTAGGCAGCAATACCTGTCAGGTACATACATCTACTCCTGTTAAATTTATATTTTATACAACTTTTCTTACTGTAATATACAGCATCTTTTTTGTCCTGTTGGATTATTTCATTTTCCAAGGAGAAAAGTGATCAATAGCTATCCAACAGAATTTTTGTTTTAAATCCCCTCTCTCTCCTTTCACTGTATGGCTCAGTTTCAAGACTTAATTAATAGGCAGCCACCATCACCATGTCCAGTACCCTTTGAATTCAGTCAGTGACTGTTGATGCTAAAAAACAAATTTTTGAGTTTGGCTTGCTGTTTATGGAAACCAAGATACTCAGAGGTCACATCTTTTCAGCACGCTTACCACCATCTACAACACAACAATGTCAGTCAGTCCCACGACTATAACTGAATTAGTTACCTACCATTTGGGTAACAAAAATTACAAACCCAGTTGCAATTTTAAACATTTTAAGATTATTCACCCTGAGAACACCAAGGAAGTGTTTAAAAATAATTATGATATGTTTTCTCTTCATGTATATCATTTTCTTCTCTCTTCATCTCCTCTTGGGTACCTGGGTTTGTATCTAGAAATTGACCTCACACTTGCTCTGTCGGTTGACTTGTTCATGCCACAGTCAGGTACTGGTGATAGAAGAGCCCAAAAAGGCTTGTAGAAAAAAGGCAAGCAGCAATCCACCAGGTGAGGAAAGACAGGAGTCCCCGGAACAGGAGAGGAGTGAAAATATTCTTTAGGCTTCCCAGAGCCATTGTAATTTGTACTACAGTTACTTTCATTTTCCCATCAGCAGGTGGAGACTCAGAATAAACAGAATTGGGAAGCAGACTGCTTTCTACTGGAGTGTCAGAATTCAATCCTGGGTAGATGCCCCAAGAATAATTACCTGTTAAAAAGAAACAAGTAATAGAGTTTTGTAGAATTAAATTCAAGTTCTGTTAATTCAATCACTCTACAGGTCATCTTTCATATATTTTTAATACACACACAAAAATGTTAAGTTTTTATAACTTAATAAATACAAACTATATTCATCTGCACGACTTCCTGGTCATACCAGCAAGCTGCTGGGATAGGATTCATCTTGTATTTTGACATCCTAATATCTACATGTGACATAGCTGCCTTGAGACCCCTGTATGTCCTGGGTATGATTCATCTCACCAGATGGAGATGATTACTCCAGGGCAGGATGAATCACAACCTACTACATAGGTCTACCCAGTGCCTCTTTGCAAAGAGAATGGCACAACTGCATGGCAGGCTATGAAAGACACGTCTCACAGGAAAGAAAAAAAAAAAAAACCCCAAACCAGAGCAACTTCAGATCTCCCAGTAACTGAACCCCGTATCTCACAATTCCCATTCTAAAAGCCTACAGAAGATAAAAAAGATGAAAAAAATCCTTTTTGAGATGCTCATGAAATTAAATCTATCATGGTTTATAAAGTTAACTTTTAAAATACTTCCAAAAAGACAAATATTTCAACAGAAGTAAACAGTTTGATTGGTTGCATTGCACAATTTCTCAGAAAAAATCAAACAAATTAGCATGTAATTGGAAGATATCAAAAGCAGCAACAGAAATAACTACTTAAATGCCACATATGAACGTTTTAAAGTACAAGAAACTATAAGGTGTTTTCGTATTGCAAGTACCCGTGAATAGTAATCCTCTTTAGTCAGGTGAAAATAAAAAAGCTCCATGTAGAACAGAATAAACTACTGTTGATTCAATTTTGCCTACCTAGTGTTTTCAAGAGCAGAGTTGTGTGAAGGAGCATTACCATTGGTGCAACATACTGCAGTGCAATTACACAGAGATAATAGAATACCCGAGCCACCTGGAAAAACAAAAAGAGAGTAAAGTTCATGAGTCCTGGTTGATCAAAGCAGACCTTTATGAACATGTCTAGAAAAAACAAGTAATTTATTAAGAAACCTCAGTACTTATACATTAAAGCTGTTTTAAGAATTTTCTAGAAACTCTTGGCATGTGAATATTGTCTTCAAAAGACCTGATGAAGGAATCCCCGTTCAGGACATTCGCAAATCTGAGAGGAAGTGCTGAAAGGAATTAATTAAAAGCATCAATTCTGTTAAAAAAAAAGAGAGAATCAATTTTGCTTCTGCAAACTGCATGTCATCATTCAATGATTCCTATTTTAATACACCAGAAACAAAAATAAATATTTATGTTTAATTTTTCAAGTTTCCAGTCATTTACAAATTAAATCCTATTTCAGAAATTAAGTAATAGACAGAGTCCAAAGCCCAATAAAAAGTAAATGAAAGCTTGGATAATATTACAGCACTTTTTCAAAAGTAAGATATTTTTAAGATTTCCAACTGGAAAACACCTGTATTTTAAAAACAATAAGGAATTTTCATTACTGTTAGATCAGTAACAGCATTTAAATCGTCTTTTTTTCAGTCAAACACTGTGGTTCATCAAAATTCAGTCAGATATATCCCTCCCCCTGCTCTCCATCTGTTCCATTTTTCTCAGTATTGTAACATTGCATATTTCATATAAGCTATTGGCCTAAAGAATTAGACCAAATAAAGATGGCAAAAAATGATAAAATCAATAGCAATTATGCAGTGAAATAAAGCTACCTGGGTTTTAAAAAAGAACAGAATGCAGGGTGGCAAAAATGATGAGGGCAGACATGACAGCTTTGAGAATACCTCTCAAGACTTAAAGGGCTTCTTAATGAGCAAGCATCAAAAAACTCACATGAGGAAAAAAAAAAGTAGTAAAACAGTGACAGAAGAAAAAGCATGAGACAAAAATATTGTCAAAAAATTGATCAAATATGATAAAAAAAACCAAATTAAAAAGTAATGATCACTGTAGAATGACAGACAGGAAAGAATTCACTGGCAGAAACTCCTAAAAAAGGTAAAGCAGATATGATTAGTACAACAAGACAAGACTACCTCTAGTGACTATGGCCTTCTCAAAGAGAATATATGAAGATACTGGAGAAATGGATTTAAGAAATGCCACATTGGGAAGAGGTGACTGTTTTATATACAGGAATAAAATTCCCAGTACTAAAATACAATTTACAGCAATTGGCATAGTTCCATCATAACCAGTTGCTACTACATGTATCTCCTAATTTTTTTTTCTGGAGCAAATTTCCAGCCACTTTGTTTGTAAATAACTACTGCACAGTCCACTTATGACCTTTAGACACTTAGTGTAACTACAAGTAATAATGACAATCCTGGAAGAGGAGTCTTTGTCTTATGGCATCCTTAAATATTACTCCTGCAATAAACCCCAGCTCAGCAGGATCATTGGACAGCACTACCACACACTGCCAGAAATTTATTGTGCAGACAACACACAACAGCCATTCTACCTCCTCCACTTGTTCAAGGTATGCTTCACTACTTTTCTTAAAAAAAAGAATCCTCAGGAATTTTGCCTTGTCCACAATAAGACAGGATATTCTTTAACTAGAATTTCAATTCTAGTTCAATTTTCCACTTCAAAGTGGTCTGACGGAATTAAAAATCTGCCACTTTTTCCAAAATATAACCATCCTATCATAAATTTTCCCTCAATTTAAAAACCATAGTCGGTAACAGTATTTTATCCTTCTATGAAAATTCTATTTTTTCTTTTCCATGTTGTAGTTACAGATCACCACTCTTTGGAAGGGATCTTTTGTAACAACTTCCAAATAACCAAGGACAAACTATCTGGGTGACACAGGTGAGAAATCTCTCCAAATTTTAGGTTGCAGAATTTTACTGTAACGATGCTATTTTTATAGGAAATACAGTCTAGAAAGCTTCATTTAGACTTGAACTCTGGCACCACAGAAGACAACAAATTGGAAAAAATCATTTGCACGAAACACTACACACAACCTCAGTGCCACCATGCTTACTTACCATTTTCTGTAAGTCAACCATACTTATTCTACCAGCTTCCTTTTTCATCTGATCCACACTTTTCTGGGCTAAATTCAGATAGGCCTGTAAATGACGACGCATCATAGCCAACCGTAAAACACACAACAGGATTATAATCCACAATCTGACGGTATCAAACGTATCTTCTGACATTCTGTGGATGATAAAAAAAATACTGTTTTCCAAAGACCACCTACTGCTACGGTTATTTGTTTCTATCATCTGTAAAGTAATCTTGAGGCAAATCATCAAAAGTAGTTAACACACCAACTACAGTTATGAAGTTCACATGCAAGTAATATTTACTTTTGCCTTCTATTTCTCTTTCCTACTACTTCTCAGTAGCCCTACACATTGGATCCAAATTAGCATTCATTTGTCTGTAAACAAGAGCAGTTCTCAAATGCTTAAATTCTGAGTAATGAAAGCAGGACACTAAAAAACCAAGATTGCTCAGATAATTACAGGTTTTCAGACACAGAGGACTAGATAGCAAATAGTACTAGACAGTAAATGGGTACTTCAGTTGCCTGAGGTACCCAGTAATACCTCAACCCTCATTTTAAGATTAACTGAGGAGCAAAAGGTACACAAAATATGTACATCTGTTGTGTTTTATGTAATAAAACACAATGGAGTGTTTTGCTATGTAGTAGCTCAATGATAACAGGATCACTTTAGAAGCTTATCTCACCTCTAGAAAGCAAGAAATGTAGCAGCCTATTGTATCTGTTTCAAGTCTACTTTCAATTAGCAAGACTAATTGTGACAATGACAATCAATTATGATACTTTTACAGTATTTCAGATAGCATTCTTCCTGGAAACTCTTTCCCTTTTTATATTTTAAATATTTTACCTACCAACTCAATACCACTTCCTCAGCATGTAAATCTTAAGACAAATTTCCTAGTTTAGTTCTCATGCCAACATATCCCAACTGTTTTCAGGGAAAACTACTTCTCCCATACACCAATATGCAAGATACAAGGCCCCAGCAGGTAGTAGGGAGGTGGTATTCCACCCCTACAAAAAACAACCAATTACTGCCAAGTCATCAGAAGACAGCAGCTTTTTGGGAACCACTACCTTAACACTCAACATTCTGCAACCAACTCATTCTTTTGAAATAACAGAAACTCTTTGGAATTCACCTGCACCTTCCACAATACCTGTGACAGCAGATGCTATTAAAGTCTTTCATGTTTCTACAATTTTCAGAGAGTTCTAAGACAACATTTTGCTCTCAATACCCCAGAAAGAACTTTTAAAGGAAATCTTACAAAGGAATGCTCTCTTTGCCCAAAGGTGGGCTCATAATGTAGTCCTTAGTGATTGGCTTTACCCACAGGAGAACCATAAATAAAGGTGCCAAGAAGTTTATATGTAGCAATGTTCTGAAAAAAGAAAAAAAGAGGGAACTTAGTAAACAAAAACAATGATGATACTGTTGAAAGTTGAAAGATACAGATTCAGAAGGAGAAACATTAACTGTAAAATAGTTGGAAAAATATAAATAAGAAAACGTCCCTATTTTTATTTACTTCTCTATTTTATAGGTATGACTTACATTTCAACAAAACAGTAATATTATATATTGTGAAATCACACTGGATTTTGGCTTTAAAAAGAACAGGAGAAACAGTTGTCAGAGGCCAGATTTCACAGTTTAATGAAGCATTTTACTTAGAAACCCTGATTAAATGAAACTTTGTACTTAAATTCAATTATAGGTACTCAGACCACAAAAAATACTGCATGAAACTGCACAACAAAAATAAAAGTAGTACTCTTTAGTAATCTTTGAGTACAAAACAGAAGAATTTTAAAAGGAGACAATTTTTTTGGAGTTCTCCCTGAACTATTTATTTCTAAACTTCTAAAATTTCTGCTCTATTTCTAAACCCATTTTTCCCATTATTTTTCTTTACGAAAATGAAATGAGAACAGTTGAAGGGATTGGGTTGCTTTGTTAGTGCAGTATTTTCTCACTAACAGAATCAGGTTTGTCTCCACCTTCACACAGTGCTTCTGCACTACAGAAGAAATTGTGTAATCAAAAATTATTCTAAAGAACACAAGACCTTCCTGATTGCAAATTATCAAGCTTCCTAAAACCATTAAAATGTCTGCATGTTACAGGAGCTGTCATCACACAAATTTAAGTCTTTGGTTTCAGAAGAAGAAATAAGCTCTGCTAGCTAATACATGGTGCTAGGGAATGCAACAGCATCAAGGACAAGTCCAAAGCCTTTCATTAGATTGTGAAAGCCTTTCATCTGAGCTTCTACTTATTTAAGAGATGCTACTGAGTTAATACACTGGAATGTGCCAATGGGTGGGTTGCAATCACTTTTTTGTTTTGTTTTGTTTTTTTTGGAATAGGCAGGAAAGCTGAAATACTCTTGATGCAGCCTCTGGCAAAGGAGGGAATGTGTATAAAAACTGTACAAATTTGTTAAAAGACTCCAAATATATGCAGGGAAGGCTACGACAGCCAAAGGAAAAAAAAAATATCAAACCAGTTCTCAAAACCAAAAGGGACACCAGATGATTTTTATTCTGTTTACCCAGAAACAATGAAGTTACTCCCTATACGCACAAAAGAATCACACTTATCATTTTGAACATATTAGTTAAGTGGTACTTGATTATTAACCTTTAAGTTTTGGGGGTTTTTTTCGGTTAGTGTTCCCTGCAAGTTAGGTGTTCCATTCCATTAAGGAACAGATTTTGTGTTGAGCTTTTTTGGGTTATTGGTTTTGGTTCTTTTATTGGTTTTTGTTTGTTTGTTTGGTTGGTTTTTTGTTTTGTTTTTGTATTTTGTTTAGTTTGTTGTCTTTTTCTTTGTAATTGTTTTGGTTGGGGTTTTTTAAGTAGAGTATGTATTTGTGTGCAGAAATAGACATCGTTTTAGCACCCAACTTAGAGCTCTTTGTATCAGTGACACATCCTCTTTTAGAGCCCCCCATTAGTCACTGTCAAACAACTGTACTCAATAAATGATCTACCCATTGACAAAAATACATCAGCAAGGACAAGTTATGTTCTTCAGGTTTATTAAAACCTATCACTTGACAAATGTTCTTTATATTGGCTTTGCCCAAATTAAAATTATACCTTATAAAGTTTTAATTCATTTAATGTAATTTTCACATTGTTCCAGTTCAAGAGTTAAAGTATTGGTAGACTTTTGAAAATAACTTTGTGGTGTTCAACAACCAGTTCCAATATCATCTAAAGAAGCTAGAGAAGTTTTAAATTTCATAATCACACTTCAATGGATATTATGGAATTTTGTTTCAGAGAGTTTGTATTTCTGCCTAGGATGTCATGTCCATTCATCAAGGAAGATGTTGGAATACTTACAGAAAAGACACAAGAAATTTTAAAATATTGAGAACCATAACAATTAAGAACTAAGTTGTTTATCTATCTGGAAAAAAAAGTCTAGGAAGAGACTCAGTCACAGTCTACACACAGATAGAAATGTAACAGCAGATAAAATAAGCCAGTAGCTGGCTGCTATACATGGACAGCTACACTGAGTGAAAGTGTACTTGCTTATAAATTTACCAAGACTGACAGTCTCACTTCAAACAGATTAATTTTTAATCAGAGCATTCCTGAAAGGAAAGAAAAAATGCAGTTTGAACAAAAATTAATTTCCTATTGGAAAACATAATGGTTCTCTTAGGAAATCCACCAGACTGAGTACCGACACTGCCCAATGCTGCAGAATCTGTCATTATCATTTATTAAAAAACAACAGTCAGGATTTCTGAAAGCCACTTAGAATGTCACCCTCTCAATCAGAGAATGCTCAAGAGGAACAGTTAAATTGGACAGAACATTTTACTACCAGATGGAAGATGGCTGAAAATGAAAATACTCCTTTAAACTGGTATTAACATATGACCCTTCCTAAATACTCTGGGTCATTTTTGCATTTTATCCTATGCTAGATTTATTAAAGGAATAATGCCCAGCTGGAAGTGTGGGTGGAAAAAACCAGTCTGCAGTTATACTTGTACTTCCTGAAGGCTGTCTTAACTTCCAGAAAGGCATGATGGGGGAAAAGAAAGCTGGACACAGAAACATTCATGGTGGAGCTCTTGCAGGAGGAAAGGAAAGCTCCTTTAATTGGGACTCTCACTTACAAGACAAAGAATGTAACAGACTGGCAGAGCACAGGTTGAGCAGAAAGTAGCAGGTGGCAAATCTGCTCAAGATATGATAAGCAGCCAGCAACAGAAGTCTTAAGTCACTACCTTCTCGTTGGAATAGTTTGCTTTATTTATTTTTAGACAAAAAAGATTTAAGACTGAGTAGCATATACCTATTTGCATATATTTTCTCTTACTGTGTTATTCTTTCTGTTGCTAAATTCAGAGCATCCAGATGCATTTGAGCCAGTCGCAAGCCAGGGAATGTCAAAAAAGCACCAATAAGTGAACACAGAATAGCCAGGAACAATTTGAAGGTTAGTTTAGACACAGGACCCCTAAAAGAAAAGAAAGGAAATAAGCATTTTCTTGGGGAGAAGTTGGGGGAGCAGGGAGTATCAGAGACTACTTTCAACCCAACAGTATCTAGTATTTAATAAAAAAAAAGCCAACAGTATTCTACAGGCTTTCTCTGGAACACTAGCATTACTAAAAACCAATCAGAAATTAAAATTTTAAAAATACTTTCAAAACCAAACCAAGTCACCGACTTATTTCCTAGAAAAACAGAAAACCTAATTTACTGAGTGTGAGATGTTAATTTGTTAGTAGAGAAGTAGAAAAAAAGAGTAATTTTATATTGTAATTAACAACAAATTATATAATAGAAATAGCTAAAATAGAATGAATTTAAGGATTGCGTTTTTAAGAGGAACAGACGTCTTGTAAGTTTAACTCTGCTCAAAGACAAAGCTGATAGGTTTTTCTATTTCTATTATTATTGCAGCTTTTCACAGATTTATCTGATATGTACAGATGGTCATTAACATGTCTCCTCCAAGTAATTACTACTGTATATAAAAAAACTACATGACAAATATCCCGGATCAACAAAATCACAGAAATAATTACATAATTAACAAACACAGGATTACACAGACAAAAAACCCCAGAACAAGACAAAACCCTCCAACAACAAAAGCATCACAGAGTGAAACTAACATTAAAGAGGAACAACGCCAAATCTAGTGATTCAAATGAGTTTCAGATTCTTTTTTAATCTATGTCACCTAAACTATCAAGATACACCATCATTAACCCAGTTGCTGCTAAAAAAGACAAAGCACTGCAGTAGTTTATAACTAAGAATGTAATATGAAAATGAATAAAGAAGTTAGTGACCTAGCTTAGGAAAGCAGATTAAAGAAAGACTAAGAAACATATGGGATTCAGTTACCAGTTTCCCATGAGTTTATTCATAAATTACACTAAACTAGCTTGAGGAAACTTCTGTTCCTCAAAAATAAAGATATCCCATGGTTTCTGCATGATACTTGAGCTCTACCAATCAAGAAATTTAATGTTGTGCTCCACTGATGAAATGCTCCCTGAATTTTAGCACACATGTATAAGGAACTGTAACAGAAATCCATTTTACAATATAGAAAGGCTGTTTGTGTATTTATGTAACATCACAAGCTATGGCATGTTCCTTCAACAGCCTGGATGAGGCTTGGATGTCCTGTAGCAAGCAGATGTTTTTGCATGATAGGGACACAGTTAAAACTTGAAAATAGGACTGAACAACACAATTTACTCCTAATGCGAAGTTTAACACAAACTCTATCTTGTAGCTTTTGCACACTCAATCCTCTTGCATGCCATAGGAATGATAAAAAAATACTTATCTAAACAATCCTTGGTAAAGGGAAACACTGTGAAAAAAGTGTTTATGGTTTCAAACTATATTTTATGAACTACAATCAAAATGTCAGAAATTATCTCCATATTAAAATGAAAACTTTAATGCAACTTCATTACTCCCAGATCTCTTTATTAACATCTTTAAACTGCTGTAGGGGTTATGATTATGTACAAAAGTAAGACACGGAGGACAAAGGCTTGCTAAGAAAATCCAAACAGTTCTTAAATTCACATAAACAGACAAGTGTATTTCCAGAAACTTACTGGGATTCCAAACCTTGTTTTTCAAGAAACTGCATAGCACTTTCTGAGAAATTTGAGAATCCTGCAGAGACACATACATTTATTTTATTACAGTAGAAATGAAGAATCCCTTTTGTGAAATAAAATGCTGGGTAACAAATCATCTTTTAAACAAATTTCATCTTTTAAACCATTTTTCTAGCAGAGCTCTTTCATGTGCTAATTGTTGGCCACAATGCAATAAAAATTGATTAACAACATCTGTAATATTTGGACACTTCAGAAAAAATGAAAAAAAAACCCCAACTTTTTAAATACTTTTCCAGTAAGGGAGCTACATTTTCCTATGAAAGCCAAAAAGGGCAATATCTATAACTGGGAGGCAAATACAATTAACAAAACAAACAAGCTAGGAAAAGATTACACTGTTTAAGAGAAAGACAGGAAACTATACAGGATATTTAGAATCTTCATTCCAAAGCAAATTTTCTCCAATGCATATGACTTACACCATTCACTTTAACACAGATCTCCTCAAAAATGCTGGAAATAAATTTTTCAGATTACATAATCACTACAGTTGTTTCAAGCACTAAAGAAAGGAGTTACCTGATTCCAATCCAAACTCTAGATAGTTTTCTGTCACAATGAGTATTGCCATTGCTTTCACAAAGAAGAAAAAACCAAAGGTGACACAGACTGATCTTTCACCTCCATCCTCAACTTTGAAATAATGGGTAGTCAATGAAAACAGTATCTTACTATGTAAGAAATAGTCAAGGAAAATTACTATTGTAATTTATATATATGTATTTCTATAACTAAGAATTATGATCTTGTAATTTGGTCATCTACACCAGGGCTGTTCTGTGATGTGCATTTATTTCTTCTGAAGGTAGTATGTGTACAGCCAAGTACAGGTTAAATTACAGAACACATTAAAGCATAATAATCACATAATGTATTGCCAGGAATACTCTGGAGTTGAGTTTTGATTTAGGCTTACTCATAGCAGGAAAGAAGACACATGAAAAGATGAACTTACATTTCTCTCCTTTCAGACAGAATAATTTTGTTTGGAAAAGACCTTTAAGATCAAGTCTAGCCATCAACCTAAACACCCACAAGTTCACCACTAAGGCATTTCCTCAAGCTCTTCAACTATGCACACATTTGAGACTTTTTGCTCAAAGAGAGCTGTAAGACAACAGCACACTGAGTCCTGTCTAGGAAAGAAAAATCTATCCCATGTTCACCTTGGAAAAACAATGTCAGTCTTAAAACACCCTCTATGATCTGCTATGATATATCAAATCCTTTTCTCCAGCCCCACTGCCACAAATAGAAACATTTATGGAATCACCTGCTCTGTCATCAGGGTGTTTTAAAATTATTAAGTATTCTTTTTTTTACACATTTCTAAATTAGTTCTAAACTGAAACAGATTAAACTTGTCAACTCCTACTGCTATGAACTGCAACTCATTATCATTTAAATGATAGGCAATACCAATTCAGATTTAAATAAAGTATTTGGGGATAACTCTGGGCATTATGTGATTTGAAAAAAAAAAAAAAACAAAGAGAAAAAGGAAAACCAGTATTTTAAGTGTAACCTGTACCACTTTTTTTCCTTCACTATGCAATAACTTAACATAGTTATGCCCATTTCTAATCCTGAAAGATTTTTAATATGTAGAGGACATGATAACATTTTTGGGGGTATCTATTCAGTAAAATATCTTAACAATCATCAGTCTCCCAAGAAACTATGATTATGCAATATCACACTTCAACAGGCAGCACACATTTAACATACACACTGCTGAATTTCATGTTTATGCAGACACACAATGTGGTCTAAGGACAACATCTAGTAATTCTAATCTCCTACAGTAATCACCTTCAGACCACTCTACCTGACATCCATCTCTGACACCACTGTCCACATGCTTCTTGAAATCTTTACAGAAAGAACTGATACATCAAAAGGAAGACTTAACTCATCCCCAAAAGAAGTACATAATAGATCATACAGACTCTGTACTGGAAAGCTTTTTTTCTCTAATAACACATGCTTAAACCAAAGTTCTTTTTACAGCTAGGGACATTAATCACAAACTGAAAACACCCTGAAGTTGTACAAAGGACTTAATAACAGTTTGTGATCAACAGTCCTAATCTATCATCAGATTTATGAGCCCCTAGATACTTCATGACTTCAAGTATGGCTTGCGCCTGAAGGATTTGGAAAATTCAAGGAGGAAAAAGAAAGCATACTAACAATAAATTACAATTATAGTGTAGATTCAGAACTCAATAAATTCATTATTATGCAAACTACACATGACTTAAACCCTCTGTTAGTTAAACAACCTCCAATGCTTCTATTTTTGGGTTGGAGGAAATTGAAGTATTATGGCTTGCTTCATCATTTCCTCCCATTGCAAGACCTAATATTCAGGATCTATTGAAAGAATAATTTGGGAGTATTTAGTGCTAAGTTAACTGGTTGCCTGCACCAGTCCCCACTTTCATTCAGTTTTTTTGCCAAATAAATTGTATACTTTGCATATTGTATATATCTGCAGGCATTGCAGAATTTATCATGTACCCTTTTACAAAAATAATTTTATTTTTCCAATTGCTATGATTATAGTATTCCTGAATTTTATCGTTCATATGGCTGAAGTGAAAAAGATCCATCTTCTTTAGTTCCTACTAAAACATGTGACTAACATGAATTCACAGAAGCAGAGAACATTCCACGTTGGATGAGACCCATAGGATTGTCTGACTCCTGAGCCCGCACAGCACCATCCCCAAGAATCATGCCATCTACCTGACACCACTGTCCACATGCTTCTTGAAATCTGCCTGGCTTGGTGCTGTGAGCACTTCCCTGAGGAGCCTGTTCAAGAGACCGACCGCCCTCCACATGAAAAACCTTTTCCTAACGTTCAATCCAAACCTCCCCTAACTTAACCTCATGCCTTTTACTCGAGTCCTGTCACTGTCACCACAGAGATCAGTGTTTGTCCCTCCTCTTCCCTCAAGAGGAAGTTGCAGACTGCAATGCGGTCTCCCCTCAGTCTCCTCTTCTCCAGGCTGAACAGACCATGTGGCCTCAGCCACTCCTCATATGGCTCCTCCTCCTTCACCATCCTCATGGCCTCCTATAGATGCTCTCTAATAGCTGAATGTCCTTCCTAGTGCAGGACAATACCCTCCCTTGTCTGGCTGGCCATGCTGGGCCAGTTTGCCCTCCTGGCTGCCAAAGCACTGCTGACTCACACTCAACTTTCTGTCAACCAGCAGCCCCAGGTCCTTTCCCATGGCACTGCTTTCCAGACTCCTGTTCCCTGGTCTGCCCATACAACTAGGGTTGCCCCATCCCAGGTGTAGAAACCAGCACCTTCTCTTGTTAAACTTAGTATGGTTGGTGATTGCCCAGACCTCTGATTTGTCGAGGTTGCTCTGCAGGGCTACCCTGCCTTCAAGGGAGTCATCAGCTCCTCCCAGTTTTCTATCATCTGCAAACTTGCTTTGTATCCGTAGTACAACTTTTCACCTCTTAACACGCAGGCATGGAACAGAAGCAACATTTATCAGCAAAAGAGAAAATTGTTCTATATTTAACTTTGACATATCATGTTGACTGCTTTTCATCAAAAATAAATTTTTTTCTGAATCTTCCATTATCATAGAATCATTTCTGGCCTTGACATACTGAGTTAGCAATTAGTTGAGTAAGTTTTAAGTATTCTCTGCATTCCAAAAGCCTGATGTCACAATACATGAATGGACTGCCTTCTCCAGAAAAAAAAAAAAAATAAAAAAATTACCTGTCTCCTTCAAACCATAAACTTTATGGTTTGATAATGCCCATTTCCTAAATACTCCACTTCTGTTTCCCTCAGTTTCAGAGGTGAGCTTAGCTTTTCACAGAGCTCAGTTTCTACAACTCTCTACATACCTTACTTTCTGTAAGAATGCCTTGAATGTATGTTAAAATTATGAATTCATGCATGCATTTTTGCCATAAACTAGTATATACATCACTGTACTGTTCTGATCAGGAAGTATCAGATTAAAAGTACTAAAACCAAAAAAAACACACTAAATTTCCAAACTTCCTCAAAAGCTGTACTTTCTGTATACATAACTATTTCTGATTGCCAAATTGAACAAAATCAAGTTAGTTTAGAACCACTACATACTACAGGTGAACACTAATTATATTTGCATACATGTCTTTTCCTCCTAAATGGTCTGGTATTAATGTGAACAAGCTAATGATACCAGCATTTACAAAGAGCATGTACAGCATATATATTATCCAACAATGGCATTAGCTTACAGGATCCTTCTTCCAAACGCTAAATATTTTTGTATCCCACCCATCAATGCAACAGATTTATACAAATTGCAGAATGATGTAAAGTACTTGTAACAAGTGGAGGGGGAGTCAACAAACCAGAAAAGGATACACTGCAAAAGCCAAGACAAGCAGACACCACACTATGCTGATATTCATTTCTTGTGAGGGCTTCATGATGCTGTAATAGGCTTCTGTCACCACATACACAACTGTAGCTGCAACAGTGAAATCCACCAACCACTGATATTCTGGAAAGTAATGCAATGCTGAAAAATATAAGTTTGTGAATGTTAAAGGTACGTTTTCAGGCAATTACTGATGTATATAGAATAGAGTAGCAATTAAAAGAGGTTTTTCAATCGTGTATTAAGTGTATTAAAGTGAAGTTTAGGTAGACCCAGATCAACCAAGTGAAATGCAACAACAACAACAAAGTTACTCAACAATGTGAACTTCATTCTTCTGTCGTCCCATACTTGATTACTACTCAAATTTATAAGGCTGCGAGGTTTTACTATTTTATCACCTCAGCTTTTATACATTAACATCCTAAGTCCAAAAAGCATACTTAACTTGGATTTCACAACACAGAGAGTATACTAACAGTTTTCCAGTTGAGTCTGGCTGCAATTCCAGGTAAGAGGGCTTGTTTTGACCCTTTGTTAAAGATTGAAATCTCACTTGGTATCATTTATTCTATTACAAATAAACAGTTATTTTTACTTTACAACCACCACCATCTAAGATACTGATGGTTTGCTCAGCAAGATTTTGTTAATACAAATATAAAGCAATAATCATTGTGTAAACCTCACTGTAAGAATTCTGGGGATCATACTGTGTTGCACACAGGCTGGATGCTATGGAGAGAGTTCCCACAGATGTTGGAAACTGCAAAGAACCATTTGTGACAACACAAATTGTCCCTCCCAAACACCTTCCCTGCATTTACACAATTTGAAAGTGGAAAAACTTTACTGAATGTTTGAGTTGACTACAAGCTACCTGTTGGCAAAGATATGAAATTGGGTAAGCTAACTATTTCCAAGACCTACACTTACTTTGAAATAATAATCTGGTTAGATTTACAAACAAATTGTATTTATTACTTTTCAAACACAGTCCAACCCTATCCTGGTATCACTCAGGTTGACAATTAAATGCTATAATTTCAGGAAAGTAACACTACTTGGAACTTATGAACACTTGGTTTATTTACTTCAAAAACTTCATTTCTGTTACACAAATGCTGTCTCCTACAATTTAAGCTGAGAAATCCCCTGCATAGGAATATGCATCCTTAATTAATCCAGAGAACACAAAAATATAAAAATGTAGGTAGAAAAAAACACAGTATCACATACATACTCATATACGAACTTTCTGTAACAGAATGACTGATTATGATTTAATAATCAACAATTACCATCTAAAAAAAATAGCACCTTCCAAAACACTTAATGCTGCATATTTCTGCACTGTCACTTGCCATTTTTAAGCATTTTACCTAAATGCTTGAGATATATGGCTGAAAGGGCTTAGGTTCCAATGCTACAGCACATTTCCTATTTCAGATATGCAATAAGTGTATGACTTGACATCTGCCAAATTTTTATTTTCTTATTGTACAAAGCTAAAAGCTCTATTTTGAATAGACTATGATGTGATTCTTTCAGTGCTGTCTCATATTGCTATGGACACCTGATTCAACAGTTGTACTTCATTTCATGTACTGGATTTCATCTACTTAGCCCTTTCCACAACACTGCTATTAAATGTCTGTCACTCATGGAACACGGAAAGAGACTTAGCCCTACTACTTGCTCTCTCATTTACAAGCAGTTTTGCTTCTATTCATTCACTGTCTACAAAAAAAAAAAAAAAAGATATTTCAGCATTAATTACAATAAATACTTGATAGAAAGATTCAGGTATTTTGGAAATAATATATTACTGTTTGCATACTCTTACCAATAGTGTCCCTTTCTGTTACAGATTTTGTTTCCAGATGAAGATCAATATCTTTTGGAATGGTTAAGGGTTTGTTTTCAATATGACCATTATATTTTCTGTAAAATAAATAAATAAATAGATAGTACAAGCATGGGTATGACAAAATAGATTTTTTTCAATATATAATGACATTTCAAATTTCAGAAAAATGC
The DNA here is from genome assembly GCA_027886175.1 of Phylloscopus collybita. Classification (NCBI taxonomy): domain Eukaryota; kingdom Metazoa; phylum Chordata; class Aves; order Passeriformes; family Phylloscopidae; genus Phylloscopus; species Phylloscopus collybita. The sequence goes on along the minus strand of JAJNNQ010000086.1, from coordinate 2,301,149 downwards.
AGAATGCTTTTCTTTTCCCAAATACAAATATTTTTAGGTCTCTAGCTAAAACTAGAATTTCAAGTTCAAATCTTGGAAAACAACCAGGTATGTCAACAGCTCCCAGTTACAACCTGACAGACTGACACACTACTGTGGTATGGATTTAAATGGCTTCCAGACACTTTGATCTGAGCACGTGTTCAGTCAAGATCCAGGAGACAGTATTTGGGCCCACTGATTTTCTCTGTCCAGAGCTACAGGGTGTTCCCAAGGTCAAAAAAAGAAAAGAAAAAAAAAAAAAAAAACTTGCATTAGTCCTTCTTGGCACAACAAGCAGGTACGTCACATGAGCTGAACTAACCTAGATCCTTGAAAGGTCCAACCTACAAGCCATCAAGTGAAGGTAATTTAAGGTATCTTTCTAATCTAAAAAGGTGTGTATTTAGAACAAAAGGCAATTTTCATCTGGAGCTCTCAAACTATGACAGTATCATGACCTTTGCTTCTCAAATTAAGTCACACTAGTAGACTTCAAATTAAAAAACTCAGCACAGTCTTAAAAGAACATGAACAGAACAAAGGATTTGGTCTGGTAGATGACCATTACTAACTAATGTAAAACTTCCCTCTCCCACCATTAAAAAAATCATTAAAGAAGATCAGAAGATGCTTTATTAGATTAAAAATCAAACTTAAAACCTCTAGAAGGTTAGAAGGAAACAATAAACTGCCAAATTTTAGAACACCATTTCTGAAATTACAAAAGGAGTGGTGGATTTTGCATAGAAAAACAAGTTATTTGGATATTAGCATTAAAAAGAAATCAATCATTAATTTAGTTTTCAGAAATGCTTTCATCTCAGCTCATATGTCAGAGAAAAAAAACAGGCAGAAAGCATTAATAAAATTTTTCAGGCTATATTAATGCCTAGTATAACCTGAAGCACGAAAATTTTAATGGACAGACTGTAGACAGGAATATAAACCATTACTCAAAACATTCAGCTGTGCAAATATGCAGAAGAAGCCCCAAACACTGCCCAAGGACTAGACTACCTGCAAGCTCCTGTGTACTTTCCTGCCCTCAGATGAACTCCTATTTATTTTCCTGGTGCCTGTATCCAGGAGTACTATCATCTTGAGTGCACTGAAGCCACTTCAGATCAACAAAACTTAGTGTTCCTACACTTTAATTATCCCAGGGGTCCCACAGTCCAAGAGGCACAGACAGATGATACCCAGTATCATTGAATGCTTTAGTTCAAAGTAACTCACAGTAGCTATGAACCTTTTCATTAGTCTAACAATTTCATATAATATAAACTACTCTGAAGCAGAAAACCTGCCTAATATTCGTGTGTGCCTAAAGCCTACAGCATAATATACTGAAGTGTAACATGCACTGAATAAAATTAACTGGAATTTCAACTATAGCTGTTTCTAAGGCAAATTTTCAGTCTCCTTGTATCTCCTTTAATCATTTAAATTAGTTCAGACTGACAGTGAATTTAAGGAGCAAGTATTACACTTCTCAAGACTATGGGCTTGACAAAGTAGGCTCTTTATCTTGGACAGTACTCTTTATCATGTGGAGTATCAAACAGATACATCCTTATTTCTCCCACACTACTTGTTTCACATCTCCTTGTTGAGGTGACTCACAAGATGTACATTCTGTTTTGTGCAACCTAAATCAGTAAATCCAAACCAACTCCACAGGAACAATTCCCACATAACTGTGGTTTTTCCTGAACAAGAGTCACTTCTTTCAAGAACACAGAGGTAAGTTTATTCATTTAAAAATAATTTGTTATTCATTCAGCTGTTAAACAAGCAAAGCAAAGCAAATGTCATTTAAGCCTCCACATTACCGCTTTTAGTTTCTTTGAAGTTTTATATTGCCCTGTGATTAACATTCACCCTGGTAAAATCACCTACTACTATTATTGCAAAAGTCTGGCAGGACTGAGGAAAGGCAGTAAGAGCAAAGTACAATTATTATTTGGCAGTGCAATTGTGTTTTTCAGTATAAGGCTCCTACGGGTGGACTTAAACTTATAATTACGTAATTAAAGTTATTTCACATATGAACAAATATCATTGGTTAAACAGAAAATTATAAATTATGATCTCATTCACAATTATCTTGCCTCATTTTTATCACAGAAAACTGTTAAGTTAAAAAGAGGTTTTTAATTTTAAGCAGTGTTGGAAAAAAGAAAAAAATTACTACTTTACAAGGAACAATTTAACCCAGAGAACGGTGGTGAATGCTGCTGCATCCAGTTGGCAGCTGGTCACCAATAGTGTTCCACAAGGTTCAGTACTGGGCCCTGTCCTGTTCAAGATCTTTGTACATCACCTGTACAAGGCGACGGAGGGCACTCTCAGTAAATTTCCAAACACTAAATTGGATGGGAGTGTGAATCTCCTGAAGGGCTGGAAGGCTCTGCTGAGGGATCTGAGAGGTTGGATCAATGTGCTGACAGCAATGGCATGAGGTTCAACAAGACCAAGTGCTGGGTCCTATACTGGAGTCAACAACCCCATGCAGTGCTAGAGGATGGGGCAGAGTCACTTGAGAACTGCCCAGTGGAAGAGGATCTGGGGCTGCTGGTTAACTAACTGAACATAAGCCAGCAACAGCCTAGGGGGCCAAGAAGACCAAGGACATCCTGGCTTGTGTCAGATATAGTGTGAGCAGCAGGACCAGGGCAGTGACTGTATCCTGTACTCAGCACTGGTGAGGTCACACCTAGAATCCTGTGTTCAGTTTTGGGCCCCTCAAAACCAGAAAGGCATTGAGGTGATGGAGGGAGTCCAGAGCAGGGCCATGGAACTGGGTAAGGGTCTGGAGTACAAGTTTGATGAGAAGAGGATGAAAGTGCTGGGGGGACTCAGCCTGGATAAAAAAAGGCTCACAGGGAACCTTCACATTCTCTGCAACTGCCTGAGGGAAGGCTGTAGCCAAGCAGGGGATGGTCTCTTCTCAAGATTAACTAGTTACAGGATAAAAGGACCTGGCTTCAAGCTGTGCAAGAGGAGGTTCAGAATGGATCTCAAAAGGACTTTCGTCATGGATTTGGAATGGGCTGCCCTTCCTGGGCAGTGTGTGGTGGAGTCATCATCCCTGGAGGTCTTCAAGAAATGATTGGACGTGGCCCTTAGGGCCATGTTCCAATCAACATGTGATCAAAGGCTGGACTGGATGACCTCAGAGGTCTTTTCCAACCTAAATGAGGCAAATAAGATTGCTAACCATGCTTCTTAAGAGCTAGGAAACAGAGGAAAAATTACATTAGAATTAACAGATTATATAAGCAGTGCAGAGATTAATTAAAATCTTAAGATTTATAACAGATTTCATACTGGGATAGAAAAAACAGAGCTAGAGCAGACCTCCTGTGTTGCCAAAAAGAAAACCAGAGTTGTCTGGCTCTAAACAAAGCCAATTTAGAAATATTTCATCAGCACAGTGAGCTCCACCACCTCAAGATGTCTCAGTTCTTGATGCAGATGTACTTCTGGTATGGCTGTTCAGAACTTCATGAACACTGGAAATTTATTTCTAGTTTAAGCTGATAGACAGCTATTCCATCCCCTCAGTTGTCTTTTGATAGATTCATCACGCCCTGCTCTTTTAGCCCCCTTGAGTAAGATAGACTGCTTCCTGGATGATCCTAGCAGCTGTTAACCCATTCACATACAAAATTAATTGTTCTTGAACACAAGGTATCAGAACTGTACACAGTAACCCAGATAATGTTCTACATTGGTGTCTTGTCCAAGAGGATTAATATTTCTCTCTCTCCTCACTAGAAACATTTCAGATAATACATCTTAGGAGCCCATCTGCCTTTTCCACAGCTGTGTTAAGAGTGGCAGCTCACAGTAATCCTATGTTGAACTAATATGTTCAAATCTTTATTCTGTTGCTTCACGATGAAGAGCTACAATCCTGTTTCCTCAGTTTTCATCTAAATGCATATTCACTGAAAAAACTTGTCATCATATTAGCACTTCAGGGACCATTTTGTGATGGAAATTAACCTGTTCTGCACAATTAGGGAATGTCCAACTCTCATAAACTGAAGGAACATGTTTTGGCAAAGAAGGGTGACAGTTAATGCAAGCCAGGCAGTCATATGCAACTAGCAGGTTTTAACTCATGCTAAGACAAAAGCTGTCTGGCAAAGTTATTAGATGAACCATATCATGCTTAAAAAACCTCAAAAGGTGGGGGAAGACAAACTTAAAACAAGTATTTACCTGTCTTTTTTACTCTTCCCTCTTTGCTTCCCTGCAAGAATCCGCAGTTCTTCTTCAGTGGGATGTTGATACCACCGTAAGCTAAAGAAAAAGAAAATCTCAAGTAAAACAAAACCATTATTAGCAATTGAGAGCATGGCTTTCAAAAAAGTGTATCACAACACAGATTTATATACTTATTAAGACACCTGTCATTTGTCACTCCTAAGCAAGGCATCTTTGTGTGCCGGTACCAACTCTGCCTGAACTGAACAACAGCTAGAGTTCAGTTCTCTTCAGCAAATGAGGCGTTTATACACAACTAGAAAGCTTTGCCACTTTGTCATTTACGTGAAAGCCCTTCAGCTCTCAAAACACCAACTTTTAAAGGTATCATCAAATATATAACACACATTTATACACGGCAGGAAAGTTCACTAGAATAATTATAACACTACAGTTACTCATCAGAAACATATTCTAAGCAACTTAATAAAGTACATTATATCCACTCCAAACCCAGAAATTTTCCAGAATCTGAAATAGTTATTACCTAATAATCATTACCAGTGCTTTTTCTTAAGCAGAGCAATCGTAACATGAACATCCCTTTCCTTAAACACCTCCTCACTGATGACCTTCAACTTCTACTAGAAAAAGTGCTATTAAAAAGAATCACTAATTTATACATAGTTGACCTACAAGTTTTTCCACTTTCACAGATCAATGCACCATTCATTGCTCATTCATTTAAAAGGCAAGGAATGGAATGGAAATTCTGAAGAGGACAAACAGAGATGGTCAAGTGTCTAAGATGGTATATTTTACCTAAATCTCTAAGTATGGCAAAAACCTTAGTAGCTGAAACAAGGCCTTTTCCACACTAAAGGGAAGGTTACTGTCCAAATGCAGGAAGGATGTCACTATGATCTCCACTCTGAAATGCTCGGGCAAAGGAGACCAAGAATTATTAACAAGAACATTTGTTCTTGTTACAATACTTAACTTGTTAACAATAATTAACAGGTCTATTAATAAGAATAGACTTGAGAAATGTGTGAGGAAGTAGAAGGCCACAAACTGCCATCCATGGTGGCAACAGGTCAGCACAGAGATGATAAAGGAATCCACAACCACCACCTCACACTGCAAAAACTTCAGAGAAAGTAGGATCATCCAAATCCATGCTGGTGAATTAGAGATGATGTCAGATCCAATTTCAAAAAGTTAACAAAGACAAATTTCAAAGGCACCAAACTCAAACAATTTCAAGCCATTTGATAACACTTGATTCCCAGCTCTGTTTTAGAAAGGCTTCTCCTTCATCTCTTGAAGAGAAAAGTATCAGCCAACAGAACATCAAATCATTCCACACTGCAAATTTCTGCTGAAGGAATTCACTGCCAGTTCCAAACCTGAAAATGGCAAATATTACGAATTCTGCATGAACACAGTGTTGGACAGGAAAAAGGAAACTGAATTTTGTATTATGTGTGGTCCAGTTGAGGAATCTGTAACTTGCAAACTTTGTTGCAAAAGAGACTTCAAGACTGAGACAAATAAACCAGAGAAACGAGCTTTTCATCCAAGAAGTCAAACTACTCTGGAGATGTTAACTTCTATCCTTCACATGACCCAAAGCAACTGTTAAAAAGCAGAGATATATTCTCCTGTTTTGTCACTTATCATACGACCCTGATCTGAACTTAGGATGCTAATGATGAAAGCCACCTATGCAGTAAAGAAATTTTTCAAAATCTTTCCTGTACAGACAGAGAAATAGTACCCAATGCAGCAGAATAAACAGAATTCTTGTTCTGTGTAGCATGCTAACACAAATCAAACCACAAATTAGACCACAATTTGCTCCTAAGTACACTACAAAATGATGCTGCAAGTGATACCTAATTACAACTAATAGGATAAAGAGTTCTGGTATTTTTCTGTTGATAAACCCTACACAAGCTGCATTTAAAATCTCAAAACCAAGAGATTTGAACAAACATTTACATAAAGATAGAGCTAATAAAAACTAGTTTACATCTGTTTTAGCTTACATATGCTTAAAACTGAAATCCCACAACTGACTACCTTGTGGACTTTGACATAACCAAGTCAGTCTGAATAGCAACAGACACATAGACATGCCCTACTTAATTTGAATAAAGGTCACTAACGAATCCACAACAAAACATCCATTTTCTCCTGTCTTCCTGACATGGCCTGAAAAGATAGTAAGCTGAGAAACTTAAAAGCAATTGTTTGGTAGAAAATGTTTTATTAGTTAGAAATAATGCAGGGCCTATGCAGATATTTAGACTGCCAAATATTTCAATAAATCTACTTAGTTGCATCCAAGCTCTGAAAACAGCAGTGATTGAAAAAGTTTTTATTTCTTAACAAATTTATGTAAATTGCTTTTCAAGAGTCAAAGACAGCTATTTATTCCATTAACAAGTAGTTACCTTAAGTCTGTCTATCCTAACAATTCTTTAAGATTTTGAAACTTCTTGGTTTCCTTTTAATGGACTTCCCATAAACACGCACAGACATCTTTAAACAAACTGGTCACTTAATGTTTCTGTCTTGTCTGATAACATGTTTACCCTCCCTCCCACTTAGCAAGGGCTATCTACAGACATTTCAGATCTGTCTTGTCTGCCAATCTTTGGAAGCAAGACATTCAAACAAAGTGACTTAAAAACCACAGCTGGATAACAAAAACTAGATGAAGTCTACTAACAAAGGTATGGAGGAGCAGGTGATAATTTTTCCTTAGACAGCTGGACTGCTTTAGGAGTGTGCCTGTACCTGCACATTTACGTGTATAAAACCCTCTATCACCCACCCACACAGGTCTGTCAAATACTGCTGGCAAAAGCAGAGCACCAAGGAGAAATGGGCTAAAGATAAAAGATAGTTTATGAGGTGATGTAAGAAAATAACTGCTTTTCTTTCTGCCATTAAAATTCTTGTTGCAGTGAATCTTCCAACTTACTTTTATTTCTAGAACACAGGATTATTTCTGACTCTATACAATTCCTGTGTTCAGGGAATTATTCAGAGTCCTGAAATTACAATGTACTAAAATAGTTACCAGATAAATAAAAGAAAACTGAAAAGCAGCAACGAGTTTTTCCAGGCCACTAACATGGAAGGCAATAATAAGACTCCCACTGACTTCAGTAAGAGCAGAATTACCTAAGCACAAGTATTGAAATACAAATTGAAATCAATCTGCAGATGTGCAAAGATAAACAGAGAAATGGATTTGAAAAATATTTGAACAGTAAACTTCTCCCTATCACTGGTACATGACATGCCTTAAAGCAAGGATACAGTGAGTGAAAACTTCACAAGAATGAAGAACATGGGCATGACACTGACAACTTATTTTACAAGAGTAACTAGATACTTAATTTTTCAAAAAGATTAAATCAATCTTAGACATAAAAAGTACAATATGTCATTTGGACAACTGCTGATAAAAAAGACTCTCATGGTGACACACCTTAAAAATAAATGGTAGGCAGTTTCATATTCATTAGAGTCATGTTCTTTTTAGGGCACAAGAAAGGTGATCAGCACCCTGTCAATATGGTTAACACTGAAAACCCACACAATTACGAGTATGGTTTCTGTTTGTATTATCCACCTGACAGTTAGTGTTTTCTGTTATACCTAACACACATCTAAGCAACATTTACAGTCACTTCTCATTAGCAACTTTATGGGTGATGAAATCTAGAATATTAAAAAGGAACAAATTGATAATTATGAGATGCAGAGGGAAAAAAGTCAGTAGAAGGACTTGTTAATACTCCTGTGGAGTATATTTTTACATTTTATAAGTATTTATTATTCTCAAAATTTTAACAGTTACAAAAGACAGCACACTACCTGCTAATCATACAAAGTGTTCTTCTTACCAAATGAAAAAACACAGTATCTATGATTCCTTTTAATATTTAACATACTGATTTATATTCAAAACAGCTACTGTTTTTCATTGTTATATGGATGCAGCCACACAAGGAATGCTCCCCTTGCAACTCATTATGTTTGTTTGATCTAGTGTGACAAGGAAGTAGTGTACTCAAATTTATACTAATCCAGTCTTTTGACATATTAAAAAGGAACAGAATTTTTAATAAATACCTAAGCATTCTTCATATACAAGGCTAATCAGGAGGTAGATTATCAACAACGCAGAGACAGCATAGAGGAAAAGAAAACCCTTCTGTTTTTCAATTATCTTGTATTCAATTTAGCTTTTTAATAATAAAGGATGGATCTGGTACCTTTAATGTAAGAGCTGAACAATTAACTTTATGACTGATAGAATTAATAGCAACAAGTATGTTCTTTTACAGAAACAGTGTCTTCTTGCCTTGAGCCCACAAATCAGGTGTAACAATGCTATGATAATAAATTTAATAAAAGTCAATTACTTTTAAAAAAACAAATGAAATCAGTATGTTTCACTGTTACTACTCTGATGCATAATTGCATTACCATATTCACACTTATCTTACCTGCCACTACAGAGAAGCCAACGAGCAAGAGAATAGTGAGGTATGATCTTCTGTATGACACTAGCCATTACCATGGTAACCACCAACTGTACACCTATCACACCCTGTAGAGAAGTAAGTTAATAACAAGTCAGTATGTGCTTTAGAAAAGTGGTGAAGTATCTTAAAAAAACCCAACAGTTTAATAACACTCTTTATAACAGGCATGATACACAGGGGTGGGGAGAAAGAGGGGGTAGAATATTGTAGCAGTTTAAAAAAACTTCTCTGAAACTTCCTATAATCACTAACAAACTTCAAAGGAAAAAGGCATTCCCAGGTCACCAGGTCAGCTAATCTCCCTGAAGAGGTCCAAGACCCTCCCCCTCATAATGCTGGCCTCATTATTCATATACAGATATTTCTTCTTTGTTTACCTGCAAGTGTGGGTTTATATCTTCTCTGATTAGCTGTTTTCAAGAACTCCGCATCATCCTCATCCTTAGCTCACCAGCTTTTCCTCTCAATTTGAGGGTCATCACCTCTTTCCTCTCTAAGTCCTAGTCTAAATACCAGTTTGGCCAGACTACTGGCAAAGACACTCTTGTCCTACTTGGTCAGGTGGATACTGTTCCATCTTAGCAGTCCTTGCCCTTCAAGAGAAAGTCCAGTGGTCATGCAAGCCAAGTCCCTGTTATCAACACCTGCTACGCAATGAGCTGTTAACCTACAACTCCTCATCAACCTTCCCCCTCCCTATCAGCAGTATAATCTTTCATCCTAAATAGTGCACTAAGGAAAGCTCTACTCTTCCTTCAATGCTTTCTCCTTGAGTAAAACAGAAGTTGTGTCGATACAGCTTTTATTACAAAAACATAGGCAGATGAAATGTTTTGGATATACATCATCATCTGTAATTTAACATGATTGAGGGAGATTGGGACAGTACAAATTATCATTTAAGTATTTATAAACACTATCAATATGTTACCACATGTCTCATGAAAAAGTGCCATGTATCAATTAGAAGTAGGTGCTACTTTTTTTTTACTTTGAAGTAACACCTTTGGAGGGGGAAGATACCACCAAGTTTCTCTGGTGCTCAAGAGTCTCCTCACCTTCTCCCTCCTTGGAATTTCCACTGCTTCTGCATTTTGATGCCATCAACTCCTTGAGGCACCTCAAAAAGTAAACCTCACTTTTATGTTCTGTGTCACCGATATCAGGATCAAGAGCTGTAGGTATTTGAACACTCAATCTTTATTAAAGATTATGCATAGTTCTGCACACAGATTACTCATACCAATTCCACCCGTCCCCTAGCTAAGGGAAGTGTACTTTTAACAAAAGAAGGTGTTACCAGCTGCATGCACAATATAAATGCTATACTTACATGACTAAATTGCTATGGAAGTATATACCCTTTGGGTACAAAAGAAACCTCACACTAACCCCTAACCACTTCCACTCAATATAAGAGAGAAATTGCTATCCCCTCATCTAGCCTCTCTACTAAGCCGTTGTTCTCAGAATTCACTCTCTGAGGGCAATATTAACTTATATTAATATTTCTCTAGAATAATGTTTTTATTAGAAGCACAACCTAATCAGGTGCCAGTACGTCTCTTCATTTATCCTAGAGCTTCCTATCTGTAAGGGAAAGAAATTGCCTTAAGACATGAGGAGGGAAAGAGATGCAAATCGAGGCAGTTATTTTTTTATAGGGGAGCAGGTCCACTAGCTGAGCTAAAATCCTTACAATTCAAGAGACTACTTCAGAGTTCACTAACAGAAACTCATTTCCTTACTCAAGCAAAGGCTGCATGTTGTAACAGAACCCATTACTAACAATTTCTCTTAGCCACTGAATGTCTTTCTGCACCCTACCTACCCCTTCCCAGCAGAAATTTATAGTGCTCATTCCCATAAAGTTACTGTTGTATTTGATAAAACCAGAAATACCTACAAAACCTTTCAGTGTACAAATGAAAATAACCCAGCAAGTTTTAAGCAACTTGAAAAAATAAACACTCAAACCTAAAACCCCAATGATATCTCTAAACTTAATTTTGACTTTGTGGAAGAAATATCCTTACAGTATTTTCCCACACTTTAAGCAATTAAAAATGTATGTACGGATGCGCCTTATATAGGCATTTTTCTTGATTCCTGAGGGTTTCTAATCAATAACAAGCAATATGCTAATAGAGAAAGCTTTCACAAGAAATTTTTAAAAAATCCACTGCATTAATCTTCCTGCAACCTGCCAAGAACATTAGGTACAGGAAGACAGTAGATGATACAGTAAGTCAAACAACATGCTACAGCACAGCTTTTTGCAACTCTACCTTTTTGCCTGGATGTGTTTAGACTCCACTAACACACTCCAGAAAAATCTACAACATCCCAAACTACTCCACAGTACAACGTTAGAACACATTTTCCCTGCATCCCCAAATACAGGGTTCAACTCAGGGTCTGCCTAGATCCAGTCTTCCCCATGCTTCTGAGTCTTCACTTTACACTAATATCAGTTTAAATTCAAAACCACTCATTTCAGAAACATAAACGAAGATTATTAGGTGTTGGTTTCTACCAACATCTCACATCCTCTACTTGCACACTCTAAACTAGAGGACACAGGGTTTAGATTTTTATCAGAAATCTACAATTTTAAAAATCTAGAGTATGAGAAGTAGAGTGGTATGTGTGTGAGTAAAAAGATGCTCAATGGCAAAGGCGACGCCACAGGGGGTTTTGAGGACCTCTGGTAAACAAACCCTGGAACCCACCACCTGATCTGTGTTGAAGTAATTAGCACAAAATAAGTGATCAGGTTGATCAAAACTAAGAGAGGTCAGTACTCACCTGCTAAGAGATGAGGAACTGCTGCACAGATTATTAAATAAAGTGTCTACAGTTATAGAACAGTTCGTGGAATTGAAACCATTTCATAGGCCTTCCAACATTGATTCCATGTACATCCATGTCCCTATCATGCAGCTTAAAACTTGAAATCCAAGTTCACAACACTAGAGAGAGAGGTCTATTCTGCTGATCAAAGACATTTCTGTCAATCTCTCCAATGCTGGGAAGTATGGGGACCAAACCTGACTATGTAAGTCAGCTTTTCTGCAAAACACAGGCTGGCAAGCAACCTCCTGGTCAAAAACAAGACCAAAATGGTACAGCCATGCACCAACAACACGGTCTGATAAACTGCAGTCTGGCTCTATTTCTGCCACAGAGAAAGATCTCTGATAAGATGTGTCTCAAATCTTCAGCACTGCATTCGCTTCCCAATCCTCCAGCAACCATGGCATTCCTACCTTTGTTTGAGTAACATAGCACGCTTTACATAAAAGCTTTAAATAAAACATAGCAGAGAAGACATTAAGTGGTCCACAAGAACAGTTTTAGCAGTTACTTTTAAGTGAAGATTGACAAATTTCTTTAAACTGGTAGGAAAAAATGGTAGGCCAAAAAGACAAAACTGTAAGGTTGAATAAATTATAACCTGGACTTTGGTTTTCACAGTGTTTTATACTATACACCTGGAGACAGAGTTGCTGATTAATAGAAGGACAAAACCTAAGAATAAGCAATTAAGATAAAGTCACAATACTCTTATCTACACAGTAAGTGTACTTATAAAACACCAACACCTATCTCAGAGTAACAAAAAAAAAAAAAAAAACCCAACAAAATTTTAAAAGTACTTCCAGCTAAAGAACATTTTTCTTTTCATCATTAAATGATTTATAGAACATGAAGTACAAAGTTAAACAAGATTGACTGTATTATGCAAAGACACCACTCCAGTCTTGTTATTTTGACCTTGCCCAAGGTTACTCCTCCTTACCTGTAGTAAAAGGGCAGGAGTTTCCATCTTCCCCCTTTATCATCTATCTACATATTACAAATAATTCAAATACCCAGCTTTGCACAGGACTTCAAAACTACTTATTCTCTGTCAGTAACTCTCTCCTCCATTACCAGATGATGGCCTTAAGCTGAAGCCAACTGCTGTATGCACCAGGAATGCAGTAGGGATACAACTGCATGACTGAAAAACAGTTGGTAGAATCCCATTCACACTTTCACCTTCAGAAATTTAATGCCCACTGCTTACTTTCTGAAGTGACAAGTACTGTAAAAACAAGATTTTAACACAACTCTACTTGAGTATTCTACAGATGTTAATACAGGGCAGATCAATATCTTCAATGGTAGCACACAAACAGTACACTAAGACAGCTGTGATTTTTCAAGTAAGAAAATGAAAAAGTTTAGCACTAGCGGCCACAAAGATCTGTAAAAGAATATAACAAATCCCCCTATCTCCTGCAATTTTAAAAGTGCAATGATATTTGTGAAGTCAGGAATATAAATCAATGGCTTTGAAATGCCATTGATTTAATAGCTTTAATAGCTATTAAATAGCTGACACATTACTGCTTTTACTGTAAATTAGACTTTTCCCATATAAATTTATCTTCATATGCAAATTTTTCTCTGAATGTTTATGTCCATGCTAAAGCTCCAGCTTGCAAAAGCAAGACAGTGCAATTCAAAATTGTTTCCTTAACAGTAGAAAATATTACACAGGCTGGCCAAAGAAAAGTGAGCTTCTTTGCCAGCTTCTTCTGGCAAAGAAAAGTTGCACTTGATAGGTGCAACATCTTCAAGTTAATGCTTCCTGTGAAAAGGACTACTTTCACGGAATACCTACAGTCGTTACGATAATCAGCAATCTGAGGTAGTTGAAATCCTATCATTTGTAAAAATCAGACATTCGTACAGCTAACTTTGGAAAAGAAATATTTTCCAAGAGAACTCCCTAACTAATTCAGATTTTTACTTTTTTTTCCTATTCTTATGAGTAAGGCTTCCCCGAATTAGAATTTTCACACACCTACCATTGTTTACAACAAAAGATGCATAAAGTGGCACGAAGAATATGCAAGCTGTTCAATACTACCACCCAACTGCCCGCCCTCACAGCATCATTCACACTCACTTCTCTCTTGACCAGTGTCTTTCCACAGAGTCAAAGAAGAGCCATAAACTGCTGTGTGGAAAGACTCAGATGTGCATGACTCCCTTAAAAAGGTGATTCCTTTGAAACCAAAATTATGCTTTAGGCAATGAACAGCATTTTACCTGACAGTCTTGCTCCATCTACCACTGAGGCTCTCTAAGCAAAAAGATTACAGAACTAGTGGTCATTAGGTAAATCAACTTTTTGCCACAGAAATCTCATGGATGGAACAAGAGCATTTATAAAAATACAAATTTATCATTATTACAAAAGGCAATACAGAATACCTGTTGCAGTGAACACCAATATATATGGAATATATTATCAAATTATAAGTTAAACTAGTTCAGAGAAATTATGCACTATACAGGGAAAAGAAGGTTGTATTCCATTATTACTTTTCCAGGATTTTCAAAATCTAGTTTGCCCAATATTTCCACAAATAAGACAAGTAGGAACTACAGAAGTTCCTACTCTTCTTAGAAGACTTGCTTTTTAAAGAACAGGATCTGCCAATACAGAAATCATTACAAGTATAAAAACTGAAAAGCCTTTAGCACCTCTGCTGAACAGTCTAAAACACCATGGTCTTACAAAGTATTAAAAAACTTGTGCAGAGCCTAAAGTTATGGCCTAAACGGCATTGCAACTGCACAGATGAGTCCTGACTGTCCCAGCTTGGCAGGTGCTGACATCTATAACTTGATTTCTAAGCCTCCTGGTACAAAAGAAACTGATGAATGTTTCATTCTCCTGTTGCTTTGAAACTGGAAAATACAGCTTCCAAACAGCACAGACCTTTTGCCTTTGCTTACATCATGGAATCACACACAAAGATTATTTGCCCACAGTACCCACACCCAGCAAAGAAATTGACCTGACCTTTCAACCCCATTAGGCAACACAAGCAAGCACTCAATTAATTTAAATAAGGACCTACACTAAAAGGAAAAACTTTTTTGTTCGCAATTTTACAAATTTGGCTTCCAGCTTTAAAGCATTAATGGACTCCTACAAATGAGAGGAGCATGTCAAGGCCTTTTGAATAAATATTTTAACCCCTGCAGAAAAGGAAAAAAAAAACCAAAACCAAAAAGACTTCATGAGAAAAACATACAATTCCTTTCAGAAGCCAGAATTTACACTACAAAAAGTACTTTAGTAGAATAACATGATTAAACTTTTAAGCATGAGAACAGTTAAAAGGTAGATTTTATCAAAAATAGATTTGTAAAGTGCATTTCTCAAGACTTAGGTCAATGAACAAATACTGGTGCCATAGTTAAAATTACATATTGACATTTACATTCATATAGTCATGTGGAAGAGAAATATAATGTATTACTAGTATACACTAAATACATTTTTTACCTGCAGACCCTGTTGCTTGTATCTCAAATATAAGTACATTAAAAGCTAAGCCAACCAACTCTGGTGTTTTAAGTGATAACTAAGACCTAAATACAAAATTCAGCATATCTCTATAAAGCAGTATCTTTATATAATTAAATATTCATTAAATATTTAGCCTGCTCTATTGAAGCAACATATATTCAACAAGGTTACATCCAATTACAGGAATTACACCAACCTTTATTTTTCTCCTACTATTTACAAGGTCATTTATTGTGCACTTCAACAATAAATTGTAGCTGTGCTGAAAGACTTGCTGTGAAAAGGGAACTTGGGGCCGGACTTTTTTTTCATGAGATCTCTTCCAGCCCCAAATGCGCTATGATTCCATGACTCACACGTGCTGCCAGAGCGCACATGGCAGCTGCGGCACGACCCAGAGCACCACTCGTCAACTCGTGGCAATGAACAACAAAAGCGTCTGGCAAAGGTTTCGGGATATATCCAGTATCACATACACGCTCCATTTACAGGGGATTTAAGGAGATCCAACAGAACAGCTATACTCATAGAATCAACGCTGAAAAAGAACTTAAGATCGTCAAGTCCAAATGTCAACCCAGCAGTGCCACTGTAAGGCATGAATCACTAAATCACATCACCGAGCACTAGGTGCAAACGTTTCTAAAACATTCCCAGGGATCGTGACTCCACTGCCTCGCTGGGCAACTTATTCCAATGCCTGGCCACCCGCACAGTGAATCTTCTTTTTTGTAGAATCTCATTTGTACTTCCAATGTCTTAGCTTGAGACCATTTCCCTGCAGGCATGGTAGAACAGACCAGCCCCCCACCTCACTACAACTTGCTGTCAGGTAGTTTATACAGAAAGGGAAAAGAACCCTATGCATTTATAAGGAGACATCCTAACCCCGTCAGAGAGCACTAAGTGCAGTGGCTCACTCTACCTCCCAATGGAAATGCAGCAGAGAGGGAAACAGTGGAACCGTGTCGGTGTGAAACCGCGGAAGGCAGCAGACGCCGCGGTGTTCCCCTCACAGCGCCAATTACAGAGCTCGATGGTGTCACTCCGCTACCTCCCTGCCCCCGACGCGCCCAAACCCCCGAGCTATCCCCACAGACAGGGACCGGGGCCTGCAGCAGCTCAGCCCCACGCCAAGGGAGGCGAGCGGACCCGGCCGCCGCGCTCCTCGCCGCCGCGCTCACCATAGTGCCCGCGCCGGCCCCGCCAGCCGCCGCTGCCGCCCGGCTCGGCCCCACTCCCGGCACATAAATCCGCCCGCCCGCCGCTCCCGACCAGCGCACGCCGAGGTCACGCCGGGATCCCGCCACCAACAAGGCCCGCCTGAGCTGTCCGACCAGCTGCCTGCGCGGGCGGGGACCCGGAGCGCTGAGACCGCGCCGCGAGGCACAGCCCCGGCCTCACCGCTCCACGCCCGCGGGCCGGCAACACGCGCAGGGGGTAGAGGCGCCTACCGCGGCACACGGCCCGCGGGGCCCTCGGCGACAGCCCTGTCAGGCGCGGCGGAGCCAGCCTGTCCCGGCCAGGACACCGCCGCGACCCCAACCACGTGACGCGGGAGGTCGCCCAGAGCGCGGAGTTTCCCCGGCAGCCCCGAGCACCGCGTGAAGCGGAGCACCGGCGGAGCACCGGCGGAGGAGCAGGGGGCGCGGGCAGCGGGCCCGACCCGGCGGCGGCACGAACGGAGAGCGGGGGGGGGGGGGGGGGGATTGGAGGGGAGGGGGGAGCGCGGCGTGCGCCTGCGCCGAGGTCACAGCGCCCTGCCCCGTGGCGGCGGTGCGCATGCGCGGCGGTGCGGGTGAGGGCGGAAGTGTGTCTGGGCCCGTGCGCAGCCATGGCCGCGGTGCCTGAGGCGAGCTCTCCGAGGAACGGGGCGGAGTGGCTTGGCCCCAGGGAAATAAATAGCTGTCCTCCTCCTGGAATGCCCAGCACTGCGCACCGCGGGGATCTGTCACACCTGGATAGCCCGTCCCAAAGGAACACTGGGAAATAGCCGCGTCGCTCAACAGTTCCGTTGTAAATCGCGCGGTTTTAAATGCATCGCTGTGGTCCCTTGTGTGTGAGCTGGAAACAAACAGGAGTGTTTTGCTTGAGCAGATAAATAGTATTTCTGTAGAAAATACTTAACATCTGTTCGTGTTTTGTCAAGCTTTGCCTGCCTTCTGAGAAACCCAGGAAGGCAGCTCACAGAATCACAGGATGGTTTCAGGTTGAAGGAAGTTGTTAGATAATCTCATTCCAAGCCCATACCGCATTCAGGGACACCTTTCATTAGAGCTTGAGCCCTGTCCAGCCTGACCTTCCAGGGATGGAGCATCCATCCAGTTTCCTTGGGCAACCTGTGCCAGTGCCTCACCACCCTCACAGAAAGGAACTTTTCCCTAACACGTAATCTAAATCTTTCCACTTTCAGTTTAAAAGTGCTTATCACTATCTGCCTGTGTAAAAACTCATTCTCACTCTTTCTTAAAATGCCGTCGTTAAATAAAGGGGCTCTGAGGTCTCCCAGGAGCTTTCTCTCCCCTAGACTTGTTATAGATAAAAAAACGAAGTTGAAACATTTTAATACTTCCGTCTGTATACTAGCTGTGTGTGTGTTTCGACTTCTGTTTGTAACTGTGTTTATTTTCCAACTAGTTCTGTTACAAATACTTACTGTTGTAATGTTGTTCAGTAGTTGTTAGAGATTGTTGCAGTGTTTAGTTACGAATGTTTGTAAGAGTTTTGTGCGGCGGCCTCCCCAATGCAGTTAAAGGGACACCACCGAAGCACAGGGGGATCTGCTGCCCTTGCCCACACAACTCAACACTGAGAGCACCGCCCAGCGCTCTCATTGGAGGACACAACCAGCCAATCAAAACACGGCGGGAAGGAATGATTGGTGTAGAGAGCACCCCGCTAACAGCCAATGAGAGCCCGAACAATACACCAATCAGGGAAAGGATCCAAAACGGACCAATCCCTGAGGGGACTGAGGTTTTAAAAGGGACTGACCACGCTCGCTGGGGGCTTCGCCCTCAGGAACTGAACTGTTGTGAGGGATGGCGGGTGCGCACGTTTTTGGTTTCTCTGACTTGCTGTGAGGGGCTGGGACCAGATCAGCCCCTTGTTCCTGTAGCCGCTTTATAACAATAAGCGATTGGCCTTTCCTTTTAACCATCTTTGGCTTTACAGCCTCGTCATTAAACTTGCAACATTGTAACAGACTGACCATTGCCAACTCTCTCAGCCTATGTCCTTAGCAGAGGTGCTCTGGTCCTGCGATCACCTTTGCAGACCTCATCTGGACTCACTCCAGCAGGTCCTTGCTGAGGAGCCCAGAACAGGACACAAAACTCCAGTGGAGGTCTCAGGAGGTCAGAGCAGAGGGGCAGAATCACCTCCTTCAATCTGCTGGCCAGGCTGGCTGGGGTACAGCTTGGGACAGGGTTGTTTTTCTGAGCTCCACGTGCACCTTGTAGGGTCATGTCCAGCTTTTTGTGCACCAGAACCTTGAAATCCTTCTCTGCAGGGCTGCTCACAGTGGATCTAAATCTTGCTCCAGACACAAATCCCTAGGAAAAGCTAATTTAGTAAAGTCTCAGCAACCATCAGGAGAAGTTATACACTGTCATTCTGGCATTTTTAATTGTTCCTTTGAAATATGTCGCAGATAAAAAACCAACAAAACCCATGCAAAATTGCATTTATAAACAGTAGAACAAATAGATTTCAAAGGAAATCCTCTCATATACCAGAGATTACAGTACCAAAGACGATTTTTGCCTATTCAAACCATTTAATTTTAGTCAACAAGTAGGCCTTTCTCTTCCCAAAGACATTTTTTGGGAAGACATTATTAATAAACATTATTAATGTTTATTTGGTGACATTTATGGCAAATGAAGCATGTCAAGGAAATAACATTCTAAAGGCATTTGTTCTACACCATGTGTTTCTTACAGACAGAATACTAAAGAAAATTAATCTAAACTTTAAAAAGCAAAGTTACAACAAAAAGGTGTCAATCTTACTGTAGAGATGGTAAGAGATGAGATGTGTTTGGAGAGCAACTGATTTGAGACATGTTTACTTGTGGAGATAAGAGTCTCGAAAGTATTTTAAATAAAATTATTACTTGTGGAACTCTTCGACATGAGATTTCATCACTGATATGAATTGGTGGCATTTTATAAAAAATAATCAAAATTGAAAGTGAGCAGAAATGTTTAATTAGCTGAAACAACAATTGGTCAGCTTGGCCTCTAACAATCATGATTTCAGAACTCTAGTTTTAATTCTAGTGTTGTTTAAATTTGCGTTTCACACAAAGACAAGGCCAAAGTTGTTCTAATCACTGCGGAAAAGTGGATTTTTGAATGGATTTGTATGTCCTGAGTGGAACGTTTGCAGCAGCAAGGTAAAGAAAACTGTCCCACGCATTACTGCCATGGTTACAAACACCAGTAACCTGTGAAGTTGCTCTCCTGAGCCCCCTTGTCTCCAATAGTGGGTAAGTTTTAAGGAACACATTAGAGCAGACACGTTTTTACTGCCTGTGCCAGCTGGATACAAGGCTGTCTGAAGTTGGAGGTATATGCCTCATTATTCGGAAAAGAGGCAAGGCTCCCCAAAAATACATTTCTAGACTGTCACATGTAATCTCAGCAGCCGCAGTTGAAGCAGTTGAAACACTTTAGTTAAGAAGTCTTCTAGTGTCGTGTTAAAGGGAGCTGAGCTGCTTAAGGAAAATTTATTGTAACACTGTCTACAGTCCCTAAGTTAGATCAACAAAGGCCAAGCCATCTAATACATGAAAACTTGCATCCTGTATCAGTAAAAAGTTATTTATGAAGTGAGCAACAGGAACACATCATTGCCATGTGTCCTGTTTATTTCTAACTTTCTCTTATTCGGGATACTTTCCATTTTTGTAAGGTAAAGACTATTAAGAGATTCATTTAAAGCCTAATTTAACACATGAGAGAATACTGAAGAAAAATAGTGGCAAAATCATCAAAGTATGTTTCAAAGAGGGGCCATTAATTTTTTTTTTTTTTTTTTTTTTGGCAAGCAGCATGTCAGGCTGGAAATTTTCTATTTAGGGGTATAATTCTAAATCTTCCAACTACTATAGAAGTATTTCCCAGCATTTTAAAAGGTAGTGACAGGGTAGGGGGGACTGGTTTTAAACGGACAGTGGGTAGCTTTAGATTAGATGTTAGGAAAAAATTATTTATTGTGAGGGTGGTGAGACTGGCGCAGGTTGCCCAGAGAAGCTGTGGATGTCCTGTGCCTGGAAGTCTTCAAGGCTAGGCAGGATGGAGCTCTGAGAACCTAGTCTAGTGGAAGGTGTTACTGCCCATGGCAAGGGGTTGAAACAAGAGGACCTTTGAAGTGCCTTCTAACCCAAACCATTCTATGGTTACCTTACAGTTCAGTATAAAAATATAAAAAGTGGGAATGGGTTTGCTTCATGGTACTTTGGACTTACGCAGCTGGCTACTCAGCTGATTTGAAATAGTTCTGTGAATAGTGGAGCTAATGAAGTTTGGCTTCCTGTGGATTTCTCTCACATGATTGTTAGATTAGAAATGCACATTTCTGTTTTACAAAAGTGTCTGCTTGGGGCATTTGTGGTATCTTTGGCCTACACACAGGCAGTGTCATTATAATCAAGAATTTCCACTGATAAATGCATTTGAAACAGGCTAGTGGGTTCCAAATAAGGCAAAAAATCACTTAGAAACAGACAGAAACAGCATAGAAACAGACAGATTCACGGATCCATAGGAATATACGAATACACGAATATACACTGCAGCACCATATGCCTTATTTCTGTAAGTCATCAGAACAAAAGGAAAACACTTGTATCTATGCCTATAGTGTGTTTGTTTCACCTGTTTTGCCATACCCTAAGGCAGAAAATTATGACTACAAAGGCAGTGTGTTAATTTTTTGTGTGCATGTGTGTATGTCTGTCTTGGTTTGGAAAGACAGGTATCTGCCAGGGAAACTGAGGTTCCCCTATGATGGAGAATACCAACCCCTCGCACCCCGACGAATTATAATTTTGCAATCAAGGGCTCTCAGGCGAAGATGTTGGGAATAGGAATAACAGTTCTTTACTAGGAGGTTTAACAATACAAATATGATAGGAAACAAAACCACCCAACCAAACAAACAAATAAACAAATAAACAATAATTTTAGAAGAAAACCCTGACAAAGTCAGAGTTTCAATCTGACCCTGTGATTCAGGATGTTGATAACAGTCCAAACGTAAACAGTCCAAACACTTCTGGAGTGGCAGACGTGATCCTGTTGGAGCAGAGATGATTCTGCGAAGAAACCGGTTCAGGGACGGCCAGGAGGGAGACAGGATGACGAGCACAGGAGACGAAGAAGCTCTTCCCACACCGCCGCGAAGGAAGCGCCGCGCACCCCGCTCCTGCAGCAGAGCAGCACCGACCCCACCCGGCCACCTCCCCTCCCCCCCACCCCCCACCGCCAGGGCATGAGATGTATAGAAATGCAAATGCACCGCACAGGCTGGGGAAGGTAACAATGGCCTATCAAGGTGGGTCATCAGGCCCCAAAACAGATGTAAATAGAATACACAAAACCCAGCTCCACAACCCAAGACAATGTCTGTGTTTACTAAGTTGCCTCAGGACCTAGGTCTGGCCTGAGTTTTCTAGATATTAATCCCTACCCTCAGCCTCTGTATTGTAGTTTAAAAATATGACCAAGTTATTTTAACTATGTATGAAAGTACAAGTTTTCAATACATTGATCCTCACAGCTATGCCATGCACACAATATTCATATGTGCATACACATGTATATGCAGAGAAAACTTGTCCTGTCTAAATGTGCTGTTTCCAAAGGAACTCAACATAAACAAGACAAATCAAATATACCACTGCTAAAACTAGGCACCCCACATTTGATCTGCTATGTGACATTTCTGAAGTCATTATTGTTCTGTTCAATTAATTTGAAATATGCTTTCTGGTAGTACTTTTTTTTCACCTAAAAAATCAAGTTACTGAGCAGCAAGTGCCTTCTTGCTGAGCAGTTTATTGCTAAAAAAAACCAGTGGTGTGTTACGATTTCATTTAACCACTATGTGTTAAAAGAATTTAAAAATACGTCTCTGACGTATTTCCTTTCAAAAAGTTCGGAGTAGTTTTGATGTTTTTTTCTCTGTATTGTATCTTTTCATGTATGTTGTTTTAATGTACAGTAAAGTATCTGAGAAACAAAGTCATAACAGCATCATCAGAATATAACTATATCAGCAATGGGCTAGTACATGCTGCAGTGTCCCAGAATGGCATTTGTGTGTAAAAAATCCTGTCCTGAGTCAACGGGCTACAAATTGGCAAAGCATTCCAGATGTATCATGCAAAAAAGGGGAAGTTCTGTGGTATGTTGGTGTTAGAGCCAGCAGTAGATGATGATCAGTGGACTGGAATCTGCAGTGAGTTTGGGAAGAGATCTTGTGCGTGTGTGCAGGTGCTGGACCACTGAAGGTCTTGCAGATCAAAATCAGAATTTTAAAATTAATCCTCTGCTTCTCAGAGAAGCAATGTAGTGGGCAGAGTAACTCTGGTATGTTTGGAGGCTTGGAAGCAAGCTAGCTACCTGTCAGGAACATTCTTTAAATAATTGGGGACAGTGATACAGGCCTCAACTCACTGCCTCAGTTCCTTGGGCATTAGGAAGTGAATCCCAAGCACTTGTAAGTATTACAAACATATGTTAAAAAACCAAAACAAACAAGCAAATGAAACACTGTCTAGAAAAATATACTTCTCCCACAAATGAGAATGTAAAGGCAGCATTTTTAAGACTCGGGAGTAGGAATCCTTCAGCCCCTCTTGATGCTCTGATCACATGGCTCTCCATTCCTCACAAGAATCATGATTTGTCAGTTCTAAACCGTAGCAGATAGACTGGTCATGAGTGGGTGATGATCAGGTAATTACGTATTCTAGTCGTATTCTAGTCCCATGCTATTAAAGGGGAGATAAGGCTCAGAATGCAAGTTTCCTCCCCCCGCCCAGTCCCTCTGCTATTCATTAAAGTCAGTGATGAATTTTTAACTTTCCTGTGCTGTTAGGGAGGAGAACAGGTCAGGCTTAGTCAGCTTTGTACAGAGGGCTGCATGCACAGGAAACCAAGCCGCCCCTCATTTTCATTTGTTGTCTCTGTCTACCTTTCCAACACATAAACAAATCATTTGTGCAATCCTTTCTTCAGAAAAATCCCCAAAAGGCTAGCATTGGGAGAACTGTCACACAGTGGGCCCTGAAGAAGTTAGCTGTTGTTGTAGTGGAAGGCTGTCTAATAGGTGAGAGTTAATAAAATGAAGTGGTAAACCAACATGTGAGTTATGAAGATCTTCCTTCACTAATGGGAGTTATCTAGTGTCCCATAGATGCTCATTATGTGTGGTTTATATCCAATAATAAAGTCTTGTGTTTTTTCAGTAGCATTAACTGGAAATGGTGCCCTGTGATCACAGAATAAAAGCTATCAAGGAGTTTTGTTGACTGTACTTACTTCTCTCTCCATTTTTTCCTTGCTCTTCTCTGTGCTTCCTATCAGAATGAAAATTATTAGAGCAATTCTTCAATCAGTTTAAATAAAATCTTAAAAACATCTTGATACAGGCTTAGTATGGAGACATAGGAAGGGTAGCATAACAGGCCCAACTAATTCCCAGTGTAAATCCATTTTTTTCAACACAGGATAAATCTGGGTCAAAAATGTCCAAAAGAAATGTTATGTAAGGCTCAAATTAAAAAGTGCAACAGAGCAACTAATCTGTTGCGTGTTTTCAAGTGTATCCTTGTGTGCCTTATTGTGATTCCAACATAGCCCTGGAGTAAAAATGTGAAGAATTTTTCCATTCTTCTGTAATGTGAAGTGCCAAAAAAGCAGAGTTAGCATTATGCTATGCTAAGAGAGATCAATTAATTTTATAAACTGGCTTTGGATAAATGATGCTGAAACAATCAGTGTTTTGGTGTTAATGGGGGTTATACAGTTGTAAATGCCAGGATCCTTAAATTTTGGGACATACTGGAAAAAGCTGAATGTTTTCAATTGTGCCCCTTTGTTTCTCTGAGATTAAAGGGAATAAAAAATTAAAAATTGAAAAATATTTATAAAGAAAAAAATATTAATTCTCTCAAATTCTGCTATAGCACTCTAAAGTGATTCTCCAACAGCCTACCATACTGTGGAGAACAGGAAGACTGAAACATACTGGAAGTAAACATATTTTTACATCTGTTATAAATGAAATTAATGATTTAGGTAATTTGTGTTAAATGTTAGAGTTAACCATTATAAATATGTAGGGGCTATTAAGCAAACTGCAGAAATTGTAAATATGTAGAAGCTATTAAGCAATAATTCCTAGGTGCAGAAACCAGAGAAGTGAAGAAGTTAGAAAGAGCTCAGCCTTGCTGCAGGATAATGTAACTTTGTATCCTAAGACCTGAAGAAAGGGAGAAAAGGGGAGATTTGGTGAAACCGTAGTGACCACAGTGGAAAGTCAGTCCCCATGGACATGCCGTGAGGAAGAGGAGAGACTTCATCCACTGACCACCATGAGAGGGCAGAAGACCCCAGACTCCAGGAGTTAGAAGACTCAACTATGACCAAATATGAGAAAACATGGACTGGGGAGGGACCAAGGGGAGTGTGTAAACTAAAAAGTTATAAAAATGGGAAACTACGGGAAAAACTTTGAAAGTTGTGACTTGTGCTCTCTGGCTTTCCCAGCGCACTTCTTGCTTCAACTTCTTGCTTTAATAAAGGTTTATCTAACTGGCAATCAATTATTGGGTCCTTTATATTTATCACGTCCTTAAACATTTCAGTCTGTTTTGTAAGTAATTCTGCTGTTTTTAATCATTCTGTATTTA
Organism: Phylloscopus collybita; assembly: GCA_027886175.1. NCBI lineage: Eukaryota > Metazoa > Chordata > Aves > Passeriformes > Phylloscopidae > Phylloscopus > Phylloscopus collybita. The sequence continues at coordinate 2,276,044 of JAJNNQ010000086.1, read as the reverse complement.
TTTGCATGTGAGTGTGTGCTTGATAGTTTCATAGTCATTTCACCTGGTTACTTTAGGCCTTGTTGTCCAATTCCTAGCTAACCAGCCTGAAAGATACTAAGTTCTTATAAGTCTGATGAAATAGTGACCTCTGGGGATTGTCGAGAGGTGTGTTAGTTTTGCATGACTTGATTTTTTGGTGCGGAGGGAAGAAGCCAGCCACAGAAGTGATTTTTTTCTGTGGGAAGGTGCTAGAAGCTTCGTCCATGCCTAGCAAAGCCAATCGCGGGCTGGCTCTGAAAATAAACATGCTGCCAAGCCAATTAAAGTAGTTGATAACACCTCCGTGATGACATATTTAAGATGAAAAATAAGCGCGCAATTCCTTTCTTCCTCTCCTTCCCAGGGCGGCTGCCGGGGCCCTTCCCGGCGCGGCCGGGCCCAGCCCCGGGAGCGCCCCTGCGGCCGGGGCTGTCCCGGCACGGCCCGCAGCGAGCTGTGCTTGCTCGGCCGCTTTTATCTCGCCCTGCTGCGGGCAGAGGGGCCGGGGCGGCGGCAGCAGCTTCTCCTCTGCCGTGCCCCGCACGAAGAGAGGCGCTGAAGGGAGCCGGCGCTGCAGGGACCGCGGGGCCGGCAGCGAGGGGCGTGAGGAGCCATTCCCTGCTGCAGAGCCCGGACGGGATCAGCCTTTCAGCGCTGCTAAACCCCACAGGAACTGTTCCATTGATAGAGCTGAGAGCAAACAAACCGACGGACACCACTTCTCTGCTGGGTCAGAGAAAAGGAAAAGGTGAAGATGCGTGAGGAGAACACCACGGCGACACCAAGGTCGGTGGAAGGAGGGAGGGGCAGGAGATGCGCTGGCATCGGAGCTGAGATTCTTCTACAAGCCATGATGAGGACTATAATACAACAAACAAAATGTTTCCCTGTAATTCATGAAGTGCATGAGGGGATGCAGAGGTCCACCCGCAGCCGGTGAGAAAAGGGGTTCATGCTGGAGCACATGGACGCTGAAAAGCTGTAATCTAGTGGGAAACTCAAACAGAGAGAGAAGATAAGAGAAAGAGAACCCTTGCTTCCAAACTAGAACAACTCATCCTTAAAAAAACTATACCCCATGAACTAAAATCACCCACACCATGTAGTTTGAGAAGACTGTTTTGTCCGTGGGAAGGACTCAAGTTACAGCAGGTTGGGCAGGACTGCTCCTCCTGAAAATAAGAACCACGTTGGAGAAGTCTGTGGGAAAGAACCCATAACACAGCAGAAGAGACTCCTCTCCCTTAGCAAACTGAAGAAAGATTTTTAGAAGTGACAAATTGGCTAAAACCCCCATGTTTTGTCTCCTTGCACTGTTGGTGGGAAGGAAAAAAAAGGCTGGGGCAGGGGAGGGGAAGGTGTTCTAAATGCTTATCTTTTAGCTCTCATTATACCCCTTTGATTCTGTTAATAAATTATTCTTTATACCTTTAAAGATTTAAGCCTGTTTTACCCTTAGAGTGTTTTCTCCTAATCCTTATCTCACCCCATGAACCTTTTGGGTTTTCCTTCCTCCTCCTCCTCTGTTCAACTATAGCAGAGGAGAATGAGTGAATGGTTTTTTATGGGTGCCTGGCTTCTAGCCAGCATCAAGCCCTGGCAAGGGAGACTCTCATTATTGCTCCAAGCAGGGATGGTGCTACAGTGTGAACTCCCCCTTATTAAAATCTATGTCTAAATGCAGGCAAAGCATCAGCTGGCCCGCATATCTTACTCAGACAGTAGCAAATCAGAGCACAAGACACAGATGCAAAGGAGATCAGGCCTCATTAGCTCCACTGCACCTGGGACAAGAAAGTTGACTGTTTCAAAGTGTTTTTGAAAATTCATGCACTTTTATGCAATAATCTCTAAAGAGGTCTTCACAAATGTTAAAGACAAGTGGCACCTGGCCTTTTAGATAGTCAGAATTACGAAGAAAGACAGTATATATGTGTGTGTGTATAAATGTATTTGAAAAGTCTTTAGAGAAATATATATAGATGTACACATACCTAAATGTGTGTTCATGTATGCATGTGTTTGTTGTTATATACTATATATGTTAGTATTTACAGAAAACATGATAAAATGCTGTTCCTGCATTCTCAGTTAACATTCTGAGAATAGTCCTCAATTGAGGACTTTATATTTAGACTCCAGTGAATACTGGTGAATTGAATCTTTTAAAAATTATCCACTTAGGTGACCAAAAAATGGATTTACCAAAATTATTTTCTCTACCTCTTGGGCAAATATTGGTCTTTGGGCAGAGGGACTGCATCAGACAAGCCCTTCCCTTCCCTTCCCTTCCCTTCCCTTCCCTTCCCTTCCCTTCCCTTCCCTTCCCTTCCCTTCCCTTCCCTTCCCTTCCCTTCCCACACACTTGTCATGTACCACTTAGAAAAAAATTATTAAATTTTTTAATTTTTCTTAGTAACAGCACGTTCCTGGTGTTTCCCTTGCACTGAAAAATTGCAATAGCCTTAGACCTCACTCTTCCTTGTGTCTTTCATTCTAATGTCCTGAGAAAGAGACCTAATAACCAAGAAGTAATTATTGATACAAATCAAACTGTAGCCCTGGGAATTTTATCACAATCTCTTGTGGGTGGCTCAATCTCTATACTCTCTCTGTTAAATTCCCTCCTTCTTTCTTCATGCGTGATACTCAATCATCATTTTGGTATAAGTTTAAAAAATTAATTTTCTGTAAGAAAATGGATACAATCAGAGCAAACAGCTGCCTGAATGTTACACAACACAGGAGAAGTGAAGGTGACATGTTGCCCTTTTGATATGTCTATTCAATATTTACTGTCAACTTCAACTAACGTTTATATGCTATGAATATTTTAAAACAAACTCATTACTACACCGAAGTACTTACCTGAGTAAATATGCTACAGTCAGCTCCACCATCCCATATTCCTTTAAATACTAGTGATTTGTCTGTACAAGGGAAAGCAGAAAATGAGGATATAATGGAAAATGAAATTGTTTTGATAGCTCTGATTTGACACATTGCTTCTTTATAGCAAGAGTTGATCCTCTTTGTTCATCAACAAAGTATCCTTAGTATTGCCTTGGTGGTCAGAACTGCACTTTTAAAATTATCATCATTTTACAGTTACTATGTGATCACTTTGCAGTTTTTATTTGATTTTCAAATAAAGCATTTTGGTGTACAAGTAGGATAAATTCAAAACGGTAGAGATTGTCACCAAACAGTGAGATAGTTCCAAGAATATGCAAGGATTGTGTTTGTACTTTCAAAGTGTAGTTGGTAGTCAGTATAAAGCTGGAGTTATAAATCCTAAAGATTATAATATGTATCTAAGCCAGCTTTATGTTTTGGCATGTGTTTTTTCCTCTTTTCTTGTAGAGGGCTAAATTTTTCTTTGGCTAGCTGAGAGGGGTGGTGGCAGCTGACTTCTTAAATATACCTTCAAGATTATATTTCACTCCAGTTCAATAACCTGAGCTGACCAAAACTGTGACTCTTACCATGGAATATGCTATTGTTATCTAGAACTAGTGTGTTTAGCATTTGTCACTGAGATGTTCGACATTAGGCCATCTCCATATATTCTTTTGTTGTTGTTGTTTTTAGCTATATTGCTATTTATTTGCTCCCCTGTTTTGTTTAGCCTGTACTGAATGGACATCCCAACTCCTAAAGCGTAATGCCTGTCCTGGGTTGGGGAGCCAGGGGTTGTATATTCTATTTTCATCTGTTTAAAAGCAGTTGGGGAGGTGCTTTTCTTTGTCTCTGGTAACTCAAGGGGGAAGAGGCCTGACACCTTCAGATAATGGGCCATGAGCACCTCCCCAGGCTGTACCCCTGCCCAGAGCGGTGCATCTGCATTTCCATCATCCCATTGTGAGATGGATCACATCCCCCTGGCAGTGAGGGTGGGGGGCAGGCAGTTTCTACCTGGATAAAAAACTCAGACACAGGACAGGAAAGCTGCTGCTTTCACCCGATTTCCTGGGAGGAAGACTGGACCTCATCTCACCATCACCAGACCCCCTCCTCACCAGCCCTGGACCCTCTTGCTACAGGATCATCTCTACTCCAACAGAACCACCTCTGCCACTCCAGGAGGACTCACTTTTGGACTGCTTTCAACACCCTGACCAACAGGGTGTCAGGTTGTAGCTCTGACTCTGTCAGGGTTCTCCAAAATTGTTTATTTGTTTGTTTGCTGGTTTGGTTGGGTGGTTTTGTTTCCTATTACATTTGTATTGTTAATATTCTTAGTAAAGAACTGTTATTCCTACCCCCAAAATCTTTGCCTGAGAGCCCTTGATTGCAAAATTATAATTTGGCAGAGGTGAGGGGTTTACATTCTCCATTCTAAGGGAAACCCCAGTTTCCCTGGCAGACACCTGTCTTTCTAAACCAAGACATGCCTGAGATGTGTCATGGAGTATGAGAACACGGTAGAACATAGTGAGCTTTTGCTGTAAACATCACCTACACAAGGTGGCTCTGAGGGGTAAGGAGTGTACAAATGTGGAGCCTTATTTAAATAGGTTTGTTAACAAGAGATACTCAGGTAACCATTTTGAGGACAGTCACTGATCATGAGCAGGCTCTTGACGTATTTTTATGAGTTTACTAGAGGCATGAACATCTACCACCATTTGGCCCCTCAGTGAAAAAGGAGCACATAAAAGGCCTTTATTGTGGGATTTATTGCTAGGATCAGAAATCCCTAGCTGATACTATAAAAGGCAGGCAAAGCTAAGTGTCTATTTCTGCTCTGGTTAGGAGGAAGATTGAAAGCTGCAAGGAACCTACCAAGCCCACCAAGAGACTTGTGGAGATTAGTGTAACGTAGCTTTTGGTGCTTCTAAGAGAGGAGGAATTTATTTGTTTGCAGTCTGTTTACTAGTCCTGGAAAGCTGTTTGTTAGCCAAACAGCTCTCAGGTTATATTGAGAGGAGCTGCCTGTGTATCTGCTCAAATGGGTTTAGGAGGTTGCTGCTGGCAGGGGACTCCCTTGCTGAGAAGACATGCTCATGCATTGTTGTTTTCTGTGACTGGACATGGTTAAAGCCTTTATTCTTCAAAACTGCAAATTATGGAGCTACTGCCCTGTGAGCTCACTGTGAATTACTCAGAAAATGTGGGTCACTCTATTTTTTTTAAGTTTCAATAGTCAATGTGTCATTTTGATTACATGTACCCATGTTATTCCCCCAACTCCAAATTGCCAAAGACCATCAGTTGCAAATAAAGGAAATACTTCTAATAGAAGGAGGGAAAATTGCATTAGAATAGGACCAGTGAAACATTACTGCTATTTTTACAAGGTTCTAGTTAGTTTGTAAAAAGGTTACTGAGAAATCAAATAACCTTTGATTCAAACCTGATGTCCTCACCTGGGAAGAAACAGAAAACACCACAAAATTATGGAGCTAGAGATTTGTATTATTACTGGAAGTGAAATAATCACATACTGTTCTCAGAGTATATAGGAAAGTTGAAGTTCAGATACAAGTTAAGAAACTTTATCTGCTATGTTTGCAGGGTTAAGAGACTTCTGTTTGAGAGGATGCCTTTAGGGGTTCTCTGCTGCCTAACTGCACCTGTTACAAAAAGAGAGCCAAAAGATCTCCCTGCACAGGGGAGGAAAAAAAGCTCAAACAACAAAAACCAAACCAAACCAACAAAAAACAAACCAATCAATCAATCAACCAATCAATCAAATAAACCCCCACAAAACCCCTAAGGTAAAAGGGATTCTGGAGTGAAACAGAAATTTGATTTTTAAGACTCCTCGGGAGATCACTGCAGCACCTGGAGGATGCAGAGCAGCTCCCCTGAGCCTGCCGGGATCCTGCAGTAGCCATGACAAGTTGAGCAGCCTCTCTGGTCCAGGGCCAGGGGGGAGAGCTGCCTCATCCCATTTTGAGGGGACATGATCTGAAAGCTGACTCCAGGTGTATTGCAGGATTCAGCCCTGTTCTGGATGGGCAGAGTTTTGTTTTTCTCCCGCAGCGTGAGCTGCACCGGTGTTTAAAGAGTGGTACAGCAGGGAAGGGCCGGAGGGTCTTAGGGGAGGAATCAGAACAGCACAGAAAACAGATCTGTGAAAACACCTTTGGGATCCTTTCCCGGCAATAATCTCATTTGCGAGTCTTCAGGATGCGGTGGTTCCCGAGGGTCCAGGACCCCCCTTTTGGGTATGCCTGAAGGAGATACGCTGGGGGATGTAAATGTTTTGCCAGGCCAACCTTTTCTCTGAAGATGCCCTGTGTCGGCCCTGTGAGGTTAAACTGTCTGAGGACGGTGCTGAATTCATTCTGGAAAAGAGTGGGTAGTGGGAGCAAATCGACTGTCACACACGATTTGCCAAATTCTGATTTGCTTTTAGGAAAATACCTGTTACTCCTGTTAGGGGAAGGGGAGAGGGCGAGGTGCGGGTGGCCGCGGGGCGGGGGTGTCTGTCTGGTGCAGCCGCTGTGGAAATACAGGATTTTGAGGTCGGATTTACTTTTCACGCTTTTGGTCCCGCCCACGCCTCCTAAAGCCTGTGAGCAGAGTAGACAGAAGGGGTGAGGCGTTGAGACATAGACTTTAAAGAATATAGGATTTTAAGGAAATTAAGATTTTAGTTAGAAATAAGCCTTATGGTTGTTGAAGTGAATTAAAAGCTTTGTAGTTAGCTAAGGAAGACTGGGCTTGAGTTAACTTTTTCCAAATAACTGATTGCTTGTCAACTTTATGTTTGCTTAGCTGTGCTTGAAACAATAAATAGGGAACCTGATAAATAGGTTTAGGGACACAGGACAATTGCAGAGACTCCCAATGCTGAAACTCATTGAAAGTCACTGTACCTAAGGAAATGGGAGTCCTACCAACACCCATTTGTCACCATTTGCATTGAAAAGGTAGAAAGTTCAGGGCGATGAAGAGTCATTTTACTTCCTCATTTTAAACCCACTCCTCTTGAATGAGACCACCGACCCATTTCAAAGGACAAACTGTGCATGCTTAATTGCTTTTTTGCTAATTACCATACAAAGCAGGGAATGGGATGTACCAGGGTTATGAATATGCATTTCTACTTTGGATATTCAACAGTTTTGTAAATAAAATGGCTTTGTGATTTTCTGTCAGGCACGGTGTGTTTTTGGGGAGCTATCCCACATGCTGCCCAGTGCTGCAATAAACACACACTTTCTAACTTTGAACTGTTAGAGAGTTTTTGTCCGTCTCAGTTGGATATCGGTACTAGGTCGATATTCATGTTTTTAATAAATCAGCGTGGAGGGGCGGCGGAAAGGAAAACCTGGTGTTTCCTTCCGCGTACTTTGCAGAGGTGTTTCGGGTTTGCCCTGTTTCCCGTCCCAAGGGGATCTCCGAGCCCTGCCCGGGCCGGGCTGCCGTGCCACCATCCTCTCTCCCGAGAGGGAAGCGGCGCAGCTCCTGCTGCCTGAAACTCTGCTTCCCCAGAGCCAAATGTTGCCTGTGACAAATTTTTAGCCTCTGGGCGGTGCTACTCGGGCTGTCGGTCTCCTCTTTGCCATGCCCGGGGGGATTTGCTCTTCCTGGAAAGGCTGTATTTTTCGCCCATTTCTGCATTTATAGTACTGTGTGTGCTATATTCGTAGGGTATGCTCTCGTATTGTACACATTGATACGGATCCCCTGGAGTGGCCTTTGGATTTTTATAGCCCCTTCCACGGCATTCCTTATTCAATATCACGGTAGCGATTTCTCCAGCTTTGCGGGCTTAATGGAAAGGCAGGCAGAACAAACCCTAAAAGCTTAGGGAACAGACAGAGGGAAAATTTCAGTAAGGGGCTTTCTTAGGATTTTCTCGAAAGCCAGGAGGAGGAGGTGAGTGGGTGAGGGACACCACAGAAAAGCCGCTCCCCTTTGGGATGGGCGGTGGGCAGTGCGGGGGCTGGGTGCGGAGACACCGCAGCTCCTGGAGGATCGTCCTTGAGAGAAGAGGCGGGCTGTGCCAGCAGCGATCACTGGCTGCGGATACTTTCTCATAAGTATTCAAATATTAGGTTAATTATTGCCACTGCAGACTTTCACTCATGTTCATGTATATATATGTGTGTATATATATATATATGAATTTTCTAAGCACCCAAAACGATGCTTGTCCTGCATTTAAATATATATAGATACATATTTTTTTCCTCACTTTGCTCGGTCTTTTTTGGCTAAAGGCTGGCTTTGAAACAGCAGGGACATTAAAGTTGTTTTGCCAGTTAGCATGATTTGAAAGTGAGCCCGTGTAGCGCTTTAGCCTGCTCTCAGCAATCAGGCTTTAGACTCATGAGACTTTGATTGTAGGAGTTGCCTTATTTGCATTGATGCGGATGGACCAGCTGCTGGAGCACACAGAACTGCACCTGACACCATCACTGAGTTCGGGATTAGCACAGGGAATCAGGAATTCACTGTGCTACAAGGCAATCTCAGCCCTACATTGGAGTCACTCATGCAAAATGACCCAAATTTGCAATGAGCACAATTAGCAATACAAAGATGCATTTTAATTTAGGGGCTGACATTTGCTTGCATTTTACTTATTAAATATGATTATGTGCTCCTTAGTATGCAAGGCTGAGGAAGATGAGCTTTTTATTCCCCTGTGAGCCCTACCAAAGTGTCCTAACTGCAGTCCTTGATATTTAGGACAGACAAGAAATGCTGTGCTCTGTAACCTAAAGGGTGGGTTTCTTTCTTTTGTTCACCATTTACATGAACAAAATAGAAAGTGTTTGGGTTTTTTTCACAATTTTTTGCTTTTCTCTCTCATTAAGCAATCGCTTCCAATTTAAAGGATAAAATGTTGCCCACCAAATTGTTCACAGCATTCCCACACCTATATCACCTACAATTCCTGTCCTTGGAAGAGGGGTGTTTCACCACAGTTAAACTGCTCGAGTGATAATCTAGCAAAGTAGTTTCGCTCTTGATCACTCAAAGATCTTGATCCTTGATCCACCCAAAGACCTTAAATTCAGAAAAGAAAATCTGAGCTCTATTTACCTTGCTTTTGTTTATCTAGGTATTGAAATTTCTACCTATGATGTGGAGGGGGGGGGGGGGGCACAGGGGACAGGCAGGAAGTGAAAAAAGTGTGGATTAAGCAATAATTTGGAGCAAAAAGCATGCAATTCAAAAGCTAAAGCTCCCATTGGAGAACAGAAAATTTAATGAGCTTTTAATGGAATGCAATGCTGAGAGTAGTAAATTATTTGTTAGTTGACGATGCAATCAGCATGCTGATTAGTTTTGCTTGGTTTTTTTACTAAACACTGACTGAATCAAACCAGTTGTTTGTCCTTGTTGTTCTGCTTGGGGGTCTCTCGTGGAGCAGATGGACATTTGGAACAGAGATTGTCAATAAAGGTGAGTGTGCTCCAGGTAGCATTTAAATATGGTGATAAAATTCTTCGGATAAATATTTTAAAGAGTTTTAATTCCACAGTGTTCGCCTGGTGTATTGTGAACTGGATTTAAAGAAACAGTGGGCCTAGAAAGGCCTTCTGTCAATCTTTATTTCTTTCTTGGATGGTGGATATTACATTTGATTTGGTAATTTTTTTAGCATTACCTTCAAAATTACTTTTGGACAAAAATATAGACGAGAAAAAGAAATTTAAGACTTAATATACAAGAAGAAATAAGAATTACAGAGGGGAGAAGTTACTGTTCCCAGATATATTAGAAGTGTAATTAAAGTTTTTGTAAATTATTAAATATTAAATATTTATGCATTTAAAACTAGATTTTTTAAAAAAATATCAGACGCTCTTTGATTTTCTCCTTATTATAATTTCCTTAAAGGGACATCCCTTTACTTTTTACTTTAGTGGACTCAAAGAAAAGCAGCAAAACAAAACTCCATTGGTATTAACACCCCAATGGGGAGGCTGGCTATTGTTCTTTCATGTTCTTTTGTGTATGCTGACTGTAAATATTTAGCCTATTGAAGGCTCAGACAAACCTTGGATTGCACAGATCAATTCTCTTATCGACTTGATATGCACCTGTTGTAAGATGATGATTATCGTTTTGATTGCCTGTCTGTTTTGGATTGTATAGATTAACAGGAGACACAAAAGTGTATGAAAAGAAAAAAATCCTGAAGAATTATAGACCAGAAGCTTTGCATTTTATGTTAATGACAAAGTTCCTCTTCTGTAAGTCTGAATTACATAAATCATCAAGTTATTCACTCACGATGACCAGATTCCTTTAAAATCCAATAAATAACTATCTATGTGTTTTATCTATTCTTGTTTATGACCCAAGAGGTTAAAAGCTTTTGACTGGCATTTGACTTCTGACCTCACATAAATGTTATCTTATCAGTTCCTGCTTGTTAACTTGTATTGAGTGCTTGTCCCTGATGGCTTTTAGATAAAGGGGGTTTTATTATATTTCCTATTGAAACTGAACCGTTTGCTTTGTTCTTGCTGTGCAGTCTCGGCCCACAGAGTAACCTTGTAACCTACCGATTTTTGCTGAATGGACTAAAATCCAAACTATTTGCAGTTTTTAGGAAGCCTTAATTTTTTCCACAAAATTGTTGCCGGATCTAATGTTTTGTAAGATCGTTCTGTCTTTTTTTTTTAGCAAGTTTGTGATCCAATGTTGAATGTTACCTTTATATTGTTTCCTTAACTTTTAATCATAGTAGATTTTGACCAAGAACAGAGGAGTTAATACACTCACACAAACTTGTATTTCATACCCAAATTGGAGAAGCCTCCCTAGAGATCTTTTTAATATGCTATATATATATATTTTCATACTGTATTTTTCTCATCTGCTAAAACGGTCTAGTTGTTGGATAAACCTATGCTAATTTTGCCTGTTGTATTGAAGGGATTTCTTTTATGTTACACATTCATCTGTGTCCTTCTGTTCTCCTCATGCACCCAAACCTGTCGATGTTAGTGTGATGACTCATGTGCAGGTGTTCCTCCAGACAAACCTGTGTGATGTTCTGCTGTGTGTATATAAGCTTAGATAGGTTTAATATGTTTTGTCACTCTTTTCAAGGGTGTTAGCAGAATGGAGTTGTAGTTCCTCTAGCAGATTTGCTAAGGGACATTTTCCATTAGTTTTCTTATAGAAACCAGTCTATAATCATAGACAAAGAATGAAAAGGCCACCATCTTGTAGGGGTCATATTGCACTTTTTCCTCTGTAGTTCATTTCCATAGAGTATTTCTTTTCTTTTGCTGTTTTGTTTCCTTTCACCTTCTTTGACCACAAAGATAGTACTTGATATGAAAAAAAAAAAAAAAAAAGAAAAAAGAATTCATTGGTCCATGTACTATGGAAAAGTAATCTTCCCCTTTGGCACTTCAGGCAATCGCTGTCTAGAGGTTAGAAGGAAATGGCATCTAATAATTTTTGCATTCTGTGGCCCTTTGTGGAAATGTATTTAAAAAAGCAAGCATGTATTATTGTTGTGAGCATGATCAATTTGCTTGCAGACTAACATGCAGGTATGCCATTCAGGAATGCTAAACCAGGAAATCTCCTGGATGCACGCTCCCCTAAATTAACTTTATTCTGGCTAATATTTATTGAAAAAAATGATTACTGTTTTAAATGTTGACATTGTCACTGTGGAAAGCTTAAGGGATTTGATTCTTGTTAATGTTGCTCATATTTCAACAATAGAAATATTTAATGCAATTCTCTGTACTTAAAATATTGTGCAGTTTAAAGATGTAGGCTCAAAAATAAAATGTCACATCCCCAAAATATCTGTTTATTGTAATTTAGTAATTTCATAAATGAGTATTATGACATTCCTACCTGGTAAGAACTTTTTTAAAGGAAAGCTGAAATTTGAAATTCACAACTTGGCCATCAGAAACATTAAAATAAGGGTGTGAAGCTATTTATCCATGAAATAAATGCTGTCAGCAGCACTGTCATTAACATAAAGATTATTCAGTTCAGCATTAGCTGCTGCAGATGTAATTGATTAAGCCAGTATTGGCAATTTACTAACAAACTTTTAGTAGTAGTTTAAACGTTGTTGGTTTTAATTTGTTTGAAAACTTGCTGAGAAATAGAAAACTTTTCCCTTCCAAAAGAAAAAAAAAAAAAGAGAAAAAAAGGGAAAATGCTTGAAAGGCAAAATAAAATCACAACACTAATTAGTCTTAGTGTTTCATTTTATCAGCTTTTTGTTAAATGCAAAGTGTGTTGGAAGAACTAAGTATTATTAATAACTCAGAGGACACAGAAAATTCATGACAGTAGTGCTTCAGAATAAAACTCTCATTTGTGGATCCACTGAGGAGAGGAGAGGAGAGGAGAGGAGAGGAGAGGAGAGGAGAGGAGAGGAGAGGAGAGGAGAGGAGAGGAAAGGAAAGGAAAGGAAAGGAAAGGAAAGGAAAGGAAAGGAAAGGAAAGGAAAGGAAAGGAAAGGAAAGGAAAGGAAAGGAAAGGAAAGGAAAGGAAAGGAAAGGAAAGGAAAGGAAAGGAAAGGAAAGGAAAGGAAAGGAAAGGAAAGGAAAGGAAAGGAAAGGAAAGGAAAGGAAAGGAAAGGAAAGGAAAGGAAAGGGAAAACCTTTTGTTTCTCTTCTTGCAAGCAGAATAAATCAAAATCTTTTTCTCCTATTTTTGGAGAATTTTTATAAAAGCTTATTGAGAATAAATGGTGAGATCAATTTTCAAAGGGGAAAATAAATGCTGATTAGGAGGAAAACAATTACCACCTCTTCTCCCCATGCCCCACTGAAATAAAGCACTGTCCAGTTGGTATCAGTATGATTTATTAAAATGTGAATATCGATCTAATACCGATACCCAACCGTGAGGGACAAAAGACTCTCTAAGAGTTAAGTTAGAAAGTGAATGTTTATTGACTGCCGGGCAGCACGTGGGATAGCTCCCCAATGGGCACTGCAAAGATCACAGGTAATTACAAAGCCTTTTATCCACAGAAGTGTTGAATACACAAAATACAAATGCATATTCATACCCTTGTCACCTCCTCTTCTCCCGTATGCTAATTGACAAAAAGGCTATTAAGCATGCCTAGTTTGTTTTCTGAAATGGGTCGGGGGTCTTATGTGGGGAGTGGTCACCAAAAGGAAGAAGTAAAACTAGTCTTCCTCGTTCTGAACTTCCAACCTTTTGATGCATACGGGAGCAATGACTCCTTGGTGAAACCTATAGTTTTCCTGTTTCCAAGACTGTTTTTGGAGATAGAGAGTTTACAATCATCTTGTGTTTTTGGGGTCTATTGATCAATTTCCCTGTTTTTCGTTACAAGCCCAGCTTACACAAACATAAACTTGACAGGCAATGAGTTATTAGATCCAGGATAGCTTATCTAAAATCTGGTCTCTCTTAACCATCCTCTGAGTTTTAACTGATATCAGCAAAGCTCAATTTTTTTTTTTTTTAGCTAAATCAGCAATATATTATTGTCTATAACCTTAGATTTTTTTTCTAAAGTCTTCAAAATTAGCGTCTCAAGTACAAGGAGCCATCAAAAGGCGTCCTCGTTCTGGGTTGTGTGGATCAGAGGGGTCCAAACCTGCCCGTTGCACCTGCAACTCCTCCTTCAGCTGAACTTAACCCCACAAACCCTCCCAGTTCATGCATCTTCCTCGTCTGTGGATGGTGGGTGCCTGGGCAGCCAGACCCCTCCTTGCCTTCCCTGATATGGGAGTGGGCGTGGGACACAAGCATTTTTATTCCCAGTGCAAGTAAACTAATCCTGTGTCATTTTCTTATAATTTTATTATATTTTATATAATTATATAAAATGTAATATATATTATATATATTATATTTTATATATTATATATATATAATATAAAAATTAAATATAATATATAATATATAATATATAATATATAATATATATAATTAATATATTATATAATACTGTATATCATATATCATATATATTAATATATTATATAATATTACTATATTATAATATTAATATATATCCATACAATATATAATAATAGAATGTATTATAATATAATAATTATATAATTTTATTATATTATAATTATAATTATGATCATTATTGCCACGATGAGGAGGGGTCTGCCCTCACCCTGAACTGCTGTGGAGAGCCTCTGCTACATTTTGTGCACCTGTCAGACCCCCACTGGGGTTCTCGCAGGGGAGGCTTCCCTCTCCTCCTCCGGTAAGAGCAGATCACACTCTCTAATAGATTGATTTCCTCATGTATACAGGTAACTAATTGATCAGGTGAACTGATTCTTCTCCTCTTCATGGTGCTAATGCAGCACGGCGCATTCTTCTTTGTACTCAAATCTTAGACCCTCACCAGAACTCACCCACCGTTTGGGTCCTTGCCTTTCCAGATGCCCTAAATCACACCTGACACAGGGGACTGGTGGCTTTGTAACAGTAAATATTGTTCTGGGTTTTTTTTGTGTTTTTTTGGTGTTTTTTTGTTTTGTTGTTGGTGGTGTTTTTTGTTTTTGTTGTGTTTTTTTTTTTTTTGGTTTTTTTTTGGTTTTTTTTTTTTTTTTTTGTTTTTGGGTTTTGTTTTTTTTTTTTTGGTGGTGGTTTTTTTGGTGGTTTTTTTTTTTTTTTCCAGAATGAAGCAGGGGATGAGGTTTGGGCTCTCTCAGCTCCCAGTCTATCACTACTTGTTAATGCCCCCTGCTCACCTTGGGTCCCAGCTTGCCGTGTTTGGGAACATCTCTCCCACTCACCCCTGGCACAGGGAAAGACAAATTTGGAGAAATGCTGATATTTCCTTTCTTAGTGAAAAAAACAAGATGTATTTGGGCTACTGCAGCAAGGCAACCTCCTTAGAAAGATTATTTGAAGTACAAAGGCATTCATTTAGTGCTGGCGATGCTGCGGGAAAATGACCCTGCTATAAATTAACAGCCTGCCGTGGTGTTTGGAGAACAAGAGTGACAACTTATTGGAAGTTCACAAGGAATCATTTATATTTCACACTCCAGTAGGCAGCTGATTTGAGATTGTCTGTTAGCATAACAAAAGCTCTGAGCCTGTGAACTTCAGAAACCTTTCGACCTCTTAGCTGCTGGCATGAATAGCCCCCAGCCCTGACTATAGAGATCTCCCAAAGCTCCCCTGTTCGTGGCTAAATTGTTAATCAGGGTAATTTAATATAGTTTTCAATATGCCCCATCTCTTATTGAGTATGGTATTCACGGATCTTGCCCCCTCCAGAAAGAAAAGTTCTTCTTTATTCAAGTGTGAGAGGGGCAGCTGCAGAGCCCCTGAGCACCCCCAACCTTCTCATCCTCCAGTGCAGAGGATGAAGGGAGGGAGGCAAACCAGCAAGGGCACACTTATCCCCACTTTGCTCTCCAGAACCCCCAAACCTGACACCCTCATGTCCTTGCAATCCCTCCTCCAGCAGCTCTGGTGACACCATTATTAAATCTAGATTTATATTATTTAATGTATTTGTTTTCATATTTATATTTTTCCTCCCATCTGTCCTTTTCGTTGTTGGGCAGTAATCTGGGCACGAGCTACAGCTCAGCTCAGCCAGCTCCTTCAGGGCACTTCTTTTTTCTTCAGAGATAAGGGGATTTATTTCCCATCCTGTTACTTGGTGTTTCCTCTTCTTTACCTCACTGATCCTGCAGAAAGTTGCTGGGATCAAAGTTCCAATAGAGGAAATCTGGGGAGTGAGACACACCAGAGTTTTGTGGGGAAGGAGTGGGGTTTTGGTTTGTTTGCAGCATAGCCTGGTATTTGAGCTCTTGGCATGCTTAAAGCTTCTGGCAACAGTTTGCCAGAATTGGTAAATGATGGGGAAGAAATCTGTGCTGTTTGTGATGTGAGGTGCATGGTCAAGAGTACAGTCCACTGCACGATGTGGGGCAGTGTGGCCTCTTCCATGGTCTCTGCCTCAAGTGTGTGTGTGGATTCTCAATAGGACATGTAAATAGCTACCAAAGGCACACTTTCTAAAATAAAACTCATCAGGGGGGTGTTTCCTTAAAACATCTAATATCAGGCCTGGGTTCTGTTATATGTAAAGGTCTTGGAATAATTTGTTCTTGAAACAAAAGAACAAAACTGAATGAGAACAACATGCAATTGTGCAGACAGACAAATCAGAAACACATTTTCTGTGTCTTATTTTCCTGAAGCAGGGGATTTATATCTTTCCATTTTATTTGTTTGTTTTTTACTTCAACCATTGTGTTTGTGGACATCAGTAACACTGTTTTTAATCCCATTTCTTTTCCTTTTTGAAGCTCCATATTTGTGATTGATTTCCCTGATAAAGTTTTCATAGATTTCAGAGTTTTCACAGCATTTTCTGTGCTGTGAAAAATGTAGAACAAGTCTTAATCAAGAGAAGTTTGTGGTTCTAATATTTGTTGAATGTCTTTTGAACAATCAAAAAAATCCAAATAAATAAGAGAGCCACCTCCCAGAAATTAAAGAAATAGCTGCCAGTTTCGTTTAAGAAGAAAAAAAAATACAAAATACAGCAATTTTTAAACTTTTTATTCATTATGTTTTTTAATAAGATTTTCACTTTTTTACAACCTGTGATTCATACATATCATTTCACATTGAAATCTTAATTTCTGTTAAAATTTTTCTGATAGTATTAATAATTGTACAGGAGAAGCTGCCTTTGCTTTGTGCCTATACAGAAGTATATTCTTGTATTTTTCAAAAAAATACTTTTAGATTCTTAATTAAAACAATTATAATTGGACTGAAAGTCAAGTTAATTCCATTCTGATTTAAAACTGTGTAGGATTTTTTTTTTTGTTTGGTTGCTGTTTGTTTGTTTGTTGGTTTGGTTTGGTTTGGTTTTTTTCTTCCAGCAAATAAAGAACAGGTTTTCTGCATATTAGGAGATATTTACTTAGGTGTTTGTTTCCAAGCTGCTTCCATTTAATGATACAGTTTGGGCCTATGGGCCTATTGTATTGGAAAGAAGATATATATTTGGGACAGTGTTTGACATGGGAAATGAATGCAGACACCAGAACAATTATATTACAATCCCATTGGGAGCACTATCACCAAATTTAGCCAGACTGATGGGGCACTGTCTAGACGGCCCCTTTGTGTTTCAGCTGGGTTTTTTTCCCTACTTCATTGTCCAGCTCGAATATAAAGCTGGGACCTGCATATGGAGCCCAAGTGTAACCATTCCCACAGCCATATTTTGCTGTAAAAAATTGAACAAAATCACCCAAACTGGATGCATCTAGGAACCATGTCCCAGCAAGAATAGTTACAGGACACAAAAGCAAACAAACTTTGCCTTTTATAACAAAGATACAGCTGCGTGCCTGTGTAGGCACAGATATGCTTGCACATAAATATTATGTAATTAAAAAACGTAATTGAGTTGAATTACCACTTGAGACCACATGTGCATAGAAAATCCTGGCTGGGGCTCAGCTTTCTGTGGGGAGGGGGCTGAGGATGGTTTGTGGGGGGGCACTACAGACATGGAGATCAGTGTTTCAACACGCTCCATCTATTCCCAAAGGAAGACAGGAAATAAATAAAAGAAGCAGGTATTGTGAAGAGGCAATTAGGAGCCACCATACATGCAAAATTACAGCCTTTCATTTCTGGAAAGGGCAAAGGATAAAAAGAAAGAATATTTATTAAATGTTTACACTGTAATTAGTAGTGCAGACTGCTCACCTTTTCACTTGCTGAAGTTCATACTGGAGCTGGTATTAGGCCTTTAGTAAAGAGGTGTAGTACCATTTTGGTTGTTTTTTTTTTTTTTTAAGGAGGAAGCATCAGAAACCCATGAGAGAGAAATTGCTGCAGAACTTACCTTTATCAATTAATATGCATCTTGCTACTATGTCACAAGGGAATTTTTTTTCCCATTAATACTAAATGCTATCTTTGCCAGAAAGAGCAATGGATGGAGGGAAAGGAGAAGGAGAAGGAGAAGGAGAAGGAGAAGGAGAAGGAGAAGGAGAAGGAGAAGGAGAAGGAGAAGGAGAAGGAGAAGGAGGAGGAGGAGGAGGAGGAGGAGAAGGAGGAGGAGGAGGAGGAGGAGAAGGAGGAGGAGGAGGAGGAGGAGGAGGAGGAGGAGGAGGAGAAGGAGAAGGAGAAGGAGAAGGAGAAGGAGGAGGAGGAGGAGGAGGAGGAGGAGGAGGAGAAGGAGGAGGAAGAGGAGGAGGAGGAGGAGGAGAAGGAGAAGGAGAAGGAGAAGGAGAAGGAGAAGGAGGAGGAGGAGGAGGAGGAGGAGGAGGAGAAGGAGGAGGAGGAGGAGGAGGAGGAGAAGGAGAAGGAGGAGGAGGAGGAGGAGGAGGAGGAGGAGGAGGAGGAGGAGGAGGAGGAGGAGGAGAAGGAGAAGGAGAAGGAGAAGGAGAAGGAGAAGGAGAAGGAGAAGGAGAAGGAGAAGGAGAAGGAGAAGGAGAAGGAGAAGGAGAAGTCTTAAGTTGCAATGCAAGATGTAACCAAAAGTATGTATTCTATTACCATCTGTTAATACCAGGTGAGACAGTGTTTCTTTATCTCTTCCATTCCTCATTACTCGGGATGTGTTTATCTTCTGTTAATAGGCCAGGTGTTAAAACCTGTAATTATAACAGCTGGTAGTGTCTTTAAAGAAAGAGAGCAGTGGGGTGGGGGGACAGGGAGAGAGTGACAGGGCTTAGGTAGGAACATATCACTCTTCTGAGGGTCCCAACAATTTTTTTGGAAATCTTTTTCCACTCCATCTGTTCTTCTGGTGCTACCCTGCACCCCTGAAAAGTGTAGAATCCCATGGACTAGTACAGGTTTTGGGACAGGTGGGAATGCCCACGTGCCTCACCTGAGGGGGGCAGGTTTGCCACAGTCCCTTGCCACACTGTGGATCTGTTGCATGGTTTGCAGTGCTCTGGTGCAGGGTCTGGGGACTCCTTTGCAGGGGGGCTCTGATGGGCCATGACACCTCCTCTGCTGTCCTGCAGATGTGGCTCTCCCCAGGGTGAAGGGACCCCAGAGCTGAGCTGGTCTGCACAGCAGAGGATGAGTGTTCACTGCCTTGGACCAGAGACTTTTTCACTACACACACAAAACCTCTCCTCTCCCCACCCTTTGGTGTGAGGGTCTGTGTGAGCCTGGCAGCTGCTGGGGCTGCCGTTTCCATCCCAGAGGTGCTGAGCTTGATCCTCCTGAACGTATTCTTGTCAGCCCAGACCTGAGTAATTTCATCTTATCTCCATCAACGTGCAGTCCAGGGTCTTAGTCAGGGTGTGGTGGTCTTCTCTGCAGCTTTTATACAGTTTTACAATAACAGGCAAAAGCCTTTCATGAAGATGTTTCAGCCAAAATTGTAACATTTCAGTCTCCAGCACTGGGTACAGGTTAAACTCAACTGGCTGACACAAAAAATTATTTGTGGCTTGATGCCACTGCCACAGTCACAGCTTGAGGTGCAGTTTAGCTGTATAGGGCTGCAATATGAAGAAAACTCATGTGCAGGGTTGCCCTGTGAGTTGCTGTCTTTTGTATGTGAAGGACAATTGAGGATGCTGTGCACACAGACACACAAACACATGCACACACACACACTCACACACACTCTCTCACGCAAATTCTGTTAAATTTGTTCACTGAATCATGCAGCTTTTTACAGCAAGAGGCACCTCTGGAGGCCACACCATCCAGCCCTGCTTTTCAAGTGGCTCAGTTAGGCTGTGTGGGGCCACATTTGTCTGAAATCCAAAGAGCTTCCAGAGTAAAAATGCTGCAGCTGACCTGGCAAGCCTCCTGCCATAACGGTAATAAATAAATTAATTAAATAATCAATGCATAAAATTTAAAAATAAAATAAAATAAAATAAAATAAAATAAAATAAAATAAAATAAAATAAAATAAAATAAAATAAAATAAAATAAATAATCCTTTGCCTAACCTGGTGTCTTCCTGCCTTATGCATTCTGGTACACCTGCTGCAAGCATCATGTCTGTTTACAGGTGAGGGTACCTATCACAATGCAATCCAGTGTTCAGCTATGACTGTAATCAGGAAACAACAGCACAGACTCAAAGAATTCAGATATCATAGCAGTGAGTATAATGCAGGGTGCTCAAAACTCCTATGCTAGCAAGGATTGTTTTAATAAACTGCTCAGAAGCCTTCCTTAGCATTAATCTGAGTTGAGGAGTGTGTCCACTGACCATATGGAGATACCTTAATGTGACAAGGCTGAAGCTATGGCAGTAGGCATGGTGCACAGCCATCCTTTTTCCTCATTGCCCAGCAGCAGTTGCTTTTCCTTTTTTCATCTCCCCTCTTCCTCTTTCTCATTCCTAAAACAATCGTTTCAGACCAGCACTGGTAATAGAGTTCTTATCATACCAGACCCCTAGTCAATTGTAATCTGTTTTTCAAATCACCATTTGTTCAAGTTAGAATAAAATTGTTTTAATCAGTTTCTTGTAATCTTCAGTTATTTATAGATAAAATG
Source organism: Phylloscopus collybita (assembly GCA_027886175.1). NCBI lineage: Eukaryota > Metazoa > Chordata > Aves > Passeriformes > Phylloscopidae > Phylloscopus > Phylloscopus collybita. The sequence goes on along the minus strand of JAJNNQ010000086.1, from coordinate 2,255,593 downwards.
ATTTACATGTGAGCTATCTGCTGTGTATTGTTGAAGGTTTTTCTTTGGGGATTACACCACCATTTAAGTCTGTTTTCTTGTTTTCCACATAATTTTTAGATCTCTTAAAGGAAATAACTTGTTCTTTTTTTCTCTTTAAGATAAAATGTCCACTTTTTCCCACATTTTTTAAGAGAGTATTGTAGTTTATCAGTTTGATTGTTTGAAACTAAATGGCTAGAAACTTAATTTATATGAAAACTTATAAAATTTATATAAAAATTTATATAGAAACTTAATTTATATGGCAAAACCCTTTTTTTTTCCTCTGTGCTAAAAAAAATTGGATATTTATCTATAAATCCTATAAATCCTACACTGAACACTGATTCTTTGGTCATGACTCTGATCCTCATCACACTGACATAAAATTGGCTTATTTCTATCAAAGCCAGTAGAATTGCATAATGGTAAACATGGTGTGAGTGAATTAAAATTGGTGGTTGGCACTTACAGCAGGGTGAAATCCAGAATAACCCCTTGTGGTCCATTGTGTTTACTCCCTGTGCAGGGCTAAACTCAAGTTGTTTCTTTTATGTGGATAGTTGGCATAG